>OZ025301.1:249579131-250319131 GCA_964019185.1 Maratus speculifer
TCTATTATTCTTTGTTTTTTTGCCGGCCCCCTAATTACCCGCTTAACAAATGAATGTAAATAAATATAAAGTGAAACATAATCTTTATATTTCTAAAGTTCCAGAAGAATCTGACCAGTATGTTTTTAAATATTTGACAAAATGTCAAAAACTGAAAGTGTACAAATACTTTTTGGTAGATAGTGTATATACAAGAAGAATTTGTTCTATTATAGAGCTAGTGAAATCCCATAATATTGCACAAAAACATACTTTCATTAGATTATGTAGTTTTTATCACTGATTGTTTTCCATCCTACTTATATATTTAAATTTTATCATTATATAATTCATTATTTGATTTTCAAAGCAAATTTTAACAATTTATATTTTATTTAAAAACTAATTTGTGAAAAACAGACGAGACATTTAATTTAAATTTATACAATTTATGCAATTTATAACTTGTAAAATAGCATTACATTTGAATTATATTGCACAAAAGGAAACAAAACATTTTCTGTTATAGGATAAAATATATTCTGTATATCAATCGCATACATACTTAAAATTCATGAATAACCAAAGTGGGTTGGATGAAAAAAGTTGTTTGCAAGCCCTAATGCATATATATACATACATACATAAGAAAAAAAACTTAGAACATAGTTCCAAAATTATGAATAATACAATTTAAAATAAATAATAAATCCATGGAAACAGAAAGGGAGAATTTTTTTAATTTATAGTTTTGACCAACACATCTTTCAACACAGAAAAATTAGAAATCGATGGAAGGTTAACATATTTGAACAGATGTGTCAGCGGTCTACAATTTACTGATAATTTTTTAGAATATGCACAGCAATTTTTAACCACATAAACATAAAAAGTGATTAACATGATTTAAAAATTTTCAACAATCTTATTAAAAAATAAACTACTATAAAAACTAATGTTTCAAAGACTAGAATATTATCTTTATTCTGGAATGCTTCTTTTGAAATGCCTCTTGCGATGTAATTTGATCAATATTTATGAAATTGATAAGGAAGTATCCTGATATTGTTTAGAAAGTGTGTAAATTTTTAAAAATTGTCTTCATTAATAGAGTCAAATTTCCTTTTTTTTTCCTTATTAAAAGACCAAAATTTTGATGAAAATCGATATGGAATTATTTAAAAAAAAAAAAAAAAAATCTAAAATATTAACTATGGAAAAGTTAAAAAAAAAAAAAAAAAAACTTACACAAATTTGTCTATAATAGTTTTAAGTGAAATGCAAAAAGGAAAAGCAATAAAATATACCAAATATTAAGGTATGAGGAGCATTTTAAAATTTAGTTTAAAAATGTACATATTTTTAATAAGATAGGAATTTTTTTTGAAGGTGTCCTATTTTGCTTTATGTGAAATGGATATATGCACAAAATTTCATATTGCTATGATGAAAATGAAACAATATACAAATAAACCCCATACATTGTCAACTATGTATTAATTTAGTAATCATGGACCCCCTCTTCCCCTTCTGATATAAAGTGTTATCCCTCTCCCCTCTCCCCCCCCCTGCCCCGCCCCCCATAAATACTATTATCAATGTTTTTTTAATCTTTAGAATTTACCAATAAAATAAATATTTTTAAGGCTTATGCACACTAAAAATTTTTTCTCTTTACTTGAGAATTGAAAAAAAGGGGTAAATCAAATGATTTTTACTATTAAAAATTTGATCTCCAGGTAGATTGTCTTGATTAATATTTTTTGAAATGCATGATTCAATCATTAAATAATCATTTCAGTTGCATTTTGCAGTTTAAGATTCAATAATAATGCATGAGATAGTGAAACAAAATGGCGGCTTGCGAGAAGAAAAGACATCTAACATTTAAGCCAAAGTATCTCAAATATTGGGCTGTTACATACTTTAAAATTATATGTTTATGATTTTAATAAAAAACCTATTTCAATAAATTGATAAACTAAAAAACCTGTCTCAAAAAAGATTTTGGCAGGATAAAAAAAAAAGATATCGATATTAAACGAAAACCTCCCCTTTTTAATAGAGATATCGTTATATTATTTGTATATATTATTACATCTCAATTTTATGCGTACTATTGTACACCTTGTTCTCGTTTTGCTTAGAACAATCATAGAACAACTAAAAACATAACAAAACAAAAATAGAATACAAAAAAGTCATTAGTTCATGCAGCTTGCAAAATGCTTGTGCGCCATGGAGTTTCGAAGTTTAGAGTCCAAAAATACAACACAGTCTAAAGATATTCAAGACATATATGAATCATTGTGATGTAAAGATTCTATTCGTTTTCTGACTGGTCCATGTTCAATGTCAGAAATGGGATATTTCTGTTGCCACAATGATAAAAAAGTATTAAAATTTAAGAAACAAATTGAGATACAGTTTACAAACAAATTGCATTTAAAAGTAAATTTTTTTCCCTGTACTATGGTGTAAAAATTGGAAATGTGTGATTGTTATAAGTTTCAAAATTTGCATTTCCAAAAATTGTAAAACTGAAATTTCAAGTAAAATTTGTTTGATTGGTCCATGGATTGTTGTGAATATTTATCTTTAATCCACAGCAAATGTAATATATGACTCTATTACTATGTAAGCCATGTTTTGATCATCATAAAAATATTTATTATTATTTTTTTTTTTAATACTGAATTTATTTATAGGTCTTTGAAAATATCATTTTCCAAATGGTTATTGTAATTTAATAAAGTTAGCATTTATTATTTTATTTATTTTTTATTTTTATTATTTATTTTTATTTATTTATTTATTTTTCCAAAATGTACTTTTAGTTTAACATTGAAATTAGTGAGTTTACTATTTGAACTATATTTTTTAAAGTAAGCAAAATTGTTGAAAAGGTAAACTGTCTCTAACTTGCTAATGTGAAGAATTGTGATATATTTCTTATTTAGACTTATTGGATGGAGCGAAATTAATTAGAATATTTTATTTCTTTCAAAGATAGTTTTAAAAAAATATATGTATTATGAAATTTATTTCAATATCTTGCATTTAAACTTGCAGTTTTTTTTTTTTTCTTCTTTTAACAGATTTATTTTAAATTCTACATGCATATTGTCAATCCTTAAGACATTGCAATTGATTCTAAGATTTGTCAAAAAAGATATTAAATTTCATTCTTTTCTACTTTTAATCTTCATAAAAACACTGAAACAAAAATTGCATTTTACTTTTAATTTTATTTTTTATTGTTAAAAAATAGATTTTGTTATCATTAAAAATTGATGTGAGCAATTTTTCTTACATGATCATATTTAAATTCACCTTAAACAATCTGATCATATATTAAAACCAGAGTTTCCCCCAGAGGGTTTCAGGGGGGCGCTTTGCCCCTCCTGCCCTTTAGTTTAAAAAATAGCGCCCCTCTTGTCATTCATTTTTTAAAAAATAGCGGCCTTCTTGCCCCACATTTGAAAAAACTCAGCCCTCCAGCGATGATTCGAACGCGCTATAGCGCGTAAATTACGCAAAAAATCGCTGGCAGAACGCAAAAAATAGCCTCATACGTGTCCCGTGAAACGGGTAATTTCGTCAAAAATCGCTACAAAAAAAGCAGGTTTCGTTAAAAATCGCGAGATGACGACTATTTTCCGGCAACATTCGCAAAAAAATGGATAATTTCGTCACAAAATTTCACAAAACGGAAGATTTCCTCAAAAGATCGTGGAAAAATTTTTTTTCAACTTTTTGATAATTTTTTTTTCTTTTTTTCCATGACTTTTTGAACCGCTAGATTCTAGATTAAACTCTATAAAAGTGCCCTTAAAAATGAAAAAGTGCTCTTAAAAATGTAAAAGTGCCCTTTTCAGAACAGTAGCGCCCTGCCCTTTTTTAAACCTGGGGGAAACTCTGTTAAAACCAACACTAGTCTTATGTAAGCCTGTATTTTAATTTTTATTATTATTAGGTACATTGTATTTATATTTTAAAAATGTAATCAACTTAACTAAGTGCTATGCTGTATTTGGAGAACGACGATCTCAGCAATACTTAGCAGCAGAACTCGTAAATTTTGAGTTAGCTGAAAAATTGTCACCGGAAATTGCATTCTCCAAACACAGCCAGCAGCACACGTCGTATACAGTAGTACATTACATAGTGAAAAGCCAAGAGATCCTAGAAATAAAAAATAAAATAGAGACTTGCCCGTGATGCTCGTAGACAAAGAAAAGGCATATATCATTAACAACTACCTATTTTTTATTTTTCACAACATTTCCATTATTTGATCCTGTGGTCACAGATATAACTCGAAATTAAGACATCCATATATATATATATATATATATATTATAACAGGTGATGTGTTGGAATCTTAGGATGGTTAACAGTAGACAAAGGTCTATTCACGGTTAAAGTTCTTATTATTAGTTCTAATTAATTTATTAAAAGTGCTGTTACTAGAGATAGTTCTGCATGGCACTGGACTCTACAGTTTTGGAGGACGTCTCCAGAGAAGATTCAAACGCTGAATTTACGGTGATGATCTTAGATGACAGGATACTTCAGGCGTCGATGAAAAAGGCATCAAGATCCTAAATGGCAGGATGAATCAGGTGCCGAAAAGAAAAAGCATCAAGATCTTAGATGGCTGGCTATATCAGGCACCCAAAAAAATTCATCAACATTGGTCTCAATAAAACGAAGACGCTTAAAACTGCGAGGCCGGAGATGATACCCAGAAATTACAGATGAATCACACTGACATGAGAAGACTCTTAAAACTGCGAGGCCGGAAATGATATCCGGAAATTTCAGATGAATTACGCTGACATGAGAAAGATTATGAAAAACAAAAATTAATTTCTAGAAGTTTTCTTGCAAAAGAAATAAAGTGAGCTGCAGTCTCTGCTGCTAACAATTTCGCACTCTCGATCAATGCTCAAAAACTATCCCCCCCAGGGGGATACCTACTTTAGGTATTCACGGGCTTCACAACCCTGGGGCACCTGAGTGATCTTTCTCCTTTCCTTTTCCTCTTACTCCTCTGGTCTTCCTTTCCTCTTTGTTTCACTCTCGTTGTGGTTTCCTCTTCGGAGGTGAGGGCAATTCTGTATGAGCCGATGTCATCCTGCATATCGACTCATGGAGAATTGTAAACCACCCACGTGTTGGCCGTGCGTGGCGACCCGTGTCCCTGGAAAGGGGGATCCTGGTAGTTGAGGGAAACCAACACACTACTTTGGCCTCTGCTTCAGGTAGACGGGAGGTGCATTTGGTCCCGTATGCATCAATCGGCTGGTCAGCTGACTTTCGTCACTGGCTCTAGGGATCAAGTGATCGAGCAACTACTAGTCATCTCGTTAAGGGTGGAGACTGACATAGGGTTGTCTTGTGACCGTATGGGCCCTGGTTAGCACTGGTGCACGAATGTGCATCCCCGGCCGCACCTCGGGAGAGGGTGGTGCGGCCGGGCTCTGAATTCTATTTTTTTTAAATATGGATGGAAACACTTCTTTTCCTTCTACTTCTCTCCCTAGTGGAGAGCAACAAACTGCTCTGTCTTCTTCATTTACTCACTTTTTTATTGTGAAACGTACTGGTAGTCACTCTGATTGCTCTTTTAAAAAAACTTCACCATTTCTTATCTCTAAAACCTTTCAGTCTGTCTTGGGAGATGGTCATTCTCTCAAAAAATTACAATCTGGCGATTTGCTGGTTGAGGTTTCTACAGCCAAACAATCACAATATCTCTCTAATTGCACTACAATAGGCACTTTTTCTGTTTCCGTACAGGTACATAGAACTTTAAATACAAGTCGCGGAGTAATATCAGAACCTGATCTTTTATACTCAACCAAAGATGAACTTTTAGAAAATTTAAAAGACCAAAATGTCATAGATGTACGCCGTATCACTATCCGTAAAAACGAGCAAATAATTCCCACTAAACATATTATTCTAACCTTCAATAGCACTACATTACCACCTAGAATTAAAGCAGGATATCTAAACTGTAAAGTCAGACCCTATATACCAAATCCCACCCGCTGTTTTAAATGTCAGCGTTACGGTCATACTAAAACAAACTGTCGTGGATCTCTCACCTGTGCACGTTGTGCAGAGGTCGGCCATGACAACACCTCATGTGAAAAATCCGAATGCTGCGTCAACTGTAAAGGAAATCATACTGCATATTCCCGCAAATGCCCTAACTGGAACCGTGAAAAAGAAATAGTCACTATAAAAATTACTCAGAATTTATCTTATCCTGATGCCCGTAAACTAGTTGAAAATAGAACCCCATCTGTCGGAATTACCTACTCCAGCTTACTCAAGAAGCAATCAACAGCCATAAGACACATGGCTACACAAACTGATGTCTCATATCCACACGATAAATCTACCGTAACACAATCAACCAACACACCATCCTCTGAACCAGCAAAAATAAATGACATAGAGAAGAAACATCAGAAATTAACAGCTTTATCTAGTAATTCATCTACATCCCAAACTAAAACAAAAGCTGCCACGAATACCACCATACCACAGAAACCTGATA
This sequence comes from Maratus speculifer, assembly GCA_964019185.1. Classification (NCBI taxonomy): domain Eukaryota; kingdom Metazoa; phylum Arthropoda; class Arachnida; order Araneae; family Salticidae; genus Maratus; species Maratus speculifer. The sequence continues at coordinate 249,585,685 of OZ025301.1, forward strand.
TCATCAAAAAACAGAATCTAAAAAAAACCTCCAATATAAACGACAAAAAAGAAAAACTCAACTCCAGTCTCTCTGCAGTGGAAGACTGTGGGGAAGGGGAGGCAAAAATCGGGCATCAGTTCAGTTATAAAGAACATTAAAGATCCCAAACAGCTGAAGCATTACGCGGATGAAGTTATGGACGCCGAGTTGTGCTGCAGTGACTCGGATGATGATGAAAATATTGTATTCGAAGAATCTGTGCCTGACCAAACTGTCTCTCCAGAATCAGTACACTCTAAACTTTCCCAAATTCCACTCTCTCAAAATATAACTAGATCGACACCTTTGAAACCAAAACCATAGATCTGAAGCTCCTGAAAAAATAACGAAAAAGAAAAAAACTGTAACACACCAAAAACAGAAAAATAAAATAGATGAAACTCATATGGATGATGATGCTCTACACCTTCATCCTGAGCGGGGTGAAGCTTTAGACGATGGAGATAGTAGCATGTCTACTACCTCCGAACATAATGACATAGATACATTTATCTAACATCCTCATTCATGACTAATATTATATCTTGGAACTGCCGCGGCTATCGCAACAAATATGATGAAATCCGTGATATTCTGTCAGACCACCAACCACTCTGCTTAGCTCTTCAGGAAACTCATTTTAAACCTAACGACAAAGCAAAATATACGCAACTATGCAACATACAGGAAAGATTTTACTGGTAGTGACAGAGCCACTGGCGGAGTGGCTCTCTTTATATCTCGCAGTGTACCCCATTCACAAATTAATTTGAATACTTACTTACAAGCTGTAGCAATCCGTGCACATATAAACCGACTTATTACTATCTGTACTATTTATTTACCACCAAATCCGTCCATTCATTCAGCTGATCTTGATAATCTCATTCTCCAACTCCCCTCTCCTTTTATCATACTCGGTGATTTTAATGCTCATAGCCAACTGTGGGGTAATTCTGACAATAACCAACGTGGTGATACAATAGAAAAACTAATTTCTGACAATGGCTTATGCCTTCTCAATAATGGTGATCACACGTATTTCCATGAACCAACTCGCACTTTTCATACTATAGATCTTATTATTTGTTCTCCTTCCATTTTTCCATATTGGAACTTCTGGGTTTCCAATGACCTGCATGGTAGCGACCATTTCCCTATTTTTATCACTCGGACTACTCCCCCTCAGGGATTCTAACTACTGTTTTAAACGCTATATCTATGACAGGGCGAATTGGCCAACTTTCACTGACAATGCTAAAATAACAAGCGATATGATAGAGGGGGACATCGACGATGCGCTTGATAATATTACTCAATGTATTATCAATGCTGCTGATATTAGTATACCAATCTCACACTCTATGCCGCGACACAGGAAGCCATGGTGGAATGACGATTGTCAAAAGGCGAAGAAAATTCAGCAGAAGGCTTGGGGCATCTTTCGTCGCTACCCAAATTATAACAATTATCTAGCTTTTAAAAAAGCAAGGGCTGAAGCTAGAAGAGTGCGACGTAGAAGTCAACATGAATCCTGGATGCAGTATGTTTCCAACATAAACTCCAATACTCCCAGTAAAGTCCTTTGGAAAAAGGTGAAAAGCTGTATGGGACTATATTCAGAAAACCACATCTCAATCTTAAATCATAATGGACAGACTATTGCTTCTCCCAAAAATATAGCTGAAACTATAGCAAGTACTCTGGCATCAAATTCTAAATCCGACTCATACCCTGAACCTTTTTTATCCCACAAAAGACAAATGGAAGCTACCAGCATAAATTTTAATTCTCGCCATTCCCATGACTATAATCTACCTTTTACTAAACAAGAACTCCAAAGTTGTTTACAAAATAGCCGTCCATCTGCTCCAGGACACGATGGCATCACATACACAATGCTAAAATACCTCTCTAACACCTCTCTTAATAACTTACTCATTTTTTATAATAGGATTTGGACTGAACACACGTTTCCTAAAGCCTGGTGTAAAGCTATTGTCATTCCTTTCCCAAAACCAGGTAAAGATTCCAGTGATCCAAATAACTACAGGCCAATCGCGCACTCTAGCAGCCTTTGCAAACTTTTAGAAAAAATGGTTAATTGTCGCTTAGTGCATGTTTTGGAAACTAACAATTCTCTTGCATCCTTTCAAAGCGGATTCAGACGTGGTAGGTCCACTATTGATAACCTCATTCTTTTAGAGACTCATATTCGAAATGCTTTTTTAAAACGCAACCATCTGGTGACAGTCTTTTTTGACATGATGAAAGCATATGACAAGACCTGGAGGTATGGCATCCTTCGTGATCTCTTTAACCTTAACTTCCGTGGTAACCTACCAATTTTTATTAAGAATTTTCTCGCTGTTAGAGTTTTTCAAGTTCGGGTTGGGAGTGTTCTCTCCAGTTTCTATGTACAAGAAGAGGGTGTACCACAGGGCAGTGTTCTGAGTGTCACCCTCTTTGCTATCAAGATTAATGATATCCTGCACCAATTGCCTCCTAGTGTTCAAGGTACACTTTATGTTGATGACTTTAAAATTTTATGCAAAGGACAAGATATGCTCTTTATCGAACGACAATTGCAAATCGCTATAAACCGTATTATTCAATGGACCAATAAAAATGGTTTTATCATCTCCCAGGACAAAACATCTGCTGTGCATTTCTGCAGACGTAGGGATCTGCATCCAGATCCTGAAATTTTTATCGGTTCAAACCAAATTCCTGTTGTGGACACTGTTCGTTACCTCGGCCTATATTTTGACAAAAAACTGACTTTTTTACCACATGTTTTACAACTACGGACAAAATGTGAAAAATTGCTAAATTTAATTAAGGTACTTTCAAATACTTCTTGGGGAGCAGATCGCACATCTCTCCTGAAAATTTATCGTGCTATTATTCGTTCTAAAATTGACTATGCCTGCCAGATCTATGGTTCTGCACGCAATTCTGTTCTTAAAAAACTTGACACTGTGCACCATAGTGCACTTCGTGTTTGCTCTGGTGCATATCGTACATCTCCGATTTTAAGCTTGTATGTGGAGTGCTGTGAACCCTCATTACATCATACTCGTGAAAAACTCTCTTTGAACTTATATTATCGCCTTCTCTCTTATCCTGGTCATCCACTTCATTCCTACATTTCAAATACTGACAATGACACTCTATATCAGCACCGTCCATCCTGCATCCCATCTTTTGGTCTCAGAATCAGAAACTTAATTGGCAATACCCCTCTGAGTAGTATTGAGGTGAGTCCATGTCCACTGCATGTACTCCCTCCCTGGAAACCGCATAGTATTACCTCTCTCGACCCGTTCAAAGGATATGATAAAAATAATTTGGTTCCTACTGTTTTCCAAACCCTTTTTGTTTCTCATCGAGCAGAGTTCAGTACCTACACTGACATTTATACTGATGGCTCAAAAAGTGGAGATCTTGTTGGTTGTGGGGTTTTCTGTGAAAACATTTCTCTTAGTTATCGGCTGCACTCATCTATCTCTGTATTTACGGCTGAATTGATCGCAATTAACAGAGCAATGTTGTACATCTCTCACCATCATGACACTTCCTTCATTATTTATACCGACTCAAACAGCTCTATTGACGCCATTAAATCATTTAAAAAACATCCAATTGTCTCATCAATTCTAGAAATTTATTATAATTTGACACATCGTGGTTACAGTATTTTGTTTTGCTGTGTACCTGGACACATGGGTATTCCTGGGAACGAGAAAGCTGATGCGGCAGCAAAACTGGCTATTAATCCATTACAACATAAAATTCCTCTTTCTGACGTTAAATTACTAATCAATCTTTTTATTAAAAATAATTGGCAAAACAGTTGGGACTTAGAATATAACAATAAACTGCATCATGTTAAACCTACAATCACGGCCTGGCCTCCGAATTATCCCAGGAAATCTGATGTTATTCTGACCCGCTTACGAATTGGACATTCCAGAATTACTCATAGACATTTGTTACTTCGAGAAGATGCACCCATGTGTCCACACTGTCACTTTCATCAACTGACCATTCTGCATGTTTTAACCGACTGTCCGGGCCTCCGGCATTTGTATAGAACCTATTTTCATTCTTCTTCACCTATCTTGACAAACCTCATTGGGGAAACACCTCATGGGGCGCTCTTTACTTTCATAAAACATGCAGGACTTTATTTTGACATATAATATACTTTTACACTTTAAATTGATATACTTCTATTGACTAAGTTTTTAACTTTTTCTATTGTCTGACTAAATCTGGATGGGGTCCCCCATCCAGATGGCTTACTTCTTTGATCATTATCCTTGTTTGCTATTTTTAGCACACTTTTTTTGGCGCAGCATGTCCCCTATGGGATTTTGCGCCATAAAACCCCATACAACCAACCAACCAACAACTCAAAAACTATCTGCCTAAGCTAGCCCAAAGGCCGGCGTACAGTACGCTACTTCTTAAACCCACGAGCTTTCCAGTCAAAGTGTCACATAAATCAGAGGCAACTACGGTTCCTCCTCACGGCTCGCCCTCAACCGCCAATCAGAGAGCTGCTTCAAGAAAAATCTCTAAGATGATGCTTCATCCAAAGAAGCGAATGCTGAGATTTGGCGGGCAATTTGTACCAAATAGAATGTTGTAGAAACCTGTAGAACATTTCCAACCATGATAATTCATGTTAAGCTAGAAGACACATTGGAAACAAAGATGGCGATGTGCCATTTTGAAAATTTAGCCTGCGTCATTTAAAAATACTGAAATTGAGATTGATTTTAAAATTGCATAAATTGCGAACTGTTTGATTAAAAAACTGAGAAATTATGTTAAAATAATTTATATTTAAAAATAAGACTGATTAATATAATTTGAAGCGAATAGCCGATATTAAAAATAATTTAGGAAAATATTATTACCTGATAGATTGCAAATACTGTTTTGTAATATAGGAAAGCTACGATGTTTAGACTGAAAATATTAGATTTAATTGATTTATTAATGGAATTATAAAAAATTAAGATTGTTTTTTGAATAGACTATTAATTTTTTCTTAAAATAATGATCGGAATTTTTAAAAAATAAAAACATTGCCTGAAAATTACCTACACATCCTAACACTAAGAAGGTATTTTTTGTCCAATACATAGTCATTAATCTTTTTTTTAAGTGTGGGGGGGGGGTAATATGAATAATTTAACCATTTGAAAGCTATGCAGCATTATTGTGCTTCCAGATTTTAAATTCAAACAAGCTAAGCAATGCTATTGCTTTTTTGTAACAGTTTCCTTGCGAAAAAGCAAGAGCGGCAAAATATTTGCTCACGTGCAGAGATACAGACTCTTACTGAAATGATAGCACGATAGAGCCACTTAGCTTCTTTGGACTTGAAATCTGGAAACACAATAGCATTGCATAGCCATCAAGCAGTTAAGCACCAACATTTTAAGTAAAATGGTTGCACATTTTTAATTTTTTTTTTTTTTTTTTTTTTCAATAACAGCTTTGTTAGTGTTTTATACTTATGTGTTTTTAATTTCTATCTAATTTCAAAATTGGAACTTTATATTCTTTCTCAATCATACAAAATTTATATTATTAGTTTTTACTGTTTTGTGTTTCAATTATTAGTCTTTTCTTATGGCTCGATAATCGTTCAAATTATTTTGCTTTGTACTTGAAACTCATAACACATTTTTCTAATGTCATAATTAAAATTATTTTAAAATGTTCACAATCAAATTAAGCTTATTTCTTCTTCAGGCTTTTTATCCCTTGGACAAGACTGTTACCATTACTGGTGATGACATTTTAGTAAGTAGCATACTTTTTTCAACTTTGGGGATATTATTTTTGTATTTTCTACTGGGAAACATAATTCTAAGTATATGTTTATTGTTTTCTTTCAATATGTCTATTTTCTGTTTAATTTCTTCAGTGTTTTTCTAAATGGCAATCCAGGATATCTTATATCTTGTATATTTGGTACATTTATAACCGTCTATAAGTTCTAGTGCTGTAAAACCAATGACTGAATAAATACCCGTGTGATGGCATTATTTAAAAACTTATTACCCGTTTGAAAATATTCGTTACTTGTTACTGCTCAGAAAACGGCTATTAACAATCATTGTATGTACTAAAAAACTGCAAGAAATCTAGTTACATATAGGACATGAGTTTTTGGAAGAATTCGTATTTTTTACTCTTCACATATTATTTAATGCTGCTATCATTCCATAAAACACAGATTTAATCAAGCTTCTAATTTTTTATGAATAAGAGTAAATGTCTAAATTGTAGAATTTATTACTTATTAAAATAAAGAATAATCGGAGAAAGCAATTTAGCAAGAGTAAAAGCTTAGAAAATTTATATAATAAAATTATGAAATGTAATTACACAAACAAAATGTTTTTACAAGCAAATCTTCTCATTAATTTTACACTTTAAATAATTATGTGTAGTGAAAATTTTAATTTCTGGAATAATTTAAAAACAATGTTTTATTTCTCACATGATCATTCTATCAAACAACATCTACATTTGTACTTCAATCACATCATTTTCTCTGAAAATTTTTATTTATATTTTAAGATACTTTTTTTTCCTTCAAATATGAAATTTAAAAACAAACAGCAAATATTAGTATAGTTTTACAATCAACGAAAAAAGAAAAGAGGAAAAAAAACTTTATCAACACATTTTTAAAAGCAATCTAAAAATTTGTCTTTATCATAAAAATGTTTTTAAATATAAAATATAAATGCGCGTGCAAAGATATTTTTATAGTAAAAAAAATATACTTAAAACATACCTATAATTTTTAAAACTTAATTTCTTGAAAATGTTCAGAAAATTTAAAAGAAATGTTCACATCACTTGTATTATTATTTTAGAAATTGTTGATTTACATTTAAAAAAAAAAAAAAAAAATTTCCATTTTTTTGGTTTTAATGAAGCACGTCTTTCAGATGGTACTTATGTAGACATCACGGATAAATATTTTTTAGCTAATTCCACAAGCTCTGGGTATAAAATAACTTGAGCGTGCCACCATTTAAGAGGATATTCATGTCTACTAAGTTGCTTTTCTTCCATGTATTGCCACATTGTTAGAACTTTTGCAGGAGTAGTTAAAATAGTTGAATATAAAGTTGTCATACCGTCAAATTCCATTACCGTCAAATTCAAATGGAGTCTTCCTAAAGTGCTTTTGGAATAATAGCTTTTGTCTCGTATTCAGAATGTGTTTGCATTATCTGCATATTCTCCAATTCCAACATTAAGCAGTTTTCAGCATATTCATATGATGAAGTGTTAGTGAATGCCAATTTTTTAAATCTAGGATTCAAAAGAGTCGCTTTTGTCAATAATGAATTTTGTGAATTGTCTTTAAATCGACTGTCAAATTCTGTGATCAATTTATCAAGCACTTGTTTCGACAATTCGCTGTTTAATGTTTTATGTAAGTTATTCAAAATTTTTGTAACACTATTGGTGGCTGTCAAAACTTTTGAAATGGCCACCTTATTTTGAGAAGAAAATTCTTCTGTTAGTTGTTTAAATGGTTTCAAAAACTTTTATTGTTTCCGGCAAAGCTTGCCATTCATCTTCTAACAAATTTTGCACGGTGTTGTTTAGCATACCTAGTGTTGCTTTTAATGGTTCTTAAAGAATTGTTTCTCTTTCTAACATATCTAATGTACTATTCCAGCAGGTTACGACGTCTAGTTTCAGTGATTTATGTCCGGGTTTAAGCTGTTCTTGTACCACAATAAGTTTGTGGCCACTGGACTCCTGTGAAAATGTTCAAAAATAGCCTTTGCTTTTTTAAGAACAGAACTTTTATCACATCAAGACCGGCCTGTACTTTTAGATTTAATGTGTGTGCAATGCTAATAGAATATTTATTCCTTGTTTAGGCGTGAGTAAGGGGATTAACCTCTACCTATCTTTAATCAAATTTATTTTACAAAACTTCTGAATGAAAGGTAAGTAAAATTCTACTCACCCGATTCATGAATTCTTTTTTGACGTATCCGATTCAATCCTTGTTGAATATTATTCAGTTTATTTTCTGCTCCGAGCACTTGATTTTATTTAATCGTTGTGTAGGATGCTTATCTCTTAAAAAATGCACATTTCATTATTAATTCTTTGACGCACAACACATTAATAACCGTTGATTCACACGACAAAAAACATCTATTTTATTTTTCTACCGCGAGAAAGAAAACAGAGCATTACTGCTCCACTTTAGGAGCTACATAACTATAATGAAAATCAATAACGCGCACACAATCACATGAAAAAGCAAATAAAGAAATAAAAAATGTTATTTTAGAGTTTTGACAGTTCGAACAATACATAGATTCTTTCTGCTGTAATCATTTTTCAAGGTCCCGCTAACAAGCACTCAAGTTGATTTACGAAGCAATTTAAACTGTCATTTATTTCGCAACACAGGAAATTAGTTCCGAATGATGAAATTGTCTATCAAATGCATGACTAATGTTCTCATCCAGTCAATTTTACTCCACGTTTCATACTTCAAGCATTATCTGTAACACAATGCAAAAATTTTCTGTATCTCCCATTCATTTGCAATTTTAATTCCTCTTTTATATAATCGCCAGTATGTCGCTCCTGACACTCGAAGCAACCTAGAACTGCCGATTGTAATTCCCAAGCCTCATCTAGTATGTAATGGGCTATGACAGTTTGATAAGAAGTTGTTGCCCAGAAATCTATCCGTCAGTGATTAATGATATATACGAGGCACACTTCAACTCCTTTTTAAGTTTTTCTTTGGCCAATGTAAATTTAGAATCAAGCAAAGTATTACTAAGTAAATATCTGGAAGGCACTTTGTAATTTGGTTCAAGGTAGTTAATTAAATCATTAAAACTGGGATTGTCTACCATAGAAAACGATTGAAGATCTTTAGCAATCATGTTTAAAATTAAATCAGTAATTTTTTTTTTTTTTTTTTCACGAGCAACACTAATAGGTTTTTTTACATACCTTGATAGATCTGTTTGTCTTTTTTAGAAACACATTGAGACAGGAGGGGATTTGGATCATCGAGGAAATTTGAGCTCTCTGCAACATTTTCATCATTATTATTAAGCTGCTGGCTCAATGATGGTGATAACAATGGTTTTAATAAAAACTATCATGTGATGGACGATGCTTTACTAAAATTTTTTTTTTTTTTTTTTCGTCTTTGAACCTCTTTTAAATGAATACTTCATTTGGCATAAATCACATTTCACTTTATCACTTGATACTGTAGAAAAATATGTCCACAATTTGCTTCTTTTTCTTTGCATAATAAATAAATCAATAAGCTCCTGTGAAAGCCAAATCATTTGAGAATAACTGTTACATTCAAACAGAATTATATGCATAGACTGATACGGAAGTAACTGAAATCGGCACCTAATGCCAGATTCTGAACCCAGATTTGTATCTGTCGACTGTCTGGCTTCATTCATGAATTGCACAAATGTACGGAAACAGTGTTTTGAAGTTAGTTTTGTTTTGTTTGGTGGCATATTAACAGTAACTACAAACGAGTGATATTTCAAAGAAATGATTCGGTATTTTGTATTTTAGAGAATAACCGTTATAGGTTAACGAGTATGTGCAGTTTGCAACTGCTCTAATAAGTACCAGTAACTTTTGTCTTTCTGCTGAGTGCTAAGTATATGCAACTTTTTTCTTATTTTGTTTTCAAAATCTGAAGTATAAAATTCTTGTGGATTTAATTAAGAATGTATGCTTAACCTATAAAACCTTTTTTTGGGAAGGAAGTACCACTGATAAAGATGTTAAAAAAAATTATTGTGCATACTACAGATTATGCGTAAGGGCTCCCTTATATTATGCTTCTAAAAGCTCCTTTTTTTTTCTATCTTTTCCCTCCTGTAATAAATTTTTAAGAACTCAGAGCCATCTGTTCTTTTTGACTTTTTGTACTTCATATAGTATATTAGACTCTCAAAAATATTGACCGTTTGAAACAGATTTTAGATTATTGGCTTTTTTTATATTTAAAATTATTGCCAAAATAATTTATCTTTATGTAACTGTGTTGTTAATAAATGCTTATATAAGTCAACTTTTCCAATTAAAATATAAACAGTTCATTAACATTTGATCTCTAGTTTTATTTGAATGGTCGTAGTAGTTAATTTAGTATATCAATAGTAGTTTGATCCGTTCTTGTTTTAAAATTTCCTCTTGCAACTTGTTAACAATTCTTGTTCTGAAAACCATCTTGTTAGGAAATTCAGTTATTTATCTTCTGTAATTATTGATCAAAAATCAGTTTTACCCCTCTTTCCTTTGATTAGGAATGTTTTGTGTATGAAGTATATACAATTATCTTATGTATGTATGTTCATATGCATCATAATTATTATGATTTGTTTTTTACTTAGGCTGCTCGATGTACATATAATTCTACAAAAATGAGCACAGGAGTTCAAATTGGGTAGGTTAGATTCTATTTATACTGTATTTATTATATTTAATTTTTTTAATTTTATTTATAATCATGATAAATATTAAAAATCAAAGCAATTTATTAAGCTAAAAATCGCTATTCTAAATTAATGACTAAAACTTGCATATGAGTAGAATAAGGCCTATCATATAGCTTAAAAAAATGCAAAATTAAAATTGGTCAAAACACCTTATATTATTTTTAGTTGTGATGCTATCTAAAATTAGATATTTATAGAAGAAATCTTCAATATTTAGTGGCATGGAAAAATATTAAACAGCAAGAAATACCATTTTCCTCGATTCATTGTTTCATGTTATATCAGGAATATCACAGCGATTGTACTCTATATTGCATTGTGATGATGGACAAAGAACTTGTAGCTGTAAATCATACTGATTTAAAAAAAAAAAAAGCCCATATCTAATTATGTTTTAATGCATAGAAAATCTTATTTTATGATGAATGTTAATTTTCAAACTGCTAATCTTTTAGTGTTGGTAATATTTTCTTTCATTTCACTTTTGCTCTCAACTTTTAAAATACCAGGCGCTTCACTGTGGTGGTAAACAAAGTACTTGCAGTTGTAAATTATACTAACAAAAAAAGTTAATTATATATTTTAATTCCATAGAAAATCTTGTATAAAGATAAATATCAACTCGCAAACTGCCAGTCTTTCAAATTCTGATATAGGGTAACATCCCCAGTAATTGGCACATTAAGAATTTATCTTTAAACTTACTTCTATTTTCATTTCCAAGAAATAAAATATTTACTTGCAAATATTTTTAAGTCAAAAAGTGCATATCTCTGCATCTATTTTGCCCACTAAAAACAAAAATATTTGAAAAAGTATTTTTATAAAAATATATTTATAAAAAGTTGCTGTAATCACCAGCAATTGGCACTTGGACTTTTACACAATTAAAGTAACCCTTTTCAACTAAACAAAACTGTTGTCAATTAAAATTTAAAATATACTATAAATCAGATAATAATAAATTGAAATGCACGCCCAGGGCTTGAATTTCAGGGCGGGATGGCGGGATTCGCGCCTAAAATTTTGAAATCCCGCCCAAAAGAATAACGTGGACGGGAGGCTCCCGCCCAAAAAAATTTGCATTATGAAACTAGGATCAACTCCCACGACCGTTTTGCGAATTTTATGATATTTTCATGCGAGTAATCGACACATTTTGCGAGTTTTTTACAACTTAAAATCATTGAAAATCACGATTTTTTCCGCGGTGAAATAGAGGTGATTTTGTTCGGAATTCCCCCCCCCCCCCACACACACACACACACACACAAAAAAATAACGCATTCAATTCCAAAAATTATGAAACAGTGATGCCGCAGACGCGCTATTGCACGTAAATTACGCAAAAGATCGGAGATGACACACAAAAGAAACAGCTATTACATGTTTCACAAGACGCGTGATTTCGCGAAAGTTTGCTAAAAAACGGCAAATATTGTTAAAAGATCGCGAAAAAACGACTAATTTCCGGCAAATTCCGTCAAAAGATTCACGAAAGAATGCCTAATTTCGTCACAGAATTCTGTAAAACGGCAGTTTTCGTCAAAAAAAAGTCAAATTTCGTCCAAAAGTCGCGACAAACGACAATTTTCGTAAAAAAAATCGCGACAAAACATCATTTTTCATCAAAAATCGCGAAAAAACGGCAAATTTCCTCAGAAAAATCACGAAAAAATGTCAAATTTCGTCCAAAAATCGCGAAAAACGACAAATTTCGACAAAAGATTCACTATAAATAACAAATTTCGTCCAAAAATCGCGAAAAACGACAATTTTCGTAAAAAAAATCGCGATAAAACATCAGATTTCATCAAAAGATCGCGAAAAAACGGCAAATTTCCGCAGAAAATTCACGAAAAAACGGCAAATTTCGTCAAAAAAATCCCGAAAAAACGGCAAATTTCGTGAAAAGATCGCAAAAAAGACAGATTTCATCAAAAGATATCGAAAAAATGAAACTTTCATCAAAGTTAATCTCTCCCCCCCTTCCTCCCTCCCAAAATAATATTATGGGCAGTTCATTTTTCTGTTCAACAAACTAATTTTCCTGCTCCAATGTATATATATATATACTTTTTTTTTTTTTTTTTTTTGCTGCTCTAAAATCAGCTTCTGACAGCTCCAAATCTTTCTGAGTGAGTGCAATTCCTGAAAGCAGCCATTCATTAAACATAAAGTATCCCTTTACTCAACAAAGTATTCATTTTTTAAGAAAGTATTTTTCGATGAATTTGACTTGCCCCTTTTTTAAAGAAATGCAAACAATAATGGTATTTCTTATTTTCTACACTCAAATAAGTATTATTTTATGATTAAATTCGTATCTTGCACATTTAATGTGCAGAAAAATAACATTTGTTATAACAATTAATTATAAATTATAATTATAAATATAAATTTATTAAATTAAATAGAAGTTTTATTAATTATTATTAAAACAATAATTAGATCTGTGACAAAAATAATTAGCACCGGGAAAGAATTCACCAACAAAAGTAAAAACTAGACAGTATAAAAGTTTTTTTACACATTTCGCATAATTATTCTGAATTGTTGATAAAAATGGCTTCAGTGATATTTTTTTATATCTATTCTGGTAATTCTTTAAATAGCACATAAAATAATGGCGGGTTTTAAACGTTTCTTTTCCCTCCCAAACAGCCAAACTCCCCTCCATTTATAAATGTTGGTAGGGAGACTCCCCTCCTTTGAAAAATTGAATTTCAAGCCCTGACGCTTTTCTTAAGCCAGAGAAGAAGCAAGAGAGAATTGTTTCTCTTTCCTAGGCACTATTGTCATTTAGTAGCATAAATCAAAGTTATAATCTGTAAAGTAAAATGAGCATATAACTGGTATATGGTCTTGCATTTTTAAAAGACTGGATATAAATCTTATTTTAGGATATTTTGTAGGATGTGCCAATCACTGGTTCCTGCCAATTACTGGGGATGTTACCCTATATATATTTCATTTTACTTTTTATCTGAACTTTTGAAATATTGATATTTATGCATATAGATAAATGAGGCCTACTGTAATAAAACATGAGTAAATAAAACAGTAGTATCAAAAGCTTATGCAGTTTCCACCCACTTTTAAGATTCAATTGTGTTATAGTTGCACAATCATTTTTGAATTATTTTATATGGATTTTGAAAAGCCCTTTTTAAATGCAACTAAGTAACAAATTTTGTCCATTTCCATATATATATACATATATATATACACATATAGCCAGTAGTATTTGGACCCAGTCCACTTTTAACTATGATTTTGATGAAGATCGCTCATAAAGTGGAGCCTTTACCAATGCATCTTCAGCTAATATTTACGTTAATCTTAGAAATTAGATTGATTTTCAGGATTTGTGTGGGTCTGCATTAAATAAGGTTTTCCATTTTTGTGTGGTTATTTTTCTCATCATTTATAAGCCAGTGTAGTTATAAATAGTCTGCTTCAATAAAGTCCTGAAAAACAGACTGTAATTTGTTTTGATTTTTGTTTGTTCATATTTATTGAACTATACCTTAGTTTATCTTTTGTCTTTATAGTATTTCTAATAAAAATTGATTCATTTTTTTAATCTTTTCTTTCATAGATCATCTGCAAGTAATGAAATGTGCAATTTGTACTTAATGTATTACACAGAATATCACAATGCATTAACTGGTCTATCTCCTCCTTGCGTTGGAATTCAGTACAATGAACTTGTTGATAATTTACCTCCTGGAAATGATGTCCCTTTACCTCCAAATCCAGAACTAGAGCAACAAGCTTATGGAAAAGGCAATCATCATCATACAACAATTACCTATAATAAATTTCCTGATAAAACTTCCCCATTTGGATTTAATAGAGAGAATCGATTAAACAATTTTTCTCCTAATTCTAGAGTCAAGCCAAATGCTAATGGAGCATTTAATAATGAATACAGTAAGTAAAAAATGTTTAATTTTGTATCTGAATTTTTTAACGTGTTTAAATGACTCGTGCTTTACAAGAGTAGTGTGTTTATTCTCTTAACTCTGCACTGCATGATTTTTTCTATTTTTATTTTAAAAAATTTTGAAATCTGTAGATTGGTCTAATAATGGGAAAAATAGTAAAAAATAAATAAATAAATAAATTTCAAATTTTCAGTTAAAATTTGATATTTTAGGGTGTGTATCCTATATACACAATTAGGATTTTTAAATATTCTATTTCTATATTTTGCAGTAGGCTTAAATTAATTTTATTTGCTTAATACTCTGCAACTCCCTTTATATTAATATTTTTAAGTACTCAGTAAAAATAACAAAAATAAATTTTGCCTTAATAGTTTAATTTTTTGAAGAAAATTTGTTAAATGCAGCCATCTGACATGAACAAAATGTGTGTTACTCCATTCTTTGGACTGTTCTTGATCAATTGCAATGATCATATTGCCAAATTCTTGATACATGATGAGATTTATAGTGTTTTTAGGCATGTGCCATATATGGCACACCGTGCAGTGAAAGGTTAAATTACTTAGTTTTTCTGCTGATTTTTAAATGTGATAATCTAAAAAGGGTTCTCCAAACATGGTACTCACTAATTTTGTTTTAAATTAAGGAATTTTTAGTCTTATTTATTCTGGTGAAAGGATTCCTTCAAACCGGTCTCATACTTTGAGAAATTGATAGTCAATTTCAGCATTCATTAGTTTGTTTGACATGAGATGAGTTTCAGCTTCTTGCCAGATGAAGAATAGCAACATTAGATGCCAGCTTGAAAGAATAATGCTCAATGAGAGCAAAGACGACCTCTCTATGATTGAGAGCTCTGTTTTAATGAACACCTTGTTCCCTCCCACCCCCACCCTATGTTCTTTTTTATATGTAGGAGCATGGAAGCAGGGTCCCAGAAGATTCTGTTTTTAAGTGTGCAAATTAAGAATTTGTGGCACAGTAAAAACCATTCTAGTGCCTGAGAACTAAAGAGATTTGTATGCATGACAGTGTTTAAGTATAGCAAACACTATTGCATAGACTAACAACTATCTGAATTTGAAAGATAATATTTGAAAGAATATATTTGAAAGAATTTGTCTCTTAGCTGCAATTCAATGTTCCAGAGACTTCCTTTCTCTACCAAAATGTGTGATGCAAGAGTTAGTGGCTGATTTGCTGTAAGGTTTTTTTGCCTGTCAAATTTTTCTGTGAAATAAAATAAGACTTGAAAAAACTTGTCCTTACCAAGAACTAAAAGAAATATGCATTAGCATCAGATTGAAATCGCCGCTGAACTCTCTGAAAAAAAATTTTGTTAATTTTTTTTACTATGTATGGGTTAATATCTGAAAATTGGACAATTTCATTTCCAAAATTTGCATTTTTTAAAATTAATGTATCAACTACCACATATAATTATGTATTATGATGCATGTGTTCTCTTTTAAATCCTGTAATGTTTTGAGATCAAGGATATACATTATACGTGTAGGATTAACTTTTATGAAAGAAAGTGTCTGTTAACATCATCTCAGTCCCCATTCATTTTTACTTCATTTTTTATTGAAAAATTGTCAATATACCACTAACTTTGCTTGAAATGAAATAAGAAAAATTGGATATAACTAATAATAGAAAAAATAAATAAATGTAGACATTGTTAAAGGTTATTAAGTTTGTAAAAGTTCCATATTGGCATAAAACATCAAATCTATTATTTTATTTTTATAAGTTTTATTTAAATATATGCAAAAATCAAATAATTTTTTAATTATTACTTCAGTTTTTATTACTGAATTATAAATTAACCATTTTTGGATTATATTTTCAACGGAATATTATTGTACTAGACATTTTATGGAAGGGGACTGAAATGATGTATCAGGGACTGAAATTATGCATCAGGGACTGAAATGATGATTCACCATTTACACATAAACTTTATTAGATTAAACACTGCTTAACATTTTTAAACATAGGAATGTTAATTCCTTTTGACAATAATAATGTCGCTGCATCATTAAATCATCAATTTGTTTACACTCTGGCACAGTGTAATGCCTTGAAGATATAGGATATGGTGCAACATTCAGTTTACAAAGGATGTCTGTCACATTCACATTTTGTCTGTCAATTCGATTTGGCCAGTAGAAATGTTTGCCACTCCTTGACATAAAATTCACTGTGAGTATGTGTCCTCTCACTTCTTCTACCAGACCTGGATACCAAAGATCATTGTATATGGCAGTTATCCAGTCGCCAATTACCAAAGTGGCAGGTTCAGTCGAGTCCAGTGATTGTTCTTTCTCGTTGTTGTTGTAAACAACAGCTGGTAATTTAAGTTAAGAAAGTTTTAAAGTATAATGTGATACATATTATAGACAACTTTCTAAAAAAAATAAAATTACAGATATTTTTTGTATTAACATTTTTTTAAAAAAGGATACAGGTTTCATTAGTAGAGTAAATTAGGCCTATATCTTTCTGGACAGTATGGTGTGGGCATACTGAGCTTGTGTCACAGATAAAGCAGCTCAATTCTCTTGTTATTAAGGATGATGGTGAATTTACGGACCATGCAATTTGATGTATCTTCATAATCCCAGGGATGGAAGGGATATTGTTTGGCAATTTACTTTTGACTTCCTCAATTGCAGAACTAGGGATGGCAATAAGTTTAATCCCAGGAACAGCCTCTTGTAAATTATGTACAAATGCATCGATGCTTTCAAGATCCTTTCCATGACGCACTAAGGCATCAGCAGTTCTCTTCAAGGTGCCTCCAATGCCATCCATTGGCCCCTTTCCATGGCCTGACTCTGAGAAATTCCAAGTTGCACTTATAATTTTAGGGAAAAGTTTAGGGAGGAGATTTACAAAAAAGTAAAAGTTATTTCTGTTTTTATATTGTGCAGTTGGTCCGTCTGATTGAAAGTGTAATGTATCAATATACGGAAGTTCTTTCATTATAAGGTGAAGGATTGGTGTCAGATGAGCCCAAGTAGCACAGGCACTGTGGTTCAAGTTGTCTGATGTTGTACAGAATGAAATACACTTGACTGTATCTTTGACTTCAATATCTAAATCCTCCTCAGGCTTTACTTTATAATACACTAGCAGTTACCCGTGACTTCGTTCACATAACATTTAAAGAAGAAATAATTGATCAATCAAGCAAAAAATTTCGATGATGAAAAGCATGTGTAATTAACTTTTTATCGCGAATTTATGGTAAAAAACTTCTGATAATCCTTATTTGCTAATTTGTTTGCTGGTTAAAATTTTCCTTTCAGCGATTTATACTAATAGATAGAAACATTCTTGAATTCTTTTGTTCAGCCCTGTAGTTTTCCAAGTTCCTTTAATACACGAAAGTATCTTTCTAAAATTTAGTTCAAACAAAAATATTTCTTATTACTACCTAAATTACATTTTCAGAAATTATCATCCGAAGACAACCTTGTATCCAGTTCTTTGCGGGACCCTGTATATCATTTTATGTAATATACTACAAACATTTCTTAGTTTACTAAATGCAGTTCAAAATAAAAATGCATATTTTATTTAAAAACCACCTTTTAAGAAAATTACGCTCATATTCAGTAACCTTTCCGAGATCTTTTGTGTAACCCTCTATATCTAAATTTAACTATTTATACTGGTTATACTATTATAACCAGAAATTTATACTATTATCATTTATACTCTCCATTTAATATGCATACATTTAGCGAAACTTAAAAGCACATATCATAATTCAAAATGCATTTCATCCATGCAACAGTCATCATCCATCATATATGCAGACTTCGAATAGAATATATAATATTTGAAATCTTTTGTGTGTCCCTGTAAATGCTATGCACTTCATATTATGCATGAAATAACTCACATTAAGCCTCAGCAACGTATATCAATTTGATTATACATGAAATCGTTTACCATAATTAAAATATGTCGAAGACTTTTCCTCCCTTTATTCTTATGCAATGGAATTCTTCTGTTAACCCTGTAAATGAATAATAAGTGTCCTTTTCACTACATACTTTACAAAATGCATATTTTAGTGCTTTTTGTAAATGCATATAAATTTGTATGTGTTTCACAGGGTGTAACATCGTTAAATTTAATTAAAACGATTTTCCCCATAATGCTGAAATGTAAGGAAATTTTTTGACAAACTTTGTAAATAAACTAATCATGGTAGAAACTTTATTTTCAATATGTATTCGTGCTAGGTAAATGTTAAGAACGTCCAAAAATTTCATGGAAATCGGAGTATATTTACGAATGTTAGAAAGCGACCAGACAGACAGAAAAACCGAAAGCATAATAACTTTTCAACTTTGTTCGAAAGTGTTAAAAAATCGAGCCAAAAATATATTAATCAGTAGTTTTATTTTCCGCCTTTTCCCCACAAAAAATTTCTTCCATTGATAATGAGTTTTGAATAAAAATATTCATTTGTATGTAACTTATAACTTATTAATTAATATAAGTAAAAAATATTTCGGATTCATTTTAAATATGATGTCATTATTTATCTCGCTCCATTAGCTACTGATATTCATACCCCTTATATTTTTAACGACTGCTATAAAGTACCTGTTTTATTTCAACTATGACGTCACATTTTCATAAGTGAACCATTTATTAAAAATATAATTCTTTTTCATTCTGTTTACTTTTAATTTATGTCGCCATATTTTACACAAAAATTCCCATTAACTAAACAAATATCCTTGTTAAATATATTATAAAAAATACCTTTTATTTTTATTTCAAACATGACGTCCTATTTATTTTCTTTTAAATTATTTTAGTATTATAGTTTTTCGCGTGGAAGTTTTTTATTAAAAATTCATTGCCGCTGAAAAATTATTATTCCAATTTTTTATTTTCTTGGCAACAGGAAAGGAAAATGGTTAAATTTTATCTGAAAAATGCCTATTGATTTTGTATGAAAAATAATTAAATTTTAAATTATTAAGGAAAATATTTGAATAAAATAGATAAAAATTAGCCTATGTTCATTCCACTCCTATAATCTATACATTACGTTTCCGTAAAACGAAAAAAAAAAAAAAAAAAAAAAATTTCGAAAATTAAAAAACTTATACTTTGTTTCAGATATGACGTTACATTTATATTTTTAAAATTCTTAATGGAAAGTATTCACGCCACAATTGGTAAAAAGTTGAATTTTATAGCCTCGAACAAAAGAAAGAAAAAGGTTCATTTTTATTACGGATTAATATTTGGAAAAACTACTAAAATATTCATATTCTTGTAAAGTGTGAAGTTATATTCTTGTGAAGTCTTCTAAGTGTAAAAGAAATTTTATATAATCGTCTGCGTGATATAAGAAGAAAAACAGTATTCCTCTGACGTCACAATTAGTAAAATCGCGGTTTTTAACCTCGAACCGAAAAACAGAATAGGGTCCGTTTTTTTATTTCATTTTCTTTTATCATGTGAAAATCTTTCAGTTGAAAATTGATTACAGAAGAGAAATAATTATTCCGTTTTTTTTTTTTTTTTTTTTTTTTTTTTTTTTTTTTTTTTTTTTTGGCAACGAAAAAAGAAAGATGATTAAATATTATGGAAAATTTTTCAATTTATTCTGTATGAAAAATAGTGAAATGTTGAATTATTAAGAAAAATATTTGAATAAAATAAATAAAAATTAGTCTGTTCATTTCAGACCAATAATCTATCTATATACAAAAATTCAAAGACATTAATCCATCCGTTTTGAAGCCAAGTTCATTCCAATTTTCGGACACACTTTCACATTTATAATATATATAAGGATTACACCAGTATGTAAAGAGATCTGCTTTTGAGATGCCCCAATGTGTACTGACTGAATTTCTTTGTGATACTTCAATACATAATTCTCAGAATAGTCAATTTTTATTATTAAAGCATTATATGTCAAATTGTCTTGTAACTGCTTCATTTCTGAATATTGGTAATATATGTTAAATACATGTCTCAGGAAATTTGGAAGTAATTTCTTCAATAGCTGTAAGATATCTGAAATACTGGCCTCAATAATCTGTTTCTCAGTTAATCTGACATTTTTAACTTTCTCTTTCACCATTCGTTCTTCAGTTCTACTTTTCCACTGGAAGAATGAAACAACCTCTTTCTGCTCTTCTGTTGTTCTTAAAACATTAAATTCTTTATTTTTACAAACTTTACATTTGCGATACATGCAATCCTTAAATTTTGTGTTGCAACATACAGAGTTGCACAATTCATTACTGGTTCTAATATCCAGAACTTTCAGTTGATGAAGTTTATTCACTATTAAGTCCACATTAGCATGTTTAATGCATGCACATGTATCACGGTCAGATAACCTGGGTTCAACAATCCAAAATGGACGAAGCCTGCAGAAAGAAGAATAAGACAGTTTGATTTCATGGGACTCTGTGTACTTTTTATGCAAGTTCTTCAGTGTATCAAGTAAAAGTCTTTTTTGTACTTTCATTTTGTTTTTAGTTTTGTGATCCTTTTTGCCTGGGCACATTCTGCTATTGACATCCTCTTCAAGGAAATGTCGCACAGAACTTGCAATTTCAGTTGAAATTGAATTTGATTTCTTCTTTCGTACATAATGTTTACCTTTGGAAGCTAGGCTATTACGTTGTTCCTTATAGCTTACAAATGATTTAGCCTTCCCCATCAATCTATATTTCTTTAAAATATTTCCTGAAAAAAGTTTCGCAAACATCTGCCTCTCTTTCTGATCAACTAGTTCCTTTCTATTTTCTTTTAGTCCCCCAGGGGAATACCTTCTTTAGGTATTTACGGGCTTCGCGACCCCGGGATCCTGAGCGATCATTCTCCTTTCCTTTTTTCTTCTCTATTTTAGTTGTCTATCCTTTTCTCTTTGTTTCACACTTTTTAATCTTCTCTTTTCAGTTTGTTATCCCTCTCTGTTCTTGTTTGTTTTTTTACTAACTCTTTGTTCTTATTTGTTTTCTTACTAACTCTTTGTTCTTGTTTGGGGTTTTTAGACTAACTTTTTGTTCACATAGTTCTTTGTTCTACTAACTTTGTTGCTGTTCTCTTGTTTAAAAAAAAAAAAAAAAAAAGAAAAAAAAAGAAAAAAAAAATTAAAATAGACAAAAGACAAAAAAGACACCATTTTTTTAAGCTCCCTCTCGTATAACTCTTTTACAATAGTGGTTTTTTTTATTCACGTGAGACACCCTGGGTGTTGAGGTTTCTTTTAACCTCATCGACTCGTCTCTTCCTTTTTAGGTTGATATCGAGTCCCAGGGTGCAGGGCATCTCTGAACTCTGGTTTCAAGTACGGGGGGCGCCATGCTTGCATGGTGATTGTTAGGAGTAACACCGGAGGACTGGTGCCTTTCGATGTAAGGGCCGGCTGTAGGTTGGACAGAGCTGTAAAGGCTTACCTACGGCTACCCATTCTCCTTGGAAAAGAACTGGAGCTTCGGAGATGCTATCGAGTTTAACCCAATGTTCGAAAAACGTGGGGGGTCTGTTGAAAATAGTTTTCGCCCTTTTGAGACCTGCACCAGACGTAACGGTAAGAAGAAGGGTCGGTGACCAGGCCCGATGCCTGGCGTTTTATTTACTCTTTCTCTCTACTATGGCGACAAATTTAGGAATTAAGACATGCGATGTGGTAGCCCCACAACCCCATAACTCACTTAACAATCAACCTGAAACTATAATGTCTCAGAGCTCATCAGAGATGGATGTATCTGCTTACGAAGTGGTAGCCCCACAACAAAATAAAGAGAATAAAGTATTGAACTATACCTCACAATCTACCTCATGGGCAGAACGGGTTGAAGAGTTTTCTTCCAAAATGGAAAGTAAAACTGTCAACTCCGATGCCAACAAAATCAAAGAAAGATTTTTTGTAATAAAACGTAAAGAAGGAACTTTTGAAAAGACTTCACCTTTTTTAATACATAAAGCAATACAAGGTTTGGTTGGTGAACCCAAAACAATAAAAAAACTCCGGACAGGTGAACTACTAATAGAAGTCAGCAATAGCCAGCAAGCTTTGAATTTAAAAAAATGTACACATCTTGCTAACATTGCCGTCACCATATCGCCACATAGATCATTAAATACATCTCGCGGAGTAATCTCGGAGTCTGATCTTTTGTATGTCACTGAAGACGAAATATTAGAAAACCTTAAAGACCAAAACGTCATCGAAGTCAAACGAATAAAAATTTACCGTAAAGACGAGCAAACCTCTAATCAAGTCCAAATACCTACGAAGCACATCATCCTCACATTTAATACACCCAACTTACCTAAATATATAATTGCTGGGTATTTATCATGCTCAGTTAGAGCCTACATACCAAACCCATTGCGTTGCTTTAAATGTCAACGCTTTGGGCACTCAAAAATCTCTTGCCGAGGGAAACTCATTTGCGGTCGGTGCGGCGTAGCTGACCACGAAAGTATACAATGCCAAGCAACACCTTATTGTGTAAACTGTAAGAAAGACCACCCATCCTACTCAAAATCCTGCGAACAATGGAAGAAAGAAAAAGAAATACAAACCATATGTACTAAAGATAATATATCATATCCAGAAGCCAGAAAAATTGTTGAATCCAGGACTCCCAAAGTTGGTGTATCATATGCTACTGCCTTATCAAAAACTTCTCACAGAACTTATCAAACCATTGCAACACAAACAGAACTCCCTACTGAAACTAATCATCAATCAAACCAAAAAGAAAACAGCTCCTCAAATAATTTAAATAAAACTAATAGAACTACACAATCTAGCTCATCTAAATTAGTCAATTCCGTTCCTCCTAAATCACCGCAAAATGGGACTTCAAAATCATCTCAATCTCTTTTTCCTAAAGCTCCACTCCATAAAAGAGGCACTCAAAATACAACCAAAATAACACCTTTAAAAACAAATCGTAAATCTGACACAGAAAAACACAGCCTTCCAATTATTAAAACTATTGTATCATCTGAAAACCTAGTCAAAAAGAAAAAGAATAAAACACAGAAACATCAACTAGCTCCAAAGCAGGATACCAAAACTCATGAGACCACTGTGCAGGATGATGATGCTCTTTACCTTCATCCTGAACAGGATGCAGAATTGGACGATGGAGATAGTAGCATGTCTACTACCTCCGAACAAAACGACATAGATACTTATATCTAACTCACCCATTCATGGCAAATATTATCTCATGGAACTGCCGTGGCTTTCATAATAAATATGACGAGATCCGAAACATTCTTCATGACAATCAACCTTTATGTTTAGCTCTGCAAGAAACGCATCTTAAACCTGCTGACAAAGCAAAATTGCGCAATTACTCTACATATAGAAAAGATTTTTCAGGTACTGACAGAGCTACTGGTGGAGTAGCTCTTTTTATCTCAAATAATTTACCTCATACTTATATCAATTTAAATACTAACTTACAAGCAGTTGCAGTCCGTGTTCATATTAATCGCTTAATAACAGTCTGTACCATATATTTGCCACCAAATCTGACAATACAATCTGCACAACTAGATAATCTTATTCTTCAACTCCCCATTCCTTTCATTATTCTCGGAGACTTTAACGCCCACAGTCAAATGTGGGGAAACCATGACTCTAATCAACGTGGTAGTATGATTGAGAAAATTATATCTGACAATGGCTTATGCCTGCTCAATAATGGAGATCATACTTACTTCCACGAGCCTACTCACTCCTTCCATGCCATAGATCTCACTATCTGTTCCCCATCCATTTATCCATATTGGAACTTCTGGGTTTCTGATGACCTCCACAGCAGTGATCATTTTCCTACTTTTATTTCGCAGACTACTCCCCACATGGACTCTAATAATTGTTTTAAACGCTATGTTTATGACAGAGCCTATTGGCCAACTTTCACAGACCTTGCTAAAATTACAAATGATATGGTGGAGGGTGACATAGACAATGCACTTGATAATATCACCCAGTGTATTATCAATGCTGCAGATTCTAGCATTCCAAAAACATCATCTACTCATAAACACAGGAAACCTTGGTGGAATAATGATTGCCAAAATGCAAAGAAGAAACAACAAAGGGCTTGGGGCCTCTTTCGGAGGTACCCTAATAATACTAATTATATGGCATATAAAAAAGCAAAGGCTGAAGCTAGAAGAGTGCGCCGCAAGAGCCAACGGGAGTCCTGGAATAACTACGTATCTAGCATAAACTCCAATATCTCAACCAAAGAACTGTGGCAAAAAGTGAAAAAATGTATGGGCCTTTACTCAGAAAATCATATTTCCATTTTAAATTACAACGGTCACACCATCTCATCTCCTAAGAACATAGCAGAGACCATAGCTAATACCCTTGCATCCATCTCAAAATCCGACGCATATCCTGAACCTTTCTTATCTTATAAAAGAAGAACTGAAATGAACAGGATTAATTTTAATACTCATAATTCACTCTCATACAATCAACCATTCATTATATCAGAGCTTTTAAAATGTTTGAAAGACAGCCACATATCTGCACCTGGTCATGACGGCATTACATATATCATGCTCAAGCATCTCTCCTCACTCTCCCTTAACAATCTACTCTCTTTTTTTAACAGAATATGGACTGAACAGACCTTCCCTAATGCATGGTGCAGAGCTATTGTTATACCTTTTCCCAAACCAGGAAAAGATGCTACTAATCCCAATAATTATAGGCCAATTGCACTCTCTAGCTGCCTCTGCAAGCTTCTTGAAAAGATGGTCAATTGTCGGCTCATTCATGTTTTGGAAACAAACAATCGCCTTGCCGCTTTTCAAAATGGTTTTCGACGTGGTAGATCTACTATCGATAACCTAATCCACCTTGAACATTACATTCGTACTGCATTTCTCAAACGCAGCCATTTGGTGTCAGTTTTCTTTGACATGGCGAAAGCCTATGACAGAACATGGCGATATGGGATCCTACGTGACCTTTTTAATTTAGACTTTCGCGGAAACCTTCCTATTTTTATCAAGAACTTCCTCGCAGTTCGGCTCTTCCAAGTTCGAATTGGAGGAATCCTTTCCAGTTTTTATGTACAAGAGGAGGGTGTACCTCAGGGTAGTGTCCTGAGTGTCACCCTCTTTGCTATAAAAATAAATGATATCCTTAATCAACTTCCACCCTCTGTGAAAGGTGACCTCTACGTGGACGACTTCCGTATTATGTGCATGGGGCAAGATATTCGCTTTATCGAGAGACAATTGCAAATTGCAATTAAAAGTATTCTTAGCTGGACAAATAAAAATGGTTTTGTAATATCTCAGGACAAAACTTCTTGTGTTCACTTCTGTAGACGAAGGAATCTGCATCCAGATCCTGAAATTTTTATCAACTCAACTAAAATTCCTGTTGTAGACAGTGTTCGGTACCTAGGCCTCCATTTTGACAAAAAACTCACTTTTTTACCACACATTTTACAATTAAGGACAAAATGTGAAAAGTCGCTGAACTTGCTGAAAGTACTATCTAACACTTCTTGGGGAGCAGACCGTATTTCTCTAATTAAAATATATAGGGCCGCAATCCGTGCAAAAATTGACTATGCCTGCCAGGTTTATGGTTCTGCCCGAAAATCTGTTTTAGAAAAACTTGACACTGTGCACCATAGCGCACTTCGTGTTTGCTCTGGTGCATTTCGTACTTCTCCAGTTTTAAGCCTTTACGTTGACTGTAATGAACCTTCATTGCATTATACTCGTGAAAAACTTTCACTGGAACTATTTTATCGTGTCCTTTCTCATCCTGGTCATCCACTTCATCCTTATATTTTAAATACTGACAATGATACTCTTTATCAGCATCGCCCTTCTTGCATTCCATCTTTTGGAGTACGTATGAGAAACCTAATTAACAATAGCCCTTTGAATGACATTGAGGTGAGTACATGCTCTTTGCATGTATTCCCTCCTTGGAAGCCGCCCAGCATTATCTCTCTTCATCCTTTTAAAGGATTTGATAAAAATAACATGGCCCCTATTGTTTTTCAACAATTATTCTCTGCTCATCGTACAAATTATAATAGCTATACTGATATTTATACAGATGGTTCGAGATGTGGCGACATTGTTGGTTGTGGGGTTTTTTATGATAACACCTCGTTGAGTTATCAGCTTCACCCTTCCACTTCAATCTTTACAGCAGAATTAATTGCAATAGAAAGAGCCATGTTACACATTTCCCATCATCATAACACATCCTTCATTATTTACACAGATTCAAATAGCTCTATTGATGCTATTAAATCTTTTAACAATCATCCTTATGTGTTAGCCATCCTTAACATCTATAAAGATTTGACAAGGCGCGGCTATAGTATTTTGTTTTGCTGGGTACCTGGACACATGGGTATTCCTGGAAATGAAAAAGCAGATATGGCGGCAAAACTTGCTTGTGCCCCTCTTCACCACAAAGTACCATTCTCAGACGTTAAACTAACTATTAAACGCCTTAGTTATAATAAATGGCAAGAAAGCTGGGACTTGACTTTCAATAATAAACTGCATAGTATCAAACCAACAATCGTGACCTGGCCTCCAATTTATCCAAGAAAAAAGGATGTTATTCTAACTCGTCTGAGAATTGGACATTCAAGGATCACACATAAACATCTGTTACTTAGGGAGGATGCACCCATGTGTCCAAAATGTCATTTTGATCACTTGACTATTCACCATATTTTAACTGACTGCCCAGGCCTCCGACACTTGTACAGGACATTTTTTAACTCATCATCTCCAACCTTGACAAATCTCATTGGGGAATTACCTCATGGGGCACTCTTTACTTTTTTAAAAAGTGCTGGATTTTATTTTGACATATGATCTTTTAATGTTTATTATTTATTTTATGAGTTTGTTTCTCAGTTTGCCCTTTCTCTTTATTTACTTTTATTTGTACATCCTAACCTTTTACTTTACTACCATTGCTTGACTGTATCTGGATGGGATACCCCATCCAGATATTTCTATATTTTGATTTTTTAATCTTTGTTTTGGCGCAGCATGTCCCTGAAGGGATTTTGTGCCATTAAACCATATACAACCAACCAACCAACCTATTTTCTTTTAGCTGTGTTACTAAAGCTTCACCAAATAACAATCGTTTCTTTATAGTTTTTGATATATTTTTCTTTTTCGCTACAATAGCTTTAACCTTGGATTTTGGCGAAGGAGTTGTGATACTTAACTGTGTTAAACGCTGTAAACGTTTCTTGTAACGTTCAACTTTTTTATTTGCAATTTGTAATTTCTTTTTTGTTTTCTGTAATTGCCTATTAGTTGCTGATCTATTTGCACATACTTTCTTCCTTCCACACCGTTCTCTAGAGGATGATGCTCTTCCCAAGTCAGCAATTACAGAACTTGCTGGTGTTAAAATTTCTGGGGAAGTTGGTGGAGTGTTATTTTCAGCAAAATTGGCACCCTTGGTAGCAATAGCTTGTTTATCCCTATATCTTTTTGAATTAATTTTCCAACGTTTACGTATTAGCCGCTGATCTCTTTTTGATTTTTGATGAATATTTGTTATTGTTCCTTTTTCCTTCCTTCGATAATAGCATTGTCGATCTTTTTCTCTTTTTTCAGCCAAAGCTACAGGATTTTTCTTAATTTTCTCACGCTGTCTTCTCTTTTTTTCACGCTCCTTACGTCTCTTTTCCTCAATTTGTTTTAAGGAAACAGTTTTTTTTTGTTTCTTTTGGGTTTTATGCAATAATTCCGTTACATTTCTGTGTGTCTCAGAATTGTTTATATCCATTTTTTCTGTAAAATAAAAAAGGCTTTTTTGTATTTTGTTTCATTTAATTCAACAAATAAATAAGAACTGTGGGAATTTGCCAAATTAAGCTATTTAACCATCATTAAACATTGGTTGGAGAATATTATTACTTGGTAATAACATGATTATACTTATTTTAGAATTGATTTAAGAAAAATTCATTTCCAAAGTGTTAATTACATATATATTATATAATTATTGCAAATTCAACATCACCTCAGTCCCTTTGCTATCATTTCAGTCCCCTTAATCAGTGTCTAATAATTGGGACTGAGGTGATGTTTTTGTCTTAACAGCTACACAGCCATTTTGTTGAATCATTTTGAACACATGTAAATTATTAAATATTCTTTGTGACATTTGTATAATACATAAATAAAGTTGCAATAAGCTTTTTTAAATTCAATAAAAAGTTAAATATGGGGACATAAATGATGCTATAAAAAAATACTCATCCATATTCAGAACAAAAATTAAATATTTTTAAATATGAAACAAAGAGAAGAATAACTTACCTTCATCCATGGTGGCTAGTTGAATTTTAGTTGTTGTTGCAATGAAAATAATTCCACCAGCGCCATCTAGTGTCTCTCAACCTAAATTTTTGTTTAGAGGGACTGAGATGATGATCAACCTCAGGGACAAATATATTTACTACAATATTTTAAAGTACAATCTGTATTTATAAAGGAGAATCATATTTTCCCATACTGTATATATATAGAAATAAATATATAATAGAAAAAATTAATAATATTTATTGAAATTTTTACAGCATACATTTAATATTGGATATTTGCACCTGGGGACAGGGACTGAAATGATGATTTAATTTATTTAAAGCATTCATTTAATTATTTATACATCATTAGATATCCATTTATCATTGGTAATTGTTACAACAAATATTACTTTCATATTATATTTTCAGTTTTTGGTTTTAGTATAATTAATGAAGTATTTTTGACAGGGGACACAAATTGTCCAATTTTCAGATATTGACCCGTATTAATAATCAAAATCAATAAAGATTTATTGCTGTGAAGAATAATGCTTCAAGTTTTGACTATCAATTTTATACCCAACAATGTCCATTCATTAGAAATCGTTATAATATATATATTTTACTTTATGGAATTTTGCATGAAGATTTATAGTTTCATGTAAATCAGGGATGCCGCGGACGCGCTATAGCGCGTAAAATACGCAAAAAATCGACGACGGGACGCAAAAAAATGGAGCTTACGCGTCCCGCGGGACGCGTAATTTTCGTCAAATTCTCAAAAAACGCAAATTTCATTAAAAAATCGCGAAAAAACGAATAACTTCCGACAAATTTCGTCAAATATTTTGCGAAAAAAATGACTAATTTTGTTACAATATCTCAAAAAAAGGCAGATTTTCTCAAAAAATCGCGAAAAAACGACATATTTCGTCCAAAAATCGTGATAAAACCGCAAATTTTGTCTAAAGATTTGCGAAAAACGGCAATTTTCATGGAAAAATCGTGATAAAATGGCACATTTCGTCTAAAGATCGCAAAAAATCGGCACATTTCGTCAAAAGATCGCGAAAAAACGGCACATTTCATCAAAAAATCGCAAAAAAGACAAATTTCGTTAAAAAAAATCGCGAAATAACGAATAATTTTCGACGAATTTCGTCAAAAGATTAATTTTATTACAAAATCTCGAACAAAAAGCAGATTTCCTCAAAAAAATCGCGAAAAAACGACAAATTTCATCCATAAATCGTGATAAAACGACAAATTTTGTCAAAAAATTCGCGAAAACAGCAATTAACATCAAAAAATCGTGATAAAATAGCACATCTCGTCAAAAGATCGTGAAAAACCGGCTCATTTCGTTAAAAGATCGCGAAAAAACGGCAATTTTCATCAAAATATCGCGAAAAAACCGGCAATTTTCGTCAAAAAATCGCGAAAAAACGGCAAATTTCGTGAAAAAAAAATAGCTTTAAAATGCAATTTTCGTGAAAAAAGTAGCTTTAAAATGCAATTTTCGTCAAAGGGGTACGAAAAAAAAAAATGACAGGATAGAATTTTTCTTTTCCAAAAACTAACTTCCCTGCTTCCAAAATTTTTTTTTTTTTTTTTGCTGCTCCAAAAACAGATTTTCCTGCTTCACAATCTGTTTTTGATTGTTCTGATTATTTTGAAAAGTATTCTTTTTTTAGAAAAAATGTCTTTTTCAATAAATCAGTTTTACCCCTTTTTAAAAGAAATGTGAACAATAGTGACACTTGTTATCTTCTAAATTCAAATAAGTATTATTTTATAATTTGTATCTTGCGCACTTATTTTTAAAAAAAGTAAAGTAAATATCTCTTAATAGTTTAAAAAAAGAATATTGGCTTTAATTATTTATACATTAATTAAAACAATAATTATTGAATTTAACTTTTCTTTTGCAAATGAACAAGTTCAATTTTTGCGTCTAAAAATATGACTTATTAGTGGGGACCCGCTTTTTTGAAAAAGGGACCCAGGATTTTTCAAGTCCAGCGGCATCACTGGTAAATTATAAATTCTGATGTCAAATGTTCTCAATATATTTATTTTTCAAATTAATAAAAATTGACAAATTCTTTCAGAACATTTTTTTTTTCAATGTAATAAATAATAATAAAACATTGTCCTTTAATGCTTCATTGTAAAAACTATTTCAAAACTGTCTTATGTTCAAGTTTTAACTTAATTTGAAAATATCAGACGAGAAATTTGCCAACAATGGCTATAATTTAATATTTGGTGAAGAAATTTAGAAAAATAAATGTTGTAATGAAAAAACCTTGTAGTAATTGAAAGAACAAATTGCAGAAAATGTTAAGAAACAACAACAATTACTGCGATTCTAATCTATTGCATACATGAACTGATCCACATTCACCTGTAACCACAGGTTTTATCTTTCAGTTATTAAAAAGATATTAGCAAAATCATGAGTGCATTGCCTTTTGTTTCATATTGTATTTAAAAGATGTAAAACTTAAGTTGAATGTATGGTTAGATTTCACAAAATGTTATTTTTAAAATTTTCTTTAATTATGCAATGCTATTTCATTCACATTAAAATAATTACAGTTTTTGTTTAATTAAAAATGCTTAAATCGGTTATTACAAATATTCTTTATGCTTTAAATATAAATACATTATTCAGTGTACTATGTTTCCTTTCAGTGTATAAAGAAGTACATGGCTGGCCTTCTAAAACATTAAAATTTGGTCAGATAGCAGCAGTGACAGTTGATCATGAAGGAACAACTATTATATTTCACAGAGGCGATCATGTATGGAATGAGTTGTAAGGATATTTTCTTGTATATTTTCTCTCAATAAATTCTCTAAATCTATATTTTATTAAAACGTTGTTTTAAATTAAAATTGGGTTGGTGCCAAATTTCATCTAATATTCTCTAATCTGAGTTAGCTGATTCATAAAGTTTTAAGTGAAAGGCAAACTCATTAATCATAAGATTCAGTCAGTCAATGAGAAAAAGTAAATTAACTTTGAAAAAATATGAGTCAGTATCTCACAAACCAGTTAAAGATATGTTGTGATTATTTTTGTCAAATTTGTATTCCCTCAAAACTCAGGTTTTAGATATGAAAAAACTTGTGAAACCATTCATATTTTTGTGACTGATGCTCACTAAATTAAAAAACAATTCAGGAAAGAAAGTTTAACATTAATATGAATATTACTTTATTGTGAATATTTTTGCATTTTCTGTTTTGTTGTATATAGCTTCTAATTTCTTTGTTTAGTCTCTTTGCTAATGAGTATCAATGCAGTATTATTAATTATTACTGAATTAGTTCTTCTCCCATTTGACTTCAAATCAAGATTTTTATCTTATTTGTAATAGTTTAAATCTTAGAATTTGAAACCCCCAGGTGGATACTTTCTATGGGTATTCATGAGCTTCGCAACCCCGGGTAATTGTGCGATCTTTCTGTTTTCTTTTCTTATCTCTCATGTCTTTCATCTTTTTTTCACTCATTGTAGTTTCCTTTTTGGAGGTAAGGGCAATTCTGTATGTGTCAATATCATCTAATACATCGACTCATGAAAAATTGTAAACCACCCACATGTTTGCCGTGTTTGGCAACCCATGTTTCTGGATAGGGGGACCCTGGCAGTTGAGGGAAACCATGTCACTGCTTCAGTTCGAGGGAGGTGCATATTGGTCCCGTATGCATCAATTAGCTGGTCAGCTAACTATTGTAACTGGCTAAGGGATCAAGTGATCAAGCAACTACTAGTCATCTCGTTAAGGGTGGAGACTGATATAGGGTTGTCTTGTGACCATCAGTGGTGACCATCCCCCCCAAACCCAATGACACAAATCCCCCCCCCCCCAAAAAAAAAAAATCTTCATACTTTAACATTGACCCCCCTCCCCCCTTAAACAGAATATCAATTGTAAAATATATTCTACTTATAATTTACTGCAATTCAAAAGATAGCGAGTTGAGCATAGCAGAATGAGTTCATATTGCCCTTATCTAGAATTTAGATAAAAAAAACACAGGAACATTTCTGAAAATTCAATGTTGAAAAAATTTAAAAG
The DNA here is from genome assembly GCA_964019185.1 of Maratus speculifer. NCBI lineage: Eukaryota > Metazoa > Arthropoda > Arachnida > Araneae > Salticidae > Maratus > Maratus speculifer. The sequence continues at coordinate 249,618,675 of OZ025301.1, forward strand.
CGCTATTAAAAGAATCAAGATTTACAAAAGATAGCGAGTTGAGTATAGCAGAATGAGTTCTTATTGCACTTATCTAGAATTTAAAGAAAGAAAACACAGAAACTTTCCTGGAAATTAAATGTTGAAAAAATTTAAAAGTGATTAAAAAATCAAGATATTTTTTAAAAGTAAAAAAAGGGAAATATTAAGAATTTAAAAATCCCCCCCCCCCCAAAAAAAAAGTGAATTTTTTGTCAAATTCCCCCCAAAACTAAATTTTATGACGCATCTTGCGTCACTAAACCCCTCTCTGGGCACCCCTGGTGACCATATGGGCCTTGGTTAGCACTGTTGTATGAATGTGCATCTCCTTGTTGGACTTGATGGTGGGTGGTGCAGCAGGGGTCTGAATTGTAATTTTTTTCAGTTATGGATGGTTTCACTTTCTTCTAATCCGCTTTCTTGTGGAGAGTGACATACTGCACAGGAAAATTTATCTACTCATTTCTTTGTGATAAAACACCAATAGTCTATCTGATAACTCTTTTTAAAGAACATAACCATTCCTCGTAGCTAAAACATTTGTTTTAGGTGATAGACATTCACTCTTAAAATTGCAATTTGGGTATTTACTGGTTGAACTTACTTCAAACAGACAATCACAACTTTTAATAAAATTAACAGGAGTTCATTTTCTGCTTCTGTCCAAGTACATCAAACTCTAAATACAAAATCTGAGCCAGAACTGTTGTATACGTCAAAAGAAAAACTGTTAAAAAATTGAAAGTACGAAAATGTCACGTATGTTTGTTGCATTACTATCCACAGAAATGGGCAAGTTCTGCCTACAAAATGCATTATCCTCACCTTCAATAGCCCAACTCTTCCAATTAGAATTAAAGCTGCATACTTAAGCTGCCCTGTCCGACCACAAATACCTAATCCTCTGTACTGTTTTAAATGCCAGCAATTTGATCATACCATTAGTACATGCCATGGTTCCATTTCCTTTCGCATGTTGTGCAGAAGTTAGCTACGATGGTAAATCTTGCAAAAATGCTGAACACTGCACAAATTGTGAGGGTTGACCATATAGCATAATCCCATTGTTCAAATTGGATCTGTGAAAAGGAAATCCTTGCAATCATGATTACCCAAAAAATTTCTTATGATGCTCGTAAACTTGTTGAATCTAGAACCCTATCTGTCAGAATATCTTACTCCAGTCTACTAAAGCAACATGCAAAATCTGTTAGGCACTATAGCACCCAGACTGAGTTTTCTTTTCCACCAAATAATTTAGCCAGAATACAATCAACTAGCACTCCAATCAAAGAATCCCATGATGTCACTGTCCCTACTAAATGTTCTGGAAAACCCATAGACTGCTGGCTACCATCCTCCGAACCAGTTTAAAATAATAAACATAGCTAATCGGTCGCAAAAATCATCAGTTCTATTGAAAAAGTCATCTGAACCCCCAGACTAAGACCAAAGCTGTCACCAGTACAAAAATTAGTAAAGTCTGATACCCTTAAAAAACAGAATTTGAAAAAAAAAAAAAAAATCTTATGTACAAACAGAGCAAAAGAAAATCTCAACTCCAACCTCTCCACAGTGGAAGAGTCGAAAAGAGGAGAGAAAATCTGAATTCTATGTTAAGAAATGTGAAGGATCAGAGGCAACTGCAGCAATATGTGGAAGAGGCTATGGAATCAGAGTTGTACAGCGATGACTCGGATGCCGAAGAAGACAATACTATGCTGGAAGAATATGAGCTTAAATAACCCAACATTGTTTTATTAATCTGTGTTTGAAACATTACATTTTATTTACTATTTTCATGTTAATATTACTTAAATGATTGTAATCACCTTAACTAAATGTATTTTTTAAGGCTTTTCTTTCACACTCATTAACTGGTTATAATTATATTTAAATTTCATGTTTTATCTAATTTTTTTCTTATTTTAATCTTATTTACATGTAATATTTGCTCATCTTATACATTGTTTATATTTTATAATCTGTTACTGAATTTTTACAATTTTTGACTGTAACTTTGTCTTTTAATAGAGTGGACTCTTAATTGTTTTTGTTATCTATATCACTACTGTTTTCATTTTATTATATCATTGTTTCTCATCTTCTTGATATTATTATTTATTTATTTTATTTTTTCATTTTGACACTGCCATAGCACAGCATGTCCCAAAAGGGACCTTGCACCATAAAACCCTTACAACCAACCAACCAACCTTAGAATTCGAAACATATCATTTTGATATCAAAATTGTAATTATGTTAGAGTACCATTAATAAAATGGAACAAAATAGAGGTCCTCATTTGGGGACCCAAGGACCAAAGAGGTTAATATCCGGTGTAAATTTTATCACGTCATGATTTAATTTAAAAAAAAAAAACTTCTTTAACAAATTAGGATAATGCATTTAAGAAATTTCAAGATTGACTTGTTTTCAGAGTAAATAACACTGTTAGTAACTTTACTTTCTTATGCTAATCAATCAAAATATAGAATTTAATTGCATAATGGGTCAAGTTCAGTTTTTTTATTGTTTGTGATCAAATTGTTTGCCCATTTAAAAATGTTTTTTATCACATTGAAAAGTTGTGTTAAAGCACAAGAAGAGTCGTGCCAAATGATGTGGAAAAGTGAAAAAGTTCAAATGCAGCCTGCCCTGTATAGAAAAATCTGTCAGATGTCATTTATCTAGACTGTAAAATTTTTCAAATTGTTATAATTTGGTTGGTGTGCAATGTTAAGCACATTTGTATTTTTTCATAATTGTAATACAGTGTAACCTTTGAATAAGGGACAAGTGTGGGACCGTAACTTTTGTCCCTTAAATAGAGGTGTCCCTTATTCAGAGTTTTGATTGTTATTTTTGCTTAATCGTTCAGAAGGATATAAAAATAACAAATCATTAAAGGTGAAGTTTAAATGTACCCAAAGTGTATGAATTACATTAGTGAGATAAAAGGAATTTAGGGAAATTAAAAAATTAAAATTTTTAATTGATTACTAAATCATTAAATTATTTGTAGAATTATTGATTTTTATTTTATATACGAATTCTGTAGATGCTAAAGGATTAAAGCATTTAAAAAAATTATCTCGAAGTAATCAAAAATAATTGTTTTGCAAATTTCAATTTTTCACTACAAATCTTTCAAGTGTTCATTTACTATACTCATAAATTTTAGTTCTTCATTATCAGGAGCATTTACAAAAAAAGTATTCAACTGCTGTGCTCAGCTAGTGGGAAACGTTTTGACATATTTACAAATTCATTTTTTAACGGAAAGGTATAAAACTGGACTGCCTGACTGTGGAAGCGATTTGTAATCGAACTGAGTTTTCACTTTTTTGGTAAATAAATTACCTATTGAGTTATAAGCGATTTTGGTCATGTGACAAATACGTTTATCACCCTTCCTGAGTAGTTATTCTTCTTTCGTGTAGAAATTCGGTTCAAAACGCCCACTTTGACAATATTTTCTATAAAGTCTATTGCATATGCCCTCAAAAATTGAAAAAAAATAAGTTCGATTACATATTTCTGAACAACAACGCCTGCTAATTTCGTGCATTTCCGAATAAAAATAAATGAAAACTTATGTCATAAAAGTTGCCCTTTTGGATTTGAGAACAGCCGAATGGCATCTATTAAGTTCTATGTTTCGTACTTTACTTTTATTCTCCACTTTCAGAACCATCCTGAAAATTTCCAACATTACTTTCAATGGGGAAAAACGCACTGATGTCAAATGAGAATTGCGGGTAAATAAATAATCGTCAATTGTGTCGTATGCCGCTGTATCCACATGACTGTCTGTCTGTTTGATAAATTCACAAAAATCTGTATTTTCATTTTCATCACAGGCATATTTCATTAACTGAAATGCAAAAACCAGTGCCTTTGATCATCTCATTTTCAACTGTCCCTTAAATCGAGTGTCCCTTATTCAGAGGTAAGTACATTACATGTCCTATACCAAGGGACTGGGACCGGAAGTTTTGTCCTTTAAATAGAGGTGTCCCTTATTCGGAGTGTCCCTTATTTAGAGGTTTCACTGTATTAGATTATTCTTCATAAGGCTGCTTGTCCTAGCCTTATATTTGAAAGGTTGTTTGATATTTGCACTGCCAAGTAAGTGCAGTAGCTATGGGTATTAGAATTTAATACCTAACTTGGCGAAATTGGGATATAATATTTCAGTAGGCTGTAAAATTGCAATGATGCAAGTTAAGCTCATTTACAACTAGTGAAAAATGCTCCAAGGAGCAGTGCAAAAGCAGAATGATTTTAATTGAGCATTAAAAAGTAATGGACAAGTGCTTCTGTTAATTACTGAGCATGAGGAAGGATAAGGGATCCCTTCTTGGCTACAACTCACTTCAATGCCAACTTTGAAAAAATCATATTTGCGCTTTTTCCATATAAAAGAAATTTGCGGTTCTTTAGTAGAATTTTCCACCGTGCTTTAGATGTTAACCAGGGGTGTAGTCATAAAAATAACATAAGATATATGCTCTAAACAGAGGGTATATGGTGTTCTATTAAAAAGTCCAGAAGGTGTACGGCGTATAGCCTGTCCTACATCTCTGATGTTAACTGCACTGTTCACTCTGCACTATACTACAAATCAATTTTCTGTGCAATTATACACTTAGGGTATGCTTGGTGGCAGTGCATGAATGTGATACCTACAGGAACTAGGTGTCTGGCATTATGTCGCCTTCCTTTACATTTATGTCTAATTAAGCTGTATCTTTACTGGTTACGTCTTTGCACTATACATTTTTATAGTGCGACTGATTTCAGGGTTCATACTGTGCTTGAAAGTACTTGAAAGTCCTTGAATTTTTAGGAGAGAAAAAAAGTCCTTGAAAGTGCTTGAATTTCTTTAAATTTTAATGAAGGTGCTTGATTTTTGTTATATGTTTTTATAGGTGCTTAATTTTTCTTATTCAGATGTTCAAAATTAAATAAAAGTTCCAAGTGATGAAAAAGATAAATGTCAAATTAGAAAAATCAGGCACAAATATTTGTTCTGAAATAGTTTTCCTTTCTGGAGATCAGAGTACGGACATTTGTATGTTGCTTTGTTTTATATACTGAACTTGATCAGTTGATGCATGTACACATGCACATACTCAGGTCTTTGCAACAGATAGTTTTTTCTCTGCCTCCTGTTGATCTTTAGTAGTTAATTATTCTTTGAGATATGTACAGTACCAAGAAAGTGTACTTCAAATAAACTGTGGATGGAACAATAAAGATACAAGTGTTAGTTTGAAGCAGTACCAAATTGCATATCAGTTTCAATGCATGCAAGTGCAAAGCTATGCTGTGTTACTTAGAAATTGGAGAATAAAGAAAAATCTGCATTAAAAACTTATATAAGAGCATTTTCCAATATAATAATTTCTATTATATATATATATATATATATATATATATATATATAATATATATATATATCTGATATTGCAAAATATAGTAGGATTGGAGGTGATATCATTATTATTTATGTGTCGTGAATCATGGCTACCAACAAAGAGGAGCAGGAAAGGTTATGACCCTTGTAAGATTTAAAAAAAATTAAATTGGACAATTTTAGTTATTTAGACTTCAATTATGATTTTAAAAAATGAATTTTAAATTTTGTCACATGATTTTGTTTTTGATTAATCAAATTATTATTTATTAATAACGGAACACATGAGAACTCCCTTCCACCAAAAAGAAAGCACAAGCATCCCATATCTAAATTTACCTTTGATGCTGCCCATGCAATGAATTGATTGTTATTTTTATTGCATACTAACTACTGCACCCAGCATTAACTGTATCCTGATTGAATTTGTGTAATTTTATATTTTTAAATGAAAATCCTTTAAAACAAACCTACGATTGATGTCCCCACTGATTTCAGAAGCATATTTTCATGCATTCTCTCCAACATTGCTTGGGCTTCAATCGAATTTTTATGATTTTAAATTTTTTTTAAAGGAATATCTTTCAAAAGGAACCTTATTGCTACTAAAAATAAATAGGAATTGTTTTATTTTTAATAATTTCATTTTTAAGCAATTACTTTCATTATTTCTTGCTCAATATGCTAATTAATCCCCTTATTTCTTTTCCTCATTTTTTTTTTAATTTATGAAAAAAAAAATGTTTATAAACATAAGTTTTTAGTATTAAATTTTTTTTTAATATTTTTATTTTATATTTACTTTTATATTTTCAAAAAAAAAAAAAAAAAAAAAGGATGTTAAGCCTGAAATTCTTCTACAAATTTGATCTTATTTATTAACTTTTGTTATTTAAAAAAAATAGACATTCTTTAAAGTTTTTGATTGTACTTTTTGCTATAATAAATGAACAATTAAATTCATCAATGAATCAATTACTAGGGTCAAGGGGAATAAAATAGTTATTAAAACAGTACATTGTTTTTCAAAAAAAAGTCAAGCAAGTCTTCAAGTTTATTATGAACTATTATCAACTGACAATAGTGCCTTTAAGTTTTATAGATAGATTGACAGACTAGCAGTTATACAAAGAGTGATTGAAATCTTGGGATATTTATAGTCATTCATTTCTTGTGTCCAAAAGAAGAAAAAAAATCCCAATAATTACATGTATAATTCTATTATACCTTTTTAAAAGACAAATTTATTGTTAAGTTGCATTTTCCTTCATCAGTTGTATCTTTGGTGCAGCTTTTAATGGCAAAATTTCAAACTGAAAACCAATGCTGCTATTTTTTGCGGCTGATTTAACATAGTTGATTCAGCCATGCTAATTAGAAAACAAAATTCTTAAGGATATGAAATAAAACATGTAACAGTTTCTAAACTTCCTTGTCTTGAATTCAAAGCTAATACAGTAAAACTCGTCTTAGATACGAATTAAAGGACAGAGAAAATTTTGTATCTCTGTCCTTTAATTCGGATAAAATTTTTGTTTAAGTGGGATTGTATCTTATCTAGGTAATTTTACGTAGGTTTCCTTTTCAAGCTACTGCAGATCAATTGTCTCTTAAGCGGGATCATATATTAAACGGGTGTATCTTAAACAAGTTTCACATATGTTAGAATGCAAAAAGATTTTCTTTATTTTTCAGAGCCTTTCTCATAACATTTCACATTTAAGACTTTGCTACTGTATGTTATGTTTAGCATTCGCCTGAAAATATGTGAAAATGAAAAAGATATGATACTTTTGTAACATAGTATTTTAAAACATTAAAGTTTTCATTTCTGGGAAGGTGCTTGAAATTTGGATTAGGTGCTTGAATTTTATCACAGAAAGATAGTATGAACCCTGTGATTTGTTTTCACGGAAAAAGCGCAAATATGATTTTTTCAAAGTTGGCATTGAAGTGAGTTGTAGCCAAGAAGGGATCCCTTATCCTTCCTCATGCTCAATAATTAACAGAAGCACTTGTCCATTACTTTTTAATGCTCAATTAAAATCATATTCTGCTTTTGCACTGCTCCTTGGAGCATTTTTCACTAGTCCTTCTATTTTTCCATATTCCATAGGGATACTGCACAACTTGTTTTGTATTTTATATATAGAAAACAAAATGTTATTTGTATTGAAATTAAAAAATGCTACATACTCTAATACTCTGGTGTTACCAATTAAAAAAAAAATTTAAACAGGTTTTTCTATACCAAAATTCTACGGTGGTTTTCAAAAAAAAAAAAAAAAAAAAATCAGTTTTTTACTAAAGTGAATAAAATAATAGATCCTTTCAAAGAATAGATTTTTCATTCAAATATCCATTATTTTTGCCAAAAACAGGAACTTTTTTTTTATGCAAGAGTAAAGTTTGATACAAAAACCATGCTTCTTTTTTTTCTTAATCCATATTTATTACGGACTTATTAAAAACGTACTCCACCACTTTTATAGGAAACGATTGCTTTACTGTGTTATGGAGCATTCTTATTGGCCATAAAGAGACATTCTATAAAAGCTGTGGAGTGACTCTGCAACAAATGGGTCAAATTTTTAACAGTGCACTGTTAAAAATCTGCTGCATTTTGCTGCAACGCCCTCCACCACTTGTATATAATATCTCTATTCCAACCAATGAGAAAGCGCCATTTCACGGCCAAGTAACCGTTTTCTATACAAGCAGGGGAGTGCGTTGCAGCAAAATGCAGCAGATTTTTAACAGTGTGCATATCCTTGGCGCTATAGTTTACAAGAGTGGTACATTGTTCAAAATTTGAAACTTTTGCTGCATCGCCACTCCATCGCTTTGATAGAATATCTCTATTTTGATCGATGAGAATCCTCGATAATGCATTTAAGTAATCGTTTTCTAATTATCTAATATATCGTTTCCGTATATTTATTTTTTCAATCAGCACCAAGGTGCGCACTTTATTAGAAGACGCACTCTATTAGACGGCGCATTCTATTAGAATAAATACGGTACATACTTATAATAAATACACTTTGTTAAAGTACAGGGCCCCAATATTTGACAGGTATGCCAGGCATTTTTGCCATTGATGCCATTGTGCTAAAAACAAAATATAAATAAATGAAAAAAATGGATAAAATATAAATTTTGCATGGTGCAAAAAATTGCCTAATTTAAAATTTAAAATCAAATTTGACAACCACCAGGGCTAGACACCGTGCATAATTATTCAGTAAATGATTCATTAACATTACAACGCCCGGAAATTCTAAATAATATTTCTCACCAGAATTTTTATTCAAAATTATTTAATTGATTTATTTAACGTAAATTTGCGTGGATTAGATTTAAATTATTTCAAGAAAATTTTTCTGGTTCGAATTGAAATTTAGTTACATAATTGGAGTCGAATCGACTCCATCCGGGCGTTCTAGTGTTAAAAAATGACAAAAATCAGCATGTCAAAAATTTCAAAAAAAAATCGTAATTCGTTAAAAAATTAAGTTAAAAATAAGAGAAAAAAAAGCATTCTGTATTTTTTTATGCTTAATCGAATGGTGTAACTGGTTTTTCTCTCCGATGATCACAAGTACCTTAGATTGATGACTGCTATTCTTTTATTTCATCTTGTAAAAAAACTGTTTAACGTAAAGCTATGAATTTTTGCAGGATTAATTAGCATCGCAAAATCTTTAAAATAAACTTTACCGCAACATTCTATCTGCAATAGAACGTTAGATATACCAATTTATGACCAAGTTTGGAAAATACGCAATTTCAGAAAAACCGCCCAGCGAAATAACGTTTTCTCGATGACTACCTCGGGATAAAAAGTTTGTCTTTTGTTTAAAAAAAAAAATTAGTTTTTATTATTAGTAGTTTTCGAGAAAAGTGCTGTGACACAAAATTTTTGTCCGATTTTCAGAATACTCTACAGTACACCTACAGTATGCCATAAAAAAAATAATTTTTGTGCTATGTTGTGCTTCTTGGTCAGACGAACATTTAAAAAAAAAAAAAATCATCAAAATTGTATATTTAGTTAGTTATTGCAAAAAGAAAAATTGAAAAATCCGTGTGCACCATCGCTCAATCATATTATTGTAGCGCGCTGCCGCGCGCACAATTATCGGATTAACAAAGTATCTTGTGTTACAGTTAAGAAGCAGCTTATACCAACTAGTGTTTCACCTTTTTTTTTTTTGTGTGAATTTAACTTTAGTGTACTATACAATATTACTTTTTTTCTCCTTTTTAGTCTGTGAAGCAAAGAAAAGGTAATATATTACTTAAAAATATTTCACTTTTTTAGTAATTGCTTTAGCCAATTTTACTTTTATTGAATAATTTTTCTTTTGTAAATAAAATTCAAATAACTTTATATTGTAACTGAATAAGTATTTTTCTATTTGAAATTTAGGACTTTTGATTATTTTCATAACTATTTGTTGGCTTCAGAAGGACCTATTAGAAAACCACCTATTGTTCATTTGGATTCTGTTACTGGTTTGCTTCTAAAAGAATGGGGTCAAAACTTGTAAGTATATAAGTTATTTTTTAAATTATTAACTAGAAAATTATGATTCAATTTATATAAAGTATCAAAAATATACATTACTCATGTAACTGCATAAATTCATTCAACAGTGCTGCTGAACTGTTCTGTACAAAGGGGGGGGGGGGGGAATCACATTTTTTAAGTGCATGATACTAATTCTCTTTCAATTTCCCCCCATTTTCATATTGGCTATGGTTTGTATTTGGTTTGTATTGGCTTTTGTGTTTGTATTAATTTTGGGTCCAAAATTACCCAATATGCGAAAGAAATTAAGCTTTTGTTACAAATCACTTTGCATTAACTGTTCGCTCAGCATAATTTCTCTCTTTTGAACTTTTCTTCTTGTATGTTAATACTTGTTTTCTTATTTAGCTTTTATATGCCTCATGGCTTATCTATTGGTCCTGATGGTTCTTTTTGGCTGACTGATGTGGCTATGCATCAGGTAATTAATATTTTAATATTACTTTTTAGCTTTAAGATTCAATACTATTCTTCATACTTTCTTTTTAGGTGTGTTCGTAATTATGTAAATATGTAGCACCTATAGTGGTCGTTCAGTCCGTCCATCCGTCTGTCTGTCCGCATATAACAATGCAAAAACTACCCAACCGAATCATTTGAAATTTAAAATACATAATTATTACATAATTTTGTCAAGTCATTTCAAATTTTATGAAAATCGGATGCATAGATCAATTACAGGGGCAAGCAAAAGTATTCCGTTACATTACGGTCAATGGGGGAAAAGTTTCAAATGCATTTTAATCGTTTGAAATTTAAAATACATAATTATTACATAATTTTGTCGAGTTATTTCAAATTTTTTTATAATTGGGTGCATAGATCAATTACAGGGGCAATCAAAAGTTTTCAATTACATTATGGTCAATGTGGAAAAAGTTTCAAACGTATTTTATAAGTGTAAAATTTAAAATATATAATTATTACATAATTTTGTCGAGTTATTTCAAATTTTATGAAAATCGGATGCATAGATCAACTACAGGGACAATCAAAAGTATTCCGTAACATTACAGTCAATGGGGAAAAATGTCTCAAATGCATTTTAATGGTGTTACACTCATTCTAACTTAATAAAATTTATATGCAACTATAAAGTACATATTATAATATACATTTTACATAATTTGTGGTGCAAAAAACATTTGTTATTGATTTACAAGGCCACACAAAAATATTCCATTACATAATGGTATAGGGAGAACGTTGTTTGATGAGCGTTTTAATTGTAATTCACTATTTACAATTTTATGAGGTTGATATATGAAAGTAATATTTTTAAAAATTCGTTATCATACGATCGCACCTCATTTGCTACGCTTCACGTGCAATTTCCAACTTGTTAAAATTAAATTTGCTTTATTCATGTTAGAATAGTGTATATGGATTATATATTTTTAGTCTAGAAAGAATTTAAAGCATAAAATATATTTTTTTAATTTTGAATACAGTTTTTTCTTACTTAACAAAGAGCCCAAGATTTGAAGTAAAATGGTTAAGTGAATAATTAGTATATACAGCATTTTCTTGATTTAATTGCAGAAAATATTATCCCATCCACTGAATGTTGTTTTCACATACACTACTGTGGTAGATAAGTGTTTATCAAATTGTGTATATGTACTCCTTAGGGATGTATGAAAAAGGGTTTTAGTCTAGGCAGTATAAAAAGAAGGGGAAATACTCAATGGTTAGGTATTTATTTTTTAGATTTGTACCCAAGTCTGGAGTAAATACCGAAAGCTGGATATTTTCATATTTCATTCTAAAGAATAGCAGTCATGAAAAAATTCTTGAAACTGTAGGTCACAGCTCTTAAAATATCCTTACAGCATTTGCTTTGGTTAAAAAAATAGCAATTTTCTGAGCAATTAAGTAATTTTGTCACTTTTTTACATTTACTATGTTGTTATATTTTGAGATGCCAGTCAATCAAACATTCTTATATAAGTAATTGATGTAGTGAGAATGAGGAACATTATATTGACTAACCACTTACATTCAATTAACAGTTGAATTCAACTTGAAGAACTGAAAAAAAAAAAAAAAAAAAAAAAACCTGAGTAATTTAAATTACCAGAAAAACTAAGTGGTACAGTTATTTGCATTGCCTTAAACTTTAAACACTCTAGCTATTTTAAAAGCTGTTTGAAAAATATTTACATCAAAGCAATAAAAATTTTATCTCTTGATACCAAGAAAGATACATCTTAAATACTCGATGAAAGAGAAGCTAAAACAACCTGTTTTGAAAATCTTCATCAGTCATAGCAAGGTCACCATATGAATCATTACTAGAATAGAAGAAATATTTCTTTCTATTCTCATAGAGGTTGTATATAATACAAGTAGGATGTACATCGTATCACTTGTAACAGTTTGTAAAGAAAAACAGCTATTTACTGAAATGGCATTGCTTTGACAGCAGGCAAGAAAACTGGGCTATGCAAGTGTCCATTTGTATGAAAAAATGAATGCATAAGAATACTGGGATTCATACGTATGCTCAAGAGTCAATTAACTCTTTAGATAGCAGTAATGAGAAATTTAACCAATGATAGGAAATTATTACCCAAAAACTATAAAGGTTGATAAGTTTATATTACAAATTAGACAGTTAATGAAGAATTTATCATCTAAAGAATGCTTTTAGGTGATTTGTTTTGGATTTGTGTTAAAGTAATCTTCATTTTTAAATCATTTGTAGAACTAATTGAATCCCTTCAATCAAATCAATAATTCATTTAGTATATAAAAGCTTAACTCTATAGTCTATTGTATATATAACTACTTTCTGTATCTATTGGAAAAAAAAAATAATAAAATAAAATAAAATAAAAAAAGATTATTAAAAAAAAATTTACCAAAAAAAAAATTCTCTATATTGAAATTGTAATCGCTAAAATTTTCAATACAAGTAGTTAATTTTGATATCATATTTGACTTTTTCTATAAATTTTTTTCCAAAATGCGAATCATTTGGTCAAATAGTTTAGGAATTACGATGATTTAAAATTTGTAATTCGTTATGTTCAATTCATTTGTAATCATTCTAAAACAGATTGCTGTTTTTGTTTTTAAGTATATTTCAAGAACTACTTAGCGAAATGGGATCAAGTTTATATTATAATAATTAAAACATCTAGAAATCAATTTCTCATTAAAAAAGAAAAAAAATCATAGGTTTTTTCAAATCTAATACTATCTTTATTCCCAAAAAGCATTGCTATATTGATATACATGACTTCAAAGTCACATGCTCTTTTCCCGATACACGGAAAGAAATTAGTTTGGAAAAACTGTTGTAATCCTGGAAAACGGCAAGATAATTTTAGATCAGACTTAAACCTACTATCTCAGACCTTGACAGTGCCATATAGATCTACTAGTCATATTAAAAGAATAGAAAGCACTGCTTTTCTCAACTGTATAAGTTGCAAAGGTATTTTTTGAAATAAACATGTTTTATTATGCATACTTTTCTTTTTCTTTATAATTTTTTTCTATGATATTATAAATTGTATGTTTTAATATTATATTTAGATCATTAAAATTATCAATATTATGGTTTTTTTTAGGTGTTTAAGTTTTCCAGGGAAGATTTAAAGAACCCTAAATTAATCTTAGGAGAGAAGTTTGTACCTGGGAATGATAGAAATCATTTTTGTAAACCTACTAGTGTTGCTGTCAGCTCATCTGGTGAAATATATATAGCTGATGGGTATTATTATTGCTATTTTTTCTTTTCTCTGAAAATATATTAACTATATGCTTAATATTATTTTTCGTATATAAATTTTTATGATTTATATTAATTACACTGATAAAGAAGGTTTCTGTTTCTAAATAAGTATGTGGTGACTTTTATATTTTAGGTGGTGCTGTGAAAGAATATGCCATTAAAAAGTTTCCATCACCCACAGATTTTAAAAAAAATTCAAAATCTTGAAAATCTAAATTTTGTAGTATTTATTTAACACATTACCTTATGAAATTTATCATTTGGTATTTTAGTAATGACAAACTTTTAAATAAACACTTATAAAGCTTAAAATTATTTAAAACACTGAAAGTATGCATTGTTCATAAAGTTTCAGAAAAATACAGAAGAATTTTTTAAAAAAGAAATGATATTAATAAGAAATTTCATACTTATGTAGCGGTAAATGTCTTATCTGTGGCTGCTCTCTTATAGGCCATTGTTCCGAGTTATATTAACAATTTAAAAGCAGACATTAAGCCACTTATATCATTACAATAGCATAAATTATCTTTTCTTTAAAAAAAATATCGAATATTTCTTATGTCAATCTCGATAAATAGAGAGACTTTGTAATGTTTTTCAGGCGATTCCAACCTTGCAATCTTGATCCAAGTAATTCTGAGTTTTTCTTTGATAAATTTAGGTCTCTCACAAAAACATTTAATTCTTTTTGAGTAATTAGGTGTGGTTTTTCATTTATACCAAGATAATAGTTCATATCAAATGTAGAGGAAGTTTGTTTCATCAATTTCCATTTCTACTGCTGCATCGTCATATGTAAAATTCTCTGGAGGTTTCGGTATTTGTAAATCATCATTATGTAATGCTGGTCACATTGCTGAATCTAAGTTCAGGTACTTAATTTTATATTTACTTCTTGCACAGAATCCTTTAATTTTTGTAATACATTAATAGCAGTCAGTTATATGATCCTTCGGCATCCGCCATATCATGGGTATAGCACCCACAGCACCCAAAGTACATATACTTTTTTGTACCTTTCATTCACGCCCGGAGGTTTGTAGCACATCGTGTACAACAAGAATGAGGTGCCCATTTCTTATTTTGTTCACCTACTTTATATCCAAAGTACGTACGATAGGCAGTCTTTATTAGCAGCATGAAAGTGCATGGATGCTTTTTCAAGGTTAGCTCCCTGCACACATAGCAAAAAGAATCGGGTTCATTAATGCATCCTCTAGACGTGTTTTACATATTGTAGAGGAAAATAGGATAATTATAATCAAAATTTAATTAAAAAATCTTACAGAACAAAGAAATATTAGTACACTCGCCCCGAAAGTTTCAACTGTCATGGATTTGCGTTAAAGTGGAATACTGTGGAGGTGACTAAAGCTGTCTGTTAAAAGTCACTAACATAAAATTTATTAGGGGGACATATGTTTCTACTATCTTGCTGTATCTTCTATCCAACGATAGAATAATAAGAATAAATAGATAAGAATAATAGAATAATAAGAAAAAGGAATGCTTGTGTGGATCAAATACATGAGAGTAATGTAATATAATTATAATGCCTATATGATGCCTGCATACTCCAAAACGTATAAATGAAATTTCTCAAAATTGGAGGGTGATAAAAACTTTTTACAAACATATTCTTTTTCAGCAGCTTGAAATCTATATGAAACACCCAACATATATAGAGAAACAGAAAATTCATTAAAATTTGTTTATCAGTGTTATATTAATCACTCGATTACTTAATTCTTGATGTCTTTAAATGCATTGCAGTCTTTAAAACTCCATAGTATGTAGATGCATACAGCTGTTGAAGTTATATTTACAGGGGAATAATGTGCAAAGTATTTCTTAATTGTGTTCCTATCCTTAATTTCCCTTGCTTTAGTTCCAAATGTCACTGATAGATGAAGATCACTTGCCTCAAGTGTAATAATACTCTAAACAATCTTGCAATTCCAAAATGCAAATCTTTATAGAGAAGAGGGTTTTAAGGACAGCTAAACAAAGTAAGTTTAAAAGTCGAGTAAATTTTGAGCCATTTGCTAAGTTGGCAAAAAAAAAAAAAAGGTTTATTTTCGGGAGAAGGAGGGAGGGGGACAAACATTGGTTTATTTGGTTTCAATTGAGTTTTTTAAAAACATCTTTCCTAATTACATATGTATATGCAAGTTTATTGATAAATATAGACATTGTTGGATATATAAATAGTATAACTTCATTTGAAAATAATTTAAATAATTAGTCAAATTATCTAGATAACTGAAAAAATAATTTAAACAGTGTTAGTAACAATCTTATGTATAAAAAATAAAATGTTCTACACAGTAAAACTTTAATACCCTGAAAATCGAACAGCTTTTTAATTTCTAATGACCATTTTATGTAGTTTGAAGAAATGTTTTATGTATGTGAAGAAATGTGTTATGTAATTTGAAGAAATATATGATGTAATTTTACAAATCTTTTTGCTCAGTTATTCAAAAAATAAATATCACACTTTTTGTGGTTCTGTTTTTTGAATGACAATTTGAAGTCTAAATTTTTTATCATTAAATTCAGTAAATAACTAAAAAAAAAAAATTTGTAGTATTAAAATGCTATAACTAGCATGCAGTTTTTTAATACTCTTTATTCATCTTTAATTTTTTAATTCAATTCTTAAAGATAATCTCCCCAATCAAGAAAATTTTCTTTTTATAACTTGACCAAAATCTTTAAAATCATTGTATTATGTTATTAACTGCTTTAAGTAATCTGCGTTTTTTTTAAATGAAAATATTTTATTCTAAATGTCAAATATTATTTATTTTATTTTTGATAAATTCACATTTTAATCTTTTTTCATTAGAGCACCAGATAAAAATTTTCATCCTATACATATAAACATGACCTAGACCCGCTATATCTAAAGCTTATTGCTGAAATAAATTTATTTCCAATAATTTAAACACTTAAATTTATTTAAAAAAAAAAACAGGAGAAAATGAAATTAAATTTCATTAACAAACATAGAAACAAACTTTTTTTTTAACTGTTTGGGGAAAAAGTAGTTGTTGTTCTCGGTAAAGAATTGGGAAATCTAAAGTATATCTGAATCTTTTAATTGATTGAATTCTGCAACTTATTTAATTTTACTTGTTTAATGATTGGTCCAAGTTTAATGTCCAAAAATGGAATACATCTGTTGCCACGAAGACAAAAAAAAAGTAATAAAAACTTTTAAAAAAATTAATTTAAAAACAAATTGATAGAGATTTCAAACAAATTTCATGCACATCCTAAAAAGTGCAATTTTTTTCCCTCTATGCAATGGTGTAAAAATTAAAAATGTGTGATGTTAAGAAGTTGAAAATTTTGCAGTTCCAAAAATTGTAAATCTGAAATTTCATTTAAAATTTTTTTGTGATGAGTCTAGGAATATTAATGTTTAATCCATGTTGTAATATAAGGCGTCCAGAAGTCAGTCTGATTAACTCCATCAAATAAAAATGCACATTTTAAACAGTTAAAGTTCTCTATTTTTAATCTTCTGGTTTTTTTAATCATTAGTCTAGGAATATTAATGTTTAATGCATGATGTATGTAATGACTCGTTATAATCATCCTAAAAATAATGTTTATTATCATTATTAATTTAAAAATAGAATTTATAAGTCTGAAATTTTGAGTCTTTGGCAGTATCCTTTTCCAAATACAGTCGACTCTCATTAATTCAAAATCGGATAATTCGAATCTTCGCTTAATTTGAACTAAACATTAAGTCCCGAAATTTTCAAGGGCAGAATAAAGTTAAAAAATTTCATTAATTCGAACTCATTTTCTCTTGACTTCGTTTAATTCAAACTAACGAGAATGCCCATTTTTCATTTTTCTTTTTTTTCTCATGAATTTCAGATCATTTCAATAACTTTCTTTCTTTGATTTTTGTGAAAATTGTTCCGAACGAGTATAAGTATAATACAATTCATTTGGTATCCACTTTCTAAGAGCCCTGTCTATCAATCAGTGATGCTTTAAATTTCTCTTCCATCGTGCTTGTTTCTAATTCCTTAATTAGTTTATGTATCTATACATTCTAATTTAATATTAAGTCATATTCTAATGATAACAGACAAAATAAGTTTAAAAAACACTATAACATTAATTCCTTTGTAATAGTACCATATTAAGCATGTTTTCTGTAATTCGAACTTCAGATAATTCGAACATTTCTTGTGGTCCTGACGAGTTCGAACGAGTCATAATTTGTTAAATTACATTTTTTTAAAAATAAATAATAATAATAAAAAACATTTAATTCAAACCATGGTTAAAACAAATTTAAATCATGCCAACCCTAGCCATGCATCGCATGAGTATTATGTTGGAAACTAAATTAATAAAATGTACTAAAGAAATCCCAACTTCACACATTTTTTTCCTGCAAGTGTAACATTAGTAAATGTAATTTTTTAATATATAAAAGCGGGCTTTTATTAAGATTAAAAAAAATTAAGAAAATATTTTGGGGAGAATTTTGCCAAATTAACCAACTATTGCCAAGACAGCTTCATCTATGGCAATTTATTTTTTGTCACTAAAGTTAAATGCTGTTGTGGTACCGTGCAATCAGCATTTTCAATCAATACCCATTCTAGAGGCCGATACTGATTCTTCCATTTGAAATGAACTGTTCTACCCCATTGCCCCCCCCCCCCCACTCCCTTAGATGTTGAATTTTTAAAAATCAATGTCTAATTCATGTATTGCCTTTTGACAATAAATACATTTATTATAAATTTCAAAACTCTATAGCAGCAGATAATGGATCAAAATGGGCTGAATTTGACTGTCACATTATGTTTAAAGAAAACATGTTGTAACTGTTGTCATTTATTTGCATTGAAGTAATAAAATGCTTTGCCCATCTTAAGACATTAGACTAGCAGCCTATTATTGTTATTGGTGATGAAAAAAGACATTTTGAAAGTTACATAGTTTTATGATAAACTTGTATGTAAAATATAATCCACTACTTAAGAATAAAAACAAAAATTTGAAATATAGCTTTGTTAAGAAGTGAAATAAGAAGAGTTATTATTTTGAAATAGTAGTGATAGTGATTTTAGAATAATTATTTTACTAAATTGAAGTTTAGATTAATTGAAGTCAGAAGATTTGAAAAAATTTATTCCAAAATGAAACAGTAGTATTTCATTAAAAGGAATATTAAATAAGAAAAAATGAGATAAATGAAAATTCTTCATGGCAAAACTTATTATAATGATGACATTCACTTAAACTAGAGATGTGATATCTTCATTTCTGAAAACATATTTATTTAAAATTGCAGTGAAGGCATGCTCAAATTATTTTTAAATCATTAGATTCTTTATATTGTTATTCAAATTATAATTAATTTCATATATATAACCATTTTACATTACTACTATTCAACATCTACAATGAATATAAAAAAAACCAATAAATAACAAACTTAAACAAGACAAGTGGAGTTAGCAATATTGGAACAATAATGAATTATTGGAAAATGTGGTATTTGGTTCGTTCTCAAGGGTAAGACTAAGTAGATACATCAATTAGTATTACCATCATCTAAGTAGATACATCAACGATTAATTTCTGATTAGAAATCAGGAAAATCCTAAGAGTGATTTCTAAATTACCTGATTAATCGTAAAACCAAAATTTATGTCAATGAAAAAACAAGACATATATTGGACCAATAATAATAGAATGAGAAATATACAGTCGAGCCTCTATATAACGAAATCCATCGTTCCAGTAAAAAATTCGTTATATAGAGAAATTCGATGTATAGAGTATGATGTTAAAAATAGTATTTAATGTGTAAATTTTGAACAAATATTATTTTTGATCTTTTTAATTAAGAATGTGAAATGTTTAAAAGTATATATTAACCTAACATTTTATTTCTAACTTATTTAAGCAGTTTCAAAAAAGAGAAAAGACATTTATTTGAAAGCTTAATGAAAATCAAATGAGGAAGACTTGCTTAAATTTCAGAGGAAGAAATCTGTAATTTTTTGTTGTTTTGATTTTAAAATTACAATTGTTACGCTCTCAAAAAAAATTCTCAAATTTTAGCAAGGAATGAAAAATTGTAGTTGATATTTTCCTCTATTCCTTATGTGCTCTCATTGATTCCTCTCTTATATGTGTAACAATGCAATTGACTGTGTTTTGAGAAGGATGTTGAAAGGTGTGTGGGAGGTGGGATGAATTCATTAGATTTAAAGAACAAGGAGATAAGTAATATAAAAAACCTCAGCACTGAACGATAAATTAAAAATAAGTGATGGAAAATTGATTCCATATGATTTTGAAGCTTTTTTAAAACTGAATAAATTAAGATCAATTTATGAAAAAAATCGTTATATGGAGATAGATATTTCGCTATATAGAGTCTGTTTTTAATGTAATCATGCGAAAAGGGGACCGTTCTTACTAAAAATTCCTTATATGGAGAAATTCGATGTCAATCGTTATATAGACGTTCGACTGTATATATCAGTATTTTGTTCAAATTACTTATGATAGATAAATAAACATTAATATTGTTTAAAATCATGTTTAATAAAATGCATTTTCTGCTATTTAATAAATCGTGAAAATTTCTTTTTAAGTATTACACATATTTTATTCTGTATTTTATAAATTTTGCTTTTATAATGTTAAGGTGTCTGCCATGGTTTGTAGTTTTTTTATGAACAGTATTGAATAAATACATGTTTTTAGTTCATTTGCAATACAAAATCATGAAAGTTTCCTAAAAATATCTTCATTTTTTTTTTTTTTTTTTTTTTTTTTTTTTTTTTTTTAATGGTGCTTTTTGACATTTTGCTTAGCAAAATTTCATGCTTACACCAGGCATTCAATTCAACTAAATATATTTTAATTTCCTTTATACTATGCACTACTATTACACTTACCTGCAAACTGAATTTTGATTTTTATATATTTCAAAATATGTCAAAATACAGTTTTTTATTGATAATTTTTTATATATAAATATTTGAGTACATATAAATTTGTTAAATTATCATATAAAGATATAAGTAGACTCCCTCAAATCCGCACAGCTTGCGACCAGAGGTTGTGCGGATTTTAGAATTTTGTGGATTTCTGGTCATTGCTTTGTTTACATTTTTTAAACAGTCATTTGAGTGCAATTAATATTGCAATCAAAACTATAATGAATGCTTTTACAATATAATAAAATATTGAAATAAATAATAAATTAAAATAATAAAAATTTAGATAATTTTGTAAAATGATTAAAGTACTAATAGCAAAGATCAAGTTAAAAATCAATAGTGTTTGATTAAGTATTCATTATAAAGATTAAATGTACTTTTCCTAAATTATTCAACAAAACTTGCCTCATAAAAGTACATTAGTAATTCACATCAAAATCATAAAATAAGGATTTTTTTTTCCAAGTTTTGCCAGGCTTAATAACCAAAAAATCTTGATTAATGCATAAATATATTTGGTAAGAAGATTGTGATTACCAGTGATATCAGCAATATCTTTCCTTCATGAAAAAAAAAAAAAACATGAATAGAGTATTATTAAGAAAATTACAAATTAAAAAATATATGGAATTGATACAAAACTAAAAAAATTAAATTTTGTCTCAAGATCCAAATTGAAAGTTTCATTGTTTACATCCATAAAATATGTGCGGATTTTAGAGAGTTGCAGATTTCTGGTTTGCGGATTTGAGGGAGTCTACTGTATATTACTTATTACTTTCAATATCTAACTCATTGCTTCATATTTATTAAATTGGGCGCAATTCCTCTTCTGTTAATCATAAAAATAAAATTCAAAGAGATTTAGATTTATAGAAGATTTTAGATTTATTTTTGCTTTTTCAAATAAAAAAATTAAACTTATGGAATACTTCAAATTTTATGTTTAAAACATATTGGAGGCATTAATAATTGAAAATATTTCCATTAATCTTTTTGAGTATTTTAACTGTGTATCAGGCAAATTTATATTCTTCACCATTTCTTTCTTTATTTTATTTATTGTGTAATGGTGCAAAATGGTGTATCTGTAAATAATTTTAATAAAATGCAATGTATTTTTTAAAAGTTTCTTTTATCTTTTTTAGGTACTGTAACTCTAGAATTATAAGATTTTCTGGTGATGGTAAATATTTAAGCCAATGGGGTAAACAAGACAATGCTTTTGAAAGTAAGTTTTGAATGCTTTTAACTATTTGCTTTAAAATATTTTATAGGCTCCTGAAAAATTTGCCCTTTTTTAAGAATTTAAAATATCTTCCTACTAGACTTAAATTTGCATTTGTATATGCTATGATTTGAAGGGAAAATTTAAACTCTTGAATTAATCAAGATTCATTCATTGAATCAGATTCAGATTGAATTCAGTTCAATATTTAGTATGGCATCACGTGTTTATAACATTACTTGTACATAGTGTCTAACTCCTGTGGTCTTATTCATTCAGATATCAATTTTATGTCTTTGTGTATCATTCTGTGTATAATATGAGAGTGCACTGGTTTCGAAAGTTGAAATTATGATAGTTGCAATTTCAAAATTTTTTTAAGTAAGGATGAAAATACTCCTGATAACTGATATTTTCTTTTAATACTTTTCATCAAAAATCTATAAAATTCGTATTTCTAAGGGTCATTATGTGGTTTGCCATTTAAAAGCAAATCTTTTGGTCTCATTATTTTGCAAAATAGCTAATATTATTAGTATTTTTTGGTTAGCCAGGCACTAGTGATGTATTACATATATATGTGAATATATATATATACAATATTTGTATATATGTACGTATTTATGTATATAATCACTGGTGCCTGGCTAATCGAAAAGTATCATATTATTATATTAAGTGTATGAATAAATTTGTGCAACAAATCATCATAATAATCCTATAATTAGTATTATATTTTCTATATCATTTATGACAATTTAATGTTTTTCAAATCTCATTCAAATAAACTTGCAAGTAAAATTAAATGTGATTTTTCATTAAAAAAAAAAGTATTGAATCATTCTAGAATTTTAATCCATTCAATCTGTCTCTGCTTCAAAAAGGACCTAGTTTCTTAAAATTTATACTTTCTTTCTATTTGACAAGATATTGGGTATATTTTTTTCTGGTTGTTTTATTTTATTATTTAAACATACTAACTTGTAGCTTACAATTCTGATACTGTTCCGTTAAAAATTCAATCCACAAAAAAAAGGATAGAGGGCTTTGGCCATGGTGGGATTAATGTGTAATAAACTTTTAATATATAATTATAAAAATAATTCTTATAAAATATATTCTTAAGCATTTTTGTATATATTTTCTTTTTTTATGTTGGAGAAAGGAAAGATTTAAAGTAAAAATATTTGAGTCTCTCATAAAAGTCAACCTCTTGTTTTTTACCTCATTCTTCTTTAAATTTTGTGAGTACATATCATTCATGTGCAAGAAAAGAGACACATTTTGGCAAAAGTAAAATTTGCCTGAATTTATTGCAATGTGAAATTATAGTATAGAGCACTGCATGTAGGAATAACAAGTTGGAAATTGCACATGAAGCGTAGCAAATGAGGTGCATTCGTACTGTAACGAAGTTTTAAAATATTCAGATCTTGCTGGTATAGTAGAACGTACTTTGGATACAGTATAGTGGTCGAAATCTTTGTGTTCCTGTAAATATGCAGGGAGTAATTTTTATTATATGTCATTAATGTATATCTTATTCATAAAATGTGAAGTAGTTTAATATAATTAAAAAACGCCCCAAACAATGCTTCCCCGTATAGCATTATTTAGTGGAATACATTTATGGTCCCGTAATTTAATAATAAATATTCTTTGCATCCCAGATTGTGCAGGGGGGGGGAATTGCACTTTTTGATCATTGAAAATCCAGTCTCAAATTTTCTGGGGGGGGGGGGGGTCGCCCCCTGGATTCAACACTACAGTAGTACTCCAATTTAGATGCCCTCGACATGCTTTATTTTGTATTTACATCATCTCGCCTAGAAAAAAATTTTCCTTAAGATGTATTTTAAACATTTTACAGAAAAGTTTTACTTTTGAAAGAAATTTAACATATTAGATGAAAGCACAGTCACAGAGGATTCATGCTGGGAAGTTCAGCAAAAGAAAAAAAAATGTTTGGAAAAGATTGTGTCTCTTATCCTTTTGCAAAAAAACATGAAAACTAGGATTCTATATCTCTCTTAATCAATGAAATCATCGAAAATGGAAGAGAACTAACTAAATTTTGAGATGGATGCTAAAGATGCTGTTGAACTCATAAATTCCTCTGATCCATAATTAACAATTAAAGAAATAGAGTACTGATGGAGAAATAGAATATTGATGGAGAAATAGATGAAAATTTTGAGTATAGGGGGAAGATATGATAGTTGAAAAATTAACCTTAGGACTAAATCTTATTCAGGCTGGAATAACAGTTCTTGAAAATATTGCTTCGGAGGAGCAAAGTGTAGCAAGGACTAAAAAAAAACCCTTAGTAAACTCGCTCTGCTGTTGCAAAGAGCTTCTACAAGGAGGATGAGGTGAAAAAAATTTGTTGGTTCTTTCAGAATTCATGGCGAAATATTTTCATATGTTCAAAAATTCTTAACGGAGAAGCAAGATGAATTATAAATTGATTATTGATTACTTATTGATTTATTTCAAGTTCTTTTACAAACACATATGCACAGTGGTGCCAACTTTTGAAAAATATTGGGTTGGCTCAAAAATATTGGGCTCAAATATTTTATTTTATTTTTCTTTGAAGGGTAAACAGATGGTGAAAGGTGTCTTAAGTCAAGCTATTATGTTTTAATAAAGTTGCAATTATATTAAATTATATTTTCATGTGTTTTTTCTTATAAAGACACTTATATTTATTATAATGTCATAATATCAAGAAAATCACTACAAACTGAATTGAAGAAAATTAAACATAGAAGCAAAACATTTCAGTAATTTGGGATTTATGGGTGTTTAACACCCATATTTTAATTCTCCAGCTAATAGTTGGAGAATTAAAACATATGATCATTAACAAAATAAATTTTATTCTCTGGAGAAAAATAAATTATAAAATACAAATGAATAAATAACTAGAACAATGAAAATTGGGTGAGTTATGATTCAAAATTGTGTGGGCTCAGGCCCATGTAAGTTGGCACCACTGCCTATGCAAACACATTTTTTGCTAATATAAAGTGTATGCCAATATAATTCCTAAATACCTATGTTAGATTTTGGTAAACTTTTTACTTATTTTCTTTTAATCATCTAAACATATTTTGACCATATATTGAAAGTCTTGGAATGAATTGCTTGCGTGAGTCTGAGTATTATTGCACAGCATAATAAATTGATTTTCTGTATAACTATACTTATGAAACTTCTGTAGCAAGACATCCCAATGAAAAATCTTTAAGTGGAATACAATGCAAAATGAATTTTCGCAAGTTATGTCACTTTTTTTGCATGTGAATGATATGGTATATTTATTCATACCTTCAGATACAAAAATTTACCTCTCTTTCAATATTCACAAAATCTTCTTTGGAAACTTTACCATAAAGCTTCAAACTGAACTAAAGCCAGATTTTTATAAGACCTGATTTCTTGTAAAAATATTAGCCATAACTGTTTATATTCAATGGTATAGTTTCTGGCCTGTTTGTTATTATTTAAAAGTGTGACTGACCCTTATATCTGAGATGTTTCTTTTTTTTTCCATCATGAAAATTTTCCATGTTTTCATAGAAATCCACTTTTTTTACTTCTGGCTATTTTTGAGATTGATGCAAAATTGTGCAGAAATTGTTATGCAAAAACAGTACTACTTGGTTATCACGTTGACCAAAGACTATTGCCAAACTATAGGATTAAATGTCAATAATGGATGATAGTGAATGTCACATTCAATGATATTAAACACGACACACATGTTTAAAACATCATCAGGTTATTTTTAATTCCAATTTTATTTGTATTTTTATTAATGTGTTACAAATTTATTTGTTCTTTCATTTTTTAAACTAAAAAATATCTCAATATATATAATTTAGTGATTAGTTTGGTGATTTTTATAAATTGGCTAAATGGGTTGACAGAATAATCAAGTAGTACTGCAACAGCTTGTGCAATACATAAATTTTGTAATGTTAATATTGTAAGGTCTTCAAATAATTAGCACTAATTAGTGAATTATTTATTAGTGCCGTGTTACATTCAGGCTTTTACTTTACAATAAATATTAGTTCCCACATGATGATAAAAATAAGTCTTGAATGGGCAATGATCCAGTGCCATAGTCTTGAGATGCCTTTGATTCATGACTTTAAGGATTCATTTAGGATACAACCCTGATGGATGAAAAAGTTTCAGCTTCATGGGAGACATAAATTGGCAATGAGACACTGAAGGGAAAATATGGACTTCCAATGAGAGCACTGAGAGAAGCATTATGGATAACAAATTCGCTCCTCTTTCTTCCATGGAGTAGAAGAAGTGCCAAGGGAGTGGTGAGGATTTTGCAGACATTGGTGGACACTGGCAAACATCGTTGTGCAACTAATTTGATGAAAATAGGACTTTCAACTCTAAAAACTCTGCATTCTGTAAGAGAACTCCAAAAAACTTCTCATAAAAAAAAAATCGATCCGAATCCAGTATTAAATTATATTTTGTATTGTAAAATTTAATCAAAATATTAAATTTTGTTTTTTATACATTCGTGAGCATTTCTTCCATCCAGGTTACCAATTTTTTTTTTTTTTTATTAGGATTTGAAATCATTATAATAGTGTTATAATTTTGTATCCATAGTTTTTTAGCTCACAGGCTATCATAGCCTGAGAGCTTATGTGCCCGTCCGTTCTGTATGTATGTACGTAACGCGATAACTCATGATAAAAATATTGGATCCACTTGAAATTTTGTATGTAGGTATATCCTGACAAGGCGCTTCCCTGATTAGTTTTTGGAGTTCATTCGATATGTATAAGAGGGGGAACGGGGGGCTCATGCCCCCCGTTAGTTGATATAAATGGGATTTTCATGCAGAATTAAGTTTTCGTTCAAAATTTAGATTAGGATCATTCTGATGAGACGATTCCGTGACTGTTATTAGGTGTTCATTGAATAAGTATAAATAGGGGGAACAGGGGGGTCAATCCATTTCAAGTGGTCCAGCACTGGTCGCTCGACTATTTTTAAAAAATCTGAAATTTTTTGTACAACAACCCTAACATGATGGAAGTTCAAAATGACCGTTATTTTAATTCTACTATTTTTTGTTTGTGCATGGCGGCCATCTTTGTTTCATCGTGTTCAGCGATTTTCTCAGATACTAGGATAAACAAAATTGTAAATATCTCGTCTTCTATTTTCCCAATTGAAATGGGGTTTGCAGCATTTTGTTCAAAATAAAATAGGCTAAATATACAGTGGAAGAAAAATTTTGAAAAATAACTTTTTACAGGTGAATTTTAGCACAAAATTTATGATTTTTTCCAAAATCTATCCGTTTGCAAGAGGAAAATTTTCATGCAAGGGAAACTGTCCACCTTACACAATTTTTTCTACAAACAAGTCAAAAGTGCGTGTACTCATACACCAAGTCCCAGATCTGGGAGTTAATTTCTCTTTGCGAAAAAAATTCCGAAATTCGTCAAAAATTTCAAAAATCGCACTTATTAGGCTTTGATATCTCTGGTGGGGCACAAGATAAAAATCTAAAATTTTGGCCTTTGATAGTATTGTGTAGTAGCGTTATGTACAAAAAATTTCAAGAAGGAGATTTGACTACAGGCTGATATATGACATGGAAAATATGTGAAAACAATACTGCCAAACTATTGTAAACCTACTATGTAATTGTTCAACAACATTGTCAACCTTGCACAATTTTTTCTACAAATAGGTCAAAAGTGCGTGTACTCATACACCAAGTCCCAGATCTGAGAAATGATTTCTCTTTGCGCAAAAAATTCCGAAATTCGTCAAAAATTTTAAAAATTGCACTTTTTAGGCTTTGATATCTCTGGTGGAGCACGAGATAAAAATCTGAAATTCTGGCCTTTGATAGTATTGTGTAGTAGTGTTATGTACAAAAAATTTTAAGAAGGAGATTTAATTACAAGCTGAGATATGACATGGACAATATGTGAAAACAATACTGCCAAACAATTGGAATCTACTATGTAATTGTTCATACCTCCAAAATTTTAAATTAATTATTTATGGTATAAAGTTAAATGTTAATTACAAATATCTTTTTCAAATTCTTCTGTGTGATTCAAACAATTCAGAATGTATGCTAAGCTAATACACTATTTGTCCAGATGAACAAATCTACTAGAAATGCTATTGCAACAATTTTACTCGGAACACATTTCAGGAAAAGTAAATTACAGACAATGGATTACAACTGATCAAGTTGAAATGGCTTCAATTATTAAACATAGAGAATTTCATTCAAGTTAACAAGGGATGACAAGACTTGGGGGGCTTCAAATAAAATTTTTAGAAAGAACAGCCTGATGGACTGACAACAGTAAATGGTCGAACTCATAACATCTCTCGTAAATATTGTTAAGCTCTTTGTTGAGCATATATAGTATTTTGTAAATTAAATGTTTATTATTTAACTGTTTTCGACAAACGATATTTTCTGTGTAAATATTGTAATAAAAGAGACTAATCTCATTTCTCCTAATGTACTCGTAATAGCATTTCTTAACATTTTTTAATCACCGTATCTCAGCTTGTAGTCAAATCTCCTTCTTGAAATTTTTTGTACATAACACTACTACACAATACTATCAAAGGCCAGAATTTCAGATTTTTATCTCGTGCTCCACCAGAGATATTAAAGCCTAAAAAGTGCGATTTTTGGAATTTTCGACGAATTTCGGAATTTTTTTCGGAAAGAGAAATCATTTCCCAGATATGGGACTTGGCGTATAAGTGCACACACTTTTGACTTATTTGTAGAAAAAATTGTGCAAGGTTGACAGTCTTATTGAACAATTACATAGTAGGTTTACAATAGTTTGAAAGTATTGTTTTCACATATTTCCCATGTCATATCTCAGCTTGTATTCAAATCTCCTTCTTGAAATTTTTTGTACATAACGCTACTACACAATACTATCATAGGCCAAATTTTCAGATTTTTATCTGGTGCCCCACCAGAGATATCAAAGCCTAAAATGTGCGATTTTTGAAATTTTTGACGAATTTCGGAATTTTTTTCGCAAAGAAAAATTAACTCCCAGATCTGGGATTTGGTGTATGAGTACACGCACTTTTGACTTATTTGTAGAAAAAATTGTGTAAGGTTGACAGTTTCCCTTGCATGAAAATTTTCCTCTTGCAAACGGATAGATTTTGGAAAAAATCGTACATTTTATGCTAAAATTTCACGTGTAAAAATTTATTTTTCAAAAATTTTCTATCATTGTATATTTAGCCTATTTTATTATGAACAAAATGCTGCAAATCCCATTTCAATTGGGAAAATAGAAGACGAGATATTTACAATTTTGTGTATCCTAGTATCTGAGAAAATCGCTGCACACGATGAAACAAAGATGGCCGCCATGCACAAACAAAAAATAGTAAAATTAAAAGAACGGTCATTTTGAACTTCCGTCATGTTAGGGTTGTTGTACAAAAAATTTCTGATTTTTTAAAAATGGTCGAGCGACCAAAAAAATATTTTCTGGACCACTTGAAATGGATTGACCCAGGGGTTCTAATGCCCCCCCCCCCTTAATTTATATAAATGGGTTTTTCAAGCAGAATTTTCAGATTTCGTTCAAATCTCTGAATAGTTTTGGAAGTTTAATGGTTAAGTATAAAAGAGGGGGATAACTCCTTTTTAATTATATAAATGCTAAATGGGTTTTTATTAAGAATTATATAATTTGCTCTGAATTTTGGATATAGATTTTTTATATGATAAAGCATGTCTTTGATAGTATAGAAGGTTCAATGATTAAGTATAAAAAAAAGAGGAAAGAAGAGAGCTGTTTCCCTTTCTTAATTTTTTTTTCGAACGGAATTAACCCTTGAAAATATAAGGCTTTAATGTACAATTAGTATTTGTAGCCTGTGAGCTCAATGCCATCAGTTTAACTGGGCAGTATTCTTTATTATACAGTTTCATGCCTGTTTTATCTTTTAATTAGTATTTTTATAGATTCTTTTCATATAAAGTAAGCCATGTATGTTTTGAATGGCATTTTCTTTCTTGCATTTTTATAGGAAATCCACCTGTTGGAAGCTTCAGAATTCCCCATAAAATTGTACTTCTTGAAGATCACGATCTGACATGTGTTGCAGACAGAGAAAATGGTAGAATTCAATGTTTCACTTTAGTTTCTGGCCGTTTCCGTTTTCAAATTCAGAGAGAAGAATTTGGTGGCACCCTATATTCTATTGCTTATGCTCCTGAAAAAGGTAATAGAAAATGTTCATGAATTATGCTAGTTTGATTCTTTTTCAAATCTGGATGAATATCTGTTAAAATTCTGTTCTTAAGGGTGTATTTCGATCCAAAGTGCCTTTTTTCCGATTTATTTTTAGATTTATTTTTTCTCTCAAACGCACCAAACTTTCAAATTCTCTTATTTAGAAACTACACAAGGTGCCATAATTGTCGATTTTTTGATAAATGTAGAAAATGTTGCAAAAAAATACTGCCAAAAACGGCGTTTTGGACAAAATTTTCCGAAGCGGAAGCGGGAGGTCTGCGAACGAAAAAAAAAGGGTCATGCTGAGAAAATAATTGCTTATAAATCAAATTCTAATTAATTCAGTGAAAAATTACTTCACACGGCATCTTCTACATCACTTCAAAAATCACCCCAGCAAGTTTCATGTTTCTACTTTTAAAAATGAGTCTGAAAATGTATCGGAAAATTTCGAGCTATTGAAGGTGGAAAATCATTTTTTTTAATACACCCTTAAATGATATGTGTTAAATTTTAAAATGATTATTATGAAATTTTGGACAGTATGCTTAAAGTTTTATAACTAGTATACATTTAATATACACTAGATATAATTTAGAGATTTTCCTTCCCCTATAAGTAAATGTAATGAAACTTCATGCTATAGTTCTAAATCATGTGTATCCCCCATCCCCATTTTCAGTTTTACTTCAAGAAATAATTGTAGGTCTTGTTTCATACCAAAAATAAATTTTGCTTACTTGTTAATATTTACATTACTTCTACTTACCAGGATTATTTTTGCAATGCTTGAAATTCAGCTCCCCTCCCCCCCACCTTTCCTTTCCCTTATCCTACAAAATCTAGTCTCTCTACCAACATTTATAAATGATGGGAGTGAAACTGTTTGCAAAAGAAAATTATCTTTAACAGCACATTTATTCTTTTGCTGTTTAAACTTAGAGCGAATTACATATGAAATGAAAATCATGACAATTAAGTTATAAATTAAGCTTTAGGTATGCCAGTTTTTCAATTTAACTAATTATACTTTTAACTGTTAGATTTCATTCAACATTTCTATTTGTAATTTCAGTATGTACATTGTAGTGCTTTTCCCCACTTGCTAGTATTTCCAAAAATGCAAATTCAGAATGAAAGCTTTTCAGAAGCTTTACTTATACAGTCACCTCTCAGTTATATGTGAATTTTGTAAGGTTTCGCCATGAGGAATAGGAAAGTAATCTATGGATTTCTCACTTACACGTGCAACTTTGAATTTTCTCTCTTAATTATATGCGAAAATAAGAAGCAATTCACAAATTGTGAATTACGTGCGAAAGTTTTTTTTTTTAAACCATAAAGAAATTTTGTGCAGGTGTCGAGGTTAACTGTTTCGCAAAATGCCCGAAAAGGTGGAGAGGTTGTTTCTCTCTTCAATTTTAATGGTTTCTTTTTTTTACTTACACATCATATGTAGTATAGGGTAAGTCTTGCAATCGTTTTGAAAATCGAAAAAAAAATTTTGACGGATTTACACGTTTCAGACAGTGGAGATTCCGAAAAACATTTTTAGAAAAAACAATTTGCCGTCCGTCCGTCTGTCTGTCTGTCAGCTCTATCTCCTGAACAAATTAAGATAGAGACTTGAAATTTTGTATGTACTTAGTATGTAAGAATGGGACGAAGCCTATTTAATATCAGTAACCTCGATTATCCGGAACTATTTTTTTCGGACTCTCGAAGAATTCGTTCTGATGAAAGGTATATAAAAATTTTCGAATTTTTTTATTTTAAGGAATGGACGTAAAAGGCAATAAAATGACACACATTTTGCATAAACAACGAAGTCTATCGGATATTTAGTTGCCGAAATATTTATAATCCTGTTTTCTGCATTCTTCGATTTTTCATGACCCTGTATTTCCTTCAAATTTCAATTCAGAGGTATATTTTAATTGGAAATGAGACGCTTAATCCGACGCAGTAAATTGTTTGTTAATAGAATTACTATGTTTGGAGTTATAAGGATGTTTCTTTTACGCAGTTCGGTACTACTTGAGTAGTTTGGCGTTTCATATAATTTGTCGAAATTGGTACATCAGCAGTTCTTTAATATAGCATTACTATGTATATTAACAATATTTAAATTTTGTTTTGGAATTGAAATGCATTGTATAAATAGTTTTCACATGTGTTATTTTCATATGCATATTAATGATGGGTAAGTATTACGGTGGCCCCCAACAAGTAGTCCTTCTTTGTCGTTTATTTTTGTCAAGCTATGCGAGTGTTCTTTCTGTCTTTGCTTTTATGGTAGCATCTAGACTTAAAATAAATGAACAGAAGAATGTTAACATTTTCTTTCAAAATGGAGATTATACGAGCAGCAGAAAATGATTTCAAACTGTCAAAAATATGTTTAGCTCAAAAATTTTATTTGCCAGAATCAACATTCAGAAGTATTTTAAAGAACAAGGACTCAGTCAAAAGAATGAACAGTGAATGTTCTACACAAGCGAAGAAATGAGCAAGAATTCAGAATGGAAAATTTGAGATTTTAGCTCAGATTTTAGAAACCACTTTAATTCATTAGTCAGAGAAATGTGAGCTTCTATTTTACCCATTTGTAATGAGTTATTTAAAGAAAAGGCATTCACATTGTTATCAAAATTGGGAATGTAAAGTGTTTCAGCTTCTTGAGGATACCTCTTAAGATAAATATTTTGTGATATTTTTATGAAACTCCAGTATATTTAGTGAATTAAATTACTTCTAAAATAATTCTTGTAATTTTAAATTTCTAGGTCTACTTGTTGCTATCTGTGGAGAAGCCCTTTATAAAGATCACATTGTACAAGCATTTGTTTTTAACATTACAGACCAGAAGCTTTTAAATGTTTTTGCTCCTGAAAGAGGGGTAAATATTATTATTTATTGCACATGGATTGCTAATGCATACCATTTCTTTTTACTTGCAGGGTTCCCAGCATCATGGAAAGTCATGGAATTTCAAAGTAGTCAGGGAAAGTCATGGAAATTTCAAAATATATAGGAAAAGTCAGGGATTTTACAAATATTTTCTAAAAAGTCACGGTAAAGTCCTAGAGGGAAAAAAAAAATCAAATAGTCTCTGGGGGGGCACAAAATTCCTCAAACAATCGTAAGAGAAAAAAGAACTAGAAATTTGAAGAATAATTTCAGCAAGAAACATTAGTTTTGACAAAGGATTGTGAAAATAAGTAGAAAATTTCATTCTATTCCTGTTTGGTTAAAGAAATTTTTGAGATTTGGTCATGGAAAATCAGGGAATTTGCCCTTCAGGTTTTGCTGGGAACTCTGACTTGTAATAAATCTGATTATTTTTCCAAAGCTTTCAAATTTGCAGTTATTATCAAGTCAATTTAAAAGCAGAACCTTTTGTAAATGGAAAAAGTTAAACAATTACATTGAAACAAAAAACCTTATTAACAGAAATTTTTTTGTTGTTCAGATTATGTATGGAATCATTATGTATGATTTGGAAAAGTAGGGGGATTTTGTCAGCTTAATTTTTAGCAAACTTTTTAATTTTTGTATTTAATATTTAAAATTGTTAACTTTTCTAATACATTTGGTTTGCATAATGATTTCCTTTGTACAGTAGGAAAAGTGCATTAAAATAAGAAATCATTGTAACAACAATTTTTAAAAACATTGTATTAATGTAGTATATTATACAAAAAAATTTTTAAAAATCTATTGCAGATCTTGATTTTTTTTTTTTTTTTTTTTTTAACTTGCCTATGTTTTTGAAAACTTGCTGAAAAAGAAATAATCTGATTATAAAAAACAAATAATTGATTGCTCTGAAAACTATTGTTGTTTCTTTATTCATTTCAATAAACAATTTTATTTTACTTGATAGGTGTAACAAAAAATTAAAAACAAATATTGACATATTTTGATTTCATCTTATAAAAACCATAATCATAATAAAATAAAGAAAATAAAAATATTAATTGTTTCATGGTCAATACAAACGGCTTGCGACAATGAAATGTAAATTAAAAACCATGCCCACTATTGTAAAAATAATAAATTAAATATAGACCATTATCAAAATTAATTATCAACTTGATTCATCCTATTCAAGCTTTCACTAGGAATTTATTTATAAGCTCTAACCATAACTTATGAATATTAAAAGAAAAATTATCATTACATACAAACAAAATTTTTATGTGTAATATTTTCAATAGACTCGCTTTGTAATGGATTTGCGACAACAATTTGATGTGAAACATAATTTGCTTTCATTAAACAAAATTTTTATCTCCTCATTTAAATATAATCTAGCTAAAGGCTGTAATCTTGTATTGGTCTTGAAACGATTCATATTTTTATTTTACTAGGACTTCCCTCAGAGGGATGAGTCTGAGCGATATTGCTGAGAATACACATTTAATAACTTTCGATAAGTAAAGAAAATGAGATGTTATCTTTAAATGGTCATTCATTGTGATAAAATATGATGAAAATAAGCATATTGAATCATAGAATTACAAAATCTTATATATAAAGTTGCATGTACTATTTTTATAAAAGAAAAGCAAACTATGCATGGATATAAAATTGGAAATATGCAAAATGTTAAAAGTAATATAGAAAATAAAATACCAAATTTTCCTATATTGGAAATATAACTCTTTGAAATGATGTCTTGAGCATACACAGAAGCTTCGCACCGATTTGAGAAACTATAAATAACACAAACTATTATGTTTGAAGAGAATGGAGTGTATTTTATATGGTGTGAAATACGTCTGAATAGTTTATAATGTTGAATATCTGTTTTCCACGGATGCAATGAGGTTGTCGAGAAGAGTTAAAGAATCCTTTTTTAAAAATTTTTCCTAAACGAGCACTTACATCTTATAAGTTACTGTGATGCCAAAGTTATAGTTTGTGACCCCAACAGTATCCTAGAAATTGCAATATTCTCAATAAATTGTGTTTAAAACTTTTTCTAGAAAAAAAAATGTTTAATTTGTGAAATTAAATTGTCGAATGTTTTTGAAATCGTTCATAACGAGAATATTATAACTTGAAAATTGCCACAAAAAAAAAGATTTTAAATTTTTAGTCATATCAACATCAAAGAATTTTCAATTTTAGAACTTTTTTGCTCGTGCATTGATGGTGATTATTGTTCCTACGCAAAATATAGTATATTTTGCAGCAAAGATGGTTACCAATATTTTTTGCCCACATTATTTTCTTAATCGTACTCGTAAAAGGTACTCCCAATGATAACGAAAAACACACAAACGTTAATGCTTTATAGCATAGAAATACAGAATCAAAAGCTATTTATCTCCTATTATATACACATAAATTATCTAATTAGTGCTAGCAGATGCATTTTTAAATATACATAGATCAATATAATGCTTCATTTTTCTTTTATTAGTATTTCTTAGTATTCATTTTTCATTTATTTGTATTATTCAGTAAAAAACTCACTTTCTTAAGCCCGAATTACGTCAAACTTTTTATAAAAGCGCCTAAGTCTATATAACAGCGAAGTATCGTGAAGAGTATTAAATACAAGGTAGTAAGACACTTAGCCAAACGCAGGTAATAAATCGCCAAATATTGCTCTTTTCGCCCTCTCTCGAAATGCATTTTTCCCGTACATTTAAAAAACACGATTTTGAGTCATCTTATTTAAAATCCAAATAAATAAATAAGAGGAAGCAATAATAGCATAAGTCAAAACATTTTATTTCAGCATCAAGGAATTGTATCGTAGTTACACATGTGGAAAAGAGCTGCTTTTGTCCAAAAAACAATGTCTTCACTAAATTTGAATCCGGTTAAAAAAGTACCGTGATTAATTAAAATGTTATAGGCAGAGCTGCCAAGTCTCCGGCATTTTGGATACCGGTATTTTAATACAGAAAATGTTTTATTAAATTGGAACATTCTGTGGATTTAAAAAATAACTATTCCTATAAGAAAATTCTGCTATGCAATAAGCGGGGGCTTGGCATCTCTGTATAGGAATACTTCGTAATCTACTTTTTAACCTTAAAAAAAGCAACGACCATTTTTCGGGTACAAAAAGTATTGCTAATTGTTCCATTTTGCATACAAAGTACTGATTGTAATATTGATACATCTATGGTGATAAATTTCCAAAAATTTTTCAAATCCAATTTATTACGTTAAAAATATAAATCTTTTATTAATTTAGTTTAAAATAAATGATTTTTAACTAATATCATAATACTTTTGAAATATCACTTTTCATTGGCCATTTTTTAAAGCATTTAGAAAATGGTTGTTGTTTTCAGTTAAATATAGACTTTTGTCTGTCCGCATTTTATTTTATTATTATTATTATTTATAAATGGTGGAGAAATATTCATACTTAATCCATAACGTACATAATATATGACTATGTTATTACATAGTCACCTTTTTATTATCATAAAAATTATGTTTTTACTGATTTTTATTAACTCAATAGGAAACATTTTTTGCTTTGAGCAATAGATGTCCGCATTTCATTTATTTATTTTAACAAAATTCTTTGTATTTAGAAGAATTTTTATTTAAATAGGAAATCCAAATGTCTCTGTTAACAAAGAAGAAAGTTACAAAAAAAAAAAAAAAAATTACAAAACGAGTAGACGCATACTATCAAATATGGAAAAACGACGAATCCAAAAAAGACGTCGTATGAAATATCATCTTTTAAAGCAAAAAAAACGAGGTCTGATTATCGAGCCTACTGTTTACAAAATGTGCATTACATTGAAAAAAAAAAATACTACAAATATTTATTTATTTTTTCTTTTTTGCAGTTTTGGCTTCGAAAGATGCGCTATGTTGCAAAAAGATATAAGTGACTATGAAAACACACTTGATAAACGTTCATGCTCAGTTTTACAAATAAATATGGCACATATATGCCCTATACACACCGAGGTACCTAATTGGTGCCAAAATGGCGTTCAGTTACCTAACATGCTGGTTATCATATAAATGTTATGATAAATTGTTTGTTCTAAAAATATTATCATTTATTGATTTTTATTTCCTTTTTTTAATAACAGAAAATGTTTCGTTTATTCCTTTTTTTTCATTTTGAAATAAATAAATAACGTGTTATTATAGCATGCTATATGTATCTGGTAATCAAAACGATGTTTTCGCCTAATTGGCGTAAAAAATCTCGCCAACCCGGTTCTTATATCTCTAGTATATTATCTCAAGTATTTTATTTATGTATACTATAATTGTTTTTACATGCCACTTACTTCTTCTTGTATATAAAAATAGGTAAGTGGCTCCTTTATGCAGTATAAATCTTTAAAAAATAGCCCCCGTTGCCCCATTTTTGGATCGAATAAAAAAAATCAATGTCTAATTCCAGTATTGTTCCCAGGTATGCATACATAATCCAAATTTCAAAGTTGTACGCCAACAGGAAATGGATGAAAAATGGGAAAAGATGTCACATATGCACCAGGGAACATCATTGGCGTCAAAATGGCATTATTTTACCTGAGATTATACCCGGCTTTATTTATTTATTATTTGTTTATTTACTCATAAAATGTCTATTTTCATTTCCTTTTTTTAATTATATAAAATATTTCTTTTTGTAGTTGTTAATTATTATTATTTTATTTACTGTAAGTTATTTTTGAAAATAGAAAATAATTTAAAAATGTGTATGTAAGCGTTATTTGAAAACGGAGTTTTCGCCAAATGGGCTTTGAAAAAAAATGCGCCAAATCTGATGTGCTCGTGGTATCCGTGCCGAAAAATTAGTGACCAGAATTGACTTCCACACACAAACAAAATATAAGTTAAAAGAAAACATGCAATAAAAATAAATATAAAAGGAAAATGATGTAATAAAAGAAACTTTTTATTTAAAAACGTAATTGTTTCTAATTTTCACAAGCGAAATATATAAAACATTCTTTTAGCGATAAAAAAAATAAGTTTTATTTTCCTGCATGATTAAATTTTAAAATGTTTTATTGCATTCAATATTTCTGAGTGTGTAAATGATTACTATTTACTCCATGTACTGATTCGGTTATCGACGAAAATATCCAGCCTGTGAAAATCACGCGCACCAAATTTCTGTGACTTATGCAAATAAATTGTGCTTTTTTATCAGTTTTTTTTAATATAACTTTTAAACTATTTGGAATTAATTTTTAAAAGTAGGTGCATTCACCAGATTACCTTCATAGGTACCTATTGGTACAAACAGAATCAAATTCCGACAAGTACTTTTTGAGATTTGCTTGACGAAAGAATTTTTTTGACTTTTAATATCGTTACGTATCTCTGAGTATAAAGACTTCGCTTCGCTCAGACAATTATGATTATGGTTCTTATAAGATGGAATCGAAACATGTCAATATTTGTTTTTAATTTTTTGTTACACCTATCAAGTAAAATAAAAATTGTTTATTGAAATGTTTATATGTAAATGGTGTATTTCTTAATATCTTGTGATTTTAAAAATCTGAAAGATTTAGTAACTTTTTATGTTTCTTTATTCATTTTATAAATAAAAAGAACTCTTATTTCCATATATTTGATAGCTCAATTTAGTATCATTTCTGGGGTACCACTTGCATTTTAAATTTGTCAAATAGAATATTTTTTTAGTTTTCCAGTGAATGAAATCATATTCAAAGTAACAAAATACTAGATGTTTGAAATCCTAGATCTCTGAGACCCAGGGATTTCCTAAAGACTGGGTTCATTATTGTAAAAGTGGATCCTTCTTTAAAAATAAGATTGATTTAATGTACCGTATATTCTGGTGCACACACAATTTTAACTCCAAAAAATCACTTAATTTTTCCGATTGCATGTTATACGCCGAATATAAAACGGTTCATGTAAAATCATAAGAATAAAACATTTCAAATTTTTAGAATTATATAAATGTATTTATATATTTACATAAACAAAGAAACTTAAAGTATATATTTTCTAAAAAACTTAATCTTACTTATCAGATCACATGAAAAGTTCATTGTACTTGTGGTCATTTATACTTTTGGGAATGCCATCATCTTCCCCACTCTCATCTTCATGTATTTATCGCCATTGTCTTTTTCATCTAGCCATAAATAGTCATCCTCGGTACCATCAAGTGCTTTGGAAATTTTGCATTTTTAAAATGATTTTACAATTATTTCCAATTTGATTTCATCCCATGATGTTAAAATCCATTCACATATTTGCGATAAAGTCGCATGCCACATATTTCCACCTTTTTGTAAAGGATTTTTCTCCTTCTAGCATCCATGTGTTCCATTGTCGTCTTAAACTTTCTTTGAAAGGTTTGTTTATTGAAACATCTACTGGTTAAACTGACAAAGTCACTTGGAATTACTGCGAAATCTGTGTTGGATTCTTTTTTTTTTAATTCCAGGTGTTCTAAGGGGTCTAAACATATCCAAAACTAAAAAGCTTGCTGGTTTTTTTAAAGCTCTTGGACCAGTAGCGTAGCTATGTTTTTTGCCGCCCGGGGCCAGCAAAAAATTTTGCGCCCCCACTTCAATATAGATATATAACAATTTCTTTCAATTTGGCGCCCCTAGGCCTTGGCACCTGGGGCGGATGCCCCCCTTGCCCCCCCTTAGCTACGCCACTGTCTTGGATACTTTTTCCAAACATTACGTATCCACAACTTTAACCCATTTTCGTCCATCCAGCCTGTCTCATGGACATGTAGAAAAACTCCAAAAACAGAAAAATTACTAATTGTCTTTGTTTTTCATTTGAAAATTACCATTGGTTTTAATTTAGTACTTGTCTGCTAAGCAAGAAAGAACCACTGTGAAGTGGGACTTTTTGTGTTCCCTATTTATAAATGGAACAGTTTTTACTCCTTTTGTTTCTACACTTCTGTTTCCTATAATATCGAACATTACGGTTTTTCGTTCATATTCCCAATTTGAGACAAATCATAGTTTTTCTGCTTTTGTTTATCAATAGCAAACTTCTGGAAACTTAACAGTTTTTTCCCCAAATCTTTTGGAAGTTTTTGGGCAACTTTCATCTTTTGGCAAAGAACAAAATTTCTGCAATTCAAAAATCTATCGCACCAGTTCATTGTTGTCTTAAAGTTTTCACTTTCTTTGGAATTCTTTTTTGCTTATTGTAAGGCAAATAAACTAATACTACTCCTTGTTATTATTATGACGATTTTCTAATATCCACTGGGCAATATTGTCCTCTAAAATAGACCACTTTGTAATGTCTGTGTGCAGTGAACATTTTTGTTTTGGCATATTTAGAATCGCAGCTTCATTCTTCTTCCATTCACGAACAGAATATTCATGAACTCTGAACATTCTAGTTGCAGCGTGATTACCATTTTCTCTTGAAAACGCTATTACTTTACATTTAAATCCGGAATTGTATTTATTTTGCCTTACTGGAGGCATAGTTTATAATAAAGAACGGTTTTCATAAACTTTAAGATCAATGCATTTAAAAGTTATGATTTCGAACAAATGATGAATGTTACATGATACAGGAAATTTCTATTGGTAGGATCAGATCAGATGGGAGGGGAAGAGGTAATGATTGGTTTGTCTCGGAAGAGATTTGGGGGGGAGAGGGGGTATTAAGATTCCAAAAGATAGGAATTGAGTAGACTGAAGACGACTGGTTTTACATGTCGCAAAGAATAAACTCATTTATCTGAAGTGGGGGGAAAGTTTTTATTTTTAGTTTCTTTTTGTAGGAAAAATTAATGTGTGTTATATGCCAGTTTATACTTGAAATAAAATTATGTACTCTCAAATTAGTGATGCATGCTGGGATATACAGTATTTAATGGGGTGGGAAAAAAAAAGCCTCTTTTGTATTCCTTTTCCATTTTTTTGCTTAAATGATATGCTATAGCACATCCATGGAATCATTGACTGTTACAACCTAATAATCTAATTTATGTAACTATTTTTTAGATTTCTGAACAAAGCAATTAACTTTCTTTGAATTATTTTTAAGTGGATAAAATTTGATATTTTTTGTTGTACAATGTTATTTAAAAAGTAATTTCAGAGAGAGAATTCTATTTGTAATTATTGATTTATACATATGGTATCTTATTTTAGTCATTTACAAGACCTCATGATATTGCTATTTTACCTAATGGAGATGAAGCCTTTGTTTGTGAAATTGGCCCAAATTTAGTATGGAAATTTATCAGAGGTAAAGCTTTTCTCCTTTTTTCAAAAGAATGTTTTAATTTATAAAGGGTATCAATGCAGTATATTTCATTTTATTTTCTATTTACAATTATATTTGTATGTTATCGCATTTTCAATGAAAAAAGAAATCTAACTTATATGTATTGTTTATAAAGTTACTTCCCAACTCTCCTAGATAAAATCTGATTATCTTGAATATCTGACTATCTTTTGAGACAATTGCAGAATTGTTTGTAGTTCCTAAAAAAGTTATTGTAAAATCATGAATATTTTTATTTTGTTGCTTATTTTTATTTATTCATTTTGCATATTTCTAAAATCTTTTAAGTTATGTTTTGTTTTTAAACACTGTTCTTTTACATGTGATAAATTGAAACTCTTCATTTGTAGTAAAATATTTTAAGTTTACAGATAGTTTTTTTTTTTTTTTTTTTTTCCGATTCTTAAACAAATTTGCTAAATTAGTAGCATTAGTTCTTTCAGTACCATATTTATAAACCCTATGCAGAAACTAGTTTTAAATGAATAGATACTTTGTGATTATTGATACATGCTTGTATGTTAACTTTTATGAATCAAATAATCATTAAACAACCATGAGTCATTTTTCAATGCCCATATTTAATGTTTTTGCCAAAGTCGTTATTTAAAAATGTTGTCAAAGCTGAACTAAGCTAAAAAAAAAAAAACTCAAAGATTATTTATATTTAAAGCTTATAATATTCATAAAAATCCTCCTCATTTCTCTAGAAACAGATTATTCATTCTTTTTTTTATGTTACTTTACTTAACACATCTAAGTTTTCTTTCTTAAGGCTGCTAGTCACTCAGCGGCCAAATTTTCCTTCTGTAATGTTAAGCTTATGAACATTTGACACATTTTTATATTCAAAGTATCTCTTTGGGAAATTAATATTTTTAACTTTTTACTTACCCATCATACGTAGTATAGGGTAAGTCTTGCAAATTTTTGAAAATTGAAAAAAAATTTTTGACGGATATACACGTTTCAGATACTGGAGATTCTGAAGAACATTTTTAGAAAAAATTTTTTGCCGTCTGTGTGTCTGTCTGTCTGTAACCACTCTATCTCCCGAACAAATTGAGATAGAGACTTGAAATTTTGTATGTACTTAGTATGTAAGAATGGAACGAAGCCTATTTAATATCAGTAACCTCGATTATCCGGAACTATTTTTTTCGGACTCTCGAAAAATTCGTTCTGATGAAAGGTATATAAAAATTTTTGAATTTTTTTATTTTAAGGAGTGGACATAAAAGGCAATAAAATAACACACATTTTGCATATAGAACGAAGTCGATCGGATTATTAGTTGCCGAGATATTTGTAATCTTGTTTTTCACATTCTTCGATTTTTCATGACCCTGTATTTCATTCAAATTTCAATACAAAGATATATTTTAATTGGAAATAAGACGCTTAATTCAACGCAGTAAATTTTTAGTTAATATGATTATTATTTTTGGAGTTATAAGGATGTTT
The DNA here is from genome assembly GCA_964019185.1 of Maratus speculifer. NCBI lineage: Eukaryota > Metazoa > Arthropoda > Arachnida > Araneae > Salticidae > Maratus > Maratus speculifer. Next base: position 249,661,718 of record OZ025301.1, read on the forward strand.
CTTTTATGCAATCTGGTACTTACTTGAGTATTTTGGCGTTTTGTATAATTTATCGAAATGGGTTCATCAGCAATTCATTATAGAGCATATATATAGAGCTATGTATATTAAAAGTATTAAAATGCATGTTTAAGTTTTGTTTTGGAATTGCAATGCATTTTATAAATAGTTTACACATGTTTTATTTTCATATTTTATATTATGCATATCTATGATGGGTAAGTGTTACGATGGCCCCCCAACGATTAGTTTCATAGTTCTTTTCTTAAAGAATGTCTCCTTTTTTTGATGCATAATTTTATATGAAGTGATAAAAATTTGCTTCCAGTTTCATCAGTTTTTAAAGCATAAAATATTAAAATGGGCATAAATTTTAGTATTTTGACAACTAAGAAAACAAGTCAGAAATTGTACGTTAAGAGTAGCAAATGAAATGCATTCGTACTGTAACAAAGTTTTAAAAATATTCAGATGATGGTGTAAAAATATACAGTATTTCGGATACAGTATAGTAGCCAAAATCTTTTGTGTGTCCCTGTAAATACTCTTTGCTTTCTATTTTGCAGAAAGTAAGCTGTAGTAAACCTCAACAACATACATCAATTTCATAAAATGTCAAATAATTTGATATAATTAAAATTCATCCCAAGCAGTGTTTTCCTCTATACCATTATGTAATGGAGTACTTTTGTATGACCTTGTACATTAATAACAAATATTCTTTGCACCACAGATTGTATAGATTGTGCATTTTAGTACGTATTTCATAGATGCATATCAATCTTATGTTCGAATGAATGTAACATCATTTTAAAATATACCTGTAGTTATTTTTTCTCATTGGCCATAATGTAACGGAGTACTTTTGATTGTCCCTGTACTTAAACTATGCATCCGATTTTCATAAAATTTGAAATGACTCAACAAAACTATGCAACAATTATATATTTTACGTGTCATACGATTTGATTCGTTAGATTTTGCTCTGTTATATGCAAACGGACTGAACGACGACTATAGCAGGGTTGCCACGCCACCTGGAAAACCAGGAAAACACAGGGATTTTTAAATCTCCTCCCAAAACAGGGAAAATCCAGGGAATTTTTTTAAAAAATCCTAAAAAATCTGGAGAACACAAGGAATTTGGTAATGGCAGATTATAACATTTCTAATTAGCCTTCATACATGCATATATTTTTTCACACTCAACATGGAATAAATGTGTTGCAGTACAGGGAAAATACATTGAATTTTTTTTTTTTCAAGATTACAGTGGCAACCCTGTATAAGCACTACTTAGTATTTACATAATTACAGACTCATTTAAAAATATTAATTCCCAGAGGAGATATTTTGAATGTATGAATGCATCAAATGCCCAAGGAGAATTTGGCTGCTGAGTGACTAGTACCCTTAATGCCAAGCCTAAAACATTTTGAAATATTGCTGAAGTACTAACTTTTTTTCAATGAAAGAATGCACTTTTTCTTTCTAGTGTAGACAATTTGTTCACTTATCAATTTACTAAGATATGTTTAAAATACAAATACTAGTAATGTATTCAAAATTAAGGGAGAAAATAAATAAAAGCATTTGCAAAATGTCAGCTTTAATTATGCTCTAGCTGCAATCTATGCCAGCTAAACATTGATTGTTGTTTTGCGTTAAAAAAAAAAATAATAATTACAGTTTGTCAAAATTAATTGTAAATTTGTGTAATTAAAGAAGCAAATGTAATTGTTATTTTACTTGGTTGAATTTTAAATGTTAAAAAGGAATGTGTGTGTGTGTGTGGGGGGGGGGGGGGGGGGGTATTTATTTTTATAAAATTGGCAGACAAGCAAAAAAAAAAAAAAAAAAAGTGCAAAACTGGAGCTTTTTGGTGTAAATTGGCATAATTTATGTTTGCTCAGTGTATTTCTTGATCTTTAACGAACTATACAAGTTGAATTTGTATGACATTATGGTAAATATTTTGCAGCCAAATACTTTTAAGAACATAAATGCTTATTAATGATTTGAAGAACTCTAAGGTCTGTCTGGAAGCCTAAATGCTTTGATGACCCTGTTCTAGTTTTAAAAAAAGTAATTTTAAAATATTGTTATTGTTCAGTGCCTGTCTTATTCTAAAATAAAGAAAACAGAGTAATAATTTTGAGAAGGAAAAAGTTATACTGAAAGTATAAATCATTGATTTAATTTCATTAGATTGACTTTATTAGAAAAACTTAATGTGTATGTACTCTTCTGTTTTGATTGCATTATTAGCATTTATCTTTGAATTTATAATATGATTTTGTTGAAAGGATAATATAAATATTTCTAAATATTCAAATTACTTAAATGGATAATATTTAAATAAATCATTTAAAGTTGCATTAATAAATCCCCATATCCAAAATATCATTTCTAAATCATAAAGTGGCTAATAAAATATTGTAAACTAAAAAGAATATGAATCATAATACATTAATATTTACCATTTCTTAACATTAATCTTTATATTGTGTAATTGTATGTAGACAATATAAAATAATTAAAATAAAGTGAACCCTTCCATTTTCCTGTGTGTATAAAAAAGAGGAATAATGTACTAATGCTAAAATAATGATTTATTACTGTAGAATCAAAATAAAATACACTTGAATTCATGGAAAAGGGGGGGGGGGGTATTTTGGAACTTATACTCAAATTATAAATATTCCTTCAATATATCTGATATTTATATCTGTTGTAAGTTCTTGTATTGAATAAATATTTTTCAAAAAGATTCTGTGTGGCTAAACGTACTTAAATTGCTTGAAGTCCAGTCCTAATGTTCAAATTAAATCATAATAAAAGTTGCAAATTTTATCTTGTTATTGAAGACAGTTTTTAAATCGGTAAAGAGTTGGTTTTAGCATTTTGACTGTAGAGTTCATCAGAGCAAACTCATTTAAAAATTCTTGTATTAAAATAATATCACAAATAAGTAAAGTATTATAGCTAGCTTTTTTTCATGGATGCAGATACTTTTCTACTTTAGTAGTGTATTCTGTAAGGTGATTTCAATGTAGATTGTTTTAATAAAAAAAGGAGGTACATATTACATCGGAACGAATTCAGTGAAAATTCTTGTGTTAAAATAAGTTCACAAACAAGTAAGTATTTTAGCTGTCTTTTTCGATGGATGCAAATATTTTTCCACTTCAGTGATGTATTCCGACAGGCAAGTTCAATGTAGATTAAGTTTCAGTAAAAGAATTAAAAAAAAAAAGGAAAGTTTAATACTTTTTAGCTCACAGGCTATCATAGCCTGAGAGCTTATGTGCCCGTCCGTTCTGTATGTATGTTCATACATTCGTGCGTAACGCGATAATTCATGATAAAAATATCGGATCTACTTGTAATTTTGTATATAGGTATATCCTGATCAGGCGCTTCCCTGATTAGTTTTTGGAGTTCATTCGATATGTATAAGAGGGGGAACGGGGGGCTCATAACCCTCCCCTTAGTTCATATAAACAGGCTTTTCACACAGAATTAACAGCTTTCGTTCAAAATTTAGATATAAGATCATTCTGATCAGGCGATTCCGTGACTGTTATTAGGTGTTCATTGAATAAGTATAAACAGGGGGAACGGGGGGGGGGGGGCTCATGCCCCTCCCCTTAATTGATATAAACGGGATTTTCATACAGAATTAACAGTTTTTCTTCAAAATTTAGATATAGGATCATTCTGATGAGGCAATTCCGTGACTGTTATTAGGCGTTCATTGAATAAGTATAAACAGGGGGAACGGGGGTTCTAATGCCCCTCCCCTTAACTTGTATAAGTGGATTTTTCAAGCAGAATTGTCAGATTTCGTTCAAATCTCTGAATAGTTTTGGAAATTTAATGGCTAAGTACAAAAGAGGGGAATAACTCCTCTTAAATTATATACATGCGAAATGGGTTTTTATTAAGAATTATCCGATTTGCTCTGAATTTTGGAAATAGATTTTTTTATATGATAAAGCATGTCCTTGATAGTTTGGGAGGTTCAATTATTAAGTATAAAAAAGGAGAAAGGAGAGAACTGTTTCCACTTAATTTTTTTTTTGAACGGCATTAACGAAAATACAAGGCTGTAATGTACAATTAGTATGCGTAGCCTGTGAGCTCAATGCCATCAGTTTAACTGGGCAATATTCTTTTTATTAATGTTTATGATTTAAATCCAAAAATGTATCAGCAAATAGAGGCAATATGCCAAGATGTACTTCCCATAATGTATTTTTACTCACGGATTCTACGAGAATGTGCGTCCTGTTGTATCATTAAAACACTTCTTTTTTCAATGTTAATACCTTGTTAACTGATAGGCAAATTTAAAAATAGCCAATCCAAAGCATTCAGATTTTAGCATCTTCAATAAATCAACAGGGTGTACACTTGGAAAGCGTGCCTTCTTAGAGATGCTTTAAAAAATAAATTGGGCAATGATGGAAAATCGGCCTGGTGCAACTATTTGAAAGAGAAAAAAACAGAAAAAAATTATCTTGAATATCTGATTGATTTTTTTCAATGGATTTCTCTGAAAATTTTAGAAATATAAAGATAAAAATATACTTTTAATAGATAGAATACAGAAATATAAAGCAAAGAAAAATTATTTTTATTTTTTAAAACATAGAAAAAATATAGTTTCCTGTATCTCGTGATAGTATAAATTGGTAAATTTTGAAAATTAAATTGTGAAGATGGATTATATTTATTGCTTATCATAATAAATTATAGTAAATGAAAGAAAATAACTTTAAATAAGAATTTGGTTTTAGATAAGAACCAATATCTTTAAATAAGATATTGGTTTTTATTTTGAAAATACTTGAATCTTTGAAAAATCGTTTTTTAGGAATTATAGCTGACATTTAAATAATTAGATTAATTTTAAATGAAAATAAACGATCTTTAAATTTTAAATTATTTAAATTAGAAATGTTGCATTACATTATATGATATAACAGAATTCTCCATTTATATATATCCAAAAGTTATATATACATAACTGTTCATAAAATTATACTGCAATAGGGTCTTCATTTCATGCATGCAGTTTGATTTATTTTTTCAGTATATATTTTATCAAATTGAAATTTAATCATCTTACTTAATTTATGCTTTTAAAGTGGCACTCTTTTTATTTTTAGTATATCATAAATCAACAAAGAAAGTTCTAGACACAACACCCCTATTACATGAGGCACATAGTTCTGCTTCAAGTGAAGCCCAAAAAAGTGCTTCACCGATAAAGAATAAAACAGCAGATAATAAAGATGACGACGATGCTGAAGAATCAACAAGATTTGAGACATCATTAATAATAATGTCGCTCTTAGCAATTCCTGTGTTATGCCTTGTAGTTATCACCATTATTGTAAGGCTAAAGCGCAGAGGTAAGTTTTTTTTAGTACTCTTTCAATAAAAGAAGTTATGCAAAAAATTTCTTTATATATATTTTTTATGTAGGGGTCAATCCAGACAAAATTTGGGGTCTGTTTAGGACCTCTTCACAAAATTAGATTCAAAGATTAGACTTGTAAACCTAATTTTAAGCACATTTGAAGCAAAGAATTTAATAGACTATTAAAAGCTCTTTGCTTGATTTTACTTTTACATACTGAATTGCAAATAGCAGTACTTGATATAGTCCAGGACAAATTGAAAAATTTAAGACAAAGGTAGCAAGTAGAAAAAATGATCCAATATGGCTCCAGTTTGTAGAAATTGCAATGGTCTCTTTCAAAGCAGAAAAATTAGTTTTCTCTAGGCATTAAATCTGACTTAGCTAAATAGTTCATGATTATATTTCTTGATCAATAAATAAATGGTCCCTTTGATACTTTGCTCATTTTTATTATAAAAGAGTTTAAAAGAGCTTAGATTTATAATATAGTCAGCTATAAAATTAATATTTTTATTGTTAGTTTGATCTGACATTGAATAAAGGATCATTATTTTTTTTTTCTTGATCCTTATTTAAGGTTTAGTCTTGTGTTTGTTTACTGGTGAATATCTTTTCATATTTTGTACTAATAATATACAGTTGGTGTTTGATTAATGAGCATTTTCACCAGAGATTTTCACATTTACCATTATCCAAATGTAAATAGCCCCATAGCATAGCCCCAAAATAAGGGAAGCAAAAAATTCATTGTGCCATATTTGGCGACATAACTCACTTTTGGCATAAAATAAACAAACAAAAATCCAATAATAAGAAAATAAAATAAATAAAATATGATATTAACAGAGAATTTTTATTGAAACTATAATGCTGTAAAATGCACCAGGTCTCGATGCTAGGTATGAGCACCACCAAAAAAGGTTTCCTTGTTGTTCTAGGATATTTCATTTTCTGAGTAGACCATTACTAACAGAAAATGTAGAGCATTTTAAACTGCATAGTTCTTTAATTACAAAATGTTAAACCCTATGTATTTTATAAACATTACTGTTAATAATTTACATTTGTTCATCTAGGAAAATTGCAGCAGTCTTACTTTGGCAATCTGAAAGGATGGTGGAGTGGATACCGAACTCCACATCCACAAGATAAATTTAATTTAGGTAGCCTTTTAAATCCACACAAAGGATTCGACAGAGTTTCGGTTGAAGAGAGTGATGCTGATGGAGATGATGGCAGTGACTCGGATGTGGAAGAATACAGTGCTATTACAAGGAAAACTTAATCATCAATGCATTTGTATAGAGACCTAAATACTTAAAAGCATAAGTTGTGAAGAAGCAAAAGATTAATTTATTTTATATTTTGTTTTATATTTATTTAAACTTTATTTAGTGTTATTTGTGTATATTTTAGATGCTGCATATGTTTGAAATGATTTTAGTGCAGGGTTTGTGTGAAGTGTTCTAAAAGTTATGGTAAAAAGAGAGAAATAGTTTTACCCTAAACATTAAACTGACTGTAGATAACAAATTGTTTAAGTGGTAAATTTCACATTTGAACTATATTTATTTACAAATTCAAGGAGATTTGATAGTCATACTCAGTGTTCTCACTGACATTTGACCAACGTTAGTAATTTGGCTAATTAAAAATAAAAAACATTCGCCAAATGAGAAAAGTATTAGCAAAATAAATTTGCCATGTAGCACAATTAAAAAAAAAAAAAAAAAAAAAAAAGTTTAATCTTTTAATGTATTCTCTTTTTTGCAATATGTTCTAAAATAATCCAAGTTCTTATAACTGTGACAGCGATTGTTTTTAATCTAATTTCAAATATCCACTACAAATATGAAAAATATGTATATATTAAATACATATGCATATGTATGAAAAACGAAAAAGAAAAAACAAAAATTGAGCACTAGCAATTTGGCGAATCTAATCACTTGTTTACTCGCCAAATGAAGAATTTAGTCACAATTTGGCGCATTGGTGAGCGACAGCGAGAACACTGGTCATACTTTGAAATCTCAAAACACTTTAACTTAAGAAACATAACTATTAATCGATACTTTCAAGATCAAATCAATGTATTGATTTATTTTATTAATTTATTCATTAGTTTATTATATTTTAACTTATTAAAGTTTTATACAATTTGTAAATATATTTTAAAAGAAGTTCATGCCTAAATTTTAAACAAATATTTCTTTTTATTATTATTGTTATTTAAGGCTTGTTTTTGTGATGACTCCATATGATTTTTATTCAGAAATAAAAAATATCTTCCTTATCTGTTTGCCTGAACTTTTGGATTCTAACTTTTAAAAAAGATATATTTAATTTCTGCAAAAATTATGTAACTTAAAAAAAAAAAAAACTTTATTTTGTGTAGTTTTTCCCCTTCTTTTTTAAGAGGAAGCCATGATAAAATTTAGTATATTTATCTTTTATCTGCATAAAATGAATTTTGTGAAATATAAATATTTCTAATATAGATTGCATCTTCTTAACATCTTTGAGTGTTTTGGTGTACATCAATACATTAGCAGAATATCATTATATTTTCCTCTTAGAGATATTATGAATCTGTCAGAAGTCTTCCAAACCCTGCAATATAGTTTTATTGTTATCTTTGTTGTAATCTTTTTAGTGAAAACTATATGGCATTTTTAAAAAAATATTTTTTTCTCTCTTCTAGTTATTTATTTTATTAAAAAAAATATTTTTTAAGTAAAATTTAAGTTTCATTACATTTTTATATAAAATCAATCTATTTTCCTTTATTGATTTATCATTTTATGAATGTTACATTAGTGTGTAGAAAACTCGCCTTTAATACCTTTTAATAAGTGCCCCAATAAGAGTTTTATATATATACTATATATATATAATTTAAATAAAAATGTTTTCTTTTCCTTAAATAATAATAGTTACAATAAATTTAAGAATACAAGTAGCTCCTCTTGGATGTTTATGGAAACATTTGAACAATCTGTCCTTATTATTAATAAATTATGTTAAGAATATCAGTTCTTTATAGTAGGGGTGCACAACCTTTTCAAGAGAAGGGCCACTTACAAATATGTCTGGGCAGTCGAGGGCCACATCAATAACATGGAGATATTTCAATTTCGAAGGTGGTCTGTGGCCTATAATTGGATAAAAATATGTTTTTTGAGGGAAGTAGGAAAATACTCCTTTAGGTTTCGCTTAACCAATCAAAATACCCACTTCTATTGTTAAAGATATATCAGCAGTTTTTACATTTGTGTATATAACAGATATAGAAGGATTATTCTCCAGATGCAATATTATTCCTTGACTTTATTCAGGAGAGTAAATTTTGTTTTATTTAAAGTGCTAAAAATCGAACATAAGTAGCCGGTGCCGAAAAAAAAATGTGATTTTTATAAACAAGGGAGAAGGAAGGAGCTGATCAATAAGATTTTTCCGTTTCTCATCATTTAAATTTCTGACTTTTCAATGCCCGATCAACAAAATTTGCCGCTTTCCATGCATGTTGAGCAAATTAGGGATTTTTATGAAAGTGATCAACAAAATTCGCAATTTTTACGAAACTGATTGAGAAAATTTGATCTTTCTGTGCCTGATCAACAATATTTGCAATTTTTGCAAAACCGATCAAGAAAAATCACAATTTTTATGAAACCAATCGACAATATTTGCAAATTTTACAAGGCGGATCGACGAAATTATCGATTTTTACGATGCAGGTAGGCGAAATTCGTAATTTTCACGGAGCCGATTGACGAAATTTGCGATTTTTACGAAGCCTATCGTCGAAATTTGCGATTTTTACAAAGCTGATTGCAAATTTTGCCATTTTTACGAAGCTGATAGACGGAATTTGTGATTTTTTACGAAGCTGATCGGCGAAATTCGCGACTTTTCTGCGGCTGATCGACGAAATTATCGATTTTACGAAGCTGATCGACGAAATTTGCAATTTTTCATGGCATGATTGATAAAATTCGCAATTCTTCCATACCAGATCGACATATTTAGCGATTTTTACAAACTTTATTGATAAAATTAAGCTGATTGACTAAATTCGCAATTTTTACAAAAATGATCGATGAAATTTGCGATTTTCATTTGCGATTTTTCTTCACCTGATCAACAAAATTCTGGACTGTTCCACACCGGATAGATGAAATTTGCGATTTTATTTGAGCCTGATTGATGGAATTTGCAATTTTTCCGCGTGAGATCGACAAAATTCACAAAATTCCTGTGTTTGACTGATAAAATTTGCCATTTTCCGAACCCGACTAATAAAACTCGTGATTTTTCCGTGTCTGATCGACGAAATTCGCGCTATTCTGCTTTTAACTGACGAAATCATTATTTTTTCCGTAAACGAAATTTGTGACTTTTAATTCACTTTGACGAAAACTACTTTTTTTTTTTACGCGGCAAGATGAAATTCGCGATTTTTTTTCTCTTGAGAAATTAACAAAACTCGCATATTTTCAGTGTCCGATCGGTTAAATTTACTATTTTTTCCGAGCCTCATGGGCAAAATTTGAGATATTTTTCATACCTGATGAACGAAAAAGTGCAATTTTTCCGCACTTGATCAATGAAATTCACGATTTTTCCATGCCCAATCAACGAAATTTGCGATTCTTAAGTGACTGACGAAATTTTATATTTTTTCGCGGTAAATTGACGAAATTTGCGATTTTTATCTGCGACCTTTTTCACAAAAAAAAACAATTTTTTCTAGCTGGAAATTGATGAAGTTCGCGGGCCACACGTTAACCCATCGCGGGCCACAGGTTGTGCATCCCTACTTTATAGGAAGGGGAATCACTCATAATAAATAGTAATTTGACAAGATTGAATTTCTTAAAAATTCTGACTATGTGTTTTATATGTGTTTGGCTATTTCAGTACCTCTAATCTGTCCTTCAAAAAAGGACTTGCTTTTCTGTTACGAGTCATAAATTATAACATGTATAAGTACTTGTATGAACCATAATTTTCTGTCAGTAATTTGCAGCAGTAAGAAATTAACATATTATTTCCCTAAGAAGATAAAGAATAGGAAAATCTGTGATATCGTATAATCACAATAACATTGTATATTTGCTCATTTGTTTTACTACAGAACAGATCGTGATTTAAGCTGAGTTTAAAATTTCTTTGATAAAAAAGCTAAATTCATAAAAAAAAAACTGTAGCAAAATACTAAAATGCCAGTATTCTTATAAATATGCATTTTTCTACTTTTATCAATAACTTGATCTATTTGATTTTCATTTATAAATTAAACATTGAAAGTTATTCACATCTGCCACAGATTACTAATAATTTACAAAAGCAATGCATAAAGAAAATTTTTCTTGACTTATAAGATTAAAAAGTAATTCATATCTGTGCCACCATTTTAAAAAAGTTTAAGTACTTTATACAATATATCATAACAATCAATAAATAATGAGAATTTGCATATTGTGTATAATATCTTTGCAATTATTTCAGTAAAATGCTGTAACAAAAATGGGAAATCCTCTTTATTTTTATATTTGTTGATTTTTTTTTCTTTCTTTATTTTGTGAAAATGATATCATAGCTGAAACATTGCCATTATTACAAGTATATTAAGCACCTGATTTCATTTGAAGTAAAATATTTATAGCAACCTCTAAAAATGAACACAATCTATACACACACATAAAAAAATATGCTAATTCCTTTTCAGGAATTTCTAGCAATTTTTTGCAAATTGTCTACAGTTTAAAAATTTTCACTTTTTTTAAGTTTGTTTATGAATTATTGGCTGAAAATTAAAGTAGATACATTATAATTCTTTGTTATAAACCAAGCGATTTCTCCAGTATTTTTTTCTAAATCTTTTTTTCAGAAGGGTTATTGGAATATTACTACAATCCAACCACCAACATACCTTAATAACAATAGTCTAATAATTTTATGTTTCATCTAAACAGGACCGTAGCTAAGTGGGTGCTAGGGGTGGCTCCCTCCCTCTAAAACATTTTTAGCCTCCCCTGGAAAAAATTACAAGGTCACTGAATGAATTTATGCTCCGAAAGTCCAATTGAAATTCTGATAAAAAATCTAATTTAGTTTAGAGGTCCTTTCACAGTTTTACAGAAATACAAAATTGTAACTAAAATAAGTGTTTCAACACACGCTCATCTTATTAGCACATATGAAGCTAATATGATGTTTAATATTGCACTAGTTATACGCTCAAATTTTTCATCATCATATTCTTAGTATAAAATAAAGTTATTACAGCAATTTAATAAGAAACATAATACCTACAATGTGAATATGCACTAATTTATCTTTGTATGTAAGAACGACAGAGAGAGAGAAAATACAAGCCCCCCTCCCTCATTATATACTTTTAGCTACGGCCCTGCATCTAAATATGTATATGTATGAGATATTCTGTATTGTAAATATATTTAGTGTATATCTTTTATTTTTGTGATAGTTTATGAAGATGTGAAAGTTTATACTCAACTTTTGCGCAATACTGATCAATTTTTATTTTACTAATTCTCTTTTTTAGATACAAAACTAGTTGGTTCTTTCATTAAAAAAAAAAAAAATATATATATTAATGGAGTGTTTTGAAATAGTAAAGCTTTTTGTGGTATGATATTATATTAGCAGTAATATTGACAGTTTAGAGTTAAGTGGTGAGTGATAATTGATAGTTGTGATTTATTTGTGAAGCAGTTTTGATGAACTAATACTAAAGTAGAGCTAAATGCTATAAAGCAAGATCAGAGTTTAGGGTTATGATAATGACAAATTTTACTTAAAATGGAGTGAAATAAGAACCTAATCAAAATGACTAGAAATTTTTGCTTGAATGCTTCCAAAAGGCTGTGGAGTTTTGAAAAGATATCTACCAAATAATATGAAGAATACAGAATTGGAATGCAATCAAATTTTCTAAAGTCTTAAGAACTTTTTATTTCAAATTTTCATTTTAAAGGACATTTAAATTTATCGTTTTTTATATTTTTTTATTATTATTTATATATATATATAATTTATTTTCCTGTTTTTCAGGATCCCCCTACTTTTTATTGGAAATGTAATACAGTTGAACCCTGTTATAGCGAACTCAGTGTATAACAAACTCATAGATATAACGAGCAAAACTTTTGGTCCCGCCGTTTCCCTACTGTATTTAATACTAATTTAACTTTTTATAGTGAACCTCCAAAACCTTAAAAGTCGTCTATAATGAACAAATTTCTAAAGTTGAGCACGATTTTTTTTTTTTTTTTAACTCTTCCGCAGTTGTAAAATTAGTCGTTGGGGGCCACTGTAATACTTACCCATCATGGATATGTATATGAAAATAAAACATGTGAAAACTATTTATACAATGCATTGCAATTCATAAACAAAATTTAAATATTGTTAATATACATAGTAATGCTACATTAAAGAACTGCTGATGTACCAATTTCGACAAATTATATAAAACGCCAAACTACTCAAGTAGTACCGAACTGCGTAAAAGAATCATCCTTATAACTCCAAAAATAATAATTCTATTAACTAACAATTAACTGCGTCGGATTAAGCGTCTCATTTCCAATTAAAATATACCTCTGAATTGAAATTTGAATGAAATACAGGGTCATGAAAAATCGAAGAATGTGGAAAACGGGATTACAAATATCTCGGCAACTAATAATCCGATTGACTTCATTCTATATGCAAAATGTGTGTTATTTTATTGCCTTTTACGTCTCTTTCTTAGAACAAAAAAATTTGAAAATTTTTATATACTTTTCATCAGAACGAATTTTTCGACAGTCCGAAAAAAATAGTTCCGGATAATCGAGGTTGCTGATATTAAGTAGGCTTCGTTCCATTCTTACATACTAGCTACATACAAAATTTCAAGTCTCTATCTCAGTTTGTTCGGGAGATAGAGCATTTACAGACAGACGGCAAAAAAAATTTCTAAAAATATGTTTTTCGGAATCTCTGCTATCTAAAATGTGTAAATCCATCAAAAAATTTTTTTCGATTTTCAAAACGATTGCAAGACTTACCCTATACTATGTATGATGGGTAAGTAAAAAAGGACTTTGACTTTAATTTCATAAGAAAATGTGTGGCCGCTAGTGAAGCATGGTGCAAATTTACAATGATTCTATTCATTAAAAGGTAAAATCAATTGCATTCTTTCTTTTTTATGACAGCCTCTTTGCAGCAGTGATCCCGCTCACCTGTCAGTAATTTTTCATGAAATTCCCTTATTCATGATCACGTGTGTGCAAGACTTATTTCTAAATTTGTCTTCATCTTTAGTTAATTAGCATTGTGTCAGTTTAATGTAATCGATTTCAGTCAATTTAATTCATTAATGATAATACTTAATAGATTGTATCCTTTATTTTACATGCATCATTATTGAATACACTCAGAGCAACTAATGATTTATGTATTTTGTGAGCGCCAACATTTTTCTTAACAGTTCGGATAAAGCGAACTACCAGATATAGTGAACAAAACATTCGGTCCTTTGAAGCTCGTTATAACGGGATTTGACTGTACAGTTTTCCTGTAATAAAATTATTTTCGACGTTAATTTTTACTCTTAATTCATTTTAAAAGATTATATATAGTTTTTTTTTCTCTGTATAATTGATCTTTTTTTAAAAAAATTACCTGTTTTAATTTATGATAGAAAATTATAAATAAATCACAATTATCTTGATGATGTTTCTCAGATAATAAAACCTTTTTAAAGATCATTAAAAACACAGACATAACAATGCATTTTGAATGAATGAATCCATCTAGCTTGTTTATATTTGCTGCACAGTCCCACAATTTGGGCACATAATTAGATATATATAAATATACATTTTTTGTAAAATTTATTTTTTAAACCATCTATGTTGTTTCTTGAGTCAGATGCAATAAAATTAAACATAAACCTTCTTTCTATGTATGTATTTTTCCATTTTAACTTTCATAATACTGGAATTGAATATTGCAAGTCAGGTGTGTAGTGTTTCATCCCGTCTTCATGAATTTTCTACTAGCTGATGGACTTTTTCCTGCACACATTTAATACAGCATTACATACAGGTTAGCATTAGTTAGATTTTTATTTGTATATAAATTTTAAAAAATACAGTACTTCATTTTATTATTTATAAACACATGTTTTAAAACATTTTATTATTTATAAATATATGATTGCAAAATCACTAGTGTGGCCTTGATTTCATACTTCTATCCGATATTGGTTTTTACAAAAAAGCTTGTATCACTGATCAGGGCTCGAAAATTCAAAAAATCTTGAGGTTCCCAGCTGGGAACCTACATTAAAAGTTTAGGTTCCCAGATGAAAAATGCAAGTTCCCAATAAAATTTATGTGTAAGTATTTTGACGAAAATTGCCGTTTTTTCACGATCTTTTGACAAAATTTGTCGTTTTATTGCGATGTTTTAACAAAACCTGTCGACTTATCGCAATGTTTTATCAAAACCTTTAATTTTTCAATATTTTTTTAACGACATTTGCCGTTTTTTCGCCATCTTTTAATGAAATTTGCATTGCTTCCTGCGATCTTTGGACAAAATCCGGGCTTTTTTCGAGATTTTTTGTCAAAATCTGTTTTTTCGGTATGTTTTGACGAAATTTGCCGTTTTTTCGTGATTTTTTTTAACAAAAATTGCTGTTTTCTGGCGATTTTTGAACAAAATTTGGCAGTTTTTTTTTTTTTTTTTGATTGTTTGATGAAATTCGGGTTTTTTTCCGTAATATTTTGATGAAATTACGCATCTCACAGACCACTCAAGAGTTATATTTTTGCGTATTTTACACGATATAACGTGTGTGCAGCATCGTTGGTGACCATGACGATTCTTTAGGTTCCCAGCTGGGAATCTGATTGAAAAAATATGCGTTCCCAGAAATGATTCCTGGTTCCCCTGGATCCCGGGAACGCTATTTTTCGAGCCCTGCTGATCTTACTAATGGATGTTTCAATCTTTGCTAGACTATTGAAAATTACAAGGTGGATTCATTCCTTTGACATGTACTTTTTTAGAAAACTTTCTACTTTATTAGATGTGTTTTGCACTAATTTATAATTTAACTGAAGTGGTTCTTATTTCAAACTATTTTATAGTTGTAACCTAAATTTACATCATCGTATTTGTTGTAAAAATTATATATAAGAAAGTTATACTAAATATTTATGAGTATGAAGAATAATCATTATTTTAGTTTGCAATATTTTTGGTGTCAAAATATGGCTGTGTTTGATTCATATTATGCCAGAATTCATTCAATTTATGTGGAAAAATTTTACTGTTTATTAATTGTTGTAATTTTTTTAAAAATATATTTAATTGTACTGTGTTTCTGTGCTTATATATATTAAAAAAAAGTAATTTATAGTTTGACTTATTAATTTTATAGCAGTTCCTATTAGCTGGTTGTGAGCTAAAGTTTTATTTACCGCCTCCTCTATTTTGTCTCTCTAAGTTTGTGCAATTCAGAAACTTTATTTATTGTTATATTTCAGAACAAAAATTTAATTTTATTTTATTAATTTATCTGTTTTGTTATTTTTGTACATAGTCGTTCTAAGATTTTCGCTATGTCTGCATTCTATCCATTGTTTCTTTTTTTACAGTAATTTATTTATCCACATTCAATCAGATCAAGTTTTATTTTGTTTATTTAAAGTAGATCTGATATAAATTACCAGTGTCGAATTTGTGTTAATTATGTATTGTGATAATTCTTCACTCTGTAAATAGGCACCATTTATATGTATATTATCTGTAAGTTAGACTGATTCTTGTGAATTTTGATGGACCAATTTGAAGAAAGATATATTTGTATTTAAATTTATATCATCAAATCTTAAAAAGTATGCATTTATCAGTTTCATTCATGAACTTTTTAATCATGAAACATGTGTGTATCCAAAAGTGTTAAAATTTCGTTGATAAGTCTGCAGCATTAAGTGATACAAAAATATGCATATTTTCTGAAATTAGTTAAAATTGTGGATAAGTTTCTAAATGTAAAATTTCCATTGCTACAGAAATTTAAAAGTATCAATTTGTGCTAAATCGTGACAAATATTTATGTATCTTTCTAAAAAATAAAAGAAAAAATATCAAAATTGGAGATTATAATTTATTTTCAAAAGTTAATTCAGATTAGCTTTCATACATGTGAGAGTATTGTGCCCAAACTAAAATTAGTTACAAAAAGTATATCGATCAATCTTTATTGTTTTGCATAATGTTGCTTTTTTGTATACATAAATTTAAAAATATTATTCAGATAATTTTGTGTCCAATTTGTCTGTGAATTTTTTTCTACCTTTATTTTTAATGATAGAACTTTTAGTCAAATTATTACTCATTTATAAAAATTGGTCTCAATATTTTTATCTTTTTACTTTTTTATGCCTTATTTTTTCTTGCCTTGTACGATATAGAATGCTTCGAAGAAAACATGTTTAGTTTTATTGAGAAATTATTTGAAGATACTCTCAAAATTTTAGATGGTTGATTATTTCTAAGTGAGCAGTTATAACCTGTTTATGCTAGATTATTTAAGCTAATTCAAATATCCAAACATACTAAGCTACTTTCAACAATAATCAGGTTACTTTCAGGAACAAACTTCTGTAACTGGTATACCCGTAATTAGTATTGTAGATTGTTTTCCTAAAATTTAGCATTCTTGTAACACAAAGTGTGTATGCTAACTGAAAATTTTAACTTCATTCATTAATATATTATTTTTAATTGGTAAAAGTAAGATTAAAACTGTAAAATAGTTTTATTTAACTGTTGATATGTTTTGAGTCAGAGTCATTTTCAAAACAAATGATGATGTTCTGAGACTACGTGGTCTGTGATATAATAATCTGAAACGCCATCATTCAGTTTTTCATGTAACACACATTATTTTTTTACTTGGACTTGATTTTTTTTACTCGAGCTGCAGTTTTAGTTAATTAAATGATACATCATCGCTACGCATGGAATTTGTTATAATCTCTATGGTTTTTCTTTATAATGGATTAATAATATAGATGAGGGAAACATTATCTGAAGTTTATTTGTAAATAATGATTAAAAGCCATCACTGTTTTTCATGTAACGTAAGTTAATTTTTTATTTTATTTTATTTTTACTTTGATGTTTGTCTATTTTCATAACCATTGAGTAAATTGATTGAGCTGCAATTTTAGTATGTTAAATGCAGCTAGCTAAATAAGTCAAGATACATTGCATCATGATGTCTTGGAGTTTATTTGGATGATTTCTTCTAGATATAATTTTGCCAGTACTGTAGTTTTCCTTTTATATTTGTTATCAAGAATATTCTCTTTTTTCTGTCTTTAAATTTCCTACTAGTCATTCCAATGTAATAATAATTAATTGATCCATCTTCTAAATAGTATTTCATATACTCCTGAATAATTCTCAAAATTAATTGAGGCAATTTTAGTGCAAAGGATATTCTTTAATTTGGAGGTGATTTAGCTATTAATATATTTTTTTCTTTCAGTTTATATCATCTGTCCGTTCTAAAAAAAATCCATAGCGATTCTAACATGTAAAAATTCTGTATGTAATGATGTAGTATCATTTAACTTGTTAAAATTATGGCATGAGTTGCTCAGTGGTTATGAAAATAGACATAAACACATGCAACTTAAAATTGCATTACATGAAAAACTGAATGATGGCTTTTCAGATCATTGTATCATAGATCATGTAATTTCAGAATATTGTTTATTTGGTTTGAAAATGCCTTGGCTAGAGTCAAAACATGAGTCAAATAAAACTATTTTACTTTTTTTTTTTTTTTTTTTAAAGTTTTAATCTTACACTTTTTAGAAGTTAAAAATAACGTATTACAAGTCATTAATTTGTTATGTATTCATTCACTGATTCAATATTTGTGGATGTGCAGAGATCTAGATATGTTCATATTTTAATAATGTTGACATGACTTGAATCTTTTTGCAATATAAACGAGTTGATTGATTTCAGATGTGCCAGCTCAAAAAATACAGATAAACTGGCTCAAATAATCTTGTCTGAACAGGGTATTAATGTAAATTGAAATGTGATTTTTACTTGGAATACAGTCGGTTGTATTTTACTGCTGATGCGACTGTAATTTTTGTAAATATAAAAACAAATTGTTTCTGTAATTGTGTAGTTTTTAATTTATGGCAGCTGAGTTTTTTTTTCTATACATATTTACATACATGTATAAAATATAAGTTATAAATTTGGTGTAAAAATTTTGAATCTTTAAAAATAAATTATATTTCTTTTTTGTATTTGTTTTTCCTTGTATTTTTTTTAATCATTTTATTTATATATCATTCTTATTACATTTATTATATGAACATTATTTTCATAAACTTTATTCTTGAAATAGTCTTTTAGATTTACAAAAGAAGCTATCAAATTTGTCGACAAGAATTATCACAAAAGTTTAGAAATTAATAATCTTGGGAGGGAAATGCACCTTAATGTGCAATGTATGGAACTTCATAATTATCTCCATCCTCCTGGAATATGGCTTGTAGAGTGGGCACTCACCTGCAACATTTACAAGCATAAGCTGGCAAATATATTTCCATGATCTGTGAGGCATTTTGATAATACATGCATTATGTAATATTATGTATATTACATGTTATGATGTTACATGTATGATTTTACATGCATGATATTACTTTTCCTACAAACACTTCAATGCATGACATTAATGTGTCACAAGCAATTCATTAGGCAAAGTAAAGATACACATACCATAAGCAAATAATGAGTGAGATATAAGAAAATGTTAAAATTTTAATTGCATTTTTCTTGTTGTATCAAATCAGACTAATGAAGACCAAATGAAACAAAATTTATCAGACTTGCATCAAATCCATCTAGCAAATTGTAGGAATACCATTGGAGCCTAAGTTAACAAATCCTTAATCAGCTAAAAATAAAATAGCAGTTTTTGCATTTTAATGACATTAGAAAAAATGGTTTTAGCTCTTTATTTACCGAATTATGAATTCATGAAAATTTTATATTCTAAAGCATTTTATGTAAATTGTTTTAACTAAATTAAAACATTTATATAATTATTTAATAAATTTTTAAAGGAGTTTAGAATGGAGGATTTAGAAGGATTAATTAAATTTGAATTTACAGGGATTTTGTGCAACATTTATAACCCCACTCAAATACTTTATTATAAAGTGTTTTCTTAGTATCTTGCAGAATTATAAAATTTACAAATATGATGTTCTTAAAATATAAATATTTCGAAATTGAAAAATCCCCATCCCCCCTCCCTCAGCGTCAAAAAAGCTAAAAAAATGCAAAGGCAAAAAAAACAAAAAAAAAAAAAAAAAAAAAAAAACAAAAATCATATTTTTAAAAATATTTTTGTTTTCTGTAACCAATAATGCTTTTGGAACAAAATAAAACAATGTATCTGTAACTCATTCTAAACAATATTACAATTAAAAGAATTTTCTAAGAAGTAATTTTAATGGTACTATAAGTTCCATCGGTAGATAAAGTGTTAAAAGACATTGTTGAGTGTAGAATTTAAAAGCTCAATGGTTTATTGAATTCTGCTTCCAAAATGTAAATAACTTCAATTCATAAAATAATTAAGCTAATCCATTTCAAATGACAATGAAAAATTGCAAAGTACAATTTCATAGAATAAAGTGACTTTCTGAGAATATTTTAGTAAAGATAAGCAATGAAAAAAAAAAAAAAAAAAAAAAAAAACTAAATGAAATGGAAACTATTTCAAGTGTGAAAGAAATAAAATATTCACTCAAACTTTTAAGATAACTGATATGAAAATTTTATGCAATAAACATGATAAATTGCATTGACTTGAATACATGTCTTTTGTCAGCACAAATATTTAGCAACTATTAAAGTACTTTTCTTTTTTTTTTAATTTACATACACATCAACTTTTCAATAAATATACTTTCAAAATCTTAATAATCATTCCAATTCACAAAGTAAAAAGTTTTTAGAATTTGTTTTCAATAGATAAATATAGCCTGATGTATGTTTAAAAAAAAAAAAAAAAAACTCATTTTTAAAAAGTAACAGGCTTTTGGAAAAGTTTAAATCCAAAAGTTGGTAAATTTGAGATTTCAGTGTGAAATATACTCTAGTGTTTCACATGACTTGTAAAAGGTAAATATTGAAATTTTTAACGAATTATCAGTAATCTTGTGTATAAAAATTGTCAAGAAGTTTTTGTTCTAATGCTTAGTGATCCGTGCTTACAGTAGTGTGTACTATTATTATCTATATTAATAAAAGAAAAATTCATTCTGTCTGTGATGGCTAGCAAAATCTACCAGATGTATGACACTGAATTTTTTTTGTGAGGATAGCTCAGTTTCTCCTGATGTATTTAAGACTCAGAATTTTAAAATTCTAATAATTTTAGTTATTAATTAAAAATCGCAACTTACTCTCATCAAAAATATGGTTTATTTCCTTCGTTTGCTTTGGGTTGATTGGTTTATAAAGCTTGTTCATCAAAAATATGCTTCTCCATTTCGCTTGTTTTCAGTTGATCGATTGTATAATACTTCCGCTGAAATAATTAAAGTAAGGTGGAATTAAATAAACCAATTTGAGTGTTTGATGTTTTAAGAATGACTGTCTTTTTTAAACTAAATATTAAATTTTAGAACAAAGGTTAAACATGTGTTTTGGAAACATGTATTAATGATGAAAAATTAAAAAAATAGATCAGTTTCAATGACATTATACCCTAACAACCAAATTGAAAAATTGGGGGACACTTTGTTTGCTCATCTTTTTTGATTGGTTGAGTGATAATATCTGCTAAAAAAATCATAGACTTTGATTGGTTATTGGAAAATTAGAGGCATATGGTTGAAAATGATCAATTTAGATAGCAAGAAATGTAGTTTTTAAATGTTAAAAAAATGAACACTCCTTTTTTTTTTTTTTTTTTTTTTTTTTTTTTTTTTTTTTAACATTAAAAATGGGCATAAATAAGTCCTTGTATTCGAATGCTTTCTGTTGCTGTAGCGAGTAGCAGCATTTAAAAGAGAAATTAAATTCTCATTTTTGATGCTATTAATGTTTGGAATTAAGTGGAATAAACTTCGCTATATAGCGTATATTTTTCGTAATATGGAGATTAATTTACATGTTAATGATGTCCGAAGTCAAATTTCAGTAGAAAAATTTTCTAAGTAGAAACTTTTTTAACTTTATACAGGCTAATGTTCCCCATTAGAACCATAAAATTAAAAATTTAGTAAAAATTAACTTTCTTCAAAATTGATTTGAAAAACATTGCAGAAATAGTAAAAGGATGACTTGATTTTTTGAAATAGAAGTCGATGACCACCGGAAAATGACCAATCATAAAAATGATTTTTTGAAATAGACAACTTGATTTTTTGAAATAGAAGTTACTATCATGTAAGTCTAAATAACATTAAAATTTATGCCCACTCTCTTTTGTATAGATAACTGGCCGTCACACATTGTATAATGACTTGAATCTAAAAAATTTCATCAAAATTTGTTCAGGTTTGATTATTGGGGAAATTCGTTTATCCGGAAGGAGATTCCTGATCATCCCAATCTAGAGTTAACAAATTCATTTGTAATGTACTTCAAATTTTATACATAAAGAATCCGCGAATGTATTAGAAAGTAATTGGTTTAGATTTGACAGCAGCCTTAACTAAAATTAATTAAATATCAGACAGAATAGCAATAAAAAACAAAAAAAAAACACACAATTGTGTAACTGTTTTATATGCTTTGCAACTTTCTGTTTATAGGGGGTCAAAATCATTCCTTTCTCTGAAAAGTTTAGTAGTGTTTTAACTGTTTAAATTGCCTTGAGATGGCAGCACTAAAACATCATGCTTACCGTATTTCAGTGGGATGCTACAGTAAAACTAAAACACCGGTTATCCGAAAAGCATGGGACCAAAGCATTTTCGGGATTTCATAGGAATTTTTAAACAACCGCTTATGGTGAAAATTTGTTTGATGGAAAGCTGTGATCGTAATTTAGAATATAGTAATAAAAAATGTTGTGGTACCCTACCGTATTCAAAGCCCCTAGAAGTTGAAAAACAAAAGAAAACCACAACACATTTTGTTAAAACAAGTTGAATGTAGATACTGCCATTGCAGAATTCAGTTTCGCCTCCGATTAGGAAAAAAAAAAAAAAAAAAAAAAAAAAAAAAAAAATCGATAGAGGTTTTTTAGAAGGACGACCCCGTTTAGAATGCAATGAACGAACTTCATTTTTCTTGTGTTTATCAATATAATAGCAAACAGAACGGCGTGAAATACCCAGTTGATTAGCAATTTCTCTCTGAGACTTTGGAATTGCGGAATAATAAAGAGATACAATTTGCCGTGCTACTTCTTAAAATGTATTTTTTAGTACATATTTCATAGATTCATGTCAATTCTGTTATATTAAAATGAGTGTAACACCATTAAAATGCATTTGAAACTTTTTTCCCCATTGACCGTAATGTAATGGAATCCTTTTGATTGTCCCTGTAATTGATCTATCCATACGATTTTCTTAAAATTTGAAATGACTCGACAAAATTATCTAATAAATATACGTTTTAAATTTCAAACGATTAAAATGCATTTGAAACTTTTTTCCCCATTGACCGTAATGTAACGGAATCCTTTTGATTGTCCCTGTAATTGATCTATCCATCTGATTTTCATAAAATTTGAAATGACTCGACAAAATTATGTAATAATTATGTACTTTAAATTTCAAACGATTCGGTTGGGTAGTTTTTGTGTTGTTATATGCGGACGGACAGACAGACAGACAGACAGACGGACGGACTGAGCGACAACAATAGGTGCTACGTATTTACATAATTACGAACGCACCTAAAAAGTAAAAATAACGGCAGCCAATTTATTGTGAGATTGTTTTGCTCCAACATAAACTCTTTTTATGTCCTCGGAACGTCTCTTCCCAAAGGAGTAACAAAACGAAAAAGTTATAAAATAATTCTTTCTTTATAATTGCTACAGTTGAAAATGTATGTGGTAATTACTGTTAAGATTTAAGCACCCATTAAGGGTGCATTCGAAAAAACGCTTTTCCACCTTTAACAGCTCAAATTTTTCTGATACAATTTCAGACACATTTTTTAAAGTAGAAACATGAAACTTGCTGAGAGTATTTTTGAACTCATGTATAAGGTGCCGTGTGATGTCATTTTACGCTCTATTCATTAGAATTTGATTTATGAACAATTACCTTCTCAGTATGACATTTTTTTTTTTTTGTTCCCAGATCTCCCACTTCGGAAAAATCTGTTCAAAATGCCGTTTTTGATTGCTTTTATTGCAATATTTTCTGCATTTATCAAAGAATTGGCAGTCACGGCACCTTGTGTAGTTTCTAAATAAGAGAATCTGCGAGTTTGATGAGTTTGGGAGCAAAAGTGAATTCAAAAATAAATCGGAAAATAAGCAGTTTGAATCGAAATACACCCTTAAAAATAAAATGAAAAATAAGCAGAAGATAAGCATTTATCAAAGAATCGACGATTACGGCACCTTGTGTACTTTCTGAATGAGACAATTTGCCAGTTTGGTGCATATGAGAGCAAAAATGAATTTAAAAATAAATCGGAAAATAAGCAGTTGGAATCGAAATACACCCTTAAAAACTGTTTAAAAAAAGAATCGAAATTCAAATGGATGGATCAAAAAGCATTCTAAATCCACAATTACTCAAAAACGAACTTCTAAAATTCGTTAAGGGTTGTGGAGTCGGAGTCGGGCACATTTTTGAACAAAAGGGTCGGAGTCTCTGAAAAACAAGCCGACTCCAACTTTTTTGTTTGACATTTGAAATGAAATTAAACCAGTTAAATGTGATTTTAAATTCATAAAAGGAATTATTATTGTTATTTTTGAATTATATCAGGCTAACCAAGTTAAAAAATTCCAATATACTGCCTAACGAGCACAGTAAATGAAAACCGTTTTTAAATAAAAACTGTAGTAGGTTCTAAATTATTTCCGAACTAGGAAAATTTTCATTTTTTTCCCCTTTCCATCAAAAATTTTCTGCTCTGGAAGGCACGAATTAACATCAAAATTATACAGGTTTCCCCTTTTCAGGCCCACGGAACTGAAATAGTAAAATTTCTGCTTTGTTTTCGTCTTTAGATTTCTATAGTTGGATTTTTCGGACTTGAGGGATGCAAAATTGAATAAAAAGAATATTGCCCAGTTAAACTGATGGCATTGAGCTCACAGGCTACGCATACTAATTGTACATTACAGCCTTGTATTTTCAAGGGTTGATTCCGTTCGAAAAATAATTAAAGGAGGGGAAGCATCTCCCCTTTCTCCTTTTTTATACTTAATCATTGAACCTCCTAAACTATCAAGTACATGCTTTATCATATTAAAAAAAATCTATATTCAAAATTCAGAGCAAATCGGATAATTCTTAATAAAAAACCCATTTAGCATTTATATAATTTAAGAGGAGTTATCCCCCTCTTTTATATTTAACCATTAAACTTCCAAAACTATTCAGAGATTTGAACGAAATCTGACAATTCTGATTGAAAAATCCATTTATACAAGTTAAGGGGAGGGGCATTAGAACCCCAGTTCCCCTTGTTTATATTTATTCAATGAACACCTAATAACAGCCACGGACTCGCCTCATCAGAATGATCCTATATCTAAATTTTGATCGAAAACTGTTAATTCTGCATGAAGATCTCGTTTATATCAATTAAGGGGAGGGGCATGAGCCCCCCCGTTCCCTCTCTTATACTTATCGAATGAACTCCAAAAACTAATCAGGGAAGCGCCTTATCAGGATATACCTATATACAAAATTTCAAGTGGATCCGATATTTTCATCATGAGTTATCGTGTTACGCACGAACGTACATACAGAACGGACGGGCACATAAGCTCTCAGGCTATGATAGCCTGTGAGCTAAAAATGAGTAAAACTTAAAATATTTTTTCCTCTTTTTTCTTTCGAAACTTTAAGAACTGAATTAATACCGAAATAGTTGAATTTCCGCTTTATTTTTCTTACCTTCCCTCGTAATTTTAACTAAAATCAACACTAGAATATTAGCCAGTCAGGAGTCGGAGTCGGAGTCGAAGCTGTTAAAATTTCCGGAGTTGGAGTCAGAGTCGGCTATTTTTTCAACCGACTCCGCAGCTCTGGTTTCATAATGGTGACTATCTTTTAAAAGACATTAAATTATGTTTTATTTGAAGATCTCCATTTCTGAGAGGTCTAGAAAGAAAAATTTCTAAAGTTACGAAGTTATGATTTTTGATTTCTTAAAAATTGTCAGGGCTAGAAATTTGAAATGGTGGTTTTTTAAAACATGCTCGCATAAAATTTAATAGTAATAGCTCGCATAAAAAATAATTAATGCTCGCATAAAACTTTTTTTTTTAAATTAGAATTTTAAAAAAGATGAAATTGGCAGAAAATATTCTATAATTAACATTACCGTAAAACTATAAACATACTAATCTGAAATTATAACAAACAGATAACATTTTATTTGTCTTCCGCAAACGGAATGAAGACAATTTTTTAGTGTCGCCATCTAGCTTTGGAAATAAGGATTAAATATCGCTATATATATTTGTCCTTGCCAGATCGTATAATCAGGCCGACTTTTTAACATAATGCTGAACCATTAATTTATTTTGTACGAAATAGGTCGGGCCTGGGTCTGAAATTTTTGCCTAAGCAGTTTTTTAGGCCCTAGCCCTGCACGCGGGGACCTCTAATCAAAGGCATAGGCGTAGCCAATGAGAGGATAACCAGGGTTTAACCCCCCTCCGAAATTTCTATCAAAATGACTATAAATATGTTATTAACTATCACTCAACATAGTCAAGATTCGAAAATATATTTCATTCAAGATTCAAAAATCATCTTTTATTGTTTTATTCCGTTAATATGCTAAAGAAAAATAAATACAATTTTTAAAAAATCTTTAAAGTTCATTTGATGTTGAAATTTCGTAAAATCTAAATTTTAAAGCCATCAAATTAAAATGACTACAGCATTTGATAACTTGATACAGATAGTTAAACTTGTTTAGCCAAAATTTTGGAATGGAAATCATTTATTATTCTCAGTGGAATACATTTAGCTTTCCTGATGTGAGATTTCTTTAACAATAAAATATTTGCAAACGTATAGGAAAAATGTCAAACATTAATTGCATCTAGATTAAAGTCAACTTATCACCGAAGAATTATTTGAATGAGATTATAATTTTACTTGCAATAAAAAACACTTTTTTTAAAATTTATATTTCATTGAATTATTTGAATTGACAATAAATATTTATAAGACTGTTAACATTCCTTAATATTGAATTAGTGGGGAAAAAATATTTTAAAAGCGATCATGATCTTAAATCCTCCACCGAAATTTTTTTCTGGCTACAGCCTCGCCTCTAATATATATTATGATTTTCCCCTCTCTCCCCCCCCCCCCCCCCCACGGCAGGCAAATTCTGGTCCCGCCCTTGGTTACTAATTAAAAGTAGTTAATTTTAGCTTGTTGTTACATAATGCATTCAACAGTAATATTGTCTTCCTGCAGTTGTCCTTTGCTCGGAAAAGGTAATAACATATATTATTAGCAAAACAGTGGATAAAGTTATTTATCTTTCTTTACTGGTAAACGCAAATATAATTTATGTTCCTACTTTCGCTAACAGCGCATTACAAGCAAACATGACCAAGGCCGACTAGATTTACAGGCCTGTCTATTCGAGATTAATGTATGAAGCCTCCCGCCAGAACACTCTGATACTTTGCTCCAGTTAATCTGACCAATCGTGCAAACCCTGAATCAAAATAATGACCACGTGTGCATGCAAACATGTGCACAGAACAGAAAGCAGCTTATTCAATGCTTATTTGGGCAGGGTTTGCGTCACGTGGACTCACACGCGGTCCAATGAAATGGTTCAGGGCTTGAAGCTGAATCCAGCTTCACTTTTTCGGTGGTTTTTCGGGAAATGGCTCGGCCGGTAGTATATAGTCGGCGTTGACATGGCAGAAGAACATGGCAAATGTTGGGGCAAATTTTGGAAAAAAATGATTTTATAAACATTTCATAACATTAATAATAATCTTGTATTTTCATTAAAAATAAATAAATAAATAAAATAAAAGGTAAAAGGTAATTGACTATTTGGATGTAAAAGAACAGTTATTCAAAAATGAAAAGTTTGATTGGTCCAAAAGTGATAAGGATACCAAAAAACACCCCCCCCCCCCTCTCCTTCCCTTAGTAATATCTAACGATGTCAAATGTCAGCCCCACCCACCTGCCTCCTAAAGTGATAACATTATATGCACAACCCTTGGCCACGATATTTACCAATTCCTTAACAATTTCGAAAACGTTTGTATCTCCAATTCTTCGATCACTTTGTATTTTTTATAAGAAATTATCACTTACAGTTACTATTTGGAAAACTTTTTTTGTTCCGTTTTGGATTTCTATAAATCAATGCTTTAAAAAAAAAAAAAAAAAAAAAAAAAAGATTAAAGTTTGAATGTTTTTTAAACTTTTCTATTGTAGTAGATAAATTGTCAACTAAAAGAAAATTTAAAATCTATACCCCTTGGTTATAGCTGATTCTCCCCCCCTCCCCCCCGCGACTCAGTGTTTATAAACAATGTTTGTTTGTCACTATGAATATCATTAAAAAATAAACGTAATTTTCTAACAATGCCTCTCGTGTTGTTTTTTGTTTGTTTTTTTCTTTTGTTTTAATAATTTTGCAACAATGAACTAAAAGACGATGTAACAATAATTTTAGCAATTTTGCAACAACAATGCCCTAACAATGTGGTTAAACAAAAAATGAAACTGAAAGAATTAAATTATCACATTCTACAAACGTTTACAGTCGATTTTGCATTATAAAGTTTAAAAGTTATAATCTAAAAATATTTTACGCCTTTTTTATATAAAAAAACCTCACTGAAATAGATTTGATATACAAAAATATTGATCCAATAAAAATTATGGATCTGATTTGTTGCAGAAAAAAGAATAAAGTTAAGTCACAAGACGATCAAATTGTTCCATCTTATGAAAGACATGAAAAGTTTTTGAATTCCATCTTTGAAGATAAGTCATTTAACGTAATCAGAACAATAGAATCTGGATCTTTTGGAGCTTCCATAATAGTTAAAGATGATAATACAGATACTGAAGTTAAAATAAAAATCCTCAGAAAAAAACATGTTGGAAAGAAAGAAGGCGAGTGGGCGAAATTGAGTCATCGTAATCTTCTGCCGTTGTTGAATTTGGAATTTTTGGAAAGCAGAAGCTGCTACTTGTTCTATTCTGCAGCAGAGGATACTACTCTTGAGGAGAAAGTCGAAGATAAATGCTTCAGGAAAGATAGCCAGTCCCTCTGGATGCTGGCTCATTGGCTTGAAGGCATTGCCGATGGCCTCCAATATATTCATGGGAATGGGTACGGACACCTGAATCTTCAAGCAAAATCGATAGTCATCACCAAGAACGATGTCGTGCAAATCTCAGATTTCCATCATTTGTGTTCGAACAACAGCCGTACCAATCGGTGAGTGCTATTATTCTTTCTTTCTTTTTTCTTTCTTCCTTTCTTTACTTTTCTTTCTTTTTCTTTTCTTTTTTTTTTTTAGAACTCAGAGTTCTTGTTTTTTGAGCCTTTACCAGTTTGGTACACTCCACTGATTGTTTTTCAATGATTATGAATTCTGCAGAATAATCACAGTTATTCACATCTAGACTCTTTGTATTTATAGTGCATAGACAATGAACTTTGAGAAGAGTTAGTGCACATCCGTTAATCTTATTCTATGGAGAACAGATTTTATATAAGTTTACAAAATCATCTAAATTAATACACATTACACTCATTACTATGGGCCTTAGCGATCACTCGCTGTTTTTTCTTTTTTTTATGTGTGTGTGTTGGGGGAGGAGAGAATCAAGCATTCAGAATGTCAAACTTCTTGCAAAAAAAAACATCAACTTCTTATTAAAAAATTTGGAGCCGAATGAAGTTTCATAGAATTGTTATATAACAAATGTAATTTAAAAACACATTGATTTATGTGTTATGCAAATATATTGTTCATCGTACATTTATGAAAAAGTAACATTTGCGAATCAGTATAGTTCCTTAAAGAATGTTGGTCCTTTTTAATAATACATTCTTCAATCAGAGCAGATGAGTATTTTCTTTCTGTGGACAGTATTTTCTTAAAAGTGTTTCAATTCAAGAAATTTTCGGACGATTAATTATATTTCAAAAATAAGTGTTAAAATGATTTTAGATTTTTAAAAAAAGTTTCATTGTCACCTTGGATGCCCATACAAGACTGAACACTTGTGGATTTCACCAGCTCCCAAACATCGTATTGCCAGCCTGCTTTCATCTTAATCAGTTTCTATAGTTATTTTTATTAATTATTATTATTATTATTTGAGGGTGAAAGCTTAAGAATATCTTCCTAAAATTGAGGAATAATTTCTTTATGAAGTTTAGAAATTAAAATTTTGAAATATATATACATTCATGATAAAGAGTAAGATAATTTTCAGATTTGATCGATTATTTCCAGAACTACTGGACAGATTTTAATGGAATTAGGTACGTAAATAGGTTAATATAATTCAGCAAAAATAAACATTCAAAAGTTATAATACGCGAGCATGATCGTTGCGTAAGAGTCTTCAGCGTCGGAAATTATGAAACAGAGCTTGCAATATTGAGCCAAACAATACTGCAAGCTTCAAATTTTTGTCTCAGAACATTTCAGACATACTCCATATGGTATAATTCTTGAGTTCTGGAGATCTGCTTGGCCAATCCATCAAGCTAATAACCTCACTTTCCAGAAATTCTCTGACCATATGAGCTCTGTCCTTGTAATTCATTCAAATGAAATGAAGGCCAACAGCATATCTGAAAAGGCGAACTTAGGGTGCCAAGATGTCATCCCTACACATTACATACATTAGTCATAGAACCTTTGCAAAACATAAGGAGGGATGTGCGGCCATCCAGCATACCTGCCCTGATTATCAAACCTCCATTGACATCGTTATTTTTTTTTTCTGGGAAGTTGGAAGGCAGGTGGAGGATACCTGGTTTTCTTCATATAAAAATACGACGAAAATTTGTATTCAGGCTGAATATAAATTTATCAGTGAACAATCTTGTTTCCCCGATAATTCCTGATCCAAAGTCGATGATTGCTGCTACGCGTCACCTGGATGCAGAAGCGAGAAGGATGCAAGAAGCAGATCTTGCTGCAAAGAGCCTTCTATCATGAAAACTTCTCTAAACAGTAAACCTCTAAAGTCGACTACGGCTAATCAAGAGAGGTCTCAGAAACGGTTGCTCTCTTGCTACCTGTCGCTCTATTGGACAAACAGTGATCTACGTTGGTTGTCTGTCTCTTATAGACGACCTTGCCCAGATTTTCTCTCGATGGATCAATGTTCTTAAACTATTCCAATTAATGGACCTAATACCCTGTTCGCACTGAGAAAGTTAAGTCACTTAACTTGAAGTTTTTTTAAGCGGCCGTACCCGGAATCAAGATTCTCACTTAAGCAAGTTTCTGAAACTTGCTCAAGTGAGCTTGCTCTCTTAACTATGAGTTGAGTGGAAATCTGCCTTCTGAATATTTAATTATTATTTCTGAATTTAAGAATATTTAATTCTGATTATTAAATTAATGAATTTGAGTCCTACAAATAATTATAAACTATTTCAAGTTGTTATTTATTTACTCCAGTTGCTTAACACGTGTGTTTGTGGGGTGTTTTTGTAATCAAAGGCCGAAAATGGAAAACGTTGAACCTGTTATTTCCTCCCACAAAAGAAATTAATTTTTCAATTGAAATAAGGCAGGATAATTACAGTCTAAACAAAAAAGCTAAAAGTTGCAGTTACAAATTTCAGAACTTATGCGCATGCTCAGATGTCAGTTTGGCCAAGTTAAGTCTCATTTCTAATAAAAATAAATCTTTGAATTGAAATTTGTATGAAATACAGTGTCATGAAAAATCAAAGAACGTGGAAAACAGGATTACAAATACCTCGGCAACTAATAATCTGATCGACTTCGTTCTGTATGCAAAATTTGTGTTATTTTATTGCTTTTTACGTTCATTCCTTAAAATAAAAAAAAAAAATTTAAAATTTTTATATAGCTTTCATCAAAACGAATTTTTTAAGAGTCTGAAAAAAATAGTTCCGGATAATCGAGTTTACTAATATTAAATAGGCTTCTTCCTATTCTTACATAATAAGTACATAGAAAATTTCAAGTCTCTATCTCAATTTGTTCGGGAGGTAGAGCTTTTACAGACAGACACACAGACGGACGGACGGCATTTTTTTTTCTAAAAATATGATTTTCGGAATCTCCAGTATCTGAAATGTGTAAATTCGTCAATTTTTTTTTTTTTTTTCGATTTTCAAAACGATTGCAAGACTTACCTGCAGTACGTATGATGGGTAAGTAATACGCAAATATGGATGTACTACCTGCCCTTGGCGACCAGTTTGGTCTCCCTTGAATGTATACTAAGCATTAAATCATATTGCTTTTATTCATAATTTATTTTAATTGCTCAGCTTTTTGCCAAATCAGAAGATCTGCTAGGAAATTAGACGTCATATGCTCACCACATTGACGCAATTTCAACAAAATGGCAATTATATGTGCCTCACATGGTAACCCGGCTGTTCTTGTTTATTTATTAATAAACAGTTTGTTTACTTTTATTTTCTTTTTTAAAATGATATAAATTGTTTTATTCTATACTTATTAACTAAACGTTTTTTATTTATTATTATTTCCTTTTTAAAAGAATATAAATTAACTTAAAAATATGTACATAACTTTTAGTATTTAAAAACGAAGTTTTCGCCGAATTGGCGTCAGAAAAATAACCCGCCAATGTGTTGCATATATGACATCTGTGCTGATAAATCAGGAACTCAGTCTTTTTATGCTAGCCTTGCGCAGATAATAAATCGTCAAATATTGTACCCGTTTTTTTTTCGTATTTCATTAATTATTTAAAATATAATAACATAATCCTTTCACTCATTTCATTTATAATACATAACTTTAACTTGAAACTAAAAAGTTTAAAATTCATAATTGCAGCGAAGGAACAAAACATAATTAAATCCAATTTATCAGAGCCTAAATCTTACCAAAGAGCTTTTGCACAGTAACCAATAAGATGCGTTTCATTTGGACGTTGCCATTAAACAATTAACAAATAATCGTGATTTTTGTGCCACGTACGATAGCATAATATATATATAGATATACTGCAGAGACAATAAATGTACTAGAGGATTCGGCTCATGTGAATAACGTTTGTTAATCCCCGTTTAGTCTTTACAGCCTCTAAACCAGGGCCGTAGCAAAGGGGGCACTATCTAGGAAGTGGTGCATTTCGTCGACAATCACTTCGTCGACATATCATTTCGTCGACACCACTTCGTCGACATATCATTTCGTCGACAGGTACACTTCGTCGACATAGCATTTCGTCGACAAGTACACTTAGTCGACAGGTACACTTCGTCGACAAGTACACTTAGTCGACAGGTAAACTTCGTCGACATAGCAATTCATCGACACACCATTTCGTCGACATAGCATTTTGTCTACATATTGTATATAATTTACCTTTCGTCGATAATTTCATTTGTGAACACATGGATTTTTTGTAAATTATTATGAAACAAAAATATTAGCGTCGCTCATACCTTAGCCAAAAAAATATTTCCAGGGTACACCATGAGGAGGTGTATGAGCAAGTACCCCATAAAATTTTTATTGTTTAAAATACATTACAAAAAAAAAAAAAAAAAAAAAAAAAAAATACAATACATAAATTACATTGTGAAAAAAATATAAATTAAAACACATTAAAATTGCAGTAAAAATAAATTTATAATGAGATATTATGTGCAATACCTCTTAGAAGGAAGTGGTGCATTTCGTCGACAATCAACTACATTAAAGTTTTATATTTAAAGGGACCTTTACTTTTTAATCCAGGTATGTAGAGGCTGTTCTCAAATTCAAATTGGATATTTATTAACACATTCATCATTTCATTCTTAATCGAAAACGCTTAAAAATCGCCCATCTTAAATAATCACCCATTTTAAATAACCCATCTAAAATAATTAAAATATTAATCCTATGATAAAGGAATTAAGAATTAAGGAAAAGTTGAAACTTTTAACTTTTCCCCTTTGTAAACATTTCTTCTCCCCTCTTCTTTCATTGTATCCTTTGTTTGTTTATACTCTTCCGTGATTGGCTGTTACTTTCTACTTTCCCATTGACTGTTTCTTCAGCTTGCTCCCTTTCCCGCCTTTTCACGTCAGTCGTGCCGCTACATTCATAGTAGATGCACATCTTTTTGCGCCTGATGAAGATAGAACAATGATAGAACAATGATAGACCATATCTATCGAAAGGTCTTGCGCTATTTTATTTATTTTATGGTGTTTCAAGAAGTTTTTTGTCTTCAATTAAGAATTAGTTTGAATCTTGAATAATTAATTTCATAATTATTTTATTAGTTTTTAATATACCAATTGCTAATCTTTTTTTAAACTCCTTATTTTGTTTTATTAGTATGCTTTCATTACTAAGTGTTGATTATAAATAAAATTATATTAACAATTAACTATTTTTTTAGGTTGTTCATTTCTGAAATGACTAAACCAGCACTATCTCGTGATTAATACGTTAATACTTATGTGCAATACATATCAGAAATATATGTCAACGAAGTGTACATGTCGACGAAATGCTATGTCGACGAAGTGTACCTGTCGACGAAGTGTACCTGTCGACGAAATGTACTTGTCGACGAATTGCTATGTCGACGAAGTGTAACTGTCGACGAAATGATATGTCGACGAAGTGGTGTCGACGAAATGATATGTCGACGAAGTGATTGTCGACGAACTGATTGCCACCCACTATGAGCGGCTCAGGCCCCCCCTCTCCTAAAATATTTTGAGTCCCCCCCCCCCCTGGAAAATATTCATTTAGTGACTTCAAGGTCACTAAATGAATTTCTGCTTCAAAAATTCAGATGAAATTCTGTTCAAAAATCTATTTTAATTTTGAGTCCCTTTCACAGTTTTGCAGAATTACTAATTACATCAAAAATAATGTTTCAACACTCACTCATCCTATTTGAACATATGGAGCTAACATGATATTGCACCAGTTATACACTCAAAATTTTCATCATCATATATTTTTCTTAGTATAAAATGAAGTTACTACAACACTTTAATAAGAAACATAGTACCTGCAATGTGGACATGCACTCATTTATTTTTGTGCGTCAGAATGAGAAAAAAAAAATATGAATCCCCCCCCCCCCCCTATAGATAATATCTAGTTACGACCCTGCTCTAAACGCATAATAATGTGCTCTATTTAAAAAGATTTACAAGATTACGGAAGATTGAGTGGCATTAATGCTACAAATGTGTTTTGTATTTGGGTTGCCATGCTTTTCCGTTGGAATGGGACATTTTTCGATTACCGTTGCTGTTGTAACAAATGCCGTCTGTTTTCGGGATTGATAAGTCAGATCAATCACACGTTTGAAAATTAGCTTGTTTAAAATGTTTAAGTTTAAAACGTCGCTACCTTTTTTTACTTTTATAACGTCGCTATGGAACAATATTCTTCCTATATAGATCGGAAGGCAACTGCACAAATCATCACCTCATCGGAATAATTAATTCCATGTCTAATCAAAACTTGATTCCCATATTAAAATGTAACTGGTCCGAGGTGTCATATCTTGATGGAAAACACCTGTAAATTCAATGTCAATGGTTTACTGATGGTTTTATCATTGGGTTTTTCTATTCCCAGTCATGCATGCGAGAAAACGCAATGATAAACCTACAATGAACCACTGAAATCGTGTCTGCAGGGAGTTTCCACCAAGATATGACTTGACAGACCAGTTGCATTTTAATATGCTAAACATATTCTGTCTAATCCTGGAATTCCAGCCGTCAACTCGATGACGTGAGAGTCTGTACAGTCGCCTCCCGGACGGTATTAAAAGAATTGTGTTTTGAAAATGTACGCTTATGTTTTATGTTTTGATCGAGATATAGTTCTTTTCAGAAGCAGGTAAAACGTATTCAAGGATTATTGTCTTTATTTTATGCTACTTTTCACGTTATTTTTACAATCTATATTTAACCTCTTCAAACCTGAGGTACACAAATGTGTACCTCCATTCTTTTCCTCATAAAAATTAGTGTTTGAATTTTTTGCATTTTCACTTCACTTCTATACAGCTGAATGTTTTTTGCTTTAAAACAAAACCAATAAATGTCAGCACTGATGAATATTATCTCATAAAATAAATATTATTTTCATCTGAGTTTCGAAAATACCTTCAAGACATTGTAGCTAAGAAAGTAAGAAATATCCGTGATTATTTAATTTAAATGCTTTATAATAAAAAAAGAGTTGAGGATTGGTTGATCATTTACTTGTTTAAAGACCTTAATTTTGTTATTGCGTAAATCTAGACACACGGCAGTGTGTCAGCCAAGTTCACAAAGTAAAAGGCGACACACCGGCCGTGGGTTATATTACCCGAACCATTTCGAACCACTTTTGACCCCTCAATAACTTAAATTTTTTTTTACCTACACACTTGCAATTTTTTTGTGTCGTGTAAGACCATCTTCTAATTTCCGAATCCTAAAATATTAAAAAAAAAAATCTTTTACCGTTCACGAGAAATTGATGTCTGAAAACCACTGTTTTTACCACTGACTCACTTATAGAAATGTTTGACTACTTCCAGGTGACTTAGGACGTTGAAATTTGGTGTGGAGGTATGTTATTGGATCTATAAATAGGAAAAAATCAGAAATCACCATTAATTAAACAGAGTTGGTTAGAGGGTTGGTATAATGGTTGGTTAGAGGATAAATTATTGAATTACAATGAAAGTTTATGAGAATTTCACAAAATACCAGAAATAGTGCCAAGTTGGCGTCACTTTTGGCGAGTATCAGGGCTAATCTCTGAAACTACCGAACCGATTTCAAAAGTAATGGTACCAAAATGATGGTATTCGCCCCGGTTCAAATATAGACTATATCTTATGTCTGTGCCACTAACCAAAAGAGAGTTCTAAAACATTCTAAAAATGTGATTTTTGTTTTACTGAAGGGCCTAGAAGCACAAAATTTGGCATGTTAATTATTTATAAGATATAAATGATCACTAATGACATTTGCTAAAAAATATCAAATTTAAATGGGTGAAAATCCGCGAAGAGCGTTCTAAAAATGTTCGAAATACCAATTTTGAAACAATCTCAGCAAACAACAAACTGATCTTAAAAGTAATGATATCAAAATGATGATGACAGTCTTTGCTCCAACATAGGATATATCTTATGCCGATTAGACTAACCCCAAGGAAGTAAAAGAGCAAAAAATATTCTAAAAATGCGATGTTTGTATATTAAGGGACTGGACTGGAAACATAAAGTTTGGCATTTTAGAGTTTATGGGAATTTCGCGAAATATCAGAAATAGTGCCAAGTTGGCGACACTTTTGGCGAGTATCGGGGCTAATCTCTGAAACCACCGAACCGATTTCAAAATCAACGACACCAAAATGATGGTATTCGCCCCGGTTTAAACATAGGCTATATTTTATGCGTATACCATTAACCAAAAGAGGGTGAAGAAGCAAAAACATTCTAAAAATGCAACTTTTATGTTACTGAAGGACTTAGAACTATAAGATTTGGCATGTTAATTATTTATAAGATATAAATGATCTCTAAGGGCATTTGATAAAAAATACGGAATTTAAAAGGGGTGAAAATGTGCGAAAAGCGTTCAAAAATGTTATAAATTGGGATTTTTAAGCAATTTTAGCAAACAACAAATCGATCTTAAAAGTAATGATATCAAAATAATGGTGATAGTCCTTGCTTCAATATAGGCTATATCTTACGTCGATTCCACTAATCCAAAAGGGGTAAAAGAGCAAAAAGCGTTCTAAAAATGCGATGTCTGTATGTTAAGGGCCTAAAATCATAAAATTTGGCATGTTCATTAATTATAAGACATAAATGATCACTAAGAATATTTGTTAACAAATACAAATTTTAAAAGAGGTAAAAATGCGCGAAAAGCGTTCTAAAAACTTTCTAAATAGCAATATTTAAGCAATCTTGGGTAGTTAGCGAACCGATTTAAAGAAAAAAAAGATGCCAAAATGATGGTGACAGTCCTTGCTCTAACAAAATTATTGGATAAATTATCAGATTACAATGGAAATCTATCGGAATTTGGCAAAATACCAGAAATAGCGCCATGTTAGCATGACTTTTGGTGCGTAATTTTTGTCGTCAGTATAGCGATATTTCGCCAAGTTGGCTACAGACGTTTTTGGTCGACGAAATAATCAAGTAGTACCCAATCACGTAAAAGAAACATCCTTATTACTGGAATTTAAAGGAACATAAGCAGCCCTAATGTTAAATTTTTTAATTTGACTGAGAAAAACAGTGAATAAATGCAAGAAAAAACTGAAAGATTAATTAATATTAATTATAACTAATTTAACCTATTTATTTCAATAAAGAAACAAATACCTACTTATTTGACAAAAAATAATGATATCCTATCAAAAACACGAATGTGAAAAAAATGTAAAGTTCGTTAAAGGTTTCGCTCATAAAAGAAGTGATTTGACAAAAAATAATGATATCCTGTCAAAAACATGAATGTGAAAGAATGCCAAGTTCGTTAAAGGTTTCGCTAATAAAAGAAATGAGATCTAACTGCAAACCAAGTTTTTTCGGAGCTGCTTAAATCATAACTCCTGTCATGCATAATATTATTCAATTGCTTAAGGCCCCAGTCCTCGCTCGAGGAAAAGCTCGCGAGCTAATGCTAATCCTATGGGGAAGCATTTTTCTAATAACTCTTTCGCATTTTGACATTTTTGAATAATTTTTTTTGCATTGGATAGTTGGGGTGCATGCCGATTGCGCACCTTTTTTACTTTTTCGATTTTGGTTGCAGATATATATTTTAAAAAGCACTTTCAGTTTCGAAACCGGTTTTAAAAGTGAAACTAACTTTGTAAAAAATATCTACAACCAAAATCGAAAAAGTAAAAAAGGTGCGCTATCGGCATGCACCCCAGCTATCCAATGCAAAAAAAATTATTCAAAAATGTCAAAATGCGAAAGAGTTATTAGAAAAATGCTTCCCCATAGGAATAGCATTAGCTCGCGAGCTTTTCCTCGAGCGAGGACTGGGGCTTAAAATGATTTGTTATGTTACTTGTTATTCAACAGAGCGACTTGGCAAGTTTTCAGCTATATCTTTGAATCGGAGTACAATTTAATCTAGAATCTGATTGGCAAAGATCTAGTCAATCCAGTGTTCGAATAAGTATATTGAAGTTAAGGTACTGATAAGTTAAGGAAGGGATCAACTTTAATTTCTGATCAACTAAATAAAAAAATTTGAATAAGAGAAAACTTGTTAAGTCGCTCAATTGAATAACAAATAACATAACAAATCATTTTAAGCAATTGAATAATATTATGCATGACAGGAGTTAGGATTTAAGGAGCTCCGAAAGAACTTGGTTTGCAGTTAGATCTCATTTCTTTTATTAGCGAAACCTTTAACGAACTTGGCATTCTTTCACATTCATGTTTTTGACAGGATTTATATTACTGATATAATTAAACTGATGCTTTAAGGGGATTAGTATTTTTATATCCATATTTGTAAACCTAAATTACCAGTCCCCTAAAGTACTGATTTCATAAAAATGACACTTTCTGTCATCTATGGTGTCATTCCGATTATGCAAAAGCAATAAATATGTATTTGTAGAGTCATTTTATGCTCAGGTCTGAAGAGGTTATATTAATTAATTAATACTGTCCGCCACCTCTCCGCGAACCTCTCGGCCAAAGGTGGGGCTATTTTAACCCCTTCGAGAAGGGAACCTTTTACGAAATTTTTAATGTTTTGTCATCGGTTTTTAAAAACAGAAATTTGTGCCTTATTAAATCGAGAAAATGTTCCGATTGAATAAGACAAATTTTATTGGTGGGAATAAATATGTATTCTTAAGCCTTTTTGTGGCATGTATATGTATCGCTCGTTCCCAAGGGGTTAAACTAAGATTTTTGTTTCTAGAAAAATGCAGTGTAAACCTTTCTTTACAGCGAGATATCATTGTTTCAAACATGGCCAACTAGATCTATGGGCCCATCTATTTGAGATTAATGTATGAAGCCTCCCGCCAGAGGACTCTGATACCTTGCCCAAGTTATTCTGACCACTCGTGCAAACCCTGAACCAAAACAATGACCATGTGCACAGAACAGAAAACAGCTTACTCAATGCTAATGTGGGCAGGGTTTTTACCACGTGGTCCAATGAAATGATTCAGGGTTTGAAGCTCCAATTTTTCGGCGGTTTTTAGCGAAATGCTCTGGCCTTATATACTATCTAGTTGGCCATGGTTTCAAAAGTGTTGAATTGACCGAATTGTATTTTTTGGATTTATAGTGAAAAAAATTCATTACTTTTTTCCTTTTATGGCAGATATGGATTCCCACAAGCACTGAGGTCACCCGAAACGTTCTTGGATTCTTGTTGGGGTACATGGCCAGTCAAACCAGGGCCATTCGACAGTTGGTCGCTCGGAGTTTTAGTGATTGAGTTATTTACAGGTTTCCATCTAAGTAAGAAGCTCACCAAGACAGTGACCAATTGGGCAAAGGATACGTACCCAACTATCTTTGATGTCTTGAAGGTAATATGATCTTATTATTTTGAATTAATTTTTCTCCGTTAAATAAAAAAACAAACATAGCCTAAAATTTATTTATAAATGAATAGAATTCATAAAAAGAAATTAGCACAAAGTTATGAAAAATTAATACACCATCATATTACTACTATAACAAAATAGTACCCCATATTAACTTTACCGTATTTATTCGTGTATAACGCGCATGCGCCATAAATCTGACATACAAAGGAATGAATAATCAAATGAATTTCAGTATTTTTTTTTTTTTTTTTTTTTTTTTTTTTTTTTTTTTTTTTTTTGACAACTTGTAGGGAGTGAGTGTCATTATATGATGACGTCAATTGCGAACAAAATACGTGGGAACATCTACATTAGTTAAAAAAAAAAAATCTGTTATTCTACAAATGTAAAGTTTTAGAAATCTGTATTCGTATCAAAATTTTATTTGTACACCGTACGAAAAAAAAGAGAGATAGGGAGATAAATCTACAAAACTAGTTTTTGTAAATCTATAGAAATTTATAGGTTTACAAATGAATCGAGTAAAATTATACTAATCTTACATAAATTTTATGCGTTACTTGGGTCATAGTTAGATAAAAAGTTCTAGGATTCCCAGTTTCTTAAAGATATTTTTAAAACTCTTTTAACTTTACAGATTTTTTTATCTATAATCTGTATCAAATCTGTATCTAGTAAATGAATTTTTGTTGTTACCGTTACATAAAAAACAGTAGTGGCAATGAGGATTGCTAAGTAGTGTTTAAATAATGCTACTATCGCTTTTGTATAAAAAAAAGTGCAAGGAGTGAAATAAAGATGCAGGAATGCTTCTGTTCAGTAAGATCCTTTAATTTCTTCTATGAATGCATTTTTTGATTCATAGGTATATCATGTAATTACATAAAGCAGTAGAAAAAAATATTCCGTGTATAACGCGCACCCAGGATTTTTGTCCTAAATTTTGGGAGAAAAAGTGCGCGTTATACACGAGTAAATACGGTATTTAAGTCTATCTTAGCAAACATCTTCTCGAATAAAACTGATTTATTATAAATTCCATAATTTTTAATAAATAATAATATTTAGAATTAGCGTGTTTAGATTATGCATTTAACATTTTCGAGAAATGGTACAATTCTCAACAGGCTTCCCACTCGGTTCATTTTTTGAATACAGTAAAACCCCGATCTATCGTTCCCGCATGCATCGTTTTCCCGCATTGATCGTTTTATTTCTGTGGTCCCTTCACAACTTATACTTAAGAAATGTTAATGAAACCCGCAAGTATCGTTCTTCGATTAAGTCGTTTTCCCGCATTTATCTTTGTAATTATTTTCTTTTCATCGAAATGAAGTTGAAAGTCACCTGAATCGATATGACATACAAACTGGAATTGCTTCTTTTATCTGAAAATAACTCATTTGTGCTGTTTGTGTTGATGATAGTGACAATAACGCAGATGAAGAGTGGTTGTATACAGCAGAGGATGTGATTGTGTTTCCATTGATCAAGATGTTGTGACATGTGGTATCCTAAACATTGAAGAAATGAATGATAATGCGAAAAATGAAACTAATGGCGTAGAAGCAGAGGATAACGTCCATGTTGATGAAACTGAGTCCCTATTGCTAAGTCTTTCTGCCAAGCAACGGCATTTGAAATTGCATGAACTTTAGTATATGCATATAAATTTACAGAAAATATTAAAAAACTGTTGCATATTTTGAGATTTTTTTTTTTATTTAAAAAAAAAATAATGAAAAAACCAAACAAAACCTTTGATTTTATTTCTTTTACAGTTTAGTAAGCAACAAATTAATATAGTATACTTTATACATTGCATATATTACTAATGCATAAGCATTGTGTTTTTTCGTGAAAGTTAATCCACATTCATCGTTTTCCCGCATTCATCGTCATTTTTCCCGCATTTCTTGAAAAACGATGGATCGAGGTTCTACTCTACTGTACTAACTATTTCCCGATAAAAATATTTGACTTGTATTTTCGTTACAAATTTTGTTAAAAAAAAAGAAAGAAAAACTTACCCTGAAAGTCTTGTTCAAATGTGTTACATCCCAACACAAAAAATCTGTGTATACACTACAGTCACCGCCAAAAAAATCTTGACACTTTCGATTTTTGATGTTTTGTTAAATATCTAGAAATATACACAAGGAATCATTCTGAAACTAGTGGTGTGTAAACAAAATAGAACACGTCATATATTTTGACAAAGATTTTTCCCCGAAATCTAACAGGGGACCGTCAATAAATTGAAAAAGAACGAAGATCTTTTGGATCACCCTGTCATAACTAATGAAGCAAAACAGTTTAAACTGCAGATAATGATTAAGTGGCTAATTGTGATAAGTTGTGTCGATTATTATGATTATAGCTTGAAAACTCATAGAGAAATTAAAGTTTTTATAAAAACGGTCCAAAAATTTTCCAAGTTTTTTGCTTATAATTTTCAGAGCTCTTCATAAAACACAATAATCTTTTCAGAAAATATGACAAACAACATTGCACATAACACCCTGTAATCAGAATTAAAAAATAATAAAAAAATGTATGAAAAACGAACGGGTTTACTAAATAATTTTTTACTGCGCATGCGTCAACGCTATTAAAATTTCATTTGCATATTATGATAGTTAAATGTATAGAGCAACTTTTGTAAAAGTCTCAAAAACATAGCTTAAAAACTCTAAAAATTATCGTCAATAGAATATGGTCAAAATCCGTTATTTCCAAAATAAAGCAAAATGATAAGGAGTTGTATCCAAATATAGTAGTACGTGCAATACTGTGTAGGTACTAATCAATGGAATATGGATACAGCCCCTCATCTTTTTGCTTCATTTTGGGAATAATGGATTTTGACAATATTCTATTAGCGATAATTTTCAGAGTTTTCAAGCTATGTTTTTGAGACTTTCACAAAAGTTGCTCTATACATTTACCTAACATAATATGCAAATGAAATTTTAATAGCGTTGACGCATGCGCAGTAAAAAATTATTTAGTAAACCCGTTCATTTTTCATACATTTTTTATTATTTTTTAATTCTGATTACAGGGTGTAATGTACAATGTTGTTTGTCATATTTTCTGAAAAAATTATTGTGTTTTATGAAGAGCTCTGAAAATTATAAGCAAAAAACTTTGAAAAATTTTGGACCGTTTTTATAAAAACTTTAATTTCTCTATGAGTTTACAAGCTATATTCATAAAAATCGACACAACTTATCACAATAAGCCACTTAATCATTATCTGCAGTTTAAACTCTTTTGCTTCATTAGTTTTGACAGGGCGATCCAAAAGATCTTCGTTCTTTTTCAATTTATTGATGGTCCCCTGTTAGATTTCGGGGAAAAATCTTTGTCAAAATATATGACGTGTACTATTTTGTTTACACACCAGGAGTTTCAGAATAATTCCTTGTGTATATTTCTAGATATTTAACAAAACATCAAAAATCGAAAGTGTCAAGATTTTTTTGACG
Source organism: Maratus speculifer (assembly GCA_964019185.1). Taxonomy (NCBI): domain Eukaryota; kingdom Metazoa; phylum Arthropoda; class Arachnida; order Araneae; family Salticidae; genus Maratus; species Maratus speculifer. The sequence goes on from OZ025301.1 coordinate 249,705,711, forward strand.
GTGACTGTATATGGCTAAAGGCGTAACATCCTTAAAATGCATTTGATGCAATTCTTTCTCATCATTCGCTGTAATGTAATGGAATACTTTTGTTTGTCCCTGAAATTGAATTATACTTCCAATTTTCATAAAATTTGGTATAACTTGACGAAAGTATGCAACGTTTATGTATTTTAAATTTCGAACGATTCGGTTAGGTAGTTTTTGCAATATTATCTGCGGACAAACGAACAGACTGAACGACGACTATAGGTGCTACGTATCTATCTATCTATATTATAAAGGGCAATGTATCTGTGCATAACGCATACGTCATTTCGTGAATGGCAACACTTTAAAATTGGAAATGAAATTCCGGTTTTGCAATTTTTGTTAATGACATTTTTTAAACTTCTAAACTTCGCACATTTTCAATTTTTACACCGTCATATAGAGAGAAAAAATGTACATTTAAAAGCAATTTGTTTGAAAGCTGCATCTCAATTTACTTTTGAGATGTTGATTTTTTTATAGTTTTAAGCACCAATTTCGTAAATGTGGCAACAAAAATACTTCATTATCTCCGCAATTGAAAAAAAAAAAAATTAAAATCTGTACTGTGTAAAGAATTACCGTCTGTTATAAAATCCAACTTATTTTGGTTTTATTTCAAGTTTTGTATTTAAATAACTTTAAAATGATTAAATTAGAATGCCATTTTTGTATAAGGTGAATACGGATATGAAAGGTGCACATGTAAATATTGAGATGAGGAAAATAATATCGGGTTTAGATTTCACGATAAAAAAAAATCTAGGATTGAGTCAAAGTGGAATAAATTTTACTGTTTTTCATTTTGGAACACCAAGCACTAAGAACCTTAATTGCTAATTTTGTTTAGTAACAGATCTTTATTATATTTAGTTGCGTTCATTACGATTAAAGTTTAATTTTAATAATTTCTAAAACTGGGTTTTATGGAAATAGAATTTTGTTAGATTTAGTTTAAATATCCTTTGTTTAACAGTTAAACTTACCAATATAAGGTGCATTTTTTAAGTAACTAATTTTGTAGGCTTATTATAAATCAATGAAACAGTTTTTCTTAAACATTTTCTTTCGTTGAAATTCAACGGGTTCTACCTCGTTTGTATAATTACAAACGCATCTAAAAAAAAGATAACTCGAATACTTTACTTTATAAACCAATAAAAATGCAGATTATGTTAATATATTTTTGACGTTTTTGAAATTGACGTCATTCAAAGAAGAAGATGCACATTTTTCATAAAAAAAGCTTTAATTAAGCATGTATTAAAGTTACATAGTTGCTTAGTAGAATGTTTCTGAAGTTAAAAAATCTATTTTACTATACTCGATTAAATATAAAGCAATTAATTTAAGAGCCATTATTCTGAAATTCAGACAAAGTGATATTTTGATGGTTGTAATTTTTTATAGCCTTGATATTTTTTTAGCTGATATAAATCATGTTTAATGAATAATCTGCAATTTTGAAGTCCTGATAAAATGTCCTCTTCCCTATAGAAAAATATCAAAGTTCAAGGTTGAGAATGACATTTCCATGAAAAATGAAATGTCAGTATGCTTCGAGTGGCTAGCAACAACTCTGGCTAGCAACAACATCCCAAAATTATTTTGGCATAAACTATTAGTAAAATACTACCTGCTTATTAAAATTTATTTGTTTCTATGGTGCATTGTTACTTCACATTGTTATGGTGCCACAAAGTATAGTCAAAAGAACGTTTTTGTCCATTTTCCGCACTTAATATCTTATTTAAACAATAGTATCCCAAACTTTTTCTTATAGAATATGAAAATGCACTACTCGGACAAACTAAATAATATAGTACTGCACGAAATATTGTTGCTGTTAATAGGTATAACCAGTGGCGCAGCCAGAATTCGGTTCTAGGGGGGGTATTGAGTTTCTGTTAAAGGTGTTTGCCGGTTATTTGAATCGCCGGTTAATAGAATCAGCCCTAATTGGACTATTCGCTATATAATACTTAAATTGACAGAACATTTGTGTGGCAGGAAATCATCATTCTTTCAGCATAATACGTCTCAGAAAAGTGATTTAGTTCAACTAACCAATTTTTACTTAACTAATCCATGTAATATGCGCTTTCACAGTTTTAACTACATTTTTTGCCATTTAATTGAATCCCTTTATTAAATGAAATCTGAACTAATAAAGTGGCGGAATCCGAAGTACGCCAAAACGTTTAAATATTAAGTTTGGTTTTGATTCATATAAGTAGCAATTATAGCGAACTTTCTTAGCTCTGGGAGGGGTTTTAACCCCAACACCACCCCCTTGGCTGCGCCACTGGGTATAACCTGTTAAATATTCAAAATCTGCAACATTTAAAGTACAGTAGAACCTCGATCTATCGCTTTTCAAGGGATGCGGGAAAAATAACGATGAATGCGGTAAAACGATGAATGCGGATTAACTTTAATTCACCAAAAAACACAATGCTTATGCATTAGTAATGCATGCAATGTATAAAGTATACTATACTAATTTGTTGCTTACTAAACTGTAAAAGAAATAAAACGAAGCTATAGAAAATTGATATTTATTTTTTAAATCAAAAGTTTTGTTTGGTTTTTCATTAATTTTTTTAAATAAAAAAATAAATTCTCAAAATATGCAAAATTTTAAAAATATTTTCTGTCAATTCATATTTACATACATATATTCATATGCATATCTGCATAAAATTGCATAAGTTCATGCAACTTCAAATGCCGTTGCTTGGCAGAAAGACTTAGCAATAGGGACTTAGCTTCATCAACATGGACGTTATCCTCTGCTTCTACGCCATTATTTTCATTTTTCGCATTATCATACATTTCTTCAATGTTTAGGATACCACATGTCACAACATCTTGATCAATGGAAACATAATCACATCCTCTGCTATATACAACCACTCTTCATCTGCATTATTGTCACTATCATCAAAACAAACAGCACAAATGAGTTATTTTCAGATAAAAGAAGCAATTCCAGTTTGTATGTCATACATTCAGATAATTTTCAATTTCACTTCGACGAAAAGAAAAAAATTACAACGATAAATGTGGGAAACCGACTTTTTGAAGAACGATGCTTGCGGGTTTCGTTAACATTACTTGAGTATAAGTTGTGCAGGGATACCACAGAAATAAAACGATCAAGGCGGGAAAACGATGGATTCGGGAACGATAGATTGGGGTTTTACTGTAGTGTTATTTCAAAAAAGCGCCACAGTCAATGAAAAAAAAAATATATCACGCAGCAGTTGAACATATGTACAAAAACATGGAAAAGAAAAAGAACTGGGTTTTCGTGATATTTTTAGGCAAAAAAATGACAAAATTTACAAGAAAAGCAATGTCCACGATCACATCCACGAAGTAACAAATGAGGTGCGTTAGCACTATACGAAATTTTTAAATTATATTGTATTTCGGATGCAATACAGGATCCGAAATCTTTTGTGTGTCCCTGTAAAAATTAAATGCTGTCTTTTATACATGAATTAATTGTTAGTAAATCTTAGCAACGTTTATTAATTTCATAAAATGTAAAATATTTTAATATAGTTAAAACGCACCCCCACTTTTAAAAAAATTCCCCTTTAACTATTATGTAATAGAAAACTTTTGTGTGGCCCTGTATATTAAAAAAATCTATTCTTTGTACCAAAGGTTGTACTGAATGTATATTTTAGTATAAGTTTTAAAGATGCATATGAACTGTGTTATATTAAAAAGATTCTAACATCATTCAAATAGGTTTGAAAATATTTTTTCCATTGACCGTGATGTAACTGAATACTCTTGATTGTCCCTTTAATTGAACTATACATTCGAATTTCATAAAATTTGAAATGACTCGAAAAAATTATGAAAAATTTATATCTTTTAAATTTCAAACGATTCGGTTGTGTAGTTATCGCGTTCTTATATGCGGACAGAAGGACAGAATGAACGATGCACGATTATAGGCATTACGTAATTTCATAATTACAAACGCATCTAAAAAACTAGAAAAAAAAAACTTCCAAATTATCTAAAGAAACACAGGATAGTACTGTTAGTTTCTAATAAAATACTGACATTTGAAAAGTGACCACTGGAAACTCTTCCATATTCATCCACGTAAACTGTGAATTATCTATTTTTATAATTTCACCCAAATATAAATGATAACATATTGTTTACATGCAATTTTTTTTCAGAAGCATAAATTCAACAGATTGGTCCATAAGGCTTTTCCCAAAGCTTATGGAAGTGTAGATCTGAAGACAATCCGGCACTTGGCAGCTTACACCCTCGCCTTCGATCCAGCTGACAGGCCCTCGGCAAAACAACTCCATAATTTGTTCATCATGCTCAATATTCAAAGAAGTTTTTTCTCGAAGATAAAAATGGACTTCCAGAAGGACAATATATGGAAAAAGAAAAGTAAGTTTATTTTAGTGTTTTATGCTTTACTAAAGTGTAATTGCTGAACAAAAAAAATTCTATGTAGACATGTGTAGTTTTTTGCTGGTATTAACAATCATTTTGTAAATAGGGTCTAGGCAATAACGTAGAAAAATGAATGAACGTTAATATAAAATTACATTCTTTAAATATGCATTTCAAATATACAATTATGTCTATAATATGAATAAAACTATAAATATATAAATGTGTCTATAATATGAATAAAACTTTTTTTAATATAAATTATTTCTATTACTTAAGAAAGGTGCTACAAGATATTTTAAAAACAAAATATTTTTGATATGCTTCGGTTTTGAAAATCTAATCGATTTTAAAACATTGTTATCATGAATAAAACTTTTTTTTATGTCATGCGCATCTTTCATAAAATATATGAGCGTGCAAGGGAAGGGAACCAGTTTTCCATGAACAATCTGTAATGATAAGTGTTAAATAAAATGAAAAACTATGTAAAATCACCATAAAATGAAAAATCAAGTAAGATCTCGACTCTGTGCCCTTACGGACATGTGTTGTTTAGCTGATGACGAGCTGTTATTGTTGTAACTCGAAACGCGTCCTACTTAATTTTTCATTTTATGGTGATTTTACATAGTGTTTTATTTTATTTATTTATTTTCGCCAGTGTTTACGGTGTTTATCACTAATGATAAGTGCTGTAATTAATTTTTAAAATCGACGAATTTTTGAAGGCTGTAGTACGGTCCGTTTCAAAGGCATGCTGTACTAATTTAAAATTTAATTTTTCGTTCCTAAAGGCTCCGAAAATTCTTCATTTAAAACATAGCTGCCAAGTTTGTTAAACAAACTTATCATGCCTTACAATTAGATTTTAAATATCCTCTTCCTAGAAACTTCACGCCTCCTCCGATAACCAAGAAGTAGTGGCCGTTCTCACGTCTTGATCATCAATGTTGTAATTGCCGCCGTCATGATATTTGAGATCGTGGAAAAGATAGAAATGACATGGCGCAAGATCTAGGCTATAGGAGGAGATGGGGAGGGAAGGTTCAAAACTTACCAGCCAAAAAAATCCAATAAAACTCGGGTCTGAGCCTCTGAGCTGCGGTGCGAGGCCTTGCAATTACCATGAAGTAACAAAATTCCCTCTGTCAGGTCAGCATACTGCGTCTTTTATTTTGGATCGCCTCGCCATGCGTAGCTTTAGCATTGTTTGGGATCTTCCTCTTGGTTATCAGAAAAAGCGGCAAGTCCTAATGAAGAGGGTGTCGGACGTTCCTCTCGGTCCACACAACTTTGAAGAATGTCCGTGGTAGATATAGCTGCCACCACCGATATTACTAGGTGATATCGGTCACCCACTGTGAGGTTTGTGTAAATAAAGACTTACGCTAGTAACTGAATTATCAGTTTATTAAGAATATATATACACACAAAATACGCTATTTACAAATATATACAACTACAACTCGGATATAGGCGATCCGGTTCAACATTAAATTAGATACCGTAAAGATTGGTTGTGTACTATTCCAATTACACTTTCCACCTCACACTCAATACACGTTAAATTCACTTTTTTGGAGCTCAACCTTGAGTCTCCCAACACAAATATACTGGGCCTGCACTTCTTAGCCCAGAGCACTAAACACCAGGACGTCTGTGTCCTTTGCGCACCAGAAAACGCACACTTCTGCTCTTCCACACAGAGCAACCTCTAGGTCCGAAACCTAGGTACCGACTGAATGATCTGAGGTAAACTTGCCCTCTCCAAATCGCTGCTTTCCCCCACATAAACCCCTTTGGAGCCTCCACATTGGACACATACTCCATTCTTTTCTTGCTTAGTGACATGCTGCTAATCTGCTTATCATCCGCATACTTCACTGACAGGTGGACATGCCTCTCAGCTATCTCTATTCTCTAACACCCCACCTGTAAAGGATTATCTGGCAATTCCCCTTTCCACAAAGAAGGAATGTCACCTTGGAAATTTTGTACACAACCATACAATACTAGATATTCAAATAGAGAAAGAGTAGACATTACATTGTTTAGCACAGGTGCTATCAGATACTGACAGAGGGTATTAAAATTAAGTTGTAAGGTATGATAAGTGTTTAAATAAACTTGGCAGCTATGTTGAGAAATAGAAAGAAGTGGGTAGAATCCGAAAATAAAATTGGTTTTTGAAAATTTTCTTTCGTTTAATATTTATTTTCTGGCGGCACTTATTTCAAAAAAACAAAAAAAAAAAAAACAGCCAACGTAAAGAGAGTCAACAGCATTTGTCTTAATTACAATAGCAATAAATAAAAACAATTTAAAAAAAAAATGTCCAAAACATTTCTGTTTTGAAAATGATGGGTAAAAAAAAAACATTTTTAATTAAAAAAAAGCCGTTTTAGATATTTCGCAATGTTGACATTTTTATTCTTTAAGTTTCTAGATTTTTTTTTACTTTCTTAAATTTTCGTTTTTGAAATGTTGCAATCCACGTCCCCACATAGTTGAACAATCTGTTTTAAAAAAAAGAAACAATTATCTCAAAACGTATTGAATGACCAAGGAAGACAATGTGGATATTTATCCTTTGACAAAAAAGGATGATACAATTCTTTGAAATAAAAAATAAGAGATAGTGAAGCATATCCATTTTCCACTTTTTTAAATATGATGTAATTACAGTTTTTCACTTCTATCACTGATTGTTTTGTTATAATTATGAGTGGAGTGACATTTTTAAAAAATTCTCTAAATATTTTTAGCGTATATTGAACAGAAATTACCGAAAGCAGAACTTCTAAATCAAATTATTACGTTATTCTCTATCATGTCGAGGGATTAACGAAACAGCATATAACTATAAAATGCCCAAAAATGAAAATAAGCACACGCCATTTTTCTGTTCGTTTATAAAAACTGCATCACAATTCAACTTTACGCTTTAATTAAAAAGTAATAATTTCTCGTATATTAATTAGTGATTTCTTTTTCCTTTTTTGTCCTTAGTCGAACGGAAAACACTTGAAAAGCATTTCCTAAAACTGTCCATCAACGACGCCGTGGAACGAATGAGAGATGAAAATTCAACAAATAGTGAGGTTCAGCCAGAAAGCAGTCCCGAAAGAGAAAATGATTATTCAGTAGAAGAGTCAGATACAAAAGCCGATGAAAAACTAGATAGTGACGTCGGAAAAGAGGACCATTTGATTATCAATAATGTTAAACAAAAAAGTAAAATAGAAAAACAAGTTTTGAAGAAAACACAAGATACAATTAAAATGGCCTATTCAGCGTTCACATTTCACGACCCATCCTCTTTCGAAACCTCAATATCTGAATTAAAACCTGTCAGCTGCGAGCTTCCAGGAGTCAGTTTGAATGAAAAATCAACTGCAGAATCAAAAATGGAGCAGCTCCAAAAGAATATTCGAGTCAGCAGACAGTGCATCGGCGATTCATCCCCTATTCGACATATGGAACTCCAACAAAGTATCAAAAACATCAGGTTGTGCACATTAAACAGATCCCCTGCAAGAAAAGTAGAGCTTAGTGAGCTTAAGGAAAATGAAATAGAAATTGGTTCGAATTCTGTAGTGCACAGTGAAAAAAAATCTCCAGATGAAAGTAAAAAAGAAATCAAGACAGATCAAACCTTTTTCTCCAGTGGAATTCAGTTTATGCAACGAGTCTTTAAGTGGAGCATCAAGGGCTATGAAATGTCAAGTTATGACCATGAATTGAGCAGCTCAAAGAACCACCTCCATACCTTATCAAAATATCTTACAAAATAAACTACAACGAAACCACGAAACAAGATTGTCTCCTGCAATAACTTCAGTTTCAATAGAATGAAAGAGCACAATTTACAAAACAGATTTATGAAACAACAACAGTCATATCATTATTGAGTTTCAGAAAATCATCTTTTTCGGGTTTGGGTGGTAAATATATACATTTTTTATTCAAAATATTAGTAAGAAAAAATGCAATAATTTCCATAATAGTAATTTATTATGCATAATATTTTCTTGTATAACATTTGTTTTTTATTTACAAGAAACATAATAATTTATTCAAAAAAGGAAAAAAAATTAATTTATTATTATTAAAAATAATAATAATAATAATAATAATAATAATTAAACGCAACTTAAATGTTGCAAACTTTTTTATGTACTTCGCAATCATTGAAAGAGATTAAGATAGCACTGATTGATAGATTATAACGAGCTATTATTTAATGCTCAGCCATTTCCAAATAAAAAGTAAAAAAAGCACCATGATAGGTATTTGTGCAATACATATTCCAAAAGAGAAAAATCTCCTCTTCTTTCATTAATATACTTAGCTTTTTTTAATAGAAAAGTCGGGGGTGGGATATAATTCTGAATCGAGAGAAAATTACTTAGAATTCATTTTGAAGCTTCCCCAGCATACTAACGTATGATCACAGTACATAGTTGGGGGCAAAAATCGTTTGGTTAGGGCCTATTATTAAATTTATACCATTTCCCCACATGACTCTTTAAATTATCATTTTCGGTTGTTGGAGTCAAATTGGGGAAATTATTCCAAATTACTAATTGGGCTAAATTTCTTTTTTTCTGGAATATGTACTGGCTCCCCTATTTATAATTCTAATTTGCTTCGAAATGGAATCTAAGTAAGTTCTTTTTGAATCAGAATTCAAAAAATTAAAAATAAAGAAATAAATGGTGCTAAGAGAAAAAAAAATAACAAAAGCATTTTTCGAATATTTTCGTTAAGTCTTTCAATGGCTGAGCATAAAAATAGAAGAAAAAAATAGCCCAGAAAATCTAAAGTGTAGTCACATTTTTTATTTTTTGAAAATGCAATGAGGAATAATACTTAAAATGAGTCAGAATAAATGATAAAATTGCTATAAGTATAATTCATTTGGAGGTAAATATATACATATTTTTATTCAAAAAGATGAGTAACAGAAAATACAATAATTTCCATAATAGAAATTTATTATGCATAATATTTTATTTTGTAACATTTATTTTTTATTTCTAAGAAACATAATAATTTATTCAAAGAAGAAGAAAAAAAGATCAATATATTATAAAGAAAAAAAAAATCAAAACAACTTAGATAACGCAAACTGTTTTATGTACTTCGTATTCATTGATTGAAAATAGCTTCGCATTGATTGATAGATTAAACCGAGCTATTATTTAATGTTCAGCCATTTCTATATGAAAATTACAGAGAGCACCATAATAGGTATTTGTGAAATGTATATATATTCCAAAAGAGAAAAATCTCCTTTCCTTTCATTAATATATACTTAGTTCTTTTATTTTACAAAAATCGGGGGTGGGATATAATTCTGAATCGAGAGAAAGTTACTTAGAATTCATTTTGAAGATTCCCAAGCATACTAACGTATGATCACAGTACATAATTGGGGGCAAAAATCGTTTGGTTAGGGACTATTATTAAATTTCTACCATTTCCCACCATGACTCTTTAAATTATCTTTTCCGGTTTTTGGAGTCAAATTGGGGGAAATTATTCCAAATTACTAGTGGGGCAAAATTTCTTTCTTTCTGGAATATGTACTGGCTCCCCTATTTATAATTCTTATTTGCTTCAAAATGGAATTTATGTAGTTTCTCTTTGAATCAGAATTCAAAAATTTAAAACTAAAGGAATAAATGGTGCTTGAAAAAAAAAAAAAATAACAAAACCATTTTCAAATATCTTTGTTAAGGCTTTCAATGGCTGAACATAAAAAAAAGAAGAAAAGAAAATGGCTCAGTAAATCTAAAGTGCAGTCACATTTTTTATTTTTATAAAATGCAATAATTAAAATGAATAGAAATGAATGATGAAATTGCCATAAGTATAATTTATCATACTTAACATTTTGTATGCGATATATACGTGTTACATTAAAAAAAATGAAGAGATTTTGAAAATATTAAAAATAAAACTTCTCTTTGCATTGACAAATTAAAAATAGCTTAGCACTGATTTAAGGGCATTTATTTCTCATACTGAATTCGTTAAGGTCTAACGACTTTATTACTCTGATTTATAAATAATTATATCAACAAGAACAAGATAGAAAAGTAAATTTTGTTTTTATTGGAAATATAATGTAAAATTCAAGTAATATGTTTTAAAATAAATCAAAGACATTCACCTTATTTTTATATTTATCTAAAAAGAGAATTTATGCGAATTCTATTAGAATTATAATAAAAAAAATGAAATAAAAGCCAATTGAATAAATAGTGTTATAAAAAATTAAGAATAATAAAGGCACTGGAGAATATTTTCGTTAAATATTTTAATAGATGAGCATTGAAAGTAAAAATATTTCAGCACAACTGGAAGTGATTGACTAATTTTGACACTTTTCGTAAAATAATATTTATTTCGGAAGATCGATATTATTGACGCCAGGGGTCATCCATAAAAACGATAAATCGGGGCCCTAAAATAAAAAAGTCATTGTCGAGTCTCTAGGGAAAAAAAAAATGATTTAGGGCCCCAGAAAAAAAAAAAAAAAAAAAAAAAAAATGATTTCGGGATCCGAGATGAGGAAAAAAAAAAAGATATTTTCGGGACTTCTTTCAGAAAAAAAAAAAAAAAAAAAAAAAAGAGAGATAGAGAGAGATACTTTATTGTACTCAAATATCACGTTATTAATAGGTCCTAAATTTATAAAAAAGACAAGCGCCCAGAATTCGGTCGTCCATTCATTGTGTTATTGGAATTGAATAATCTGATTGCGATGCGATGAGCGAACCATTTGACTTGTCATATTAAGTAAAGTTTATTTGCCGGTACTTTTTGAGGATGTATTATTAGGTCATTTGCCTTTTTCATTTTGAGAGTTTAGATGAGAATTGCACACGTAAAATTTTGTGCTCTACTTAGCTTTTAATAAATCATGATTATTAGGATCTTTCATTCTAAAAAAAAAATTTTCTGAAGAAATGAAAGAAAACTCGTTATTAGGATAAAAGGAATATTTAAGAGGATAACTCTTGTAGAAAAATAAATTTAATTACATTAAAAAAATAGGTGTACAATGTTATTTAAAAATTAAAAAGCATATTGAATGATAGCTAATAGAAAGAATGATATTTGATATTATAAAACAGGATAGTTACGTTTAACTAAAATATTAACTAACTAGAAAACATGAATAGTTGTGAAATTGAATAACATTAATAATAAAATGATATAATTGGATTGACAGAAGCAAAAACAATACCGAATTATCATTAGACTGTTCAATTTCTAGAATACATTTTAATAGTGAATATCGCAATCTAGAAAAATAAGAAATTCGTTAAAAACACGATCAAAATAAGATACAAATTCACTTAAAAAGTTGACTGATGGGTAGTTACGAAAAACGACGGATATATTAAATATGAATGGACGATTAGTTTCCAGGAGCTTCACGGGAAAGTCATCGTCTCTTCAATCAGTAGGTGAACAAAGTAAGCTTGATTCCTGATTGCCTCAAAGCGGGTTGTGTTTGCCAGGGCTGAGGGCTGGCTCATTCCTTCCCCAAGATTCAAGACAGGAAATGTTGCTAATGACGTTCACGTTTCTGGAGAGAAATTCGTGGTATTCTGTATCATTTTTCGATTTTTCGTTCAAAATTACTTGTTCAACATAAAAGTTTCACTTGAAATTTTATAAAAAACGAGGCTTAAAAAATATTAATAATAAATATTTGTAATAATTTTTAATATTAAGATGTTTTATTCTAAACATAGATTTACAAAGAAATAAAAGTTAGTTCGTTATTAAGATAAAAGTAAAAGTTAAGAGGATCATTAATGGAGAAAAGTAAAGCTAATTGCATTGAAAAATTAACTTTTGAAAGTTATTTATACTTTAAAATATTAAAAATAGAATAATTCACATTGCATATTAGAAAGTATTTTATGATAGTAAGAATAAGATTACGATTGTTAAGTATAATAAAAATAATAAAGAAACTAGTAGACAATTTTTAATGAATCAATAATTGTTTTATCAATATAAAAAGCTTTTAAATATCATTAGTTTATCTATTGAAATAGAAAACAAAATGATTTTTGACAGGGCAGGATTTTACAGTATTAAAAAAAATTGCTTATTCTTGCGCTTTTTTACAAATTAACTTTAGCGCAGGATTTAAGAATATTAAAAAATTTGCTTACTTTTGAGATTTTTTATAATTAACCTTAGCGCAGAATTTTCAAATTTTAAAAAAAATTTGCTTATTCATGCGCTTTGTTTATAATTAATCTTATAGCAGGATTTTAGAATTTTCAACAAATTTGGTCATTCATGCGCTTTTTTTATAATGAACCTTAGCACAGGATTTCAGAATATTCGAAAAATTTGCTTATTCCTGCGCTTTTTTATATTCAACATTAGCACAGGATTTCAGAGTATTCGGAAAAATTGCTTATTCCTGCGCTTTTTTATATTCAACGTTAGCACAGGATTTCAGAGTATTCGAAAAAATTGCTTATTCCTGCGCTTTTTTATATTCAACGTTAGCACAAGATTTCAGAGTATTAGAAAAATTTGCTTATTCTTACACTTTTTTATAATTACCGTTAGCACAGGATTTCAGAGTATTCAAAAAATTCGCTCATTTTTGCGATTTTTTACAATTAACCTTAGCGCATGATTTTACAGTTTTCAACAAATTTCGTTATTTTTGCGCTTTTTTATATTCAACGTTAGCACAGGATTTCAGAGTATTCGAAAAATTTGCTTATTCTTGCACTTTTTTATAATTAAACTTAGCGCATGATTTTAGAGTTTTTCACAAATTTGCTTATTCTTGCGTTTTTTTTATAATTAACCTTAGAGCCGGATTATAGAGTATTCAAAAAATTTGCTTATTCTTGCGCTTTTTTTTCATAATCAACTTTTTTATTTTACTCTTTTGACGTGATTGATATTTGCCTTTTGAGTTCTCTGGAAACGGCTATATGCTTTAATTTCCTATTTACAAGTTTAGTTTGATAGCCTTTCTCATAGATCACAACAAAACGTTTTCAACTTATTTCTGCATATTTTGGACTCAGGACTTCTCCTCAAAATCTACGAACCCATTTCATTTGTAATTTCAAATTTTATAAAACCGATGGGGAAAAAAAAAAAAAAAAAAAAAAAAAAAAAAAAAAAAAAAAATTGGCGCACATTATTTTAAGCGACTATTGCATAAGAATGCATTGGTTAACACGTTTAGCTCTTTTTAAATATAAGTGCAACTTTAAAAATCTTTTAAGCATAAGATAAGAACGAGACAATATTTGGCTTTCATACTAATTTCACTGTTCAACAACATAATAAACAATGACTAGCTAAATCTAGCTCCCCTTATCTCTTAATTCGACTTACGTGATACAATACTTCCTGTTTTTAGATATTGGATAAAAATCAATGGGAGAAACCTGAAAGGGATGAGTCAGTCCTTATATGGCCCTGGAGGCTTACAGGATTCCTCTTTCACTGTCTACTCCCATTTCGTCTCTCCTGTTCTTCCTCCTCCATCCTTTCTCCCCGTATCTCTCCCTCTTTTTCTTCTCACCTCCTCTGCCCTCTTCGCCCCTCTCTCCCCTTCTTCCCTCTCTCACTCTGTTCTTCCTCTTCCACTTTCATCATCCCCTCCCTTTATTCCGCCGCCTCCTCCTTCCACCCACCGTCTGCTTCCCCACGGTCAAACTCGCTTCCCCTAAGGAAGGGGAAGAATCGAGTTTGGCCGTGGCTTCCCATTCATCTCTCCTCTCCCTCCCATACTCTACCCCTCTTCATTCTTCTGTTTTTCTCTCTCACCACACTTTGTCTTCGCAGTCTGCTCCGATTTCTTTCTCTCTCTCTCCTATATACAGTGTGTATGTATTGTGTGTGTGTGTATTTTTCCTGTTTCATTTTTATTTCATTTTTGTATCTGTCTTTTTCTTGCACATATACACTCACATGTATATACTTATATGTGTTATAAATGTATGCTACCTTTTTTTTTAGTATTTGGTCTTTTCAATATTATTTCTGATCAGTGAAAATAATACATAATTACTTGTATTTACACAAATTTATTGCCTGTTTATTCTGTTTGTGCTTTCTCTTGCAGTTAAGATTTAAAAATAGGGCTTCATTTTATCACTTTGATATTTATTATTATTTCATATGGAATTTAAAAATGCAGTTGTTAATATGTATGCGTAAAACAGCCCAAGATTTTGGTAATTTTCACTCTTTTTCTTCTGCTTTTTCAGCACTTTTAAAACTCATTCTTATTTGTCGCGCACAAGATTCTTTGTTTATTTTATGCTGATCACTTTTAGGTGGATTATATTTGCACTTTCTGTTTTATTATTTTGCATATATGATTTCATATGAGTGACTTTTAATATTTGTTATTGGATATTTAAAAAGGTAGTTATATATTATCGAATACAAATTAGCCCTTATATTTGCCTTTTTTAGTGCACTTTTTAAATTGTGATAATCATGTGCATTATTTTTTTTCACACAAATTGTTTTCCTTGTCCACCAATTGGGAACATATCTCTCTCTCTCTATGTATATAGATATATATTGTTATTTAGCACACATGCTGCCAAAATATTTCTCTAATTATAAGGCTGTTCATAGCCTTGACAATTAAAACGGTTACTAAATAATTGCATGTGCACACAACAGGTATACTTTTATCTATTTTAATATTGAGTAATACTGATAATAACAGAAATTAGCGTCATTTACGCCATTATCTACGTATGTATCCGTCATAGTATCCGTGTGTAGATTTTTGATACCATTGAATAAGGAGTATTCATTTTCCTTAATTTTTTTCGGAATGACTTTCTGAAATTCAACCTTTCTTATCTTTATGTAAAAACAAAATTTCTGTTTGTAGTCTTTGAAATGTATTTCTCCTTTCTAATAAGTATTATCCAATATCTGTATTTATATACATGTGTGTGTATGCGTGCTATATGTTGTATACGTTTTTTTTTTTTTTTTTTTTTTTTTTTTGTGGTGTATGTTATCATCGTCTGTATGTTGGTATGTGATGGAAGTTGCAATGTTTCTGAATGTATTGCGTGTTTCTGCGCGGGTGTTGTGAGTGCATGAGTGTTGTGTATAAATTTAGTGTATAGTATGACTGTTTCATACATGTTGTGATTTTATTATATGTAATGTTGTGCGTGAATTGTGTTGTGTTTTAGTTGTATTGTTTATGTTTGTATGTGTATTTAATGTATTGTATGTAGTATCTTTGTGTATTACTTGGGTTACTTGTGCGTGTGTATGGATTGTGTGTATGCTGAGTATGTGTGGTGTGTGTTGTGTTTTTTGTATGAGTACATGTAGTTGTTTGTCTCTTGCGTATATGTTGCGTGTGTATGTGTGTGCATGTGTTGTGCATGTGGGTGTGTGTGCGTGCATGGCCATATAAGAGAGCAAGAGAAAGAAATCCCAGAGGAGATATGAAGACAAAGGATGTGAAACGAAGGGAGGGAGAAAGAGGAGAATGAGAGGAGAAGCATTGCCGTCCGGGGGTTGTCTCTGGAAGGAAATGCTCAGGTAGAGTATGAGAGGGTCGGAGAGAGGTGAATGGGAGGCGGACATGCGGTAGGAGAAGGAGGCAGTGAAAGGAAAAGGGAGCGGATGATGGATTATTAGGGGAAGAAGAAGGACGGAGTGAGAAAAGGAAAAAGGAAAAAGAGGGGCAAAGAAGACAGGGGAAGAGTGAGGAGAACGGAGGAAGGGGTACAGGGAGTAAGGGTGAAAGAAGGAGAGTGGGAAAGATAGAAGGGATTAGAGAGAAGAAAGAGAGAAATCCTGATCATCACCGAGTGCAAACTTTTAGGAATAAAGTTGAAAGAAAGATAACACTGAACAGATTGAAGAGATGAAATAATAAAAAAAGTTAAAGAGGGCTAAATTAAAAAAAAAAAAGATTGAAGATTATTTAAAAAGAATATTAAGGGGATTATATCAAACAGATTATCGGCAATATTTTTACAAAAAGGGAAAAACTGTTAATATAGAATATTTCTTTGTATCAAAATGGAGATTGAAGATTATTTTAAATATATATTAAGAGGATTATATCAAACAGATTATCTGAAATATTTTTACAAAAAGTGAAAAACTGTTAATATAGAATATTTCTTTGTGTCAGAATGTAGATTGAAGATTATTTAAAAAATATATTAAGAGGATTCTATCAAACAGATTATCAGAAATATTTTTACAAAAAGTGAAAAACTGTTAATATAGATATTTCTTTGTGTCAAAATGTAGATTGAAGATTATTTAAAAAATATATTAAAAGGATTATATCAAACAGATTATCTGAAATATTTTTACAAAAAGTGAAAAACTGTTAATATAGAATATTTCTTTGTGTCGGAATGTAGATTGAAGATTATTTAAAAAATATATTAAGAGGATTATTAAATCAAAAAGATTATCGGAAATATTTTTACAAAAAGTGAAACACTGTTCATATAGAATTTTTCTTTGTGTCAAAATGTAGCATTTTTGTTATTTGTTTCAAATCATCGAAATTAAATATTCTAAAATGAATCAGTAGAAAAAGACGAATTTATTTCGCTTGAGAAGTAAATGCCTTTAAATCAGTGCTATAAAACGTTTCTTAATCCTTAACGTTTGATTCATGTGCATTCATAACGTTATTTCTGTGAAAATATTCAATTATCTTGAACTTATGGCAATTAAATACGTAAAAAAGGTACAGTATTCCGGATTTAAATAACCATATGCATTAAATATTTACCACTCAAAGCCCGATAATATTCAATTATTTTGAACTTATGGCAATTAAATACGTAAAAATGGTACAGTATTCCGGATTTAAATAACCATATGCATTAAATATTTACCACTCAAAGCCCGATAATTGTTTTTTTTTTCTTTTTAATCTCAAATATCTTGTTGCTTAGAAAAAAAGAAG
The DNA here is from genome assembly GCA_964019185.1 of Maratus speculifer. NCBI lineage: Eukaryota > Metazoa > Arthropoda > Arachnida > Araneae > Salticidae > Maratus > Maratus speculifer. The sequence continues at coordinate 249,723,172 of OZ025301.1, forward strand.
AATATTAATAAGAGTACCATATAAAATAATAACGAAAATCCAGAGCAATTTTTGAGCAGTTCGTGAAGAAAAAGCCAAAGTTGTATAAAACTCAGAGGAAAAAAATAATTACCAATGTATAAAATAAACCACATCATAACAAAAACAAAAATAGCTGCTCTTAAAAACAACAACAACAAAAAAAAGGAACAGATGAATATATTTAAAGAAAAAATGAGGAGATATTTTGCTGAAAAAAAGTTGAATTAATAATGTTCTATTTAAATGAAATTGAAAATTGAAGAATTATCATATGATCAAATTTAAACTATCAGAAGCAATGTGCTCTTTCTAAATATTATTCAATAAGAACATAGCAAAGATTAAAAACCAGTTCGATGCATACTGTCAAAAGAAAAAAAAAGAGTAAATATATGATATAACTTTCAAGAATCTATTTATGGGATGAAGAATACTACAAAAATATAAAAAAAAAAAAGTTATGCATTATCAACAGAGCAAGTAGATTACTATCAGTGGACTGAATTTATACAGAATATAAACAAGCTTTTTTAAATACATTGTAATTCGATGGTTTCGTTGTATCAAGTAAAATTTCATCAGGACAACTAAAAGAATTTTGTTGGGATGTCAAGACTTTATGATCGTCAAAGAACTTTATTATTATATGGAACAAACATGCAATGATCTTATAATTATGTATTCACTTCCAAATTGTTATTCTCCTGAAAGTCACTTTGTGATTGCTTCCAAAGTTTATAATGTAATACATAGGTAATAATATGTTATCCCTTCTCTTGTACCACAAATTTAATACACATGTTGTAAAAAAAAAAAAAATTCTAGTCTGTTTTAATGCTTCATTGTCCTTATTGTCTTATAACTTAGCTTTTAAATATTTTATTCAAACTTCAGTTTTTATCATTAGTTTTTCAATCTAAATGTAGATCATCTCATTGTAAAAAACTCACAAGAAAGTTAGAGATCGGGAAATTAAATTTTTTAGTTCTTTTTTCCTATTACTTTTCTTAGGGATGGAATTTAGTATCAATCACTCAGTTGCTTGCTTACAGTTTACATTTACAATCAGCTGCTTGATTACAATTTATATTTACAATCAGCTGCTTCATTTTAAAACAATAATAAAACAATTTTGGAGCTGTAAATATTTCTTCAAATTAGGCAGTATTTTCTTTAATTAAATTAAATTTATTTTATTTTATTTATTTATTTATTTTGCAAAATTGTATAAATATTCATGTTTGTATGTTACTTTACATACATTTAATGAAAAATGATCATACGTTAGTTTAATTAAGATATACTAAACTATGGATTTTTCAAAAGGATATTTAACGTACGTGTGTTGTGCGCAGAATTATTAAAAATATGTTTGATGTATGCACTCAATATTACTATACACAATTTTAAATTATTTTACTTTCACTTCAATCGAAAATGACAATTAAGTTTATACATGAAAAAGAAAATCAGAGAATTAAGGTTTAAAATGCAAAATTTATGATAAAATTGCAATAAATATATAAAAAATAAAAAACTTAAAAATATATAGCGTTTAAAAAACTTTATAAAATACAATATAATACAAAATATAAGGTTTCTATGTTGCATAGTTTTGGAAATAGAATTCGCGCATTGTCAAAAATATCCCTTCGAAGAAAAATATCGTATTTTCGGGTGTATAGCCCGCACCCTGTGTATAACCCGCACCCCTAAATCGAGCAGTGCAGTAAAAACAGTTCGTGTATAGCCCGCGGAGATGCATCGGTGTATAGTCCGCGGGCTATACACCATTTACGAACGTATATTTCGACCAGGGTTCGAAATTAGAAGCCATTAGTCATAATTTTTAACACAAATTTACCAAATTTTTTCGTGATGCATAATATCTACAGTAATTGGGCTAAAAAATTAAGATTATCAGTACCGTAATTTTCGGAAGAAACGCCGCGGCGTTTACGTGTTTTAAGATAAAATTTCAAGCGATGCGGCGTTTACGCGCATTTTTTTCAAAGAAGCGTGATATTTAAAAAAAAATTCCGAAAATTAAAATAAAAATCGGCGATAAATTCAAAATTTCGGACATAAAATGTAAAAGTATCTTATTTCATTGGTTCCCAAAACTATCGAATCCTCGGAATCGATCCGAAATGCACCAAATCCGAAAAGGGACGATTCCTCGGACTCTATCTGAAATGAAACGACTCCGGAAAAGTTCGATTCCTAGAACTCGTTCCGAAATGAAACGACTCTGTAAAGGAACGATTCCTTGGAATCGTTTCAAAAAAGAACGACTGCTCTGAATCGTTCCGAAATTATATAAATCACGCACTTTTTTTTGTTCTTTGAACAGGGGTCGGTAGATTTTTTTTTTTTTTTTTTTTGAAAAATAAACTAAAGATGATCTTAAATTCAGAATTGTCGAGATTGGAAGGGTTCCGGATTTTGGATTTTGTACTCTACAAACGCAATGGCTATTATACGTCTATTAGTGCAATACTTGGCGATAGTTGCGACAGTTCTTTCAAATCCAGAAATAACTGTATTTAAGCAGTAAAAAAAGCCTTTACAAACATGGGAGAACTCTCTAAATTTCAAGGCATAACGAAAAAAATTTACAAATTTCGATGTTTTTTTCGAATTTTTTAAGGTTTAAAAATTTTAGAAAAAATATCACGATTTCCAATTTATTTAAAAAAAATCTTTGTATAACCCGCACCGTGTATAAGCCGCAGCGGCTTTTTGGGAGGTTTTTTTTATTGTATAAGCCGCGGACTACACCCGAAAATACTGTAGTTTTAAAATTCAAATTTTCCTCGACTTGAATGAGTATTTTTCCACATATTTCCTCACACTGGAGTACCGTCATATATGTATACATATAAACATGTTATTAGTTAATAATAGACAAAAAATGACTTTTAAAATTTTAAAGATGATCTCCCTTTTAAAATTTTTTTTTTTATTTTTTCTTTCGTTTTCAAAATATTTCTAAAATATATGCTTAATTTAACATTTTACATGTTAAAACTAACGAAACGTGAGTAGGATCCAACACTTTACATAAAATTGAACATACATTTTAGAAACACATGGGGAAAAAATGAAGTACTCGGAAATGAGTAAATCGATGCGCCGTCATATATGTATATATGACGGTACATCATATCGTATTGAGTATGTTTGGATAAAAAATGAACACATTGCTTTCTCAAATTTAAAACATGAAATGTTATCAATCCAAACAAACAATTATTGTGTACCCTGTTTAGGTTTATTTCATTCTTTGCGGAAACAAAGATGCTTATTAATAAAAATATTAAATTATGCACAGTATTTTAAAATAATTTTAAAGTATACTTGCAAATAATGCTTTTGCCATTAAAAATATTCGACTTTGGTAGTTTGCTGAAATTTAGCTATTTTTCTTAACAAATAATCAATTAAACTATTTATTGTTAGTAATTTTGAGCAAGAAATAAATGACAGTATATTTTTTACTTTAACTTGTAAGTTCAAGGTACAGTTCATTGCGATTTATATTTGAACATGACCACGAAATCATTCTCATTTTTGAATACATTTGAATCGGAACTATTTTGAGTATCTGAAGTACTTAAAATTGAGTATTTTTTTTTCTTTTTTCAATTTTGAGAACCTATTTTTTTAGTCACGTGAAAAAAAAAACACATTCTAAAAGGAGATAACCCACCACAGTTATAAAATATTGATTTCCTGTGGATATACAGTCGACTCTCGTTAATTCGAACTCGTTGGGACCACAAGAAATGTTCGAATTATCCGAAGTTCGAATTATGAAAAGTATGAAATGAGAACATGCTTAATATGGTACTATTACAAAGGAATTAATACCTATTATAGTGTGGTTTTTTATTTATTATGTCTGTTATCATCAGAATATGACTTAATATTAAATTAGAATGTAGAAATACATAAACTAATTAAAGGATTAGAATCAAGCACAATGGACGAAAAATTTGAAGCCAGAATGATGGACAGACGGGGCAGCTAGAAAGAGGATATCAAATGGATTGGATTATACGTATAGTTGTTCGGGACAATTCTCACAAAAATCAAAGAAAAGAAAGTTATTCAAATGATCTGAAGTCCGTGAGAAAGAAACGAAGAATGAAAAATTGCAATTCTTGTTAGTTCGAATTAAACGATGTCAAGAGAAAATGAGTTCGAATTAATGAAAAAGTTTAACGTTATTCTGCCATTGAAAAATTCGGGATTTCATGGTTAATTCGAATTAAGCGAAGATTCGAATTATCCGATTTCGAATTAACGAGAGTCGACTGTATTTTAAATATACAGATGCATCATACTCCCAAAAACACAGAATTAGCAAGAGGGAATCGAAAGTTGACTGAGTAGCAGCTTCTAACCCTTTCGGGTTTGGTATACTATTAACAATGCATGTCCTAATTGAGTATCTTATTTTAACCCTTTCGGGCCTGGTGTACTACTAATAGTACATGTCTTTTAAATTAGTATTATTTTGTTTTAAGAAGCACTTTTTCTATATTTGCATGTTATAATGTTAGTATATGTCTAAGTATTTACTATATGACTTCATTTATGTTTATGCACTTAGTAATAATAATAATTATTATTATTTGCTTCTTTCTCTTTGCGCGTTTACGATTCTTTTATCTTAAACATATATTTCACTCTTTGAATTTAAAATAAAAGTTACTTTCCTGAAAGAATCCTGTGTAACAAAGCGTAAAAAATGTTAGAAAATTGAAATAAATTTAATCTTATCGTAATACAATTTTTTCCAAACAACTCCGAAAAATTCTTCCTTATCTTACAGTCATATGAATATTACTTGAATAGTACGTGGAACAACAGCATTCGTCATCTTCCAGCCAATGAAATTTCATTAAACACTAATTAATCTATTTGGATAGCTAGTTTTAATATTATTAACGTAAAAGTATTTTTTTCTAAAAACTGAAAAAAAAATCGAACCCGAAAGGGTTAACAAATATTTTTGTTACTGTTTACGTGTAGTAATGTTTGTCCATACATTTACTACATGACTTCATTAAAGTTTAGGCATTCAGTAATAATAGTAATAATAAATACAGTCGAATCTCTATATAACGAAACTCCATACATCGAATTTCTCCATATAATGAATTTTTAGTAAGAACAGTCCCCTTTTCGCATGATTGCATTAAAAACAGACTCTATATAGCGAAATATCTATCTCCATATAACGAATTTTTTCATAAATTGATCTTAATTTATTCAGTTTTAAAAAAGCTTCGAAATCATATGGAATCAATTTTCCATCACTTATTTTTAATTTATCGTTCAGTGGAGAGGTTTTTTTTTTTTTTTTTTTTTTTTTTTTTTTTTTTTTTTTTTATAAATATTACTTCTCTCCTTATTCTTTAAATCTAACAAGTTCATCCCACCTCCCACACACCTTTCAACATCCTTCTCAAAACACAGTCAATTGAATTGTTACACATATAAGAGAGGAATCAATGAGACGAATTTTTACTGGAACGATGGATTTCGTTATATATAGAGGCTCGACTGTATTTACTTAATTCTCTTTGCACCTTTTACTATTCTTTTATTTTAAACATATACTTCACTCTTTATATTTAAAATAACGGTTACTTTTTTGTAAAAAAACATGTGTAATAAAGCGCAAAAAGTATTAGAAAGTTGTAATATCAGTAAAATCTTGTTTTAATATAATATTTTCTGAGCATCTACAAGAACTCTTCCTTAGCCTATTGTTATATGAATATAAACTGAATAATAAGCAAAGCAATAACATGCATAATAGTTCAAATAGTGAAATATTCGTTAAACTTTAATTAATCTATTAGGATAGCTAGTGTTAATGTTATAAACGTAAAAAAATATAATAATAATAATAATAATAATAATAATAGTAATAATAATAATCTTAAATAAATAAAAACGGACTTGAAAGAGTTAAACGAGAAACAATGGCCAATTGATGTAGCTGGTTGATCACAAACACGGTTGGCATAGTTACCGATTTTCTTTGATTTTAAAACTCGTCACGCAAGTATAATCTAAACTAAAAGTATTAGCTCTGTCTCTGTGGTTGTATGCGTCTGAGACGGCTAGCAAAATCTATCGCGCATAGAAGTTTGAAAATGTAGGTAAAGGTAGTCCAAGATAGGTCCACGGCACCTGTGGCTCAAAATTTTCATATTTTAAGGACCCTTGGGACCCTTAAAATTTTTATGCACCAAATTCTTATTAAATTGACCTCTTTTTATATAATCTTCTTTATTTTTTGGAACCTCTCCCCACTTAGTTATTCTCGACTTTTTACTTTTCATGTTTGATCCTGGAACTTTGGGGCCCGTTTCAGGGCCCGTTAAAGTTTTCTTTTTTATAATAAATTGCTATTGAATTGTTTTCATTTAATTCGATCTTCATATTTGGGATTCCAGTTCCATTTAGGTATTTTCTAGTTTTTAAATTTCATATAAGACACCGGGTCCCTAGGGAATCATATGGCCCGACCCAAGGCGCCTTGAACTTTTTGTGTGCCAAACATTTTTCACACCCTAAATTTCTCACCTTCTTAGTGCAAAATAAAGTTGATTCTTGGACTCTTCTTTAAAAGCCAACACCCTTATATTTTTAGGGCCCTTTTTTTAAACTTTTACCTAATCAATTGGTGCATTTTTTAAAACATTATTCTAATAATTCATACCCTGTGCATAATTTTTGACTAATTGTAATTCTAAAGCGCTGAGTAATAAGAAATTTTAAAGTATTATCATGTTAGGGTCTTCTTTTTCACTGTCACTTGCCCTCTTTTTGGCCCAAATCCCTTAAAAATAATCCGATTCAGAAGCTTTTTTCCCCTAACAACTTCTTAGGTCCTCTAATTACTACATAAACGATAAAGAAAAAAAAATCTTAGGTTCTAGCTACTACCAATTTTGAATATTAATCGTGTTCTTGGACCCCGTGCAACTTCTTTAAAAATGATCCAAAATGATTGCAATTTTATTTAACATAGTTTTAGCGTCCTCCAATTATTTTAATAACTTCAAACATATTTTTATACCCAACTAACATACTAAATTAATTCCTGGCTCCTTGAAGTTTTTGTAATAATAAATAGTTAATGAATTGCTTCTTTCGATCCGATCTTCGTTTTTAGGATTCTTTATCCATTTAGATATTTTCAAGTTTTTACATTACATAAATACACTCCCCTTAGGGAATTATGTTTTTTTTTTTTTTTTTTTTTTTTTTTTTTTTTTTTTTTTTTTTTTTACATTAGTAAAAATAAAAAATAAAAAAAAATAAAAATAAAAATAAAAAATAAAATAGAGAGATTAGTTTTAGGTATTGGACCCCCCTCCCCCTTAATCTTACCATTTCAACAATGATGATAATGTTGTCCCATATTAATATATAAACAACCCTTTGGATATAGTTCGGGCACTGGTTTGAATTTGAATTTGAATGAGTTGTGTGAATGTGTTTGAATGAATTTGTTTGAGTTTGAATTTGAACCGGGGTAATAACGCCAATCCTTGGCGTTATTACCCCGGTATATTTATTGCGCAGTAAATTTTAAACTACAAATTATCTCGAGACGATATTCAAAATCTTCTAAAACATTTTGAAAGTACATGAAATACACTACAAATTAATGTAATAAACAAAGTATTTCCGGATAAAAAATATAGTCTTCGCACCAAAAAACTTATCTCGCAAATTTTAGATCAAGCGTTAATTTTAGAATTTTAGTTGCTTGTAAAAGCAATAAGATCTACAAATGAAACAAATTAACTCTAAGCTGTTTTTTGCGATTTATATGACTCAAAACCATTCTGCGCAAAGCACAAGGGTGTCATTTTTCGGATTATTTCATAATTATGCAAAATATTAGCACTTGGCGTAATTACCCCGCCTGGCGTTATTACACCAGAACACCTTATATATATATATATATATATATATATATATATATATATATATATATATATATATATATATATATATATATATAAATGTGAAAGTGTGTCCGAAAACTGGGAATGAAACTGGCTTCTAAACGGATGGATTAATGTCTTTGAATCTTTGCATATAGATAAATTAAAGACCGGAAATGAACATAGGCTAATTTTTAATTAGTTTATTCAAATATTTTCCTTAATAATTCAAAATTTCATTATTTTTCATACAGAATCAATTAACATTTTCCCAATAAATAATAACCATTTTTCTTTCTTGTTGCCAAAAAAATGAAATCCTGGAATAATATTTTCTCGGCAATTAATTTTCAATTGAACAGTTTCCACGTAAAAAATTAGAATAAAAATAATTCAAATAAAAATAAATATGACGTCATACTTAAATAAAAATAAAAGGTCTATTTTTTATAATATATTTAATAAGGATATTTGTTTAGTTAATAAGAATTTCTGAGTCAAAAATGGCGATATAAATGATAAGTAAAAATTATGAAAAAGAATTATATTTTTAACAAAATATTTCACTTTGAAAAATGTGACGTCATAGTTGAAATAAAACAGGTAATTTATAGTAATCTTTAAAAATACAAGGGGCATGAATATCAGTAGCTAATCGAACTAGATAAATAATGACGCCATATTTAAAATGAATGATAAATATTTTTACTTATACTAATTAATGAGTTATAAGTTACATACAAATGAACATTTTTATTCAAAACTCATAATTATCAATGGAAGAAATATTTTTTGGGGAAAAGGCAGAAAATAAAACGACTAATTAATATGTTTTTGACTCTATTTTTTAACACTTTCCAACAAAATTTAAAAGTATGCTTTCGGTTTGTCTGTCCGTCTGGTCGCTTTCTAACTTTCGTAAATATACTCGGATTGCCATGAAATTTTTGGACGTTATTAACGTCTGCCTTAGCACGAATACCTTTTGAAAATGAAGTTTCTACCATGATTAGTTTATTTACAGGGATAGTCAAAAATCTTCCTTACATTACGGCATTATGGGAGAAAATAGTTTCAATTGAATTTTAACGATGTTACACTCTGTGAAACATATTCAAATTTATATATATCTACAAAGTGCACTAAAATATGTATTTTGTAAAGCATGCAGTGAAAAGGGCACTTAATATTCATTTACAGGGTCATACAGAAGAATTCCCGGGGAACTAATATAGGGGGAAACAGTTTGCGACATATTTTAGTTATGGTAAACGATTTCATGTATAATCAAATTGATATACGTTGCTGAGGCTTAATGTGAGTTATTTGATGCATAACACGAAGTGCATAGCATTTACCGGGACGCACAAAAGATTTTAAGTAGTATATATTCTATCCGAAGTACTGTATATGATGGATGATGACTGTTACATGAATTAAATGCATTTTGAATGATGCTTTTTAAGTTTCACTAAATGTATGCATATTAAGTGGTTATTTAAATGCTAATAGTTACACAATTTAGATATACAGGGTTACACAAAAGATCTCGGAAAGGTTACTGAATATGGGCGTAGTTTCCTTAAAGGTAGTTTTTAAATAAAATATGAATTTTTACTTTGAACTGCATTCAGTAAAATAAGAAATGTTTGTAGAATATAGATAAAATGATGTACATGATCACGCAAAGAACTGGATACATGGTTGTCTTCGGATGATAATTTCTGAAAATGTAATTTATGTAGTAATAAGGAATGTTTTTGTTTGAACTAAATTTTAGAAAAAATACCTTCGTGTATAAAAGGTATTAGGTAAACTATAGGGTTGAACAAAAGTATTCAAGAATGATCGCGGAAAGAAAAATTTCAATCAGCAAAAAAATCGGCAAATAGGAATCATCAGAAGTTTTTTACTTTAAATCTCGATAAAAAGTTAATTACACATACACATTTTAATCAACAAATTCTTTTGCTTGATTGATCAATTAATTCTTCTTTAAATATTATGTGAACTAAGTCACGGGTAACAGCTAGTATCTATAATATATATATATATATATATATATATATATATATATATATATATATATATATATATATATACAGGGGTTGGACAAAAATATGGAAACACCTTAAAAAAACACGTTTCCTTGCCTAGTATTGTGTACGGTACCCGTTGTTATTCAAAACAGCTTGCAGTCTTCTCGGAATGGATAAATACAGTTTCTGTATGTTTGACAAGGGAATATTGTACCATTATTCTTGCAAAATGGTGGCAAGTTCAGATAACGATGTTGGCGGTGGATAGCGAGAACGCACTTTCCGCTCTAATGTACACCACAAAGGTTCGATAATATTCAAGTCTGATGACTTTGGTGGCCTGGGGAGATGCGAAAATTCATGCTCATGCTCAGAAAATCAGTCCTGGACAATGTGAGCTGTGTGAACGGGGACGTTGTCGTCTTGGAAGATATCATCATCATTGGGGAACAAAGCTTGTACCATTGGATGGACTTAATCGGCCAAATGTTCACATAAGTCTGAGCAGTAATCCGCCCTTACAGAGTTATCATGGGGCCAGAAGAGAACCACGATATGCCTGCCGAAACCATCACCGAACTCCCGCCATGTTTCACTCTTGGCAACAAACAGTCTGTATTATATAGCCGGCTTGAGATGGCGTTCTCCAGACGTAAACTCGGCCAGAAGTGGGGAATAATGTGAAAGAAAACTCATCAGACCATATTACGCTCTTCCACTGCTCTATAGTCCAGGCTTAATGACTTAAACACCACTTTTTCCTGTTACAGGCATTAGCATTACTGATGGATGGCTTTTCAATTGCAACACGGCCAGCAATTCCCTATTTATGAAGCTCCCTTCTAATTGTTTTGGTACTCACAGGATTTGGCAAAACGACATTCATTTCAATCCATCTCATTCCTCAGCGATAATCCTCTTTAATGATCGTCTGTCACGATCACTCAGCACACACTTTCGTCCGCGCTGTGATTTAGTGGATGATGTTTTTTCCGCATTTCGAATAAATCTTCGACACATTACCTCTTGAAACACTAAAAATCTCGGCTACTTTGCTTACTGAAGCACCCACCATACGCTTACCAACAATTTGTCCACGTTCGAAGTCTGTTAACTCTGACATAATGCAATGATAATCTCACATAACAGTGCTCCAACAACGACTGAACGGTGCAGCGATTTTACGAAGTTGTATAGGTGTCGTCAGTAGGCGAAAACTCCAGTGCCATCAACATAGTTCATTATAATCAATCTTTCTTTTCAAACATGCATTTCAAAAGGTGTTTCCATATTTTTGTCCAACCCCTGTATATATATATATATATATATATATATATATATATATATATATATATATATGTGGGAGTCTTTCTCCAACAGCCAAGTATCAGGTCTTATAAGGTTCTTCATATCACAACTCTGATAGAAAAGGCCTTTAGAAGCAGACGATTTTCTGAAAAAACTCCATTCAGACGAAAAGCCGAAGAAAAAAGAACTGAACGGAAGGAAGTTGGATGGAATGTTCGGAGAGTTGGTGGATTTTAGAAGAATGTGGATTAAGATGACGCGTATAAGATGTAACTGATTAATTAGAGTTATGATTGTTCGAAATGTAAATATTAATATGTAAATATCTTTTTTGTAAATATTAACGTTTAATATAAGTCATTTAAAAGTTAAACGGTGTCAGAATTTTAATTTACCTCCGAGTTTATTTATTTATGTGTTCGAAAGAACTTAAAGAAGAAGAATCTCCATAAATTTTGGTCTCAGTAAGTGAGATACAGACGCACGCCCACAGAAGAGGAAATATTTTTTGAACATCTTGGAAGCCGATATTTTTTAGAACAGTGATGGAATGTCAAGCTTACAAAGCTAATTCAGAAGAGGTAAAATTTTTCGACGAATGTGCAGTCACAGTGTGAAGCTGAGCATCTGATTATGAAGTGAGTTTATTATTTCATTTTTCTTTTCAATAATGGAAAAATTAGTTGATTTAAAGGAATTAGAGTTTTCTTTGAAAACTGAAAAATCATCTAGTATTAAGACATTGCACAAATTAATTTTTGGAGAAATCGGTGACAGAAATAATCGACGTAGAATTCGGAATTTTACTGGGTTTACGTTTGAAGTAGATTCCGATGAATATCAAACTAAATTCAAAGAAATTAAAGATAATTTTTCTGTTAACGACTTAATTACCATTTGCAATGTTTTGTGTATAAATAATTCGGGAACTTTTGATGAAATTGCTGCCAGAATAATTTCTAGTTTATGTGATTTTAGTATTTTGAAAATTAATATGATACCCGATGAAGGTACTTTTAGTGATGACGAGAGTGCCGATGAATTTAATGATGATTTACAAGATAAAACTAAAAATATTTCAACTGTTTTTGAGAATAATATGAGAAATGATTCTGGTAGTTCTAATTGTGAAAGTAATGAAAATCAGAAAGTTCTAATTCCTGATTATGTTATTAAACCTAGTATTTCTATAAATGACATAGAATCGATGATAATGATGTTTGAAGGTACTGAAGTACAAAATATTAATAAGTGGCTTGCCGATTTTGAGGATATTGTTTCATTATTTAACGTTAGTGATTTGCACAAATTGATTTTGGCTAAACGCCGTATGACAGGCAAAGCAAAATTATTTCTTGAAAGTGAAACAAATATTAATTCGTGGTCTAAATTAAAAGCCCTACTCATATCTGAATTTGGTCAAACGTGCAATTCAGCTGAATTACACGAATTGCTGTCCAAAAGAAAAATTAGACCACATGAATCGTTAGATGAATATTTTTTAAATATGAAACAATTATGCTCAAAAGGCAATATTGAAGATTCTGCCCTTATTCAGTATGTAATAAATGGAATTAATGACCCCATTTCTAAAAAATCTTTTTTGTATGGTTGTCCCAATATTGCTGAATTTAAACAAAAATTAAAGATTTATGAAAAAATCAGATCGGAGTATGAAAATGCAAAATTTCATAAATATGAAGGAGCTAAGCCTAAAATTAAATCCGAAGTTGAAGTTAAGAACAAATTTAAGCCTGTAAAGCCAAATATGCGTTGTTTTAATTGTGGCGGGAATAATCATAAGAGTATTAACTGTGTAAATAAGGATAAAGGGCCGCTTTTTTTTGCTTGTAACGCTTATGGTCATAAATCATTTCAATGTAATAAATCTAAAGATACAAGTGTTAAAAATGCTCAGTCACAAGTAAACATTATTACATCCCAAGATTTAATTCTGAAAGAGATAAAGCTTTATTCTTTGCGTTTAATCTCTTTAATAGATACTGGTAGCCAAAAGACTTTGTTAAATAAAAGTATTTATGATAATTTGAAGAACTTTGTAGAATTGAAACCTACGAGTATCTCTTTGACCGGTCTAGGAAAAGCCTCAATTAAACCAGAAGGTTGTTTCAATTCAGAAATCGAAGTAGATGGTTCAAAATTTAAAGTTACTATTTTTGTCGTTAAGGACAATTGCATTAATTTCGATTTAATTATTGGCACTGATGTTATTCATCAAGGTACATTAACTATTTCTGAGAATAAAGTGAAACTGTTTAAAGCTGAAGTTCAGTCTAATGACTTTTTAGTATATATTGTAAACCTTTTGGATGAGCCTAAAATTGATTTAACTCACATTGCTGACAAAAAATTACGTTCAGAGTTATACTCTTTAATTGAAAATTATGTACCAATTAAAACTAAAACAGTAGATGTTAAAATGAAAATTAATTTAACTGATGAAATTCCTGTTTGTTCTTCCCCTCGAAGATTACCGCCATGCGAGAAAAAAATAGTCGAAGACCAAATTGAGGAGTGGCTAGCTCAGGGAATAATTCGAGAAAGTTCTTCTAATTTTTCTTCGCCGGTTGTGCTAGTTAAGAAAAAAGACAACACAACGAGACTTTGTGTTGATTACAGATGTCTTAACAAAAAGACAGTGCGTGAGCATTTCCCCTTGCCAGTTATCGATGATGTAATAGACCAATTACATTCTGCCGAAGTATTTACCACCATAGATTTGAAAAACGGTTTCTTTCATGTAGATGTTGAAGAAGACTCGCGGAAATACACCTCGTTTGTTACTCATGAAGGACAATATGAATTTTTGAAATGTCCATTCGGGTTGACCAATAGCCCTAGTGTTTTTCAAAAGTATATTTATAATGTATTTCGAAACCTATTAAAAGATCACATTGTTGTCATTTATATGGATGATTTAATAATACCTGCTAAAAACGAAGCTGAAGGTCTAGAAAAATTAAAACTTGTACTCGAAACTGCATCGGAATATGGATTAGAACTAAATCTTAAAAAATGCAATTTTTTGAAGCGTGAAATTGATTTCTTGGGGTATAGAATCATAAATGGTAAATTGTATCCCTCTCCACTGAAGACTAAAGCAGTAATAAATTTTCCCGAACCAAAGTGTACCAAAGATGTTCAAAGTTATTTAGGATTGACAGGATACTTTCGAAAATTTATAAGAAATTATTCGGTTATAGCTAAACCGTTAAGTGACCTGCTAAGAAAAGATTCAAAATTTAAATTCGATATAGAAGAACAAAGAGCTTTTAATGAACTCAAACGTATTTTGTCGTCAGAACCAGTACTTTTAATTTACAATCCCAAAAGTGCGACCGAAATCCATTGTGATGCCAGTATTGATGGCTATGGAGCTGTTTTAATGCAACAATCTCCAGTAGATAATCAATTTCATCCAGTTTATTTCGCAAGTAAAAAAACCACCGAAGCTGAACGGAAGTACACTAGTTACGAATTAGAAGTTTTAGCTGTAATTGAAGCCCTGAAAAAGTTTAGAGTATATGTGCTAGGTATCCCATTTAAAATTGTAACCGATTGTAATGCATTTAAAATGACTTTGGATAAAAAAGAAATGAGTACAAAAATAGCTAGATGGGCAATAATGTTATCCGATTTTGATTATGTTATTGAACATAGACAGGGTAGCAGTATGAGACATGTCGATGCATTAAGTAGATATCCTATTTGTATGGTAATCCAAGATAGCTTAACTTTAAAAATTATCCAAGCTCAAGAAACCGATGACCATATTAAAACAATAAAAGAAATCCTAAAGGTGGAATCTTATGATGATTATCTAGTTAAAAATGATGTTCTTTATAAATGTGTTAATGGTAATTATTTATTAGTTGTACCGGAAGACATGCAAATGAATATAATCAAGGCCGCTCACGAAAAAGGTCATTACGCAGTTGCAAAAACAGAGAAAAGTTTAGAAAATGATTTTTACATCCCTAAAGTTAAACAAAAAATTGAGAAATGTATAGGAAATTGTGTTCCCTGTATTTTAGTTAATAGAAAATGTGGTAAACAAGAAGGCTTACTTCACCCAATAGAAAAACAAGAAACTCCATTACACCAGTACCCATTGTCACCAGTAATTGCGCAGAGTACATGAAGCCGTGGACGGACGAAGCTTGACAAAGAAAAAAAAAAAAGAATTTCACCGATTTTGACACTATACCGACCATGACAAACCACTGGACTGACAACTAAAAGAATTTTAACTTTATTCTCGAAAAGACGTAAGAAAGAAGAAGACGAAAAGACGTAAGACAGAAAAAGATGAAAAGACGTAAGGAAAAAGAAGATGAAAAGACGTAAGAAAGAAAAAGACGAAAAGACGTAAGAAAGAAGAAGACGAAAAGACGTAAGATAAAAGAAGACGAAAAGATGTAAGAAAGAAGAAGACGAAAAGACGTAAGATAAAAGAAGACGAAAAGACGTAAGAAAAAAGAAGACGAAAAGACGTGAAGAAGAAGAAAAAAAAAAGAATACGAATTTATTTTGAAAGAAATTATTTAAATTTTCTCATGATGACTTCTTTTTTTCAATTTAGACTTTGGATGCTGCTGTGTTTTTTTTTTCTTTATCTTTCCAGATGATCCAACTGCTGCTGCCTCCAAAGGGACGAGCATTCGAGGACGAAAGCCTAGTTAGGACGGCCGTTGTGGGAGTCTTTCTCCAACAGCCAAGTATCAGGTCTTATAAGGTTCTTCATATCACAACTCTGATAGAAAAGGCCTTTAGAAGCAGACGATTTTCTGAAAAAACTCCATTCAGACGAAAAGCCGAAGAAAAAAGAACTGAACGGAAGGAAGTTGGATGGAATGTTCGGAGAGTTGGTGGATTTTAGAAGAATGTGGATTAAGATGACGCGTATAAGATGTAACTGATTAATTAGAGTTATGATTGTTCGAAATGTAAATATTAATATGTAAATATCTTTTTTGTAAATATTAACGTTTAATATAAGTCATTTAAAAGTTAAACGGTGTCAGAATTTTAATTTACCTCCGAGTTTATTTATTTATGTGTTCGAAAGAACTTAAAGAAGAAGAATCTCCATATATATATATACTACCTCCGACAATAAAGTTCGGT
Source organism: Maratus speculifer (assembly GCA_964019185.1). Taxonomy (NCBI): domain Eukaryota; kingdom Metazoa; phylum Arthropoda; class Arachnida; order Araneae; family Salticidae; genus Maratus; species Maratus speculifer. The sequence goes on from OZ025301.1 coordinate 249,739,667, forward strand.
GAATAGTCCTGTAACATTAATGTAGATGAAATATTAACGAAGGTTACCATACCATCCTTCGAAATAGTCATCTCCCTTAACTATGCACTCCTGAGATCTGTTATACATGTTCTGGGAAAATCGCAAGAAGTCTTTTTTTGGGATGGAGCTCAAAAGCTTCGTCACGTTTCGTTGGATGTCAGCAATAGGGTCAAATCTCTTTCAAAGCGAGTTTGAGTCTTGGAAATAGGAAGAAGTGAGGAGGATTGAGATCTGGCGAGTATGGTGGATGTTCAATTTGCACATTTCCTTCATGAATTTCTTTCGGTGTCTTGCAAAACTTAAAACCAAATTTTAAACTGACCTGTTCTTCGTTCATTTTCCTGTTCTCAGTTAAGAACCAACACACTGAACAAGCGCTTAGTAAAGCACTTCTTACACAGAAGATAAACGATGCTCATCTGAAAAATGGTGTGGGAAGATGGTCAACACTTGCCTCTATGCATGTGCAGCGTTTTGTTTTCCCAGTGTTCCCAGATCGGTCGTTCTGAATTCATTCACCGAACTTTTTTGTCAGAGGTAGTATATATTTGAATTGGATAGTTGAGGACTCTCTTAAGATCGCTCCTTGATTACTTTTTCGATTTTGGTTGCAGGTATTTTATATAAGTTACTTTCACTTCCAAAACCGGTTCACAAAGTGAAATTAACGTTATAGAAAATACCTGCGACCAAAATCGAAAAAAAAAATCGAAAAACGACCTTGAGAGTGTCCTCAGATATCCAATGAAAAAAAAATTATATATATATATATAGTGAAACCTCCATATAAGGGACACTCCGAATAAGGGACACCTCTATTTAGGAGACAAAAGTTCCGGTATCAGTCCCTTGGTATAGGAAGTGTAGTGTATTTATCTTTGAATAAGGGACACTCGATTTAAGAGACATTTGAAAATGAGATTAACTCATTCGACTCATGCGTTTCTTACACAAATTTTATTAAGTTAATACCACTTTAAAAAAAAAAAAAAAAAAAGCCTCCTTCAAGTACATAATTAAAAAAAAAAAAGCTTTAATTAAATAACAAATTTTATTTTCCTTTGTTACTGGTATGACAAAAACAAATTTTGCAAAGAAAAAAGTTGCCCAGTCACACTGGACATACAAGTGCAAAATGTTAAAGGGGTTGATTTTTGCAATTGAGATAATAAAGTAGTCTGTGATGAAAATGAAAATACAAAATTTTGCGAACTTATCACTTAGTTAGTTATGTTGGTACAGACGTATGCAACTCAACTCATGAACATTTATTTATCCACAATTCAGATGAAGATATCGAAATGCGTTTATCTCTATTAGAGCCGGAAGTGGTAGTGCAGAATGTGTCAACTGTGAAATCCATCGAGTTCACAGTTGAAATTCCAGAATTGTTTAAAACTCGATTCACATATTAAAATACAATTGGTCTGCCGAGTCATATCTACAGTGGGTTGCCAAATTATTAATGACAGTCATATTCTAGTTTTATACTTTTGCTCATACTTTTGCTATTTATTTACTCATTTGCTAGTTTTATACTTCGGGTGCACTTGACAGTGGCTCTAAGTGGTTTAAATGTTGCAGAAATGCATTTTACCGTTGTTAAGATCTCTATAATGCAGCTTTTAAGCACTTTTGGTATGTTAAAAGGGTGGTTTTCTTTTATAAATATTTTAATAACGGGAGAGACGCTGAGTCTTTTACTCACGCAATAGTGGAAGATACTTTTCTTTAATTTAAACAAAATTTTTTTGGATTTTCTTTAAGTGAAGAATTATATCTGAGTATTAGCTTTCTTTTATTGAATAAATATTTCTTTTTTGCGAAATTACTTATAATTTTAATTTATTTTTTATTTTCATTCATTTCAGAATGGGACGAGGGGTTGATTTGTGCCCTAAGGAAAAAAAAAAATCATAGCTAAAAATCCTCCTCCTGCATACGATTCATTCCCAAAGGTAGTTGGCAGAACTTAATGGAGTTTCCTAGACAGTTAGTCAACAGGATAAAAATAAATCTGAACAAAAACCAGCCACTTCCTCCAAACGAAAACTTAAAAGTGAAAGAATACGTATAACAACTCCACGTACCGATAGGAAAATCCGGGATATATATTTAGGAAACCGAAAGAAAAGTGTGAGATTTCTTACTCAGATCGTTCAAAAATCTGGAATACCAATTTATAAGAGTATTGTGCAGCGGAGATTAGCGGAGTAAGAGTTGACAAGATATTGTCCAGCCAAGAAAACCCGGTTGAAAGAAATGATGAAGAAGAATCGAGTTGCTTGGGTTCGTAAGCACCACCAAACGACAGTTAATAACTAGAGTAAGGTCAGTTGTTAAGATAATTATTATTTATATAATTTTAAATCATTTATTTAATCCTATTTAATTTTCTTCAGGTGTGTTTCTCAGATGAATCAACCTTTGAGATTTTAGCCGATAAAAGCAGTTTTGAAAGGAGACGCCCAAGCGAAAACTATCGCCCTGAATGCATTGTGGAGAGAGTTAAATCAGTGCCGCCGACTTCCGGGTCTGCGGGTCTGCCGCGCAGACCCTGAAAAATATCTGCAGACCTTGCAATATCTTGGCAGACCCTGAAAAATGCAGGCATGAGATTTTTTCGCGGTTGAGCGATTTTATGATTTTTTGCGGGACTAATTTGTTCCGAAAGTTAAAATAAAATCGATCTTCAATCCGAAAATTCGGACATAAGACCGCGAAAAAACTCAAAATTTGTCAAAACATTGGGTAATAAACGTGAAAAGTGTCGAAGAATAGCGAAGGAAAAAATGCTAATTTCATCAAAAGATCGTGGGAAAACGTCTATTTCGTCAAAAGGTTGCGATAAACATCAGTTTTGTGGAAGGATCGTGAAAAAATACATGAAAATCGTCAAAAGATCTTTGAAAATTTCGTCAAAAAGTAGCTTGAAAAACGAGCATTATGTTCGCGAATCACAGAAAAAATGCGAGTTATGTTCTTAGTGGGGCAAAACGCAAAATCTGTCAAAGAATCGAGAGAAAAAAGTGGATTTTCGCAAAAGATCGCAGAAAAATATGAATTTTTCAAATAATAGCGAAAAAAATGAATTCTTAAAAAAAAAGGAAAAAAAAAAAAGGAAAAAATCCGCAGAAAAAAACACCGCAAAATCGACCGAATTTTTCAAAAAGTCTGGAGAAAATAGTGACTTTTGGCCAAAGATCGCGCAAAAGACCAAAGATAGTAGGAAAAAAGCGAATTCTGTCAAAGAATCGTGAGAAAAACGCGAATTTCGGCAAAAGGTTGCGAGGAAAATGCAAATTTCGACTAAAGATCACGAGAAAAACGCTAATTTTAGCAAAAGATCAGAGGAAAATTGCGAATTCTAGCAAAAAAAACCCTCAGAAAAATCAGAAATTTTGGAAAAAAATCGCGGAAAAGACGCAAATTTCGTTAAAAAAAATAGCGGAAAAACGCAAAGACAAGCGGAAAAAACTAATTTCGTTCAATAATAGCAGAGAAAAAGGTATTTTTCTTTCAAAAAATCTTGGGGAAAATGCAAATTTTGGAAAAAGATCACGAGAAAAACGTAAGTTGTGGCAAAAGATCGTGGAAAAATTCGAATTTTGGCAAAAAATCACGTTAAAAGACACCAATTTCGTCAAAAAATGGCAGAAAAAACGCAAAGAATCGCGGAAAAAACTCAAATTTCACTCAAAGATAGAAGGGAAAAAACAAATTTTATCAAAGAATTGTGGAGAAAACGCGAATTTAGGCAAGGGTTGCGAGGAAAAATGCAAATTTCGACTGAAGATCGCGAGAAAAACGCAAATTTAGGCAAAAGATCAGAGAAAAATCTCGAATTTTAACAAAAAACTCAGGAAAATGGCAAATTTTGGCAAAGATTGCAGAAAAGACGCATAGTTAAAAAAAGCGGGAAAAACGCAAAGAATAGCGGAAAAAACTCTAATTTCGTTCAAAGATAGCAGAGAAAAAGCTATTTCTCTTTCAAAAAATCTTGGGGGAAATGCAAATTTCGGAAAAAGATAGCGAAAAAAACGTAGATTGCGGCAAAAGATCGGGGAAAAATTCGAATTTCGGTAAAAGATTAAGGAAAAAGATACTAATTTCGTCAAAAAATAGCAGGATAAACGCAAAGAATCTCGAAAAAAACTCAAATTTTCGTTCAAAGATAGCAGTGAAAAAAGAAATTTTATCAAAGAATCGTGGGTAAAACACAAATTTCGGCAAAAGGTTGCGAGGAAAATGTAAATTTCGATTTAAGATCACGATAAAAATGTAAATTTTGGCAAAAGATCGCGAGAAAAACGCAAATTTCGGTAAAAGATCAAAGGAAAATCGCGAATTTTAGCAAGAAATCCCAGAAAAATCGCAAATTTTGGCAAAAGATCGCGGATAAAGGGCAAATTTCGTCCAAAAATTGCTGGAAAACGTAAAGAATAACGGAAAATTTCTAATTTCGTTTAAAAATAGCAAAGAAAAAGAAATTTTTCTCTCAAAAAAATCTTGGGGAAAATGCAAATTTCGTAATAAGATCACGATAAAAACGTAAATAGCGGCAAAGGATCGCGGAAAAATTCGAATTTCGGCAATAAATCATTGAAAAAGACACGAATTTCGTCAAAAATAGCAGGGAAAGCGCAAAAAATCGTGGGAAAAACGCGAGTTTCGACCAAGCATCGCAAAAAAACGGTAATTTCGGCAAAAGATCGCGGGGAGTATGCAAATATCGGCAAAAGATCGCGAGAAAATGCAAATTTCGGAAAAAAATCACCAGAAAAATGCAAATTTTATGGCAAAAGATCTTGAAAAAAAAAAAATCACGATTAGCTTGCCATATTTATTAACTGATATTTTGAGTAAATCAAAATAGCATGAGAAAATGTGCACTGCACAACTAGGAAAGATTGCTGTGTAAAAAAACATTAAATCAGAATCATCGACTCAAAATAGAAACTTTCAATTTAAAATTACGGATAGTATTTGTATAAATTGTTGATCACAGGGGTGATTCTCGTCCAAAAATTCCGAAAATTTAAGGCATCCTCTTCCAAGAATTTGAAATTGGGTTATCAGTTGCCAACTTGTACGGTTTTGCGCGCGGAAAAAACAATTACGTAGAAATGCAAATTTAGTGAAAGGATCGCCGAAATAGCATACATTTCGTCAATATTTCGTGGAAAAACGACGATTTCGTCAATTTTTTGTAAACGAACTTTGTCAAAAAATCGATAAAAAACGCGAATTTCCTGTGCGGATCGCAGAAAAAACGGCAATTTCACCAAATATCGCAGATAAAACGCTGATTTCTTCTGAAGACCGCGGGAAAACCCCGATTTCGTCTAAGGATAGCGGATATAACGCCGATTTCGTTAAAAGATCGCGGGAAAAAACGCCGTTTTCGATAAAAGATCGCTTAAAAATATTTTGTCAAAAGAATATTTGAAAAAATACGCCGATTTCACCAAAAGATCATGGAAAAAACGCCGATTTCGTCAAAAGATCGCGGGAATAAAACGCCGTTTTCGAGAAAAAATCGCGTAAAAATGCAAATTTTGTCTAAAGATTGTTGAAAAAACGACGATTTCACTTATAAAAACATGGGAAAACGCCGATTTCATCAAAAGATCGCCAAAAAACCGCCGATTTCGGCAAAAGATCGCAATAAATCGCCGATTTTGCTAAAATGTTGCTGATTTCGTCTGAAGATAGCGGGAAAACGCCGATTTTGTTCGCTGGAGGGGGGGACACCCCCCCTGCCCCGCCGATTTCCGAAAATGCTATGCGAATTTCCGAAAAAAAAATTTCATCCAGAATCACCCCTAACTTCTTCAATGACTAGATTCATGAAAAACGGATTTTTTCTTTAGTTTAAACACTTTTTTATAGACTCTGGGAAAAGGGAAATGCATTTTGACAATAAAACGAGTGGAATCCCGTCGAATTCGACGGGATGAAATGTTTAAAAGACCCGATCGATTTGGCTTAAAAAAAAAAAAAAAAAAAAAAAAAAAGGAATTACATTATTGAATCAATATGTAATCAATATGTAATAAATATATTTCCAAACTTAATGTCAAGTTTTCCAGTTACAATTTTGCATGCAAATATTTGCACATCTTCAGTTAAAATTGTAATTTGAGTGCCGGCGAAATCCAGAAATTTTATTTTATATGCACAACAAAAAAATAAATTTATTAAAAAAAAAAAAAAAAAAAAAAACTAATCTTATTTTTACTATGACATTATTTTCACTAACTGAAGTCATCTGAAAGTAAAATCTCAATCTCAGTGTCCATAATGAAAAGAAATATTGAAATGTAATATCGTTATGAGTAAAAATGCGATGTTTTAAATAGTGACGTCATTTTCTCTTCAAATGTTTTTTAAAAGTTACTGTTATTAGTAATATGAAAAAGGCGTCCGTAATAATATTGTAAATTCATTTTATCTGGTTGCTGAATGCCATCATTTTCCTCATTTGAAATATTTCTTACTTTGCTTTAGACATTAATTTTTATCATAAATTATTTTCTGTTATTTTATTTACATTATTAATATTATTTCTCAGTAAATATATATATATATATATATATTTTACCTCAATTAGTGCATAATTATATGCAATCATATTATTGTGGTTAAATTTTACGAAAACAATTAACTTTTTTCTTTTAAATGCTAGGACATGTTCACTGATGAAATAAAGTTTCTGACTTGTGGAAAGTAATGATGGAAAATAAATTTTTATTATCGAGAGAAAAGCTAAACTAAGTTGCTACCATTTTGAAGAAATATCGTAAAAAAGCATTTAAAATTAAAAATAAAATATAAAAATGGAAATAAATTAAAAAATAGCTAAAATGGGCACAACTACAAATAAATAGCTTTCATTTAAAAAAATAATTATCAAAATCGGTTCAGTAGAAAATTCAGGGCTGATGACACGACATTTTTAGCTTGTCTGAAAGAAATAGCATCGGAGGCTTAAAAAAAAAAAAAAAAAAAAGTGTTGTACGCGTAAATCTAATAAGGTGTCCAAAATTACGCAATGAACAAAATAAGTAAGCTGACTTTGCTTATTTCATAATAAACATGATTTTTTAACACTATTTCTATCAGTGTGCAATAATTTATTTCAAAATTTTCATTTTTACTTACTTTGCTTCTAATTTTTAAAGCTAATATCTATTAAAACAAATCTTCGGTGTATAAAAAAGTATTCAGAATTATCTTGATCTAAATTTACAAATAAAATAGTAATCATGAATCAAAATATATTGAAAGGTGTCATTTGACATTGGTAAAAATAGTATTGACAATAAAATTTTTCACATTTAAAATTGGCTTTAAGAAATTTAAAGGCTTTCGGTTAAACCGATTTTTGAATACTCCGGATTCGGTTAAACGGGGTTCTATGTACTTTGATTAGAAGTGGTATGTGGTATATATGATTATTAATTATAATTATATTAATGAATATTGCATTATATTTAAAGAAGCAGGATAATCAAATGTACAGTTTATCAGATGCTCTGAAAAAAAAAAAAAAAATTTTTTTTCAAGAAAATGCTAACAACCCAAAACTCTCCTTCAATTTTAAAAATAGTAATAATGTCAATAACAATAATGTATTTTTAACATACGTACGAAAAGAAAAATTTTCTTACTTTTTTTTTTTTTTTTTGTGTACCAAAATTAAATACTTTTAAGCATTAATTTCGAAAAGAAACGTAATTTTTATTTTATTTTTTTAACGTGTATTACTTTATTAATATTTATTTTACAGTATAAACTATTTAAGTATTTAAACGGAAAAAATACGCATGTTGAATATAAACCACCACATCTTTTACGTAATATGCCAGGCCAGAGAACAGTTGTCCTGATTTTATTTGCAAAAAAATGTGAATACTTATTTTATCTTCGGAGAAAAAGTTCAATAAATTGTTTGCAATAGCTGACAAAATAGCCAACAGATGGCAGCACTATAATAAAGTGATATCAGTTCTTTTTTCAAATTCTATGATTTAAGGGTGTATTCGAAAAAATGATTTTCCACCTTCAACAGCTCGAAATTTTCAGATACAATTTTGGACACATTTTTAAAAGTAGAAACACGAAACTTGCTGAGGGGATTTTTGAAGTGACGTACAAGGTGCCGCGTGATGTAATTTTTTGTTGAATTAATTAGAATTTGATTATAAGAAATTATTTTCTCAGCGTGACCCTTTTTTTCGTTCGCAGGCCTCCCGCTTCGGAAAATTAGGTCCAAAACGCCGTTTTTGACAGCATTTTTTGCAACATTTTCTGCATTTATCAAGGATTTGACAGTTACGGCACCTTGTATAGTTTCTAAATAAGAGAATTCGAAAGTTTGGTGTATTTGAGAACAAAAATGAATCTAAAAATAAATCTGAAAAAAGGCAGTTTGGATCGGAATACACCCTTAAATTTAACATTTGCTACGGTAAAATTAAACTTCGTATTTGGAAGAGTTCTAGAAGTATTAAATAATCATAATGCTGTAAAACTTCCATAACGGAACCCACAAATTGGGAACACATCTAATTGCCGAATACCTTTTACTTTTGAAGAGCGGACTAATTTTGCGGTTCCGATGTACAGGGAGTTTTTTTAACTGACGCTATTTAGAGGTGCCGCGCCGGTAGCTGGTTCTAATATCTGGAATGACACAAAATTTTATAAATGGACTAGTAAAACCATGGGAAAAAACAAAAAAGATTCCAACAATAAATAAATAAATAGTTTCAATCACCGCCGATAGTGGAAAATTTGGTGCTGTTCATGGAAAAAAATAATTTCACAAACAGACAAAATTAATAATTTGGAAAAAATGCCATGTTTTATTCATCATATTTGCTTTCCCGACGAGGAGAAACGTAATTTTTATTATTTTTTTAACGTGTATTACTTTATTAACATTTATTTTACAGTATAAACTATTTAAGTATTTAAACGGGAAAATACGCATGTTGAATATAAACCACCACATCTTTTACGTAATATGCCAGGCCAGAGAACAGTTGTCCGGAATATATTTGCAAAAAAAGTGAATACTATTTTTATCTTCGAAGAAAAAGTTCAATAAATTGTTTGCAATAACTGACGAAATAGCCAAAAGATGGCAGCACTATAATAAAGTGATATCGGTTCTTTTTTCAAATAGAATGCTTAATGATTTAAATTTAACATTTGCTACGAAAAAATTAAACTTCGTATTTGGAAGAGTTCTAGAAGTATTAAATAATCATAATGCTGTAAAACTTCCATAACGGAACCCACAAATTGGGAACACATCTAATTGCCGAATACCTTTTACTTTTGAAGAGCGGACTAATTTTGCGGTTCCGATGTACAGGGAGTTTTTTTAACTGACGCTATTTAGAGGTGCCGCGCCGGTAGCTGGTTCTAATATCTGGAATGACACAAAATTTTATAAATGGACTAGTAAAACCATGTGAAAAAAAATTCCAACAATAAATAAATAAATAGTTCCAATCACCGCCGATAGTGGGGAATTTGGCGCTGTTCATGGAAAGAAAATATCAGAAACAGACAAAATTAATAATTTGGAAAAAATGCCATGTTTTATTCATCATATTTGTTTTCCCGACGAGGAATTCAACCACATTCAAATGTGTCCACCGTTCTCTTGCACCAAACATCGCATTCTTAGTACAACATTTTCGACGGTCGAGCATAACATGTCACATGGAATAGACCTTACTGGTGATTGGAACTACAGTCGAACCTCTCTATATAACGAAACTCCATACATCGAATTTCTCCATATAACGAATTTTTAGTAGGAACGGTCCCCTTTTCGCATGATTACATTAAAAACAGACTCTATATAGCGAAATATCTATCTCCATATAACGAATTTTTTCATAAATTGATCTTAATTTATTCAGTTTTAAAAAAGCTTCGAAATCATATGGAATCAATTTTCCATCACTTATTTTTGATTTATCGTTCAGTGGAGAGGTTTTTTTTTTTATAAATATTACTTCTCTCCTTATTCTTTAAATCTAACAAGTTCATCCCACCTCCCATACACCTTTCAACATCCTTCTCAAAACACAGTCAATTGAATTGTTACCAGTGGCGTAGCTAGGGTGGGTGACACCCGGGGCGGACGTAAATGGTGTCACCCCCCCCCCCCACACACACACACACACACCACCACCACCAACATAAACGTGAGCAGGAAGAAGAGAATTAGTTTTATATTCCAGATAGTATAGTAAAAATTTATCTGTTATACATTAGCATACCCTGATTGTATTCATGTTTAAAACCAGATTACGACAAAATTGATATATTTTTACATTTGAGGATCCATGAATCCGTTTTTGCTGTTTAAAACTTATTGCATATATATATGTGCGTGATTAGAATTTCAAAACTTTGGCAATATTGTATTAGCTCTCTCACACACACATACACACAAATTACATTGAGACATTATCGAAAAAACACCAAAAACAAAGTTTGGGACCACTTGGTTTGGAATCTTTAAAAAAAAAGAAGAAATTAACATACATTCATATAGATGGGGGAAATTGATTCAGGGAGCATCAAAATGTTAATTATACCAATACCAATATCCAGTTCTATAATATAGACGCACGCGTGCACGCCATGTGCAAAAAAAATTTATGAACTTTGCAGAAAATTTTAGGAACGAAACAATTTTTATTTTTTAAACTTTTTTAGCGTCAAAAAATTAAAATTATTCTGCCAATTTTATGTACGATTTATTTGCTATTAGCATCCAATTAACAGCAAAGTCGAAAATTTAAGTCATTTCATGCTGAAAACTTTAAAATTCCTCAATCCGGTATATCGAACACCAAAAATCGTGAATTTCATAAATCGCAGTTATCGTAAAAAATCAATTTTGTCAATCGTTTTCAGAAAAAACCCTCCAATGTCGTCAAATTATCAAGGAAAAAACACGAACTTATTAAAAGTTCTGCAGATAAAGCGCAAAATATCGTTAAAGGACCACGAAAAAATGCAAATTTCATCAAAAGACAAGGGAAAAAAGTTCGCCAAAAGATCGTGAGAAAAATGCGAATTTCTCCGAAAGACTTCGTAAAAATTGCGAATTTCAACAAAGAATCGCGTAAAAAACATGCATTTCGACAAAGGACTGCATAAAAAACTATTATTTCGACAAAGGACTGCATAAACACTCGTATTTTAAAAAAAAAGATCACAAACAAAATATAAATTTAGACAAGAGATCAGTAACCTTATTTATACCCGGTTCTAAAAGTGATACTACTATCCTTAAGTAAAAAAACTATAACCAAACTCAAAAAGTACAAATGGACAATAGATATTGACTTCAGGTATCTCATTTAAAAAATTCATTTAAAACAATAAAGAGAGAAAATCGTAAAAAATACTCCAACAGGTTTAACATTAGCGTCGAGTTACCACATAACTAGTGTAGGCTCTTAACTCGCTATAGTAATGTTGTCGATACACGTACATAAAAATACCGCTCCTAAGGGAAGGTGATAACATAAAGCTCTCTATGATTTATATGTAGAGCTGTTCTATATGTAGGGACCTATGTAAAAAAAAAAAAAAAAAAAAAATGTCGAAAAAATATGAAACATGGTAAATATAATATTTTTTTCTCTCTAATGATCCCCTTTCTTAAAAAAAAATTTCTAAGGAAAGAAGCCAAAAATCTTATTACTGCTTGTAATAACAAAAGCGTATAAACAATGATTTTAAAGCAGAGTATATGTTAAACAGCTTTTTATACGTAAAAAATCTGTCTCGGGTGAAATCGATCCAGACCGAAAAACACTCCATTGTTGACAGTTTTCTGCCGTAAAATTTATTGGATTGAAAATCGTAAGGAAGCTAAATATCTTTTTACTTTAGACAGATTCCCTTCAATCTTATACAGAAATAAAAAACTTAGAAACAGGATGCAGTGGAACATGAAAGGAACACAAAGAGAACATTCAAAGGACACCCTGGAGTGCGGTATTGGGCAGACCTGCTCTAACGTATGTACAAAATTCACGAACGACATGACTTTCGAATATTTACATTTATAGGGAACATTCACACACTTTTGTTTTCAAATTAAAATTTAATTTTTTAATAAAAAAGAAAGTTTTAATTACCTATTAACTGCTTGGACTTGGATCTTTCAATCTTAGAACAAAAAATTTAATTGATAAAACCCTATATTCTAACGATTATAACATTTCAAATTATAATAATACAAAATGTATAACATCTTTCAAATGAATACTTATCATACATGATTTTATAATGAACGAAATACTAAAAGGATAAAAAATGAAACAGAAGTGACGCTCTTCGGTGCCAGACAGTCTATGTATTTTTCGCGATGAAGGTCCCGTCATTGGATACATATAGAACATATTTAAAAGATTTTGATTGGATAATTGAAACAAAAAAACATTCAAGAACAAACTAGTTCCCTTTTTTATGAAAAAAAAAAAAAAACTCATTTGCTTTTTAAGGCTTATAAAATTAATATTATTTTTAAATGTGTACAGATAATATTTTTAATCATGTTCTAGCTATTCTAGTACTTCATAATTTTTTTCTGTTAGTTTCACGTTGACGAAAGCAAACAGGATCTCCAAAATAAGAAGATCACAACAATAAGAGATATAGTGAACAGCATACGGTGGTATACGCCGTATACCTTCTGTAATTTTTAAAGACACGTCTTATACCCTCTGTTACCCAAGAAAGCTTGTAGTATACACACTCTAGGGTATACCCTCTGTCTTCATAATATACCCTCTGCTTAGAGTGTATATCCTCTGTTATTTTTATGAATACACCCCTGACAACAATGACCCATCACTCATCGCGAATTCTGCATAAGTCAATGCAGCGCGTATGTACAGGGACATGCGAAGAGAAAAATGCTTCCGGGGCAAAGTTAGAAATTGGCTCTCCCCCTCCCATCCCAACTTTTTCTTATGAAAGATCAAAAATGATGATTGTAGTATAAATTTGGCGCCCCTAAATTTCAGCGCCCGGGACCGCGCTCTCTCCCCCCCCCCCCCTTCGCTCTCTTCTTCCATTTCGCACGGCGCTGCATGTAGAAAAAAATTCTTTCTTTTAAAGTTTGTCTTAGTTACCCACACATTGTGTAAATGGGTTTTTGCTCACTGTTGTAAACCTAATTTAGACGCCGCATTTGGTGTATCATTTCACTTTCTCCAAGAAAATAAAAGTAAGACTGTTTCGCCTTGTTTTGCTCTAGAAAATTCATTTTACGTCAGAATTTTTTCCAAAATCTTGTAAGATTATGCATATTTTTTTACAAATAAAGATCGGGTGTCACCCCTTCGAAGTTGACACCCGCCCCCCCCCCTCCCAACTTTTTCTTGTGACAGACCAAAAATGACGATGGTAGTATAAATTTGACGCCTTCTAAATTTCAGCGCCCGGGGCCTGCCCCCTTCGTCCCTCATTTAGCATGGCGCTGCGTGTATAAGTACAAAAAAATTCTTTCTTTTTAAAGTTTGTTTTGGTTACCCGCACTTTGCGTAAATGGGTTTTTCCTCACTGTTGCAAATCTAATTTATACACCCCATTTTTTTAACCGTTTCACTTTCTCCAAGAAAAGAAAACTAAGTCTGTTGCGCCTAGTTTTGCTCTAGAAAATTCATTTTACGTCAGAATTTTTTCCGAAATCTTATAAGATTATGCATATTTTTTTGCAAATAAAGGCCGCTCGGGTGTCACCCCTTCGAGGGTGACACCCGTGGCGGACCGCCCCCCCGCCCCCCCTTAGCTACGCCACTGATTGTTACACATATAAGAGAGGAATCAATGAGAGCACATAAGAGAGACCTTCAAATGCAGGAAAATATCAACTACAATTTTTCATTCCTTGCTAAAATTTGAGAATTTTTTTTGAGAGCGTAACAATTGTAATTTTAAAATCAAAACAACAAAAAATTACAGATTTCTTCCTCTGAAATTTATGCAAGTCTTCCTTATTTGATTTTCATTAAGCTTTCAAATAAATGTCTTTTAGGTAGATTTCGTATGAAATACTACCTATTGCATTGTCTCCCATGTTGGAATTTCTGAAAAATTTTTGCGGATCTACACGAATCATGACTCCTAGACCCCAAAACCACCATCAGTAAAAAAGTTTATATATCTATCTATCTATCTATTGGTGTATATCACTTTCTTCTAGACACGATAACTTCCATAATTATGCTCAGATCTTCTTCAAACTTTTACATAAAATCAAGGAGCCTAAAATCTCGGTCGAGTTCGTTAATGGGCAAAATCGGACCAAGGGGGTGGAAATAGGGAGGGTTTTTGTGAAAACAGAAAAAACGCGATAACTTCTTAATTAAAATAGATATCGAATCAGTTTAAAGTTTATATTACTTCTAAGAAATGGGCAAAAAGTTTATGCATGACAGATTTTTGATAAAGTTAAAAATGGGCTCAAGGGGCGAAAAAAACATGGTTTTTGGGAGAAAAAAATTCATAACTTCGTCAATTCTCAAGATATTAAATCCAACTAAATTTTATATAAATGTACTCAATATTATCTAAAACTTTTGTATTTACAAGTTTTTGATAGGACCAATTTTTACCAAAGAAAAAAATTAAAAACGAAAAGAAAAAGGGGGGAGGAAAAAGAAAAAAACCCATAACTTACTCAATTCTTAAGCAATCAAATCTAATTAAATTTATTTTACATCTTCACAATAAGATCTACAACTTTTATATTGACAAGTTTTTCATAGAACCCATTCTTATAGCAAAAATAAATTAAACAAAAATAGGAGTTGGAGTAAAAACCTTAAATCCAAACTGCTTATATTCTGACTCATTTTAAAATTCATTTTTGATTTTAAACGCATCCAAATGACAGATCCTCTTATTTAGGAACTATATAATGCGACGTTTTGGCCAATTTTTTGATAAAGGCAGAATATATTTTTAAAAAGGCTGCCAAAAAAGGTATTTTGAACAGATTTCCCGAAATTATCGTCATTAAAAATTGATTAAGTATAACAAATTGCGTTTTTTCTGAGTCTTTTTTAAATTCATTTTTGTTCTCAAACCCATCCAATTTACAGGTCCTATTATTTAGGAACTATATAATGCGACGTATTGGCCAGTTTTTTGATAAAGGCAGAATATATTTTTTAAAAGGCTGCCAAATAGGGTATTTTGAACAGAATTTCACGAAATTATCATGATTAATATTTGAGGAAATTAAAATAATTGCGTTTTTACCGAGTCATTTTTAAATCTTTTTTTGTTCTCAAACGCATCCAATTTACAGGTTCTCTTATTTAGGAACTATATTATGTGACGGAGTGGCCAGTTTTTTGATAAAGGCAGAATATATTTCAAAAAAAGGCTGCCAAAATGGGCACTTCGTACAAAATTTCTCAAAGCAATCTTGATTAAAGAATTGTGGATGCATTAAAATAATAAATTGGTTATTTTATTACTCATTTTTAAATTCAATTTTGCTGTCAAACGAATTTAATTAACAGTTTTTTGTTATTTAGGAACTATATAATGAGCATATTGGTCAATTTTTTTAATAAAGTAAGAATATAATTCAAAATATGTTGCCAAAATGGGCATTTGAGTAAAATTTCGTTTAAGAGGATTTCGATAAAACCAGTTCTCACAGAAAAATGAAATTAAAAAATTTTTAAAGGCGGTTGAATAAAGTAGTTAAACTGGGTTTATCTCTAATCATTTTTTTTTTTTTTTTTTTTTTTGAGATGAAAACTTTTCGAAATCTACCTCCGCCTATAAGCCATGCCGAAAGGGATTTTTTCTCTTTTTTGAAACTGCTTAAATAAGTAAGAAATAAAATGTTAGGTTAATATATACTTTTAAACATTTCAAATTCTTAATTAAAAAGATCAAAAATAATATTTGTTCAAAATTTATGTAAGATTCCCTGCACAGAATTTCAAGTTGGAAATCCCTGTTTTGTGTGAACTTGTGAACTATTTAGACTAGAGCAAATTATATTC
Source organism: Maratus speculifer (assembly GCA_964019185.1). NCBI lineage: Eukaryota > Metazoa > Arthropoda > Arachnida > Araneae > Salticidae > Maratus > Maratus speculifer. Next base: position 249,755,764 of record OZ025301.1, read on the forward strand.
TTCATTTTATGTGAGGCATGCAACGCAATAATTTTATCGTGTTTATTCATCATATATAAACCTGTGTGTAAAGTGCAAAAATATATCTGTGAACCGACAAGGATGCAGTGATTACTTCTCCAAGCAGTCAACAGGTGACAGCACCAAACGAGTGAATATTGTATGCACGCCGGACAATATATTATTATATCCCAGAGACAATGCAAAACTGTAAAATCAGCATTATTTTCTTTGTGCTCTGTACTGTATATTAATTTCTTCTCTTCTTGTCGTTTTTGCTACGCGTTTCGCGAGCAACTTATTTTTATGCCAAGCAAATTCTAATGCTGGCTAAAATATTTTAATTTACTAATCGTGAAAGCCAAGAGCTTCACAAATATGTTACTTTAATGTCATTCTTTTATTAATCATTTTTGTTTGAGTTTTTTTTATAGTTATTAGCCCAGAGTAAAATAACCAAGATAGTGATAAGCGTAGGCTGAGTGTCTTCATTGTGTTAAGTTGTCCTTCTTTCTGTGCTTAATAAAGGATATATCTGCAACGAGCTCCTGAGAGGTAGGTCCAATTTAATTATTATTTTTTCTCAAGAAATGAAATATTAAAGGGACACAGCTGGTAATTAATGGTATATAAAACTTATAGATTATGATTACTGAAGAAGCGCTAGAAAAATAAAACCAGCACTAAAGTGTCCCATTGTTTATATTTTACTTTAAGAAAAGAAAAGAAAAGAAAAAGAAATAAATGTTTATAATTGATATATTTGATAAATCATAAAATTGTGAAATATATGTATATAAAGAATTGCAATAGTAATACAGTATGTTTGAAAAATAACTGATACGTTTATTGAGAAAAAGAAAATATATATACATATAATAAAGGCCACCATGGCTATGTCAAAAGACATTTTAAATATAGAAAAGTTGAATAATGGAAACTATAGTAACTGGAGTTTTAAGTTAGAAAATTTACTAACAAAAGATGGCTTGTTTAGCTATGTGTTTGAAGACCCACCCGCGGGTGCAGATGCTGAGTACTTAAAAAACAGCAACAAGGCAAAAGCCATTATCAATCTTTGCATAGACGATTCACAGATTGTCTATGTAAAAGACTTAACTACACCCAAACAAATCTGGGACAAACTTAAGAGCACTCACCAACGAAATAATCTAAGTTCAAAATTATTCCTGCTCAGGCAGCTATATTCGCAAAAATTAGGGGAAGGGGGCAATTTAATAGAGCATATAAATAATATATTGACTATTAAGTCAAACCTCTCCGCAATAGGAGAGAATATTAATGAATCGCATATCGTTGCGATCATGCTTTGCTCACTACCCCCATCCTATTCGCCTCTTATAACTAGCCTTGAGGCGAGAGATGAAGAAACATTAAACCTTGAGCTTGTCAAAAATAAGTTAATCGACGAGTATACACACAGAACGCATAACAAAAACTCAAATGTCGCATACAAAGCGACAAATAAGACGAACAAGTACAAAAAGTATTGTTCGCACTGTCATCGCGACAACCATATAATGCGCGATTGTTTCCTGCTGAAAAATAAACAAAAGACAAATAATTATAAAAATGAAAATAACAGATCTAAAAACTACAATAATGGCCAGAACTTTAGAAGCCAAAACAATAACCACAAAAACAAATGTGACGATAAACATGACACTTCTAATTTCTGCTTTGAAAGTAGAACGAATAATTGCAATGTTTCTCCTCCCCCAGTGGAAAACGAGTCTGAAACCGACACAACACTAGTCAACAAAACACAAACAACAGACCCCTACACTTATATTGTTGATTCAGGATGCACGAGACATGTGTCATCTGTGAGAGAAAATTTTATAACATTCACACCAGGAAATTTCGGGAATATAACTATAGCCAACGGGAAAAGATTAAATTCTCAGGGCGTGGGCGACGTAAATTTAAAAACGGACGCACAACACAGCATCACACTTAAGGATGTTTTATACTGCCCCGAGCTGCAAAGCAACTTACTATCAGTTAAAAAGGCTACAGAAAATAATATTAAAGTAATTTTTGAAAAACAATCATGCATGTTTGTCAAAGATGATAATATTATCTTGACCGCCAAATTAAATGATAATTTGTACGAATTAGGACCCAAAGACGATTATGGATATAGCACTCGAACCCAAACACAAACTAATTGCAATAATAAAAATTGCATATCCATGTGGCATAACAGGTTAGGCCATAAAAATTATGATGCAATCAGATCACTTATCAAAAATGCGCTTGTCGAGGGTATAGAAATAAATGATTGCAAGCACGAAACCACTTGCACCAAATGTATACAGGGCAAACTGGCAAGTGCGCCTTACCCCAAAGTAGCCACAAACAGATCCAAAGAGGTGTTAAATCTAATACACACAGACATATGCGGGCCTATGAACACACAAACACTCAGTGGAAAAAGGTATTTTATAACTTTTATTGACGACTATAGCCGATTCACAATGATCTACTTGATATCGCACAAATCTGAAGCTATAACAAAACTAACCGAATACATAGCACTAACTAAAAATAAATTCGGGAAAATGATTAAGGCAATTAGATCCGATAACGCCCAAGAATATCTTGGAGACAATTTTGAAAATTTTCTGATAGAAAACGGGATAGAACGCCAATTAAGCGTCTCATATTCCAGCCAGCAAAATGGCGTGGCGGAGCGCAAGAATAGAACTATAGTTGAAATGGCACGTACGATGCTATCGGATGCGAATTTGCCAAAACATTTTTGGGGTGAAGCCGTACTAACCGCGAACTACCTAATTAACCGCTTACCCACAAAGGCAAACGAAAATTGTAGGACCCCTTACGAACTGTGGAACGGTAGGAAACCAAACTTATCGAATATTAGGACGTTTGGATGCAAAGCATACGCGTTTGTGGATAAACATAAACGATCCAAATTTGATGAAAAGGCGATAGAAGGAATTCTGTTGGGTTACGATAATCGTAGCAAAGGTTACAGGATATATACCGGCGGAAATAATGTTGTAATATCGCGAACAGTGAAATTTATTGAGAACGGAACGAGCAATATTAACGAAAACCTAAACAATGAGCAAACTCCCACCGAAACAGTTGGAGTGGATTTAAGCGATGATGACGAAAACAAAATTAAGATTCCGGAAAACAATCCTGACGAACCTCGCAGATCTCAGAGAAATAATAGAGGTGTACCGCCCGATAGATTTGGGATAAGTGCGAACATGTGTCGCGTACAAGAACCCAAGACGTGGGATGAATTACAAAACATTGAAGATGTCCAAATTAAAAATAAATGGATTGAGGCCGCTAAAGAAGAGATTGAATCCTTAAAGCAAAACAAAACATGGAAATTAGTCAAACCTCCTTCCGGGAAACGCGTAATAGGCAATAAATGGACGTTTAAAGCGAAACGAAACGAAACGTGGACGGAACCATAGAAAGATTTAAGGCTAGGCTAGTAGCCAAAGGGTTCTCACAAAAATACGGAAGTGATTACGATGAGACCTACGCACCGGTCGTATCACACACAACATTGAGAGCGTTCCTAAATGCCGCAGTATACAAAAATTTAAGAATTACTCACCTGGACGTAAAAACCGCTTTCCTGCATGGCGACTTAGAGGAAGAGGTATATATGTCCCAGCCAGAGGGATATGTAGAGAAAGGACAGGAAGACAAAGTATGCTTACTTAACAAGGCTATTTACGGTCTCAAACAAGCCGCTAGAGCTTGGAATCTAAAAATAAGCAAATCACTAAATAATTTGGAATTTGAACAATGCGTATCAGACCAGTGCATGTATAAGAGAATCAAAAACAATCGGATCGCGTTTATAATAGTGTATGTCGATGACATTCTTGTAGCAGGGGATGAGGAAATTACACACGAAGTCTACACTGAACTTTCCCGCGAATATGAAATTAAAAACTTGGGAAAAGTGACGCAGTATTTGGGAATAAATATAAGAGAAACCGAAAACGGTAGTTTGGAGCTAGATCAAACACATAAAATAATAGAAATTGCAGAAAAATTTAATCTGATCGACAGTAAGCCGACATACACCCCAATGAACACAAAGTATTTCAGCTTGGACCCAAACGGGAAACCTATGGAGGATAACACGAGATACAGAAAGGCAGTAGGGGGGCTACTGTACATTGCTACTCTAACCAGACCCGACATTGCTTCCATAGTAAACATACTGGGGAGGAGGAACGAGTCACCGAGAGAAGTTGACTGGGAAGCCATAGAGAAACTGATAAGATATCTTCTCACCACTAAAGATCTGAAATTTATCATAGATAAATCTAAACCTCCAATACTGACTGTATACAGCGACGCGGACTTCGCGAGTGATAGGATGGACAGAAAGTCCACCACTGGAAACATTTTTAGACTTGGTAAAAATATTTTAACGTGGCTCTCTCGAAAACAATCATGTGTAGCGCTTTCAACTGCGGAATCGGAATACATATCCATTTCTAACGCCGCTCAGGAGCTCAAATGGTTGCTAAACTTACTTGAAGATCTAGAAATAGTACAACAACTACCAATAACTATTTACGAGGACAACATGTCAGCGATCAAGCTGACAGAGAATGAAAAATCTCAATCGCGTACGAAACATATTGAAGTGAAGTATCACCACATCAAACATTTGCGCGAAACTGGTGTAATTAAATTAACGTACTGTCCATCAAAGTTGATGTTAGCAGATATCATGACTAAACCCCTTCCAAAACCCCATTTTGAACACTTACGTAAGGAACTGCAGTTATCAGAGTCATCAATTTCACACAAAAAGTAGGGGTGTAAGATTCCCTGCACAGAATTTCAAGTTGGAAATCCCTGTTTTGTGTGAACTTGTGAACTATTTAGACTAGAGCAAATTATATTCTTCATTTTATGTGAGGCATGCAACGCAATAATTTTATCGTGTTTATTCATCATATATAAACCTGTGTGTAAAGTGCAAAAATATATCTGTGAACCGACAAGGATGCAGTGATTACTTCTCCAAGCAGTCAACAGGTGACAGCACCAAACGAGTGAATATTGTATGCACGCCGGACAATATATTATTATATCCCAGAGACAATGCAAAACTGTAAAATCAGCATTATTTTCTTTGTGCTCTGTACTGTATATTAATTTCTTCTCTTCTTGTCGTTTTTGCTACGCGTTTCGCGAGCAACTTATTTTTATGCCAAGCAAATTCTAATGCTGGCTAAAATATTTTAATTTACTAATCGTGAAAGCCAAGAGCTTCACAAATATGTTACTTTAATGTCATTCTTTTATTAATCATTTTTGTTTGAGTTTTTTTTATAGTTATTAGCCCAGAGTAAAATAACCAAGATAGTGATAAGCGTAGGCTGAGTGTCTTCATTGTGTTAAGTTGTCCTTCTTTCTGTGCTTAATAAAGGATATATCTGCAACGAGCTCCTGAGAGGTAGGTCCAATTTAATTATTATTTTTTCTCAAGAAATGAAATATTAAAGGTACACAGCTGGTAATTAATGGTATATAAAACTTATAATTTACACATTAAATACTATTTTTAACATCATACTCTATACATCGAATTTCTCTATATAACGAATTTTTTACTGGAACGATGGATTTCGTTATATAGAGGCTCGACTGTATTTTTTTTTTCCCTTGGAATCTTTCATTAGTCCCCTTATAAATTTTAAAGCAATTCCGGTTATTTAAATTAGCTACAGAAAGTTCTAAATAGCGCCAGTAAAAAAAAAAAAAATACCTGCAGATTAATTTTAAATTACTCTTTTTAAACTAGTTTTAAATTACTATTAAATTAGTTATCGAACACTTTCATTTGAAATTTTTTCAGCTCATGGAATTTTTATGAGTTCTTTTTTATAAACAGAAGCTTGTTAAAATGTTACTAGGTTGTTCCGTTTTCTGTACTACCTTTGTTTTTTTTTTAAATTTGTTTATAATGTAATTAATTAAAAGTATTATGTAATTAAAAACAATCTCTACCGTCTCGACCTACATATACAGGTAGATTTCGAAATTAAGTATTAATTTCACAATGAAAACTAAATCAAGAGTATAGACAAATCCAGTTTAATAATTTTATCTGGTCACTTTTGACGAGTTTTAAATTTTTTTCTGTGAGAGCTGGTTTTATTAAAATCACAATACAGTAACCCCCCCCCCCCTTTTTTTGTGCGTGTTATTATTTTCTTTCTTTCGTTTATCTTTTCTTTTTTTTCTTTCTTTTCTGTAAGAAAAGACTGTTCTGTAAAAACTTGTCAATATAAAAGTTGTAGACAATATTAAGAAGATTTATAATATATATTATTTAATTTATATATTTTGCGTTTTGATATACTGCTTTTTAAATAATGGGGTTAATGATATTATCAATGATTTCGTCTTTTCTATACCCATTTTTCATTTGCTAAAATGTTTTAAATACAAAGTTCGATTATATGCAGGGTGTTCAATGGCTAATTCTTAAACCGTCAGCCATAGATGTATAGTTCCCGTTACAAAAATGTTTTAAACGAGGTAAAGAAATATTTTAAAAGCAACTGTGGTTAATAAAAACATTTATTAAAAAATTATGAAATTTTTAATTTTTTTATATGGTTCTATATGTTATATTTAGTAAAATTTTTCTATTACACTGACAAGTTAAAAAAAAAAAAAAAAAAAAAAAAAAAAAAAAAAGATTCCCGTTTATATAACACTCATATGATTATATGAACGTTGATTTGGGTTGATTGCAGATTGCTCCTGTGGCCGCAGAACGCTCACTTATTTACTACTTCTGTTGTTTTTACAGTAGAGTCTCGATTAACCGAGATGGCTCGGAAATGACTCTTCCTGGATAAGCGAATATCTCGAATAATCAAATTAGTACAAATTTTGATGATAAATGTTAGAAAATGTTTAAAATATTATACAATAGGGCATAATTTAGTTAATACAAAAAATTAATGTACATTTAGTACAATGTAAAAAATAGAAAATTTCACCGTTTTTTGATGAGTAAAATGATAAAGGTTTATTTTCGTTTTTCATTTACATTACGACTAATTTTACTGCTTGAATTTCTCAACATCATTTATTCAACGTACTAATACGTCACCGTGGTTTAATTTTGGAAGATTTTCTTTTTCATTTTCAGAGCAGATTCGAAATTCTTTATATCCTCTGAACCACAATACCATCGTCAAACTTCGTAACATTCCAATTTCGAATCTTTGTTCATCCATTGTTGCATTGCTTCTTTACCCGCATTTTCAGAGCAGTTTAATTTTCTCAAATCTTCTGTGATTTTTCTTTGCAAATCGGCAATGTCATTTTCTGCTTAGGAATTTTATTTTCTTCATCTGATAAAATTTCCCTCCACGATTTCTTAATCATGGTGATTTTTACTGATTTCCATGCGGAATAAATTGCATGCAAAACTGAAACTTTTTACCGTCCCGGTTAATCCCGGACCTGAATAATCTGATTCCGGTTAATCCGTAACCTGGATAATCCGATTCCGGTTAATCGAAAAGATATTGATAAATCTGATATTAAATTTGGACGTACTAACACTGCCTTATCAAGAACATATTTAAATGAGGAGATAAAAATATTGTTTAATCAAAGTAAATTATGTTTCATATTTAATTGTAATCGTAAATCTATTATAAGAGAGTCCATTGAAATTTATACGCGTAATAATCTGGTTTGCAATGATACCGTTTCTTTTATTATTCCTAAGTTACGGTTAGAATTAATGAATAAATTCCTCGTGAGGGCTTGAATGGGATGAACCAAGTTGGAATTTCTTTTGATCATGGTCTATTTTTATTTTTATTTAATTTTTTACAATAGCGCGCGTGTTTTTTTTTTTTTATATCTCTTTGTCGCGTGTCATTTGTATTGACCGTGAAATAGTTTGAAATTTTTATTTTTAGTTAAGTTTTAGATCATGGTCTATATTTTAATTTAATTTTTTGCAATAGAGCGCGTGTTTTTTTGTTATTTATATCTCATTGTCGCGTGTCATTTGTATTGTCCAAGAAATATTTTGAAATTTTGATTTATTTATATTATGACTATGGAACTTATTTGACGGTTCCGAAACATGTCAATGTATTTTATTTTTACTATAACACCTTTCTTAAGAAAAATTAAAAACGTTATTAAAATGAAAAGCTATTGTATTACCATAAAGTCTCGTTACATAAACAGAGGAAAAACCTTTTTTAGGTGCATTCGTTATCATGTAAATGCATAGCACCTTTAGTCCGTCTGTCTGTCCACATAAAACAGAGCAAAAACTACCCAATCGAATCATTTTAAATTTAAAATATATAATTGTGGCATAATTTTCTTGAGTCATTTAAAATGTTATGAAAATCGGATGCATAATTTAATTACAGGGACAATCAAATGCATTCCATTACATGATGGCCAATGGGGAAAAAATAGTTTCAGGTGAGTTTTAAGGGTGTTACATTCTTTCGAACTTAATAAAATTGATATGCATCTATGAAGTATATACTAAAATATGCATTCTGCGCAATCTGTGGTGCAAATAATATCTGTTAACAATTTACAGGGCCACACAAAAATATTCCATTACATAATGGTATAGGGAGAAATATTGTTTGGGGCGCGCTTTAATAATGATAAACTATTTCGCATTTTATGAAACTGATATATATTGCTGAGGTTTGAGTTACCCCCTGTATAATAGAAAGCAAATAGGATTTACAGGGATACACAAAAAGTTTCAGGTACTGTACTGTATCCGAAGTATTGTACACTATTACACTACGATCTGGATATTTTTAAAACTTCCTTATAATACGAACGCATTTCATTTGCTACGCTTGACGTGCAATTTCCAACTTTTTTAATCACAGTAAATTTATCTTTGAAGATTTATTTTAAATTAGTGTTTGTTTTTAAATCCTTCTTATCCTTTGATTTTGATAAGTTCCACCTTGTACTGTTTATTTCTATAAACAATAACTCTTTATAATGCTATGAAGTCATTCTCAGGGATGGGGAATTTTTCAAAAATCTTACCAGCCATGGATTTATTTCACTAGCCTGCAAGATACAACACGCATGCAGTTGAAAATAGTTTTGACAAAATCGCACATGAAATTACTATTACTACACAATACATTTTCGTAATTCTTTTTTCCCTATAAAATTAAGAAATATATGCAACAGAGGTAAGCTTAATATAAGATAGAACTTTAGTATCATATTTACGCTGTAATAATTTGGAAAGTTAAAATACCTAGATTGAAAAAGTGTCTCTGATAATGTTTCTATTGCCTACAGTTTTTTCAAAAATTAAAAATGCACTCACCTTGCCAGAAAATCCACTCGCCACTGGCGAGCAAAATGATGTATTTCCCCTTCCCTGGTCATTCTGAAAGAACAAAATACCTCCTGTCCAATTCCATTTACTCTGACGCTCCAAATCAATATTCTATTCGCACCTTATGACCCATCGGTCACCAATTTACCTCGTGTGTTGTGTTCACCATATCCATAAAGTCCTGCTTGATATATTTTTTATCAAGAATAGAAAAAGATTCTTTTTTAATCACAGTCGAGGTTTTGGAGATTTATTTTAAAATAGTATTTGTTTTTTTTAAACCCTACTTACCTGTTGAATTTTGATAAATTCCACCTTGTATTCTTGAGTGTGAAAAACACCGTAAACACTGGCGGTAAATAATAATTAAAGTAAACCACTTTGTAAAATCACCATAAAATGATAACTAAAGTAGGACGCGTTTCGAGCTACAACAATAACAGCTCGTCATCAGCTAAACCAACACGTGTCCGTAAGTGCACAGAGTCAGAGATAAAATAAACGCGTCCTACTTTATTTTTCATTTTATGGTGATTTTACAAAGTGATTAACTTTATTTATTTTGCATTCTTATTTCTATAAACGATAACTCTTTATAATGCTAATGAGTCATTCTAAAAGAACAGAATTCCTCATGACTAATTCCATTTACTCTGACGCCCCAAATGAATATTATATGCATTCGCATCTTATGACCCATCGATCTCCAATTTACCTTGTGTGTTGTGTTCACCATTTCCATAAAGCCCTGCTTGATATATCTTATCAGGAATAGAGAAAGATTCTTTTTTAACCACAGTTGAGTTATCTTCGAAGATTTATTTTAAAATAGTATTTGTTTTTAAACTTTACTTACATATTGAATTTTCATAAATTCCACATTGTACTGTTATGTCTATAAACGATAATTCATTAAAATGCTATAAAGTAATTCTAAAAGAACAACATGCCTCATGTCTAATTCCATTTACTAAGAAGCCCTAAATCATTATTCTGTTCTCACCTTATGACTCATCGATCACCAATTTACCTCGTGTGGTTGTTCACCATTTAGATTATGTCCTGCTTGATATATTTTATCAAGAATAAAGATTTTTTTTTTTTTATCACAGTTGAATTACCTTTGAAGATTTATTTTAAAGTAGTATTTGCTTTTTAAGCCTTACTTACCCGTTGAATTTTGATGAATTCCACCTTGAATTCTTATTTCTATAAACGATAACTCATTATAATGCTATGAAGTCATTCTAAAAGAACAAAATGCCCCATGTCTAATTCCATTTACTAAGAAGCCCTAAATCATTATTCTGTTCTCACCTTATGACTCATCGGTCACCAATTTACCTCGTGTGTTGTATTCACCATTTCCATAAAGTCCTGCTTGATACATTTTATCAGGAGCAGAGAAAGATGCTTTTTTAATCACAGTTGAGTTACCTTTGAAGATTTATTTTAAAACAGCCTATGTTATTAAACCCTACTTGCCCGTTAAATTCTGAGAAACTTTACTTTGTACTATTATTTCTATAAACAATAACTCTTTATAATGCTATGAAGTCATTCTAAAAGAATAAAATACCTCATGTCTAATTCCATTTACTCTGACGCCCTAAATCAATATTCTATTCGCACCTTATGAATGACCCATCGGTCACCAATTTACCTCGTGTGTTGTGTTCACCATTTCCATAAAGTCCTGCTTGATATATTTTATCAGGAATAGAGAAAGATTCTTTTTTAATCACAGTTGAGTTACCGCTGAAGATTTATTTTAGATTAGTCTTTGTTTTTTAATTTTACTTACCTGTTGAATTTTGATAAATTCCACCTTGTACTGTTATTTTTGTAAACTCTTTATAATGCTATGGAGTCATTCTAAAAGAACAAAACACCTCATGTCTAATTCCATTTACTCTGACGCCCCAAATCAATATTCCATTCGCACCTTATGACCCATCGGTCACCAATTTACCTCGTGTGTTGTTTCCATAAAGTCCTGCTTGATATATTTTATCACGGATGGAGGAGGGTCCATCACCTGTTGTAGCACATCCATCCGTGATAGTTGATGGCTATCTTGGGTGTTAAGGTCAAGTCCGTTCATGTTTTTATCCGGGTGGAAATCGACAGACCTGAAATGTGCCTGTCTCAGAGTTTTTAAAGAGTTAAGTGATGCGGATATTCTTCCTTGACACCTGTTTTCGCACGTATATTTAAAGCGTTGAAAGATAAATAAAATGCATTTTTAATGCAATAATCGAGGGGTGATTAGGAAGTGGCTATTATTGTATTTCTTCTCCTTGATTTCAGAAATATTCCGAATCTTTTATTTTCCTCATTGCACAACGCAGTTCTGTGTATATACTGTAAAAAAGAAGACTCTTAATTTAGCTTAAAGCTATATAGTTCTTAATATAGCTTAAGGCCCCTGTCCTCGCTCGAGGAAACGCTCGCGAGCTAATGCTATTCCTATGGGGAAGCATTTTTCTAATAACTCTTTCGCATTTTGACATTTTTGAATAATTTTTTTTGCATTGGATAGCTGAGGTGCATACCGACAGCGCACCTTTTTTACTTTTTCGATTTTGGTAGTAGATATTTTTTACAAAGTTAGTTTCACTTTGAAAACCGGTTTTGAAACTGAAAGTGCTTTTTAAAAAATATATCTGCAACCAAAATCGAAAAAGCAAAAAAGGTGCGCTGTCGGCATCCACCTCAGCTATCCAATGCAAAAAAAAAAAAAAAAAAAAAAATTATTCAAAAATGTCAAAATGCGAAAGAGTTATTAGAAAAATGCTTCCCCATAGGAATAGCATTAGCTCGCGAGCGTTTCTTCGAGCGAGGACAGGGGCCTTAAGGGGGGAGGGGGTCCGGAATACAAAAATCTTCAAATTTTCTTGAAAAAAAAAAGGGGGGGGATATTGAACTAGAAATTTCTCTGTTTATGCTTAAAATGACGTTTAAATCATGTTTCTATCTCAATTATGATAGAAGAGGAAATGTTACTTTTTTCGTTTTGGTTTGTTTTCAAAATCTAGCTTTCAAGCAATGGGTGTTATAGAAATGACTTCTTGTGAAAATGCAGTTTTTTCTTCCATGATGAGTTTTTTTTTTACCATTTCTCCTATTTAAATTCTTATAATTCGAGAACCATTAAAGATAAATGTTTAAAATTGGAACTTATCTTTTTTGACTGTTTTATTTTAATTTTGTTTCAACAAATTTGAATAAAATATTTGCTTTTTACTTTCTTCTATCGTCAATAGAAGAAAATATTGTAATCGAAAAATTTTTAAACGACTTCCGGTTTTCGACGGATTTACACGTTTTAGGGGTCCCAAAAAACATGTTTTTAGAAAATATCTGTGTGTCCGTATGTCGCCATTCTGCCATCAAAAAGTGTATGAAGATGTACGTAGAACTGAACCAAATTTTTTGTGAATGTTTTTGGCTGTGGCAAACAGGTCCTCCTTCAATTTTGAAATATTCCGCCGGAAGGGGGCGCTGCAATCGCGATTTTTGTGCCATTTTCAATGTTGTACCGACCAAAAGTGTATGAAGTTATGCATCGAATTGAACCAATTTTTTTGTGTAAGTGTATAGCTATGGCTAATTGGTCTCCTTTGAATTTGAAAAAAAACCGCCGGAAGGGGGCGCTGCAACAGCAATTTTTGCACCATTTTCAATATTGCACCACCTAAAAGTGTATGAAGTTATGCATAGAATTGAACAAAATTTTGTGTGTATGTGTTTGGCTACGGCTAGTCGGTCTCCCTGAACTTGAAAAAAATCCTCCGGAAAGGGACGCTGCAATAGCGATTTTTATGCCATTTTCAATATTGTATTAAGTAAAAGTGTATGAAGTTATGTCTAAAACTGAACTAAAAGTTTTGTGTATGATTATTTTTTGGTATGGCAAGTAGGTGCTCCCTGAATTTGAAAAAAAAATCTGCCTATCATTCTATTGTCCATCGGCTCGTGTAGAGACGGAAACTCGCATTTATTCCGATTAATTGACTGAAGCAGAAATTTTAGATGAAAATCAAAGCTGGTATAGTATTGAATTGAAATTATTAAAGCATTAACATGAATATAGTCTGTCTCAAAAGTTTAAGCACTCTGCAAATCTGGTTTAAAAGAAATGAAGAAGAAAATATTTTATGCCAATTTACTATATATACTCGACATTTAATCAAAATAAAATTAAATAAGCCATTTTGGGTGGTTAAAATAAAAAATATATTTATTTCCATTTAAGTTTTCTTTTTTTCTTGAAGAAATGCTGTCTCAAAAGTTTAAGCACTTTATGCAAATTTTTCTAGAAACATGGGATTGGCCGCGTGTAATGACGCTGTACGGTATCTATTGCACTCCCATAAAATTATAAGAGGCAGAGAAATTAATTCCTCTCTTTTTAAAAATGCCGAAGGGCATAAAGAATTCACAAAATGTAAGACTTTGAAAGTTTTTAAACTGAAACCGCAAAATAAAGCTGTTTTCTGAAGTTGCAAAAGTTTTAATTCAATAAAAGCGAGGTATATATCAAGTACTTAGTAGAAATGATAATTTTAAGCGGAAATCAAAATGATGACGACCACGTATGACGACTGTTCAGACAGATCGGAGAGTACGGAGATTGGTATCTGGACAAAAATACGTACATATGGCAAATTAAAAATAATCTTAGTGTACAGGCGTCCAAAGACACTGTACGTAGAAGTATTTACAAGTTTGATTACATCACACTAAAAAAAATGGCTCGCAGACCGTCTCTCAATTTGCATCACAAACAAGCTAGAATGAGTTGGGCTAAAAAACACATGTCCTATGGAGACAAATAGTTTAATGTTTTATTCAGCGATGAGAAAAAGTGGAACTTAGATGGCTCTGATGTTTTGAATGCGCATTGGCATGATTTACAATAAGAACCAAGGGTATTTTTCAGCAGACAGAAAAGCTGTAAATCTCTTATGGTTTTGGGGGAGTTTGGATTCAATGACCAGGCCTCTCTGGCATTTCTAAAAGGAAGACAAGGTTAAAAAAATATCAAAAGACGCTTAACCAACATTTACTTCCATTCGGTGACATTTTGGAGGGTTCTGAATGGACTTTTCAGTAAAAAAAAGCCTCAATCCACGTATCAAATATTACAAAACTTTGACTTTGTCAGAAAAATTTTAAAGTTCCTGACTGCCTAGCTTTAAATTCAGACTTAAATTTGATTGAAAATGTCTGGCCTATTTTAATGTGCCATGTTTACGGCAATGGAAAGCTCCCCCCCCCCCCCACTATGACTCGATTGAAGAACTTCAAGAGGCCATTGAGAAAGTATCGTACCCTTTGCCACCAGAAACCCCACAAAAACTAATAATTTCGCTGAGCGTATGTTTATTTGAACTAATCCGAAGTCACGGCAAAATAATTTGTAATTAAAAGTTCTGTAAAAATTATAAATCTGGTTGTTTTTGGCATTGTGCATGTACTTTTGAGACAGTTTTTTTTAACATTTTTTTAAATTTATATTTTTTACAATTATGTAATTTATTTTTTTCTACTTTTGACATCATTTATTCAAATATTGTCCCGAAATCTGCAAATAAAAAAATGTTATTCATTTTAACTTTTTATAATTCTTTGAATATCGACATTTTATGCTTGTGCTTAAACTTTTGTGACAGACCTTAACTATTTTTAGCACTTTCCAACAAAGTTGAAAAGTGCTTATGCATTCGGTTTGTCTGTCCGTCTGTCCGTCTGTCCGCGCTTTAACTCCCGTAAATATACTCGGATTGCTATGAAATTTTTATACGTTATTGAGGTTTACCCTAGCACGAACCCTATTGAAAATGAAGTTTCTACCATGATTAGTTTATCTACAGGGCGAATCAAAAGTTTCCCATTACATTACGGCCTATGGAGAAAAATCGTTAATATACTCGGATTGCCATGAAATTTTAGGACGTTATTGAGGTTTACCCTAGCATGAACCCTATTGAAAATGAAGTTTCTATTATGATTAGTTTATCTACAGGGCGAATCAAAAGTTTTCCATTACATTACGGCCCATGGGGAAAAATCGTTAATATACTCGGATTGCCATGAAATTTTAAGACGTTATTGACGTTTACCCTAACACAAGTCCTGTCGAAAATGAAGTTTCTACCATGATTAGTTTATCTACAGGGCGAATCAAAAGTTTCCTATTACATTACGGCCTATGGGGAAAAATCGTTTCAAAGGAATTTTAAAGATGTTATACCCTGTCAAACGTATTAAAATATGCATTCTATAAAATATAAGGTGAAAATGTAGCTATTATTCATTTACAGGGCCACACAAAAGAATTCCATTAGATAATGGTAAAAGGGGGAATTGTGTGTGACATATTTTAAATATATTGAGCTTTTTCATGTATAATAAAATTGATATATGTCACTGAAGCTTAATATAAATTATACGCTACTGTCTTGCATAATATGAAGTACATAGCATTTACAGGGCCATACAAAAGATTTCAAATAGTATATTCTTTCCGAAGTACCGTATATGTGTCCGATGATGGCTGATGGAGGGATGAAATGCATTTTAATTATGATATTCGCGCTTGTATTTCGCTAAATATATGCACATTATATGGTGTGTATAAATGTTATAGTTGATATACAGGGCTACCCAAAAGAGCTCACCAACGTTACTGAATATGAGCGTAAATTATTTAAACGTGGTTCTTAAATAAGCTATGCATTTTTACGCTGAGCTGCATTCAATTTACTGAGAAATGTTTGCAGAATATAGATAAAGGGATATACAGGGCCACGCAAAAAATTCGGTATATGGACGCCTATGAATGATAATTTATGAGAATGTGATTTCAGTTGTTTTAAAAGTGTTTTAGTTTACAATAAATTTTAGCCTAATGCTGACGTGTAATAAAGGTAGAATGTAAACTACAGGGCTGAACTAAAGTATTCAAGTATGTTTCCATCTAATAGTATGAATTGCTGAAAAAGAAATTTCAAGCTACCAGGTATTTTCTTGCTGAGCTAAATTTTCCCATTATATGAACTGACATATGAAATACAGGGCTGTTCTAATGTACTGGAATACATATTTGGGTATATTTGGCTGTACACTATTATTTCCCTAAATAATAAAGTATTGTTAAAGATTTCATTAAGTGTTGGAAAGTGCTTCATAATCTATGCTTAACGCATGATTTTTCTTACTTGTTTATCTATTAAAATGTGCGTATGGGATAGAAGAAAGTTTTGGGATCGGCATATCCAACTAGTTAAAATATGATTTTTTAAATAAAAGTTATACAGTTTTTCTTCAAATTTTTACTCTAAATATTTTTAATTAAAAAAAATTCTATTTTAAAAAAGCTGAATCGAAATTAAATTTTAGATATTTCTATTTATTTAAAAGTAAAAACATTGAACAAAACTACAAATTATAATTTGAGTTAACGATTTTATATTATCCCACTTTTTTAAATAAATTCTAAATTTTGAATTTTTATATAAAATAATCGTAAGAAGTTTTATCAAATAATTTTGTTTACAAATAATATGATTAACCATCACAAAAAATTCAAAATTTTTAACTCAATAACTAAAAATTATTTTAAAATGTGCCTAGGACCCCCTTAAACAGGTTTCGAAACTATATGTTATAAATGTAAAGGCAGATGGAGGAGATTTACATTAGCAGATTTTGTATGTAAAAGCGGGTGCGGAAGAGCAGCAGTGAGACATTTGAGGGCGCTGTTGAGTTCGGGGGTAAAAGTACTTCACTGGCACAAATTGCCATTCTCCTCAGGGATTTTGAACAACGTGCATCATTACATCAATGCGAAACTTGCCGGCATGCATTCCATGTATCGTACTGAGCGAGGAAATGAAGCGGCTGCTCAAAAGATGTAGATAGAATGATTGCCGAGTAGAATCTATCGGATTGCCGAACATTTGAACGTCTCAGTCAGGAGTTATGCACGAATGAATCATTTTAAACTTCGAAGAGTGATAATGGGCACCGGAAAATAGAGCAGGATTCGTGCAGTGGAAGTGGCAGTATTACCATGGCCCACTAGATCTATAGGCCCATCTATTTGAGATTAATGTATCTTATAAGTTTCCCGCCAGAGGACTCTGATACCTTGCCCAAGTTATTCTGACCAATCGTGCAAACCCTGAACCAAAACAATGACCACACGTGCAAACATGCGCACAGAACAGAAATCAGCTTATTATATGCTAATTTTTGCAGGGTTTACGTCACGTGGTTTCACACGTGGTCCAATGAAATGGTTCAGGGTTTGAAGCTGAATCCGACTTCACTTTTTCGGCGTTTTTTAGCGAAATGTCTCGGCTGGTAGTATACAGTTGGCTATGGTATTACTCACATTAGAGGATAATCTTTCGATAATCTTGAGAGCTGTTTTATGCGAGCCTAGTCCCGTACACGAAATACATGTCGGCAAGCTTCGCATTGGTGTAATGATGCAGGTTGCTCGAAATCCGTACGGGGAATGATGATTCAAGTCAGCGAAACGCTTTCATCGAGCGAACTCAACACAGCCCTCTACTGCCTTAATGCTGCAATGTCATACGAAATAGGTTTATTTAGATCTCCTCTACTTGCCTTTGCATTTCTGACACATAGTTCTGAAACACCCTGTATGTATCATAATCTGTAGAGACTTGAAACTAAAAAATTACTATACAAATATTTATTCATTACTATTGCATAAACAAAATGATACCATTGATAATTGATACTTTAAGGGCTGGTAATTTATTAATTGAGGTTCACAAATATGGATCTAAAATTACTAGCCCTCTAAAATATCAGCCTAAATTTACCAAATACGACTTTAAGGGTTTTAACAGGGCTTATCATAGCAGTTAATGCATATATTATATAATAAAATCAGCAGAGGTAAAATCACAACAGACTGGGAAAATTTTGTTTTATGCACACTTTTGAAATTGGATGAAAAATGAGCAGGTTTACTAAATATTGTTTCACTGCGCATGCACGAATGCAATCAAAATATAATGTGTATAATATATTAGTGAAATGTATAGAACATTTTTTTTTGCGAAAATCTCAAAAATATACCTTGAAAATTCTGAATGTGATCGTCGATAGAATAAGCTTGAAATCCGTTGCTCTCAAAAGAAAGCTAAAAGATAAGGGGCTGTATCAGCGGCGTATCTAGACTTATCATTTCGGAAGGGCCTAAGGTGCGGTGAAAGTTTCTAAGATTGAATCCAAATTAACTGGAAAATTTCCGTTTTAAACAGGTTTTTATCATAGTAGGTAATGCATTTATTATACAGGGTGATTCAGCTCGTCCGTGACAAACTTTAAGGATCGATAGAGCACACCTAGACGAACATTTTTGAATAGGGAATGTAGGGTCCCTGACGCGATGGTAAGGCGCTAGGCGCTTTCGAAAATTTGGGTGCCGAAATTCGAAACGTCATAAAAACTAGGGAAATGGTTAGATTTTCTTGCTTGTTGCGTCGAAATGATTCTGTTTGTTTAGACTTTCTTCAGTACCAATTTGATAAGCGTATCTCTTAAAACATGGATAGGGGGCGCTGCAGACTTTGGAGAGCTAGACAACAACTTTAAGCCCGTTATTTTGATAATTTAACACATGCTCGCCAAAGTTTATACTCTAACTTAAAGTTTGAACCCAAAAGTAGAGCCCTGCAAAAAGCGTAAGAGCCGGAATAAAATGTCAAAGTACAGGGTGGTCGAAACTCGAAGGCTCCTAAGAGATAAACAAACAGATTTCTTGACTTATGGCATGCATTTTCATGATTCTGTTTGCTGGGGCTCTCTGAAACTCAGTTGAACGGTACAAAAAGAAACATCGATAGGGGGCGCTTTGGGCAAAAAACATAATTCGTTGACATTTCGGACGCTAACTGGAAACGGGGCGCTACGATCAGTTAGAAACAAAACAAGAGAGTAATTTACTTATCATAAGAAGCTATTAAAACTGCAGTTTGTTTTTTTTTTTTTTTTTAACAAACATAGCTGGTTTCAATCATGCACAATGCGCGCAATAAAATTTACATAAGGTGCTTTTTGCTGATTTATGCAAAAGATATCGTACCATATCGATATGCAAAAGATACGTAATGCGTAGACGACAACGCGAGATGACGTAGTTGTATGTGCAGACACGTCTTTTGAACGTGCGGTATCTACTTAAGCTTCGGGTTACTTGTCTGCAGATCGGTAGTAGGATGGAACGGTACACAAACTCTGAATTGGCTGACATGCATTTGGCGTATGGCGCTGCTGGTTGTAATGGACGAGCCGCTCAGCGGTTGTACGCCGAGCGTTACCCCAACAGGCAAATCCCCTGCCATGCCTTCTTCGCTCGAGTACACCAGAGGTTGTCCACAACGGGATCTTTCGACGGAGGCAGGCCTGAACGGGAGCGATCAGTGAGCACCCCCGACAACGAAGAGGCTGTGCTTAACCTGGTTGAGGACAACCCAGGTCTTAGCACGAGAGATATCGCCAGACATGTTGGCATTTCGCAAGCAACTGCGTGGCGCATCTTACGTTCCCGGAATCTGCACCCCTACCACATCCAGCGGGTGCAGTTGCTCAGAGAGCAGGATTTTGGCCCTCGAGTGGAATTCTCAAGATGGTACTTGGCGATGAGATCCAGGGATCCCCGTTTTGTAAACAGCATTTTGTTTACGGACGAGTCCACCTTCAGCCGGGAGGGAATGTGGAACGCCCATAACAGTCATGTGTGGTGTGATGAAAATCCACATGAAACCAGAAGCCGAGCAGCCCAGGAGCGTTTCTCAGTAAATGTGTGGGCCGGCATTCTGGGGGATTGCCTCATTGGCCCTTATTTGTTACCTGAACGGCTGACAGGTGGAAATTACCTGATTTACCTGGATCAAGTGCTGCCGCAGCTTCTGGAGGAGGCGCACGTACCCGAAGGTTCGCGTCGCCAGATGTGGTTCCAGCACGATGGAGCTCCGGCCCATTACACGAACGACGTGCGTCTCCATCTAAACGCAAGGTATGGCCAGCGGTGGATCGGGCGTGGGGGTCCAGTTCACTGGCCTGCCCGATCACCAGACCTCACCTGCTTGTATTTCTTCCTTTGGGGTTACCTGAAGGCCGAGGTATACCATACACCTGTCAGCAGTGCTGAAGAACTTGTGGCGCGCATTGTGGCAGCTGCAGGGCAGATCAGAGATACTCCTGGCATTGTTGGAAACACACACTCCTCAATGCGACGGAGGTGCGAAGCCTGCATCATGGCCCAAGGTCGAAATTTCGAGCATCTTCTGTAGTGTTATTTTTTGTAAATAAATTTCCAGTATCATTGATGTTTTTGGTCTAAATTTATTCAGAAGTGTTGAGCAGAGGTAGAAAATGTGTTTTCATTATTACTAACTGATCGTAGCGCCCCGTTTCCAGTTAGCGTCCGAAATGTCAACGAATTATGTTTTTTGCCCAAAGCGCCCCCTATCGATGTTTCCTTTTGTACCGTTCAACTGAGTTTCAGAGAGCCCCAGCAAACAGAATCATGAAAATGCATGCCATAAGTCAAGAAATCTGTTTGTTTATCTCTTAGGAGCCTTCGAATTTCGACCACCCTGTACTTTGACATTTTATTCCGGCTCTTACGCTTTTTGCAGGGCTCTACTTTTGGGTTCAAACTTTAAGTTAGAGTATAAACTTTGGCGAGCATGTGTTAAATTATCAAAATAACGGGCTTAAAGTTGTTGTCTAGCTCTCCAAAGTCTGCAGCGCCCCCTATCCATGTTTTAAGAGATACGCTTATCAAATTGGTACTGAAGAAAGTCTAAACAAACAGAATCATTTCGACGCAACAAGCAAGAAAATCTAACCATTTCCCTAGTTTTTATGACGTTTCGAATTTCGGCACCCAAATTTTCGAAAGCGCCTAGCGCCTTACCATCGCGTCAGGGACCCTACATTCCCTATTCAAAAATGTTCGTCTAGGTGTGCTCTATCGATCCTTAAAGTTTGTCACCGACGAGCTGAATCACCCTGTATAAAAAAAAGCCTGCCAAGGTGAAATCACAAGAGACTGGAAAAAGTTCGTCGTTGGCAGGTTTTTATCGTAGGATTCTTTAAGCAGTAGTTATATTGCATTTTTATAAGAGGAATATTAAAAACTATCTGCTAAATGATATCTCAATAATTAGTAAACAAAACCAAAGTAAACAGCAAATTTAAAATTTCTTACAAATTTAAAATCATCCTATAGCATTTAAGTAAATTAAAAAAAAAAAAAAAAAAAAAAAAGGTTTAAGGTTTTGCAGTTTATACTACAAAGATATCTTAATCTTTAAATCACAGGATTTCGAATTGGTAACTAACCAATAATAAAAATAGGTAAAGCACTTTTTAATCACCATATATCATGTTTAATAAATACAATGTATGTAAACAGAGTGTACATATTACCGAAACTTTCATGAAATGTAAAATTTCATTGCCTCTGCGAAATAACGTACTTTCTAAAATAACTTCTAACACACTTTATTCACCTGCCACAAACGGAATATTTTTTTCGTTCTATTTGAATTCCATCTTAGCAGTTTTCACTTGATTTTGCTAAATTTTAATAATTAAATTTTGAAGGATGCTGCAGCTAGATGTCTGTACGGGCCGGAATTTTCGGGCCCGGGTCTGATCCACCCCGGCCCGTACAGAAATCAGTGAAAACAGGCCCGGCCCATTCTGGCCCGATTCAATTACTACTATTTCTAAAAAAGTCAGATTTTCACCATATAATTAAGATTCCTTTGATTTTCAGTATTCAAATAACGATTCATTCAAAAATTAATATGATTTAATAAACTATAAATCTTGAAATCTGCCCTATAAATCTTGAGAACAATTAAGCCTAATTCCGGCTCAGATCGTCTATATATAGAAAAACAATGCAAGACTGATCTCGACCCAGCTCAAGCCTGTAAAAAATATTAAGCCCGGGTTACACACAATGTAACTGCCTGGTGCTCTGCACTGTACAAGTTACATTTCTGCATTGATATTGTCAAACTAGTATCGGCTCTTAACGCACATTTTTACTTTTTCTCTTTAAAGCCATATTCATTGAAAATAGCTCATATTTTACTGCTTACGCTTAAATCTTTAAAACGAACCGGTAAACATGCTATTTTTTAATCGCCCCAGCCTGGCCCGTGTGGGTCGTTCAATTTTTTTGCCGGCCCGTAAGAAATTTGGAACCATTCAGTCGGCCATTCCCGAGCCCGGGCGGGTGCAGACCTCGAGCTACAGCCCTATCGGCTGACAACTTAAATACGCCACTGGTCTTTTAAAACCCATTGTATGAGTTTCATTGACATTTGGGATGCTATAGATATGCAACGCGGTAATACAAAATGTTAATAATTTAGATAATATTGACATTTTTAGCAATGCAACATTAAATGCTAATAAGTTTATATGGTAGAATTTACCTGTTAGTATATGAATATTATTCAGTTTAAACCTATGTGTTTGATTGAAAAATTAACTTTAGTAAGATCTACAAATGAATTTGTTGAATTTATTTTTAAGCTATTGTCACTTGTGTACTTTTGAATAAATTTTGAAATTTATTTGATCCCCCCTCACTCCCCCCCCCCAAAAAAATGAATAAAGAAATGATTGGGATATTTCATATTGCATTTTCTTAAAAACAGCTGCAAGGCTTCAAATATCGTACAATAAAATGCTAATTTAAATGTAGATAAAAGTTATGATGATACAAGAAGTTACAAATGCAAGCGTGTGCAATTATGAGACATTCATCAATAGCTCTTTACGGAACATGTATTAAATATTTTTAAGTTCATAAACATTCAAAAGATATTTATTCCGAATCTAGTGAAACCAAATTGTAGTCCTTGACTCATTTACAAAATATTATGCACAAATTATACAACTCAACCCAGTTCATCTGATAAATATTCTTGATCAAAACTTAACCTCTATTCAAAACAGCCCACCATAACTGAAGACAGATCTGCGCTCTCACATACTCGTGTAATGGTCCACATTAAGCAAGAATGGTACGTAGGCAAATGTACAACTACAATGCCATTTTAGCCCTGAATCAATTGTGGCACGCCTACAAATAAGGGCTGCCCTTTGACCTTAGGGGCAACAGAGTTGCACATCAATAACACTTTCACCTTCGCGGAGAAGCTTCATCTTCATCTTCAAGTTCGTGTTCTTCATTACCATGCCATCTATCAAACACTAGGGAAAAAAGAGCGGAATACATTGTTGTTTCCAGTCTGCCATAGTGATTAGTCTTTGAGTTTCGAACAAATAATAAGGTAACAGGTTGGAGGAACGAAGGCTTTTGTCTAAACCATAGAGAAGTAATTTTTCGAGGTGGATGTACGGTTGTGAAAGGTCATTGTGGTGTTTTCGTATGGGAAAAAAAAACTGTTATTCATGGACAGCCTTCAGAATTCAGTTAAATTTTTATATCAGATATCATGCATGTCATTTTGTAACTAGTTGAATAATCTGCAAAAATTTTATTTGATTAATATTTCCATGAAAATCCTCATAAATAATACTTTTGCTCATCTTTTCTTTCAGTGATAAATAATTTTATGAGGTTGTGAAAGGCAATTGAGATTTTTCACATGGGAGAAAAACTGTTATTCATAGACAAATCTTGAGAATTCAGTTATATTTTTACTGTTATCGACTCAGAAAACGACGTCACTATGCAATGTTTTCATATGGGAAACATCTTTTATTCATTTATAGTCTTCAGTGTTTAGTTAAATTTTTCTGCTAATCGAATCAGATATCATGCATGGTGCTTTGTAATTATTTAAATAATCAAATAAAATTTTATTTAATCAATATTTTTATGAAATTTTTTATAAATTATTCTTTTGATATATATATATATATATATATATATATATATATATATATATATATATATATATATATATATATATATATATATATATATATATATATATATATAATACCATTAAAAGTAGACAAGATTCACCATTGGATTTTATCAATAAAACAATAAACCAAAACGAAGAATTAGAATTGAATTGAATTATAATAAAATAAAAAAATAGTGTAACGAGTAAATCTGAAAAAATAAATAAATAAAATGAATGCAAATAGAATTTGTAGCTCCAAAAGCAGAATCATCAGGCCCCAAATGCTCTGGAACTACAAATGAAGTGTGCGGTTTCATCCACGTATTAGCCATGAAATAGCAAAATAATACGTATTTGGGGCTACCAACACACAAAAACCAAATTATTAAACAAGGAACAAAGATATTTTACAAAAAGGAGTTGAAAGTAAGTAAAAATAATAGTTATCCATAACAAAGAAAAAAGATAAATCTGAATGGAAATATAATTGAACCGGAGAAAATAATTAATAATCGATATTAACATAAAATTAAATTAATAAAATAATTAAAATTAGAATTAAGAGATAACATTCATATTAACATATAACTTAAAAAACCATTTTGTTACTTTAATCAGTAACATTTATTGTGACTTTACATGGTAAAAACTCATTATCTTAATATAGGATAATAAAAATTAAAAAAATAAAATAAAATAAAATAAAAAATAAAAATAAAAAAAATAATATATATATATATATATATATATATATTTTTTTTATTATTTATTTATTTATTTATTTATTTTTTTTTAGTAATAAACAGGTTGAGGAAGATAACTTTTTCATCTAAATCAGTGAGAAATAATTTTATGAGGTGGATATACGGTTGTGAAAGGTTATTGTGGTGTTTTCGTATGATCGAAGTATCGAATATGTATTTTCGATATCACGCATGCCGTTTTGTGACTATTTAAATAATCTTTTAAAATTTCATTTTATTAATATTTTCATGAAAATTGTTATGAATTATTCTTTTGATAATCTTTTTGATAATCGTGAATCTTTTCTTTTAATTTTGATGTATTTATTATTATTATTATTATTATATCTTGTAATACTAAAGAGGTTGAAAAAAGAAAACAATTTCGTCTAAAACAGTGAGAAATAATTTTCTTACGGTTGGTGGTAGGTGGAATACGGTTGCGAAAGGTCATTGTGATGTTTTCGCATGAGAGAAAATTTGTTTTTCAAATCTTTAGAATTCAGTTACATTTTTACTGTTATGGACTCAAAAAACACGAACATCGTTTTGTAAATTTTTAAATAATCTATCTTTAATAAAAATTTTGTTTAATTAATATTTTCATGAAAATCCTCATGATTAATATTTTCAACCCTACTTTCTTGAGAAGTAACTTTTTGAGGTGGATGGTACGTTTGGAAAGGTCGTTGTGGTGTTTTTGTATAGGAAAAATCTTTTATTCATGGACAGTCTTCAGTATTTAGTTAACTTTTTACTGCTATCGATTTTGTTGAAAAATCTATATTTATTTAAAATTATGTTTAATTTATATTTTCATGAAAAATCTCATAACTAACCATTTTTCTTAAAATTTTGTTGCGATTTTTTAAATAATTTTTTTATCTATGTTTTGTGAAAAATTAAAACGTTTGTTGTGCTCAGATGTATTGTGTTTGTCCTACAAACAAAGGTATGAAATGATTGTAGGACAAACACTATGTTAAACCTACGAGTAAACCACAAGTGGTACTAATTTTTGGCCTTATGCACCGCTTCGCTTCCGGCTGACACGGATCACTAGATCCCCCTATGACTGCTCTTCCAAAAAACTAGTCGTTGGGGGGCCACCGTAATACTTACTCATCATGGATAGGCATATGAAAATAAAACATGTGAAAACTATTTATACAATGCATTGCAATTCCAAAAAAAAATTTAAATATTGTTAACATGCATAGTAATGCTCTATTAATGAATTGCTGATGTACCAATTTCGACAAATTATATAAAACGCCAAACTACTCAAGTAATACCGAACTGCAAAAAAGAAACATCCTTATAACTCCAAAAATAATAATTCTATTAACTAACAGTTTACTGCGTTGGATTAAGCATCTCATTTTCAATTGAAATATACCTCTGAATTGAAATTTGAATGAAATACAGGGTCATGAAAAATCGAAGAATGTGGAAAACAGGATTACAAATATCTCGGCAACTAAATATCCGATCGACTTCGTTCTATATGCAAAATGTGTGTTATTTTATTGCCTTTTACGTCCATTTCTTAGAACAAAAACATTCGAAAATTTTTATGTACCTTTCATCAGAGCGAATTTTTCAAGAGTCCGAAAAAAATAGTTCCGGATAATCGACGTTGCTGGTATTAAATAGGCTTCGTCCCATTCTTACATACTAACTACATACAAAATTTCAAGTCTCTATCTCAATTTGTTCGGGAGATAGAGCGTTTACAAACAGACAGACAGACAGACAGACGGACGGACGGCAAAATTTTTTTTTCTAAAAATATGTTTTTCGGAATCTCCACTATCTAAAACGTGTAAATACGTCAAAATTTTTTTTTCGATTTTCAAAACGATTGCAAGACTTACACTATACTACGTATGATGAGTAAGTAGTAAACTTTTTTCCCCTTTTGTGGTCGATACCTTAGGTTTTTGTGCTGTCGGCTCTTGGACTATCTGTTGTTCTGGACATATACATTAAAATAAAGAATTATTCAGGTGAAGCAATTTTTTTTATTCAAAATTCAAGATATAAAGGATTAAAATGTAGCAGATCATAAAAAAATAAAATAAAAAATATTGTACGCAAAAATACACCCGAGTTCGCGTTCTTTGTTAGTATGTCATCTATCAAACAGTAGGCAAATCTGGATTACAAAGTTGTTTGTAATCAACCTTAGTGATTAGTCTTTAAGTTTCTGAAAAAATAATAAAGCAACAGGTTTGAATTGGGAATGCTTTTGTTTAAACCACCGATAAGTAATTGTTTTGAAGTGGATGTATTGTTATGAAAGATCATTAATGGTTTTTTCGTATGAGAAAACTCTACCATTCATGGACGTAATCTTCAATAGTCACTTAAGGCTTTTCTCAACTGCTCTGCTCAACAAGCGCAAAACGTTTTGATGGATTTATAAATCCTTTTTTAACGGAAAGCTATAAAACTGCAAAGCCTAACCATGGAAGCGATTTGGAATGGAATGGAATTTTCCATTTTTTTTAATCAATAAATTACCTATTGAGTTATAAGCAATTTCGTCCATGTGACGAACATTTTTTTTTTTTTTTTTTTTTTGTAATCCCAGTTGGAATGGTTATTCTTCTTCCACGCAAGAATGCGGCTCAAAACGCTCATTTTGACACTATCTTTTGAAAAATCTATTGTATTTGCATAAGAAGAAAAAAAAAAAAAGGAAAATGAGTGCGATTAGATGGCTTTCGAACAACAACACTTACTAGTTTTATGCATCACCGGAAAGAATAAATAAAACTCATGCCACACAGCTTCTCTTTTTGATTTAAAAATAGTCTTAATTTTTATCATTATCTAATTAAATAACACACATGTTATTTGTTTCTGTTTAAAAATAACTGACGAAGTTATGAATTTTTTTCTCCCTCAATCCTTAAATCTTTCGCGCTTAAGCCCATTTTTAATTTTATCAAAAATCTGCCATGCGTAAATTTTTGGCCTTTTATATAGAAATAATAATAACTTTTAATGATTTGATATGTATAATAATTAAAAAGTTATGGCTTTTTTTTCTTGTTACCACAAAACCCTTCTCTATCTCTCTCTTCTCCCTTGGACCGATTTTGTCCATTTGACATCCACGCCATATCAATCTTACGTATAAAAAACATTTCATATTTATTTACTTAGAACAGGTGTCACAAATAAAAAATTAAAAAGTTGACATGTTTCATGTATATTTATATGCCGCGGTGGCAATCGCTATTCACGATCATAGGGGGCGCAATGTTTTGTGTTTTTTAAATTATATTTATATCCAGTGTCATTTAGTTTTCTACTGATTTTATATGTTATGAATGCGGTTCTTATGAATGAACCGAAACATGTCAACTTTTTAATTTTTTATTTGTAACACCTGTTCTAAGTAAATAAATATGAAATGTTTTTTATACGTAAATGAAAAAGGTGAAGTGATTTTGTTTTAGTTTTTAGTTTTGAAAAAACGAAAGCTAACAACAGTTTTAACATATCAATCTTTTTGGTGAGTTTGAAGACGATCCGACGATCTGTGCATAACTGCGAATTTTATTGTGCAGGAAAAAATTTAGTAGTACGTACATGCATACACACATGCATATAAGCTTTTAAGTGGGTGTGATTTTAGGTTCCTGGGGTCCTATAATCAGTGGCGTAGCAAGTGGGGGTGGAGGTGTGGTCCACCTTGGTAGTCACCCTCTAAAGGGTGACATCCAATCTCTTTTTTCAAATCTATATACATATAACCTTATAAGATTTTGGAAAAGAATTCTGAAACAAAATGAAAATTCTAGCACACGACGCAACAGAGTTTTCTTTTCTTTGAGAATGTCAAATTTTTCTAAATAAGGCCAGGGAACAAAAAGCAACCTATCCAACGAATGGGTAGCGAAAGCGAACTTTAAAAGAAAGACTTATCTTCTACATATAGACACCGCATTGACTTATGCGGATTATGAGCCCTCCTGTTTTTTTTTTCTTTCTTTTTGTATGCAGGAGGGCAAGAGGTAAATAAGGAATGGCATGTCATTTGCTTTAATAACGTAGAATCATGAATGAAAAAATATGACGAATGGGGCGGGGGAGGGGGGGGGGAGTGACACCAATTACACCCTCTCCGGGTGTCACCCGTTCTAGCTACGCCTCTGCCTGTAATGGAAAGTTATGAAGGAATTTTTTAAAAGTCTCACCATAGTATCGACAACAATAGGTAGTATATTTTTATGAGATCTACTTAGAAAAAAGAAATAAATAAAAAATAAATTGATTTAATCATTTTAACCGATAACTGTCAACCATATTCTTAAAACATATAGGGCGGCTAAATTTTTAATCTCTGGTTCTAAAATAGATATACAGTCGACTCGCGTTAATTCGTAATCTCATAATTCGAATCTTCGCTTAATTCGAACTAAACATGAAGTCCCGAAATTTTCAATGGCAGAATAACGTTAAAAAATTTCATTAATTCGAACTCATTTTCTCTTGCCTTCGCTTAATTCGAACTAACGAGAATTCCGATTTTTCATTTTTCTTTTCTTTCTCGCGTATTTCAGATCATTTGAATAACTTTCTTTCTTTGATTTTTGTGAAACTTGTTCCGAACGAGTATACATACAATTCAATGCATTTGATATACACTTTCTTAGTGCAGAATAACGTTACACTTTCTTAGTGGCAGAATAACGTTAAAAAATTTCATTAATTCGAACTCATTTTCTCTTGCCTTCGCTTAATTCGAACTAACGAGAATTCCGATTTTTCATTTTTCTTTTCTTTCTCGCGTATTTCAGATCATTTGAATAACTTTCTTTCTTTGATTTTTGTGAAACTTGTTCCGAACGAGTATACATACAATTCAATGCATTTGATATACACTTTCTTAGTGCAGAATAACGTTACACTTTCTTAGTGGCAGAATAACGTTAAAAAATTTCATTAATTCGAACTCATTTTCTCTTGCCTTCGCTTAATTCGAACTAACGAGAATTCCGATTTTTCATTTTTCTTTTCTTTCTCGCGTATTTCAGATCATTTGAATAACTTTCTTTCTTTGATTTTTGTGAAACTTGTTCCGAACGAGTATACATACAATTCAATGCATTTGATATACACTTTCTTAGTGCACCGTCTGTTCATGAATGACGCTTTAAATTTTTCTTCCATTGTGCTTGTTTCTAATCTTTTAATTAGCTTATATAGTTATACATTCTAATTTAATTTTAAGTCATATTCTAATAACATGCGAAATAAATTTTAAAAAAGCTATAATATATTTTCCTTTGTAATAGTACCATATTAAGCATGTTTTCATTTCATATTTTCCATAATTCGAACTTCGGATAATTCGAACATTTCTTTTGGTCCCGACGAGTTCGAATTAACGAGAGTCCAGTGTAATATGAATTTTAAAATGTTCAGGTTTACTTAAAAGGCGATTAAAAATAATCAACTATAGATGTTAATAGTTAATTTTATATAAAAACATCTTAGTACTTTCAAGCCTTTAATCAGGCATTTCCTCAGAGACTATTTTCTTTATTTATACAAATAAATGATTCCGTTTTGAAAATGAACGAGACTCGTGGCTTGAAGATTGAATTAGTAGTATTTTAGGTATTATGGTACAACAGTTAAATATTTCTTTTTCCCGTTCACCTAAAACACTTCTAATTCAATCTTCAAGCCATCACGAGTCTCGTTCATTTCCAAAATGGAATCATTTATTTGTATGAATAAAGAAAATATTCTCTGAGGAAATGCCTGATTAAAGACTTGGAAACACTAAGATGTTTTTAAATACAATAAACTAGTAACATATCTGATTCTTTTAATCGCCTTTTAAGTAAGCTTGAACATTTTAAAGTTCATATTATATACAGTCGGCTCTCGTTAATTCGAACTCATCCGGACCACAAGAAATGTTCGAATTATCCGAAGTTCGAATTATGGAAAGTATGAAATGAGAACATTCTTAATATGGTACTATTACAAAGGAATTAATGTTATAGGGTTTTTAAAATTTATTATGTCTGTTATCATCAGAATATGACTTAATATTAAATTAGAATGTATAAATACATAAAATAATTAAAAGTTTAGAAACAAGTACAATGGAAGAAAAATTTGAAGTGTCACTGATGGACAGACTTACATGAACAGGGAATTAGAAAGTGGCTATCAAATGCAAAGGATTGTATGTACACTCGTTCGGAACAATTTTCCCAAAAATCAACGAAAGAAAGTTATTCAGATGATCTGAAATCCGTGAGGAAGAAAGGAAGAATGAAGAATCGGAATTCTCGTTAGTTCGAATTAAACGATATGTCAAGAGAAAATGAGTTCGAATTAATGAAAAAGTTTAACGTTATTCTGCCATTGAAAATTTCGGGACATCATGTTTATTTCGAATTAAACGAAGATTCGAATTATCCGATTTCGAATTAACGAGAGTCGACTGTATTTTGTGTTAAAAGCAAGGCGAAAATTTTATTCCGTCACATATTTTTTTATTTATATACTCTTGTTCTACTGAGTAATTATATTGTTTTTAAACAAATCTCACATAATACATCTTTCTGATGCAAATTAGATAGGATCTCTATCTCTCATGTGATTTAACAAATGAGAGCAACGTGAATTTATAATTACAGATTCCTTTCATGGTAAAACAAGTAAGGACACGTATGTTCGTGCACGCATTGTTTTCTTTGCTCTAATTGTAATTTGTGCGGAATTTTTCAACGATAATTACGATGTGGTATGCGATTAAATGCTTACTTGTAAATATTTCATTTATAATGAGTTCATTCTTTTCTGATGATTTTTTTATTTGAAATGAACATCTATCATTCTAAATACAAAATCCATTTGATCATAACGAATGAAATGATGATTGTGGAATATCGTTAAGGGATAAGTAGTCATTAAATTTCTTTACAGAGACTATTGTTCTAGAGATATAAAATTTTATAAACATTTAAATACGAGTTTATTAAATAAATTTTAAAGTTTTTTTCCCTTATTTATTTTTTACTTACCCATCATACGTAGTATAGGGTAAGTCTTGCAATCGTTTTGAAAATCGAAAAAAAAATTTTTTGACGGATTTACACGTTTCAGATACTGAAGATTCCGAAAAACATATTTTTAGAAAAAAAATTTGCCGTCCGTCCGTCTGTGTGTCTGTCTGTCTGTAACCGCTCTATCTCCCAAACAAATTGAGATAGAGACTTGAAATTTTGTATGTACTTAGTATGTAAGAATGGGACGAAGCCTATTTAATATCAGTAACCTCGATTATCCGGAACTATTTTTTTCGGACTCTCGAAAAATTCGTTCTGATGAAAGGTATATAAAAATTTTCGAATTTTTTCATTTTAAAGAGTGGACATAATAGGCAATAAAATAACACAAATTTTGTATAATCAACGAAGTCGATCGGATTATTAGTTGCCGAGATATCTTTAATCCTGTTTTTCACATTCTTCGATTTTTCATGCCCCTCTATTTCATTCAAATTTCAATACAAAGATATATTTTAATTGCAAATGAGACGCTTAATTCGATGCAGTAAATTTTTAGTTAATATGATTATTATTTTTGGAGTTATAAGGATGTTTCTTTTACGCAATCTGGTACTTACTTGAGTATTTTGGCGTTTTGTATAATTTGTCAAAATGGGTTCATCAGCAATTCATTATAGAGCATATATATAGAGCTATGTATATTAAGAGTATTAAAATGCATGTTTAAGTTTTGTTTTGGAATTGCAATGCATTTTATAAATAGTTTACACATGTTTTATTTTCATGTTTTATATTATGCATATCTATGATGGGTAAGTGTTACGGTGGCCCCCAACGACTAGTTTTCTAAATGCTTTAAAAATTTTGTGTTGAGTTGAAACGATTTTTGGTGCTGACATAGTTGTTATCCTAAGGCGATGAAATCTGGTTCCAATATTTGGAGCTGTGGTTCAACTGGGGAGATTTCACAGTCTTATGATTACAGCTACTGGTAATACAGCACCAAAAGTTTGTTCAACACAGTACAAATTTTTTTTTATCAGTATACAGTCCTATAAGCTTTACATTTTATTAACTCTTATACGCACTGTATAGGGTTAGGGTATCACTTATAAGACTACACTATGCAGGATTGTCTACACTATAAAGATTTACCTACACTATATAGGATGGTCCTACTTATCGTTATAGTCCATGAGCCGACCGCATAAAACTCTAAGTCATCGAGCACAAGAAATGCACTAATTAAAAATTTAATTAGTTAAAAAATAAATTTTTTTTCAGTATAATATTTAATACTTATTAATGTATACTGATAAAACGTTATTGTTATAAGTGCTTTTTAAAAGTATTATAAGATTTTTTTCTTTTTCAGTCTATTTATGCTCAATACGTAAATTAAGATTTTCTAAAAGTTGAATGTACAGATGAACAAGCATTTTTACCTCAATTCTTACATCCTCTTTATATCTAGTTATAAATTATTTCGCGAAAGCAAAAAATATCAACCAGACGAAAAATTCCGAGCACGTTAAATCCTCATTGAAAAGACAGTATCAAGATATTCTTAAAAAAAAGAAAAGAAAATCAATTTAGATTTCTATAAACATTCACATTTCTCATCCTCTTCTGGCTTAGTAATAAATACTTCTTAAATAAGTTATAAAATATTATGCTCCAAAACCCATTCGTCATTCTCTTTAATAGTGTCGTTGTCCCCTCATTTAGCATGACAAACGCATGACCAAGACACAAAATTTAAAGGCTGCCATCCCAGCGAAGCAAAACTTTTTCCTTGTCTACCTCGCGATAAATCACTTGAAATGTCATAAAGCAGAACACAAATATATTTTTCAGTTAAAGAGAATAACAAGAAAAATGTGGAAAAAAAATATCACGCTTTTGCTCACTTCATTTCTTAAACGGTGGTAAATTTAGCATGTTCTTTTTTTTAATACCACGGCAGTAATATCTTCATAACGACGTCTTTTTGCGAACTTAGTAACACAGTTATCTAGTTCTGTAGTGAGAATACCCAGAATATCTCGCAGAATATCGTCTGCACAGGGAGAAAGGGAATATAATTAATCAAAGCTGGGGGAAATGCGAAAGAATTTTTAAGAAAGAAAGAAAAAAAAAAAGAACAAATAAATAAAAATACTGAAATGTTAACCGCTGCTACAAATTCCACATGCCGTGAACTCGGGAAATGAAAGAAACGTGTAAAAAATGGTTTTTTTTTTTTCTGAACATACGAAGCACCAAAGAAAGTGGAATGAACCATGATGAAAATGAAATTTGATACTGAATTATGAGGAACAGGAAAAAATTCTTATCCGTTTGGGGATTAGCGGTTCACGAGAGAAGTTGACAAGGATAATTGTCTGCCGAAAATCGAATTTATTGAGATTTCAAACGTCATAGATCAAAAATAGTTTAGAATAGGAAAAAAGAAATTATCGTTCTGAAGTGATGAAAATTAAAAGGAGCATTTTTTTAAAATAAGAATTAAAATTCTTTTCACTTTTACAACAACGAAAAAAAAGTAAAAGAAAAAAAAGAAGAAAGAAAGAAAAGAAAAGAAAAAAAACAGCGGTATTCTTTAACTCACGAATGGTTTTAAATATTGTTTGGGTTACAGGTAATTTTAAAATAAGATCCATTGGCCAAATTGAGATAAGTGTCGATATCTTTTAATTGCTGTCGCTGACCATTTCATTTTCTTTTTCAAGGATAGGTACCGGCCAATATTTTATACACAATTTGTAAAAAAAAAAAAAAAAATATGCACATATTTGTAACGCAAATAAGACTATGTCAAATCTTTTTATCTAGCAAATGACATACTTTTACATTATACGTAAGAGCAGAAAATTTGTCTTCCCATTAAAATATGTATGACAATAATGAAAATCTGAAATATATTTCATTCGGTTCTCAAATTTTTGTAAAGGTGGATTAATTATTAATTGTCTCGGGCCAAAAGTAAAAGTTCGCAGTTAAATGCTGTTCTTTCTTATTTTTTTTAATAAGTTTTTTTTAATAGTAATATCCTTTTAACTCCTTAAAAATACTTTAATATTTATAAAAATCATAAAAAATACCTGTTTTTTTGTTCCAGAAACTGAGTACCATATATATTCGTGTATGAATCGAAGAACTTTAAACAAAATTTGGGAACTGTAAATGAAGGTTCGATTTATACGCGAGTTAGTAAAATAAATAAATAAATCGCAATTACTAGCGAATGGATAAGTCCTTTAAGGCCCCATACTTATATATTTTTTATATCACGATAGTTTCAATTTCAGAACAGGTTGAAACCGGTTTTGTCCTCAGCTATCTTGTGCAAAAAATTCACGTCAAAATATTAAAATTTGGAGAAGATATTTGAAAAGAACGCTCCCATAGACTTTATATTATCATCCGGAACTTTTTCTGTGCCTAATGTTGCGCCTTAAGACTCCACACTACTGATTGAAAAAGACCCAGGATCATAATGCAATGTCTATGGGGGTGTTCTTTTCAAATATCTCGCTCAAATTTTAATATTTTGACGTGAATTTTTTTGCATAGGATAGCCGAGGACGACCCGCAACCGGCCTAGTTTTTACTTTTTCGATTTTGGTTATAGTCTTTTTATATTAGGATAGTTTCAGTTTTATAGCCCGTTCAAACCGGTTCAGAAAGTTAAAGTATTTTTAAAAAACTATCTGACACCAGAATCGAAAAAGTAAAAACTAGGCCGGTTTTGGATTGTCCTCAGCTATCCTATGCCAATAATAATAAAATAATAATAATAATAATAATAATAATAATAATAATAATAATAATAATAATAATAATAATAATAAAATTTGAAACAGATATTTGAAAAGAACGCCGCCATAGACTTCACATTATCACCCGGGTCTTTTTAAATCAGTAGTGTAAGGTCTTAATGTTTTTTTTTAATTATTTTTATTTTTTATTTATTATTTTTTTAAGTCTTTAATTGCAAATCATTTTTTAACATACTACCAGATTTTTTTTTTACTTTGTTTAAAGTTTCGGGGGGGGGGGGGGGGTCGACTTATATACGAGTATGCTAATTATAAGATTTATAAATAAAATATGCAATCAGTTGCATATTTGAATTGAAAAAGAAATGTTTTAGAACAAATTAACATATGCTGAAAAGCCATCGTGTAGGAATTTTGTCCTTAATGTTTGTTTTGCCACCATACAAATTAAAACGGTTAAGATCCTTATTTGTTTTAATCTTTTAGTATTTTATAAAGGTTGAGAAATAACATTTAAAATAATGTATACACATAAAATGCTGACATTCGATTAAAAAATCAGAATTATCATCAGAAATTCTTGATTCATAAGAATTCATAACTTTCTCAATCATAGATCGTACTAACTAAACTCAAATGCGAATTTTCAGAGGCTTCATATGGAAACGTCTGTTGAAATTTTCTGGTTTCAGAAGTTTCTATCCTGTTTTAATTCTTCATTTCGACAACATCCCGGGAAATAGATAACGACACCTCAATAAAAAGACCCGTCCGCTAATGCTAATCCTGTGGAAGAAATTTACAATACCCTGTTCGCACTGGGATAGTTGAGTCACTTAACTTTAAGTCACTTAAATTTTTTGAAGCGGGATACCTGGAATTAGGCTTCACCTGTTCGCATTTACTAAACATTGTAAGTGACTTAACTTGGCCAAACTGGCATCTGAGCATGCGCATAAGTTCTGAAATTTGTAATTGCAACTTTTAACTTTTTATTTACACAGTAATTATTCTGCCTTATTTCAATTAAAAAAATAATTTATTTTGTGGGAGGAAATAACAGGTTCAACGTTTTCCATTTTCGGCCTTTGATTACAAAAACACCACACAAACACACGTGTTAAGCAACTGGAGTAAACAAATAACAACTTGAAATAGTTTATAATTATTTGTAGGACTCAAATTCATTAATTTAATAATCAGAAGTAAATATTCTAAAATTCAGAAATAATAATTAAATATTCAGAAGGCAGATTTCCACTCAACTCATAGTTAAGAGAGCAAGCTCACTTGAGCAAGTTTCAGAAATTTGCTTAAGTGAGAATCTTGATTCCGGGTACGACCGCTTTAAAAAACTTCAAGTTAAGTGACTTAACTTTCTCAGTGCGAACAGGGTACAACGGTATCTGGGTTGCAATTAAATACTTTTAAAAGATATTTTTTCGCATTGGATAGCTGAGATTGATCTAAATGCAGGCCATTTTTTACTTTTTCGATTTTGGTTGCAGATATTTTTATGAGGATGCTTTCGCTTTCCAAACCGGCTCCGAAAATGAAAGCATACTCATAAAAAATATCTGTAAATAAAATAATAATAAAAAAGTATTAAAAATATTAAAATGCAACCGAGGTATCTTTATAATTTTTTCCCATGGGATTAGTATCAGCGAACAGGTCTTTTCATTTGAAAGCTTACTTCAGATATGTACTTTTGAGGGTCGTCCTACATTGAGGCGCTGGTACTCTTCCAGGTGTGTCTGAAATGAACTGAATTTATTCTTTTGTATTCAGCTTGTAAAAATTGGCACAAAGTAGAAACACCAGTTTCAAAATCTGAAGATTATGCCATAATCCCTCGCAAACTCTGACCTCTATCTCAATATAAATGCTTTTCACCATTATTTTTTACGCATCATTTATTATTATATCACAATAAATTTCTCATTATCATTTTATCGTTTACTTTATAGCTTAAAATCCTACTTCAATATACCCAGCAAAAACCTCTGAATGCTTTAGATTAGCTGTTGCTTTGTCAAAAATTTGCGGTTTTTTCTTCTGTAAAGCCTGTAATCCCTACCATTTTTTCTTTTACCACCCCTCTTTTTTTCCCTAGAAGGTGGCAACGGTGCTTTTTTGTGCAATTATCGGCCCCTTCCAAGCACCCCTCGTGTATTCACAATGGAATGCGAAAACCATAAAACCAATAATGAACAAAGCTTAGATAATAACCGCCTCACGAACTTGCAAGTCAGTTTTAGCAGTAGCTAATTGCCGGAAAATGTGAACTTGACTTCCGAAAATACCATTAATTTCGTGAGCTGTTGAGAAGGATTTTCTCTTTCAGGAGAAAGTTAAAGTCAAGCCGCCCAATCTGTGTTTTACTTTTAAAATTATTCTGTAGGGCTTTATGATTGATAATAAGTATGTCGAAGTTCCGGAACAGCTTAAGTTCATTGTCTGGACTTTTTTTTTTTTTTCCTTTTTCTTGGGTAAGATTGGAAAAGGAATGGGTTTCATATTCATTACAGTCCTCCCCACTTAATCGGGTAACGGATAATCGAATACCCCGCTTATTCGAATAAAATCCTCCGGAACCGAATTTAACCCTATTGGGCTAATGTTATTTTACCCCGTTTAATCGAATACTTTTCACAAAATGTCCTCGCTTAATCGAATAACAAATGAGTGAGACAATTTGAAAAATGGGTGTGAAAAACACGTTTCAATTAGAATTTCCTCCATACTTTTTGTCATTTTCGGTTGTTACACAGAAAACAAACTTCCAGAACTCCCAGCATGGAATTCGCCTGGTAGGTGCATAATGGACTGGTCAAGTGAGTTCCATTTCTTGTTTTTTTT
Organism: Maratus speculifer; assembly: GCA_964019185.1. Lineage (NCBI taxonomy): Eukaryota > Metazoa > Arthropoda > Arachnida > Araneae > Salticidae > Maratus > Maratus speculifer. The sequence goes on from OZ025301.1 coordinate 249,794,569, forward strand.
TTTCGAATTAATTTCAAAAATGGTGAAGTAAATTGGACAATAATTTTAATCAATATCATATTTTGTTTACTTTCGTTTGTCAAAGGACTTCTTTTTCACTTTTTCGATTTTTTTTACAGTTATTTTTAATGGAGACATTTTCATTTTCAAAACCAGTTCTAAAACTGAAATCAACCTCATTAAAAATATCAGGAATAAAAACGAATGTTAAAAACGACGAAGCCCTTTGTACAGATTGATCTCAGCTATCCATTGCAAAAAAGATCATTTAAAAATATTGAAATGCGGTAGAGATATCTTTATAAATTTCTTCTATAGAATTAGCATTAGCGAGCAAATCTTTTCACGTGATTGAAGTAGCCCTTTAATAATAATATGTTGTCACTTAGAGGCTCAAGATGGTGATTGTGATACTATTCAAAAGAAAATCTCGTCCATCTTTTACTCTAAAATTTCCCATAAACCACTTTCATCTACTTTTTTAAACCTGTATAAATTACGTAAAATAAATTCTAATAACAAAATTTGGACCCAATTCACACGATCTGCATTTAGTGTTATGTAAACAAAATGCATTTGTTTACTGTCATTGAACTATTGCGTATTTACTTGTCATTTTGTTTTTATTTTGGTTTGTATTATTCCATTAAAGTTTTTAACGATTTTCTTACTCTGGTAATTAAATATACTATATTTAATAATTTTGTCATTTTATTGCACATTAAATATTACATTTATATGCCTCCCCGTTTAATCAAATACCCCGCTTAATCGAATATTTTTTCTGGAACCGTTAATATTCGTTTATGCGGGGCCGACAGTATTTTAAAGTTTCTCTCTTCGCTTTTAAGAAATAGAGTTATTTTTTTCTTTCAGACAACAGCAAAATTATTATCGAATAAAAATTCACCATTTTTTTTATTATTAACATTTACAATATGCGATCACATAAAGTTATGGAAGGATTTTATTTAGACAATCAACTGAAAATATTAAAAATATGCATATTATAATTATTTTGATGCATCCACAGTGGAATATGAAAAACCATACAACCTATAATGAACAAGGCTTAGATAATAACCGCCTCACGAACTTGTAAGTCAGTTTTAGCAGTAGCTAATTGCCGGAAAATGTGAACTTGACTTCCGAAAATACCATTAATTTCGTGAGCTGTTGAGAAGGATTTTCTCTTTCAGGAGAAAGTTAAAGTCAAGCCGCCCAATCTGTGTTTTACTTTTAAAATTATTCTGTAGGGCTTTATGATTGATAATAAGTATGTCGAAGTTCCGGAACAGCTTAAGTTCATTGTCTGGACTTTTTTTTTTTTTTTCCTTTTTCTTGGGTAAGATTGGAAAAGGAATGGGTTTCATATTCATTATTTTAAAGTTTCTCTCTTCGCTTTTAAGAAATAGAGTTATTTTTTTCTTTCAGACAACAGCAAAATTATTATCGAATAAAAATTCACCATTTTTTTTGTTATTAACATTTACAATATGCGATCACATAAAGTTATGGAAGGATTTTATTTAGACAATCAACTGAAAATATTAAAAATATGCATATTATAATTATTTTGATGCATCCACAGTGGAATATGAAAAACCATACAACCTATAATGAACAAAGCTTAGATAATAACCGCCTCACGAACTTGTAAGTCAGTTTTAGCAGTAGCTAATTGCCGGAAAATGTGAACTTGACTTCCGAAAATACCATTATTTTCGTGAGCTGTTGAGAAGGATTTTTCTCTTTTAGGCGAGAGTTAAAATCAAGCCGCCCAGTCTGTATTTTACTGTTAAAATTGTTCTGTAGGGCTTTATGATTGATAATAAGTATGGCGAAATTCCGGAACAACTTGAGTTCATTGTCTGGACGTTTCTTTTTTTAGGGTAAGATTAGGAAAGGAATGGGTTTTATTGTCGTTAATTTATCGTTTTTCTTTTCTTTTTTAAGAAATAAAGTAGTAATTTTTTTCTTCAGAAAACAGCCAAATTATTGTCGAATAAAAATTTAATATTTATTTTTATATTAACATTTATAATATGCGATTACTTAAAAAGTTGTGGAAGGATTTTATTTAGACAATCAATCTGCAAATATTTAAAATATACATATTATAATTATTTTGATGTATCCACAGCATAATGTGAAAAACCACACAACCAATAATGAACAAAGCTAGATAATAACCGCCTCACGAACTTGTAAGTCAGTTTTAGCAGTAGCTAATTGCCGGAAAATGTGAACTTGACTTCCGAAAATACCATTAATTTCGTGAGCTGTTGAGAAGGATTTTCTCTTTTAGGAGAATGTTAAAGTCAAGCCGCCCAGTCTGTATTTTACTGTTAAAATTGTTCTGTAGGGCTTTATGATTGATAATAAGTATGGCGAAGTTCCGGAACAACTTGAGTTCATTGTCTGGACGTTTCTTTTTTTTAGGGTAAGATCAGGAAAGGAATGGGTTTTATTGTCGTTAATTCATCGTTTTTCTCTTTTTTAAGAAATAAAGTAGTAATTTTTTTTTCTTCAGAAAACAGCCAAATTATTGTCAAATAAAAATTTACCATTTATTTTTATATTAACATTTATAATATGCGATTACTTAAAAAGTTGTGGAAGGTTGTTGTTGTTGTTGTTGTATGTATGTCGGTCAATTATCTACACTATGGGATATAGGCCCTAAGGGGTGGGATGCCCTCCGTGGGGGTCTTTCTAAGGGAACCTAACCCGTATTTACGCAAGGTTCGAAGAAAACCACGGAAAACTCCGAACGGTTAGGCCGACGGTCGCGATTGGGATCGAACCCAGCACCTGCCGTCTACCAGTTTGAGATCAGAACCTCTCGGCCACTGGTGGGGCCAAAGTTGTGGAAGGATTTTATTTAGACAATCAATCTGAAAATATTTAAAATATACATATTATAATTATTGTGATGTATCCGCAGCGGAATGTGAAAAAACTACACAACCAATAATGAACAAAGCTAGACAATAACCGCCTCACGAACATGCAATTTAGTTTTAGCAGTAGCTAATTGCCGGAAAATGCGAACTTGACTTCCGAAAATACCATTAATTTCGTGAGCTGTTAAGAAAAATTTTGAGAATGTTAAAGTCAAGCCGCCCAGCCTGTGTCTTACTTTTAAAATTTTTCTGTAGTGCTTTATGATTGATAATAAGTTCCGGATGTCGAAGTTCCGGAACAACTTGAGTTCATTGTCTGGACGTTTCTTCTTCTCCTTCTTCTTCTTCTTCTTCTACTTCTTTTTTTTTTTAGGAGTATTTTATTCCTTCTTGGAGTGAAACACCCTGTATTTTTAACCGAATAAATGGATTGCAAGTGATCCTGCATATTTCTATAGAATTTTTGTTTGTTGACATACCTTGATTTATACATCAAACTTTTCAGGCATTATTTTGAATCACTCTGTATATGTTGCATGCTTTTCTTTGATTAGCCATCATTTAAAAAACTATATTTATAACAAAAGCGCTTTGGAGCAGAATTTGAAATTGCAAGCACTATTTGAAAATGAATTCAAAAACAAAAACATGGCAGGTGAATAAGTGTACATGGCAGACAAGAGCTTAATCATGAAAATCCATTATTCATATTTCTGCTGATTCCGCTGATAATCCGTGGTAAATCATTGTTACCATGAAACAATTACCCACGTGACTTTCCTTAAAAGACTTCGCTCATTCTCTTGCATGAATTGTGGTAAATCAACAATATATCTTTCTCCTTTCTCTCTTCATGCAAGCTCATGCTTTTCTTTTACTTTAGCTTATGAAAATTAAAATAAAAAAATACTTTTAGTATTTTTTTTCTAAAATTTTCAAAAATGTATCCTATCTATGACGGAATCCATTTTTAAACAAATAATCATATGCATTGTATCCACAAAGTCAAAAAATTGCGTGAAAACTGTTTCAAGGGATGACGAACCGCGAAAGTCTTTTAAAAAACATAGTTAACCCGCGAGTAGTCGCGACTTTTTTCACAACGTCATTAGTCGCGCTCGGTCTTTTCGCCGCTGGCCCCCTGCATACCACATATGTAAAATAAGAAATAATTTTCACCTAATATACCAAAATAACATTTCAATGAATATATAAATTTGCAGTTTTCTTAAATTATGCATTTTATTCATGAGATCTGGAGCAATTGGAAAATATAAAAATTAACTGACATTAGTGATTGTTACGTAGAATTTTCGCGAATTTCAACTTTGTTTCTAAAAATGTACCTGAAAGATAAACAGAGGTGTCCTGTTACTTTATTAAAGTGGTCGATAAACATTCTAAATCAGCTACATGGTAGATCTCCGTTGTATTTGTAAGGTGATACAAGTTAGGAGAAGATGAGTTATACGGGCGGCGAAAAGACCGACACGCGACTACTGACGGGTTAAGAATTGGTATAAAGGTTGGTTGGTTGTATGGATTTTTATGGCGCAAGGTCCCTTTGGGGACATGCTGACTAGACAGGTGATTTAAAACCAAAAAATAAAATATCAATGAGATATATTATAAAAACCAATTTAAAAGATGCCAAAACCATAAAAAAACACTGTTACAAACTGTATCAGTTGCTAAAAATGTCTAAATATAAACAATGATATGGATGAGTGAAAATTTCATAAAAACAAGAATAAAAATAATGGAATGCCATGTCATGAAATAATTAAAATCAGTCAATGAGGATAAAATAGAAAACTTAGAGAAGATGTAACACGTTAAAAACTGTACAAGAAAAGTAATAAAAAACAGAGTGTATATAATAATGTACATAGGTTAAAACTCAGATTAATAGAAACTATGAGGTCAATTAGGTTCAAACTCTTCAAACATTGTATTGTTATCATCAGCATCAGAGTCATTGCTGTATGACTCTGATTCCATTGCTTCCTCCACATACTGCTTCAACTGCTTCGGATCCTTCACATTTTTTAAGAAAGGGCTGAGAAGAGAGTTTTTACCTCCCTTCCCCACAGTCCTCCACTGTGCAGAAGTTGGTGTTGAAGATTTCTGATGGGTTTTTGGGCAAAGTTTCTTTTTTAAATTCTGTTTTTTGAGACTATTGTTTGTTTGTGAAGTACTTGGACTTGTAGCAGCCGTAGTTCTATCTTTCTGAATATAAGTTTTTTGGCTCGGTTTTGTATTTCGATCAGTATTGGATTTCAATTTAGATGACGATGGACCGGTAGTATTTTTTGCAGATGAATCAGTCACAGTTTCTGTTTTAAGTTTAGTTGATGCCTTAGCTAACAGTTTCTGTCGCCGTTTTTCTAGGTCAATTATTTTCACGGGTTCTGAAGATGGTGCCCAACATTCTAATTGAGGATTCCCAGAACATTTAGTCGGGAGACAGATATTACGGGATTCTTTAATAGGTGTGTTGGTAGATTGTGTTCTGGCTGAATTATTTAGAGGATATGAAAAATCTGTTTAAGTACTTATGTGTCTAACAGAGTTTGATTGCTGCCTTAGTAAACTGGAGTAGGAAACTCCAACAAATGGAGTTCTGGATTCGACTATTTTACGAGCTTCAGGATAGGGAAGATTTTGAGGTATTTTAACAGCAAGGATTTCTTTTTCCCGTATCCAGTTAGGACAAGAACGGGAGTATGCAGCATGATCACCCTTGCAGTTAATGCAGCGTTCCGATTTTTCACATGAATCGCTATCATGGTCGACTTCTGCACAGCGTGCACAGGTGAGAGAACCACGGCAGTTAGTTTTAGTGTGCCCATAACGCTGGCATTTAAAGCAGCGGATAGGGTTAGGGATGTAAGGACGGACAGGACAGTTCAGGTAAGCGGCTTTAATTCTGGTCGGTAGAGTAGGGCTATTGAATGTTAGAATAACATGCTTTGTAGGAATGACTTGTCCATTTCGGCGGATTGTGATACAGCGTGCATCTATAATATTTTGTTCTTTTAAATTCTGTAACAATTCGTCTTTAGTAGAATATAATAGATCTGGCTCAGAAATAACACCACGGCTTGTATTTAAAGTTTTATGCACCTGAACATTTACTGAGAAAGTACCTATTGTAGAGCAATTAGAGAGGAGCTGTGACTGTTTAGCAGAAGAAACCTCAACAAGTACATCACCGGATTGCAATTTTTTGAGAGAATGTCCATCCCCCAGATAAGACTGGAATGTTTTTGCAATAAGGAATGGAGAAGTTTTCTTAAAAGAACTATCTGAGTGGCTATCTGTGCGTTTAATTATAAAGAAACGAGTAAAATTATTCTGAACAATTTGTTGCTCTCCACTTGAGAGAGAGTTAGAAGGAAATAAATTTTTTCCATCCATGATTGAAAAAACAGAATTCAGACCCCGGCCGCACCACCCACTACCGAGTCCAACAAGGGGATGCACATTCGTGCACCAGTGCTAACCAGGGCCCATACGGTCACAAGACAAACCTATGTCAGTCTCCACCCTTAACGAGATGACTAGTATTTGCTCGATCACTTGATCCCTAAAGCCAGTGACAAAAGCCAGCTGACCAGCCGATTGATGCATACGGGACCAATATGCACCTCCCGTCTACCTGAAGCAGAGGCCAAAGCAGTGTGTTGGTTTCCCTCAACTGCCAGGATCCCCCCTTTCCAGGGACACGGGTCGCCACGCACGGCCAACACGTGGGAGGTTTACAATTCCCCATGAGTCGATATACAGGATGACATCGGCTCATGCGGAATCGGCCTCACCTCCGAAGAGGAAACCCCAATGAGAGTGAAACAAAGAGGAAAGGAAGACCAGGAGTAAGAGGAAAAGGAAAGGAGAAAGATCACTCAGGTGCCTGGGGTTGTGAAGCCCGTGAATACCTAAAGAAGGTATCCCCCTGGGGGGAATTGGTATAAAGGAGAAAGAACAATGAAAGCAATTTAAAAAACACAGTCGAAATCTGGTTCAAATAATAAAAAACGGCGAAAGCCCGAAGTCTGGTATAAAGGAGGAAGAACGATAAACGTGCTTTTAAAAATGCAGTTGAAAATTTATATACAGGAAGTTAAATGATAAAAATCCTGAAAAAAAAATTAAACAAAAATAAATATGTATAAAGGAGACATTGAAAAACGCAGTTGAAAATTGCTTTAAAAGAGGAAGAACATATGGAATCTTTTGAAAAAATACAATTAAGGATTGGTAAAAAAAAAAAAAAAAAAAAAAAAAAAAAAAAAAACAAGTTGGAAATTGCACGTAAAGCGTAGCAAATGAGGTGCGTTCGTATGATAACAAAGTTTTAAAATATCACTCTCATATATCAATCTCATAAAATTGCAAATAGTTAATTACAATTAAAATGCGCACCAAATAATGTTCTTCCTATATCATTATGTAATGGAATACTTTTGTGTGGCCTTCTAAATCAATGTTCTTTGCACCACAGATTGTGCAAAATGTATATATAATATGTACTTTATAGATACATATGCATTTTATTATGTTCGAATGAGTGTAACACCATTAAAATGCATTTGAAACATTTTCCCCCCTTGACCGTAATGTAACGGAATACTTTTGATTGCCCCTGTAATTGAGCTATGCATCCGATTTTGATCAAATTTGAAATAACTCGACAAAATTAGGTAATAATTTTGTATTTTAAATTTGAAACGATTAGAATGCATTTGAAACTTTTTTCCCCATTGACCTTAATGTAACGGAATACTTTTAATTGTCCCTGTAATTGATCTGTGCATCCGATTTTCATAAAACTTGAAGTGACTTGACAAAATTATGTAATAATTATGTATTTTAAATTTCAAATGATTCGGTTGTGTAGTTTTTGCGTTGTTATATGCGGACTGACAGACGGACGGACGGACGGACTGAACGACAACAATAGGTGCTACGTATTTGCATAATTACGAACGCACCTAAAAAGGGGGGGGGGGTGAGAAGCTGAAGCTCCCAAAATAAAGAAAAATGAATAATCATCAATCATTTAACTATCTATGACTATTATCATTTTTGCAACTGACACTTCAATTATTTTAATTTTTAAATGTTTCGCTACTTAATATATTAACTAGCGAGCTACGCCCGCTAGCTGGGCCACTTTTTCCAAACGAACCTCGGTATTAAGCAGTATATAATAAGCAAAAAAATTCATTTAATAAGAAAGTCTTGGTGTTCGAATCCTCAAGCACAAAAAAAAAGTAAATTAAAGAGCCATGGTCTCGTTAAAAATATGTGATTTCGCATGGTGGGCCACGTGCACTTGAAAAAAAAAAGATTGTGGATCGGAGCTATGGTCGCTTCGCGCCCATAGTCCCGTTAAAAATATTTGGTTTTGCACGGTGGGCACTAAGCGCCCATAAGACATTTTTTCGTATTTTTTAGTTCATCAGAAGCAGATTTTTACGCAGATTCTGAATATGTAATCAGTTTTTTCTACTTTAAAAACTGTCTGCATGATGGTTTAAGAAAAAACGCGCAAAAAAGGGAGAAAAAGAGGTTTTCGACTGCTTCTTCTTTTAGCCAAAGGGGAAAAGTTCAGGTTCTTCACCGCAAGGTAGCGCAGTGTTCTGCCTCGGAGCTCCGTTTGAGCGCCGTTTGGGATTTGAGACATTTTTCGTTCCTATTCCCAAGGGGTTTTTAATTCATAACTTTTTTAATTTTGGTCCCACGGTCTCGAAAATGCCCGAAATGACTTCCCCGGAATATTTCCAATCGAAAGACACCTCTCGCGACTTCCAACTCGCCCGCGTTGCGAGCTGTAATCGGCTTCAAGCAGACAGACAGAGGCGCACGGATTTTATTAGTATAGATACTTTATCCATAATTACAGAAAAAAAATAATCTGTTGTACTACTCAATGATGCTTAAAAACTCATATGCAGAACAATTAAATTAAAATACCGTGATAAAATGACATTCAACCTGTAATTAATCAGGTAATTAAGTCATAAGTTTACGAACACAATTTCATCGATGAAATCGGTCATCAGAATAGAAATGTGTGCTTGATTTTCATTAACGATCATTAATATGCCTGCAAAATTAATTAACCACAACACTAATATTCTCAGGGTAAGATACTGGGTCATTAAATTTCTGCTAAAGGTGCATTAAAGTGAGATATATTTCGGGATTATAACCAATTAATAAAGCAGACATTATATAAACAAGAAAGAAAAAATCGTGCGTCTAGCATAGATTTTGAAGCACTTTCCAACACATTCAGAATAATGTTACAAAACTGCACCGTTTAAAAAATTAAACTATTGCGTCTCAGTTCAAAATATAAAAATGCATAACGCATTTCAAAACTGAATTTCAACGGTTCCCATCTATACAATCAGAAAATTATCCGATTTTTTAGCAGCCCTGTTTATGATATAGAGATTTTTATCTGTTAACAACATGCATTAAGAATGTAGTTCATTTTAGAGCTATATGTATTTCAGTTAAAAATTCCCCTTCAGCAATTTCCTCTAATAAGTAAAATGGTATGCTAAAACTTTTGTGCGGCACTGAGTATGAGGTATAGAATTCATATGTAAAGAGTAATATACAAAAAAATAATTAAATTTAAAAGTGCATACCGAATTTTAAAAAGTACTCTCCAGCAATTATTACGCAAAACCAATTTCTCTTGTGTGTCCCTGTAAATTACTAAACAAATTGCTGTGAATGCTCTGTTTTAACGTGATTGTAGTGAAATTCAGTGATTTATATAAGATTCGATACATTTGAATAGCATAATGTCATTAAACCACTCCCCAAATTATTTTTCTCCATATACCATAATGTAATCGAATTCTTTTGAGTGTTTCAGTAAATGAACCATTAATCGTACGTACTTCATTTACAACACCAAACATGTTTTGGTGATTCTAAATAAGCTTTATCACCTGCATGAAAATACGAGTATATTTACGGGAGTAGGGGAAAAGTGCCGGTCCCATCCCGGGAGGAGGTGTGAGGCGCGTGGTGGTGGTGGTGTGAGCCTCCTCCTCAAACCTCCTCCTCCACAGCCCTCCTCCTCACACTTCCTCCTCCTCAATCCTCCTCCTCATTCCTCAAGGTTGTCTTCTAAGAGAAGGGGATAAAAAGGGGGGATTAAATTTTTTTCGTGAAATTTGAATATTTTATGCTATAAGAGAGGGGTAAAAGGGGGATAAATTTTTTAAGTATACTACAGTACGTGCGGTTCTTTTGACTGTTGATTAAGAGATGAATGATTCATATTAAATTAAAAATAGTAATTAATTAAAAGGTAATTAAAAATAATAAGTGAAAAATAATGAAGGGACTTAGAATTTTTCGAGCGGTATTTTTTTTACTCAAGTGTAGTACGTAGTGGAATTTAAGAAGTGAATAACAGCAATTAACGATAATTAGTAATTAAAAAGTAATTAAAAATATTGAGTAAAAATAATGAAGGTAATAATTAAAAATGATAATTAAAAATAATGAGTAAAAAATAATGAAGGGAATTTTTCGGTGAACTTTAGTTTAAGGATCTATTTTTTCGATTTTAAGCCGAAATTTTGGGTAGATTGATTTTTTTTTTTTTCACCGTGTTTTAAATAAGGGGTTAAGCGGATATTTTGGGAAGATAGAATATTTTTTTCTGTACTATTGTACGAGTGGTTTTTAATTTTAATGTGGCAACTTAAAAATTTTCAGTTTGGTGTAATTTAAGAGTTTATTTTTTTATTTTAAGCAGAAATTTTGGGGAGTTTGATTTTTTTTTTTTTTCACTGTACTCTTACATGATGAGTTAAGCGGATATTTTGGGGGAAATTATTATTTTAGACTAATCATTCACGAAGGATATTTTGCGGACATAAGTGTTTAATAGGGGGACTTTAACTTTTTTGCAATGAGATTGACGTGTGCTCGTTGACCTAACCGTATGCTGTTTGTAATTTTCTTCGAATCATGTGTGCATATTGGCTTAGAATATCTTAGAAAGACTTCCACCACCTTTATCTCCACCAAGTCATAAATAACACATGCTGGTAATGGGAATTTGAGAATAATAACGTTAAATATTAATTTAATGAAGGAACTTTAAAATTATTTCGAGTACTATTTTTAGTCAACTATGCTATACACTTGATATTTTAGATTAGTTAAAAAATACCTTTAAAATTTGAATGAGAAAATATGTTTCAAAATAGGATTTTACGTACTAACATTTATTTGCGCTCGTTGATCTAACCGTTCGGAATCTGTAATTTTCCTTGAATCATGTGTGAATAACTGTTAGATTTCCTAAGAAAGACCTGAATAAGCTTCAACCATCATAAATAACACATGTCTGTAACGGGAATTTGAACTTAATTATTTTTAATATTCATTTTAATGAGGTGACTTCGAAAACAATTTGTAGAACTTTTGAGCGGTAATAATTTTTATTGGGAAACTTAAAAGAATCTTGTGATTTTTTGGGGACTAATTTTTAATTGGTGAATTACAATCTGTATTCGCATTTCTTTTGGGTGAGATTGAATAAATGTTGATGAAAACTATTTCTATTCCAATTAATGAAATTTAATAATAAAAAGAATAAAGTGTACCTCACCAGACACCCCTTTTTCAAAATTCGTGCATATTTTTAAACATAACAATGTGAATAATATAAGTAAATTTGTGGGTCTTTTTATTTTTTCAAATGTGTAAGTGTTTTTCTTTAAAAGGGAGGACAATTTTGATTTTTGAAAAATTTTAGGTATGAAATATACAATTCAATTAAGAAATGAAATGGAAAAATGACTTAAGACATACTTACCTGAAACATTTGCTTCCTTCGCAGTAACTTGACTAGAAATGGAAAAAATCCTGTAAGTTCTTATCACTTGGGTTTCCCCCTTTCGTCGTGAGTGTTATCAAACCACGTGATTAAGGTTGCCTTATGTCATTCACGTTATCTTGATTCAACGATTTAGAATAATGAATGAAAAAAATATGTTTTAAAATTAAATTTTGTTAATTTTCTTTTTGCCGAAAGGTGTGATCTTTAGCTGAAAGTCTAAAACTTTTACCCAGGAATCGCCACGAGGAGGCAGATCACATGATTCCCGTATTGCACACATTCACATACATTATTTCGAGCGATATTTTTAGTGAAACATAATATGCAATTGAATTTGTAGAATAATTAAAAAATAACTTTAACATTTGAATGAGAAAATATGTTTCAAAATGGAATTTGACGTACTAACATTTAATCGCGCTCGTCGGCTTTTACTGTTTGGAGTCTGTCATTTTCCTTTAACCTTGGAAAACCTTGCGTAAATAAGGATATTTCAGAAAGACCCCCACTTTGGGTACTCTTTTAAACTAATATTTGTAATGAAATGTGTTCACGCGCGTCGGCCTAACTGTTTGGAGTATCAACATAAAATCATCAAATTAATACAAAATATTTCAAATAGTTAGAAAATGAATGGTTAAAACCGCCAAATAAGAACAAAATACTTCAAACAATGAGAAAATAAATGTTTAAAATCAACAATTTAACATTTAAAGGTTTTATCTTCAGATCTAAATAATTTGTGAAAAATGCTTTTAAATATTTTAAAAACTGTATTGAAAATAATATTTTTCATACCTTAACATAAAAAAAGTGTTAAATCCAAATCGATGAAGAGTTTAATAATTATTTTCCCAAAGAGAGGATACTAAATTCGTTGCAATATATGCGTGTGTGTGTGTAAACATAGATGAATCATTCTTATCTGCTTATCTGATAGCGTTTTTCGAAAAGGGTTGAATCTCTGAATCATAGCTGATAGCAATTCTTTGCGGTTGATGTGTTATCTTAATTAATCTTAATGAATACTTTGTCTAATTAAAATTATTTGACTTGAAATAAAATAACGTCTTTTGAGCAATATCTTTTGAAAATTTAAGATATAATTATTTAAATCATATTAGAGGATTTTTTTTTTCTTATCGATTTATTTTAAATAAAACTAAAATATTTATTTTTTTTATACTTTGTTAGCAAAATAAAGAGTGTAATACGTTCATTTCGGATTTAACTATTTGAAAATTTAAACTAACCTTTGATTAAAATGATTTCATAAGGTTGAGTATGTGATCTTTTAAATGAAATCTAGTTAAAAACGGAACACGCATTCATATAAAACTTTAAATACTTATGGTTTTGTGTATAATGTAATGTATGTATTAAATATTAAATGAAAAATATGAATTAACAATAAATGAAAGACATTAACATTAATAAAATATTAATGAAACATTGCATTGATTAAAAACTTAATGAAAAAAATTAATATGGGAATACACATTCGTATAAAACTTTAAACATTTATATTTTTTGTGTATAATATTATGTATTTATTAAATATTAAATGAAAAATATGAATTAACAATAAATGAAAAATATCAATTAACATTAATAAAATATTAATTAAACATTGTATTGATTAAAAACTTAATGAAAAAAATTAATATGGGAATACGCATCCTTATAAAACTTTAAACATTTATGCTTTTGGGTATAATAATATGGATGTATTAAATATTAAATGAAAAATATGGATTAACAATAAATGAAAAATATTAATTAACATTAATAAAATATGAATTTAAATTAAGTAAAAAATATTCATTAACAATTAATGAAAAATATGTATGTCTTATGTAATTAAAAATTAAATGAAAACTATTAATGAGAGACACATTGAAAAATATTCTTACCTTAAAAGTGACTGTTATATGCTTATTTCAACTGCTATCCACCGTCAACCTGCATCGTTGCTCGCCTCTTGGTAAATGTCTGATAACCAGAAATTCTTATCTTTGACGGTTTTCCCGAAAGTTGACTCACTAGATAAGTAACAATGACAGGTTCAAATCTGAAATTAAGAGTTTATTCATATCGAATATAATTAATATAACATGCAATTAAAAAGAGACTTAATTTATTTAATACGTCATAATTAAGAATTTAATTAAATCCTGAATATAATTTTAAAAAATCCTATTAATAGAATAGAATAGAAATTCTTTTCAACATTTTCAAGAAACACACATGTTATTGAATACTTAATAGAATATTTTTCGTAATGAATGTGTAATTAACATTTTTTAAATGATTTTTTCTAATTAATTAGTGTTTAATTAAAATTTTCATAATTAAAATAAATATATCAAATAAAAAAGGAATTCTTTTCAAAATTTTCAAGAAACACAAGTTATTAAGTAATATTTTGAATAACTACAAACTTTAATCATGATGTGTCATCACTGTGAATGATCTTTTCTTCTCGTATGTTATAAAAACAAGTTTAAGTACCCAAATTTATTGATATATTTCATTGTGTGTTGGATCCTTCTTTACTAATCTCGTTAAAATTATTCCTTTACCAATGATTTAAACTTCACATTTTAAAGTTATTTATATAATATATTAACATTTGACTATTAAATATCAAATAATGGATATGCACTTTTTACACTCACATCTTACAATGTAATTAGTAACCAAATGTAATGATTTTTAAGCATGTCTTCTTAAATTTTTTTTTTTATGAAAGACTATCACAGTTGAATATTTAGCTTTCTCTTCATAACTTTATCGAGAAATATGTAATGTATACCACACGATTTCATTAAATGAATCACAATATAATTCAAACTTCTCATTTTCAATGTTTTATATATACTAGTATTTATCAAATAGGTGTTTATTCTGAACAATCATTACTTAGTATATTGATGAAAAGTTTGTGTTGAACGGTTTTTAACTCAAATGGTGTGAGAGAAGGATATATTAGGACAGAAGTTATTAAATATAGAGTCTTTAAAGTTTATACCCGTGCAAGAATTGGCATTTCAAGAAACAAAGTTGTGTCACATTTGAAAGCATTCTTTTTATTCGAAACGCACACGTGATCACGATCACATCACTGAAGAGTATAGAGAAGCTGTTTATGTTGTATATAATTTGAATTTTCATTAACACAATATTATAACCGAAGTTTTTCGACAGTTTGAAAAATTATGATGCACAACGTCTGCACACGTTAACACAGAATAAGATTAGCTTATGCCCTTTCGATGATAAGCGTTATTTGCAGGTAAGATGTATTAACATAACAACATTTTCTTGGTAATTTTTCTCGCAGGTTTCGAAACCACAAACATCTGATCATACTTCTCATTTTTAACACGCGACGCTAACCATTGGGCCATTAAGACCTGTAATTTAGTAACTAAAAAGTAAGAAAGATCGTCGAAAGTGATTACTTCACACATGCAAAAATAATTTTTATTGTGACTTATCAGTTAAAAATCACGAAGAAAAGAAAAAGAATTCATATGTGTTTAGGATTACTTTGAGATTTTATGAGTCACCTCATCAGTTAAATAGACATATTCACTTCTTATGAAATGTATTATATTTTAGTTTATCAGTCATAGTGCGATTACTTATTAATAATTTTAGTATCATTAAAAAAGTTTAAAAAAAAGTTAAATATATCAAAAATACAAGTTCGTGTTAAAGGTTTAAACAAATTGTTAAAATAATTTTACAAAACTTTACAAATTATTTAAAAATGATTCACTAATATTTAGTAATCGACAAATTTTAATAGCCATAATCATTTATATGTGACTTAAGTTTTCTGTTTTAACTGTTAAGTTATTAGATTTCCCCTTCAATTACATCTCATTGATAAGTTTTAATCAACCAACCAACGATTCAACTGTTTCCGCAAACAACTAGTATGTCAGTTAGATTTTCAGTTTTAACTGTTAAATTATTACATCCCCTCCCCCTCAATTTCATCTCATTGATAAGTTTTTAACAACCAACCACCCAACTATTTATCAACCCTAACAACCAGGTATTTGTTTGCCCTAGTAACCAAAAAGCTTTTATTGACACATGAACAAAATTTTTAAGATGCAAGACTTGTCATTTTTGATCAAAAAAACAATGACATGTGTAATAATTTTTCCTTCTTAAATGAAACCTTTGCATGTGTATGGTAAAACTTGGAAAACTCATTTAATACACAAATTTAAAGTCAACGGACAAGGTCTTCATACTTCTTTTAGTATTTTACTAACATTTTACCAAATATCTTAAGAAATCAACAAATTATTTTAATAATTCTCATTTGTAAGTAACGTTACTAACCTAACTTGAAAAAATTAACTTGTCAAAGCAGGTTTTGATTATTCCAACTTAGTAATAATCATAAGTTTCATATGATAATCAACCTGTTTGGTTATTTCCCAGTATGGTTTTATAAAAAAAGTCTCACATGCAAATAACATAACTTAACTAACTTGAAAAAATAACTTGTCAAAGCAGGTTTTCAATGTTTCAGCTTAGTAATATTCATAAGTTTTATATGATATTCAACCTATTTGGTTATGTCTCAGCATATCTTTATAAAATTTATCAAAAAAACCTTTAATATCAATGTTTAAAAATATGTGAATAATTCAGTTAGTCTTTTAAAGATGATTATTTTCCCTTCTATTATTTAAAAAACATTTTTAAATAAAATTATTACTGATGCCAGTTTATCCCAGTGTTATGAAATGTGCAAGCGAAACGTTTCATTCTAATTTTCATATTTTATTATTTCAAATTATTGTTTTCAAGTTGTACTAAAATTTGAAAAAAAATATTTAATTTTCATGCATAATTAAATTGAAATACTTTAATAATAAAGACACATTTAACATTGTATACTCACCTAATCCAACACTTTCACAAATACACGTCCTACTCACTCCAAGGTTTAGGAAGAAATGAGAGATTCAAAGTCCTTATCAGAAAATGTTATCAGATAATTTTATCTTAAGATAGGTGACGTCATAGAACATATGTCATCAACTGGTCACGTGATGTATATCATGTGACCGGTGCTTTGTTAATTAATTAATCTTATTAATTAATTATTAAGTATTAAAATAATTATCAATTAATTCATTATTTAAATTAATTAATCTTATTAAAATAATTATTATTTCTAATAACAAAGAATTAATTATTATTTCTAATAAAATTAATTAATTTAATTAATGAATTAATTGATAATTATTTTAATACTTAATAATTAATTAATAAGATTAATTAATTAACAAAGCACCGGTCATATGATATACATCACGTGAGCAGTTGATGACATATGTTCTATGACGTCACTTATCTTAAGATAAAATTATCTGATAACATTTTCTGATAAGGACTTTGAATCTCTCATTTCTTCCTAAACCTTGGAGTGAGTAGGACGTGTATTTGTGAAAGTGTTGGATTAGGTGAGTATACAATGTTATATGTGTCTTTATTATTAAAGTATTTCAATTTAATTATGCATGAAAATTAAATATTTTTTTCCAAATTTTAGTACAACTTGAAAACAATAATTTGAAATAATAAAATATGAAAATTAGAATGAAAAGTTTCGCTTGCACATTTCATAACACTGGGATAAACTGGCATCAGTAATAATTTTATTTAAAAATGTTTTTTAAATAATAGAAGGGAAAATAATCATCTTTAAAAGACTAACTGAATTATTCACATATTTTTAAACATTGATATTAAAGGTTTTTTAGATAAATTTTATAAAGATATGCTGAGACATAACCAAATAGGTTGAATATCATATAAAACTTATGAATATTACTAAGCTGAAACATTGAAAACCTGCTTTGACAAGTTATTTTTTCAAGTTAGTTAAGTTATGTTATTTGCATGTGAGACTTTTTTTATAAAACCATACTGGGAAATAACCAAACAGGTTGATTATCATATGAAACTTATGATTATTACTAAGTTGGAATAATCAAAACCTGCTTTGACAAGTTAATTTTTTCAAGTTAGGTTAGTAACGTCACTTACAAATGAGAATTATTAAAATAATTTGTTGATTTCTTAAGATATTTGGTAAAATGTTAGTAAAATACTAAAAGAAGTATGAAGACCTTGTCCGTTGACTTTAAATTTGTGTATTAAATGAGTTTTCCAAGTTTTACCATACACATGCAAAGGTTTCATTTAAGAAGGAAAAATTATTACACATGTCATTGTTTTTTTGATCAAAAATGACAAGTCTTGCATCTTAAAAATTTTGTTCATGTGTCAATAAAAGCTTTTTGGTTACTAGGGCAAACAAATACCTGGTTGTTAGGGTTGACAAATAGTTGGGTGGTTGGTTGTTGAAAACTTATCAATGAGATGAAATTGAGGGGGAGGGGATGTAATAATTTAACAGTTAAAACTGAAAATCTAACTGACATACTAGTTATTTGCGGAAACAGTTGAATGGTTGGTTGGTTGATTAAAACTTATCAATGAGATGTAATTGAAGGGGGAATCTAATAACTTAACAGTTAAAACAGAAAACTTAAGTCACATATAAATGATTATGGGTATTAAAATTTTTCGATTACTAAATATTAGTGAATCATTTTTAAATAATTTGTAAAGTTTTGTAAAATTATTTTAACAATTTGTTTAAACCTTTAACACGAACTTGTATTTTTGATATATTTAACTTTTTTTTAAACTTTTTTAATGATACTAAAATTATTAATAAGTAATCGCACTATGACTGATAAACTAAAATATAATACATTTCATAAGAAGTGAATATGTCTATTTAACTGATGAGGTGACTCATAAAATCTCAAAGTAATCCTAAACACATATGAATTCTTTTTCTTTTCTTCGTGATTTTTAACTGATAAGTCACAATAAAAATTATTTTTGCATGTGGGAAGTAATCACTTTCGACGATCTTTCTTACTTTTTAGCTACTAAATTACAGGCCTTAATGGCCCAATGGTAAGCGTCGCGTGTTAAAAATGAGAAGTATGATCAGATGTTTGTGGTTTCGAAACCTGCGAGAAAAATTACCAAGGAAGTGTTGTTATGTTAATACATCTAACCTGCAAATAACGCTTATCATCGAAAGGGTATAAACTAATCTTATTCTGTGTTAACGTGTGCAGACGTTGTGCATCATAATTTTTCAAACTGTCGAAAAACTTCGGTTATAATATTGTGTTAATGAAAATTCAAATTATATACAACATAAACAGCTTCTCTATACTCTGCAGTGATGTGATCGTGATCACGTGTGCGTTTCGAATAAAAAGAATGCTTTCAAATGTGACACAACTTTGTTTCTTGAAATGCCAATTCTTGCACGGGTATAAACTTTAAAGACTCTATATTTAATAACTTCTGTCCTAATATATCCTTCTCTCACACCATTTGAGTTAAAAACCGTTCAACACAAACTTTTCATCAATATACTAAGTAATGATTGTTCAGAATAAACACCTATTTGATAAATACTAGTATATATAAAACATTGAAAATGAGAAGTTTGAATTGTATTGTGATTCATTTAATGAAATCGTGTGGTATACATTACATATTTCTCGATAAAGTTATGAAGAGAAAGCTGAATATTCAACTGTGATAGTCTTTCATTGAAAAAAAATTAAGAAGACATGCTTAAAAATCATTACATTTGGTTACTAATTACATTGTAAGATGTGAGTGTAAAAAGTGTAAATCCATTATTTGATATTTAATAGTCAAATGTTAGTATATTATATAAATAACTTTAAAATGTGAAGTTTAAATAATTGTTAAATGAATAATTTTAACGAGATTAGTAAAGAAGGATCCAACACACAATGAAATATATCAATAAATTTGGGTACTTAAACTAGTTTTTATAACATATGAGAAGAAAAGATCATTCACAGTGATGACTCATCATGATTAAAGTTTGTAGTTATTCAAAATATTACTTAATAACTTGTGTTTCTTGAAAATTTTGAAAAGAATTCCTTTTTTATTTGATATATTTATTTTAATTATGAAAATTTTAATTAAACACTAATTAATTAGAAAAAATCATTTAAAAAATGTTAATTACACATTCATTACGAAAAATATTCTATTAAGTATTCAATAACATGTGTGTTTCTTGAAAATGTTGAAAAGAATTTCTATTCTATTCTATTAATAGGATTTTTAAAAATTATATTCAGGATTTAATTAAATTGTTAATTATGACGTATTAAATAAATTAAGTCTCTTTTTAATTGCATTTTATATTACTTATATTCGATATGAATAAACTCTTAATTTCAGATTTGAACCTGTCATTGTTACTTATCTAGTGAGTCAACTTTCGGGAAAACCGTCAAAGATAAGAATTTCTGGTTATCAGACATTTACCAAGAGGCGAGCAACGATGCAGGTTGACGGTGGATAGCAGTTGAAATAAGCATATAACAGTCACTTTTAAGGTAAGAATATTTTTCAATGTGTCTCTCATTAATAGTTTTCATTTAATTTTTAATTACATAAGACATACATATTTTTCATTAATTGTTAATGAATATTTTTTACTTAATTTAAATTCATATTTTATTAATGTTAATTAATATTTTTCATTTATTGTTAATCCATATTTTTCATTTAATATTTAATACATCCATAATATTATACCCAAAAGCATAAATGTTTAAAGTTTTATAAGGATGCGTATTCCCATATTAATTTTTTTCATTAAGTTTTTAATCAATACAATGTTTAATTAATATTTTATTAATGTTAATTGATATTTTTCATTTATTGTTAATTCATATTTTTCATTTAATATTTAATAAATACATAATATTATACACAAAAAATATAAATGTTTAAAGTTTTATACGAATGTGTATTCCCATATTAATTTTTTTCATTAAGTTTTTAATCAATGCAATGTTTCATTAATATTTTATTAATGTTAATGTCTTTCATTTATTGTTAATTCATATTTTTCATTTAATATTTAATACATACATTACATTATACACAAAACCATAAGTATTTAAAGTTTTATATGAATGCGTGTTCCGTTTTTAACTAGATTTCATTTAAAAGATCACATACTCAACCTTATGAAATCATTTTAATCAAAGGTTAGTTTAAATTTTCAAATAGTTAAATCCGAAATGAACGTATTACACTCTTTATTTTGCTAACAAAGTATAAAAAAAATAAATATTTTAGTTTTATTTAAAATAAATCGATAAGAAAAAAAAAATCCTCTAATTTGATTTAAATAATTATATCTTAAATTTTCAAAAGATATTGCTCAAAAGACGTTATTTTATTTCAAGTCAAATAATTTTAATTAGACAAAGTATTCATTAAGATTAATTAAGATAACACATCAACCGCAAAGAATTGCTATCAGCTATGATTCAGAGATTCAACCCTTTTCGGAAAACGCTATCAGATAAGCAGATAAGAATGATTCATCTATGTTAACACACACACACGCATATATTGCAACGAATTTAGTATCCTCTCTTTGGGAAAATAATTATTAAACTCTTCATCGATTTGGATTTAACACTTTTTTTATGTTAAGGTATGAAAAATATTATTTTCAATACAGTTTTAAAAGTATTTAAAAGCATTTTTCACAAATTATTTAGATCTGAAGATAAAACCTTTAAATGTTAAATTGTTGATTTTAAACATTTATTTTCTCATTGTTTGAAGTATTTTGTTCTTATTTGGCGGTTTTAACCATTCATTTTCTAACTATTTGAAATATTTTGTATTAATTTGATGATTTTATGTTGATACTCCAAACAGTTAGGCCGACGCGCGTGAACACATTTCATTACAAATATTAGTTTAAAAGAGTACCCAAAGTGGGGGTCTTTCTGAAATATCCTTATTTACGCAAGGTTTTCCAAGGTTAAAGGAAAAGGACAGACTCCAAACAGTAAAAGCCGACGAGCGCGATTAAATGTTAGTACGTCAAATTCCATTTTGAAACATATTTTCTCATTCAAATGTTAAAGTTATTTTTTAATTATTCTACAAATTCAATTGCATATTATGTTTCACTAAAAATATCGCTCGAAATAATGTATGTGAATGTGTGCAATACGGGAATCATGTGATCTGCCTCCTCGTGGCGATTCCTGGGTAAAAGTTTTAGACTTTCAGCTAAAGATCACACCTTTCGGCAAAAAGAAAATTAACAAAATTTAATTTTAAAACATATTTTTTTCATTCATTATTCTAAATCGTTGAATCAAGATAACGTGAATGACATAAGGCAACCTTAATCACGTGGTTTGATAACACTCACGACGAAAGGGGGAAACCCAAGTGATAAGAACTTACAGGATTTTTTCCATTTCTAGTCAAGTTACTGCGAAGGAAGCAAATGTTTCAGGTAAGTATGTCTTAAGTCATTTTTCCATTTCATTTCTTAATTGAATTGTATATTTCATACCTATAATTTTTCAAAAATCAAAATTGTCCTCCCTTTTAAAGAAAAACACTTACACATTTGAAAAAATAAAAAGACCCACAAATTTACTTATATTATTCACATTGTTATGTTTAAAAATATGCACGAATTTTGAGAAAGGGGTGTCTGGTGAGGTACACTTTATTCTTTTTATTATTAAATTTCATTAATTGGAATAGAAATAGTTTTCATCAACATTTTTTCAATCTCACCCAAAAGAAATGCGAATACAGATTGTAATTCACCAATTAAAAATTAGTCCCCAAAAAATCACAAGATTCTTTTAAGTTTCCCAATAAAAATTATTACCGCTCAAAAGTTCTACAAATTGTTTTCGAAGTCACCTCATTAAAATGAATATTAAAAATAATTAAGTTCAAATTCCCGTTACAGACATGTGTTATTTATGATGGTTGAAGCTTATTCAGGTCTTTCTTAGGAAATCTAACAGTTATTCACACATGATTCAAGGAAAATTACAGATTCCGAACGGTTAGATCAACGAGCGCAAATAAATGTTAGTACGTAAAATCCTATTTTGAAACATATTTTCTCATTCAAATTTTAAAGGTATTTTTTAACTAATCTAAAATATCAAGTGTATAACATAGTTGACTAAAAATAGTACTCGAAATAATTTTAAAGTTCCTTCATTAAATTAATATTTAACGTTATTATTCTCAAATTCCCATTACCAGCATGTGTTATTTATGACTTGGTGGAGATAAAGGTGGTGGAAGTCTTTCTAAGATATTCTAAGCCAATATGCACACATGATTCGAAGAAAATTACAAACAGCATACGGTTAGGTCAACGAGCACACGTCAATCTCATTGCAAAGAAGTTAAAGTCCCCCTATTAAACACTTATGTCCGCAAAATATCCTTCGTGAATGATTAGTCTAAAATAATAATTTCCCCCAAAATATCCGCTTAACTCATCATGTAAGAGTACAGTGAAAAAAAAAAAAAATCAAACTCCCCAAAATTTCTGCTTAAAATAAAAAAATAAACTCTTAAATTACACCAAACTGAAAATTTTTAAGTTGCCACATTAAAATTAAAAACCACTCGTACAATAGTACAGAAAAAAATATTCTATCTTCCCAAAATATCCGCTTAACCCCTTATTTAAAACACGGTGAAAAAAAAAAAAATCAATCTACCCAAAATTTCGGCTTAAAATCGAAAAAATAGATCCTTAAACTAAAGTTCACCGAAAAATTCCCTTCATTATTTTTTACTCATTATTTTTAATTATCATTTTTAATTATTACCTTCATTATTTTTACTCAATATTTTTAATTACTTTTTAATTACTAATTATCGTTAATTGCTGTTATTCACTTCTTAAATTCCACTACGTACTACACTTGAGTAAAAAAAATACCGCTCGAAAAATTCTAAGTCCCTTCATTATTTTTCACTTATTATTTTTAATTACCTTTTAATTAATTACTATTTTTAATTTAATATGAATCATTCATCTCTTAATCAACAGTCAAAAGAACCGCACGTACTGTAGTATACTTAAAAAATTTATCCCCCTTTTACCCCTCTCTTATAGCATAAAATATTCAAATTTCACGAAAAAAATTTAATCCCCCCTTTTTATCCCCTTCTCTTAGAAGACAACCTTGAGGAATGAGGAGGAGGATTGAGGAGGAGGAAGTGTGAGGAGGAGGGCTGTGGAGGAGGAGGTTTGAGGAGGAGGCTTGAGGAGGAGGCTCACACCACCACCACCACGCGCCTCACACCTCCTCCCGGGGTCGGACCGGCACTTTTCCCCTACTTACGGGAGTTAGAGCGTGGGCAGACGGACAGACAAACCGAATGCATAAGAACTTTGAACTTTGTTGGACGGTGCTAAAAATATGATAAAGTTTAGTGTAACGATTTCGTGTGAAAAGTACAATTTGAATAATTTGCGTGTACAATACTCAAATATTTAAATAATTTTAAAAAAAGAAAAAAAAAGTCATAAAAATAGTATTTATGTCTGACAAAAGCTATAGCCGGGTTTCGTACTAAAATATGCCCTTGAGTCACCACATCGAATATTACATAGATCGATAGCCCATAAAAAAGAAATTTATTTCTCCCCAGTTTTAAGTTTGTATCTCAAGACAATGGGGGGGGGGGGGTAATGACCTTAAATGCCTGTTTTGGAAAAGTGCGCATTGTGACGAAACTACTAAGCACATTTCAACG
Source organism: Maratus speculifer (assembly GCA_964019185.1). Classification (NCBI taxonomy): domain Eukaryota; kingdom Metazoa; phylum Arthropoda; class Arachnida; order Araneae; family Salticidae; genus Maratus; species Maratus speculifer. The sequence goes on from OZ025301.1 coordinate 249,819,094, forward strand.
AAAAAAATAAGGGATGTAAAAAACCACCATACGAATGTTTGGACAATTTTTTCAGATTTTTTTAAACAAAAGAACAAGTTTTCAACTATTTTCCTGTTTTTAAATGAACATTTTAATTAAAAATAAACTGAAATTTCTGAGTGACCACCTTAATTTTTTTGCATGAAATACTATGAGACATGATGCATATTCACTATCAATTTCAACTTTCTGCGTATGGTGCATCATATTAAAAAGAAGCAAAATCATATTCCTGTGGAAATGTGGAGCGTGTCTCAGACAAATTTCACGCCTTCTTTTCAAATCTCACATATTAATTCACACGGTATTTTTAAAAGAAGGCGTGAAATTTGTCCGAGACACGCCCCACATTTCCGCCGGAAATTATTTTGCCCTTTTTTTTAATATAATGCACCATACGTAGGAAGTTGAAATTGATAGTGAATATGCATCATGTCTCATAGTATTTCATGCAAAAAAATGAAGGTGGTCATTCAGAAATTTCGGTTTGTTTTTAATTAAAATGTACATTTAAAAACAGGAAAAATGTTAGAAAACTTGTTCTTTTGTTTAAAAAAATCTGAAAAAATTGTCAAACATTCGTATGGTGGTTTTTTTACATCACTTATTTTTTTCATTGAAATCTGCTTAGTAGTTTCGTCACAATGCGCTCTTTTCCAAAACAGGCATTTGGGGTCATTACCCCCCATGGTCTTGAGATACAAACTTAAAACAGTTTCAGCTAGGTGGGGAGAGCTACCAAATGGCTTAAGCTCAACAAGCCCCACCTAACAAACTTAAAACTGGGGAGAAATGAATTTCTTTTTATGGGCTATCGACTCATGTAGGATTCGTTGGGTTGAGTCAAGGGCATATTTTACTAAGAAACCCGGCTATACCTTTTTAAAGTATTTTCAGATTCTCCATTGCTTTATATCAATTAAGAAAATGGTAAAAATAAGAAAATAATAATAATCCATTTCGTTGTTTTAATAAATGAATGTTTTATAGAGGTTTTTTAAGTCAAGAAACAGAATGTAAATATCACTTCTCGCACTGCTAAATTAAGAATTCACAAGAAATTGTCCACTTAGGGACTACAACACTCAAGTTGCACAGCACAAGCTCAAACAGCCCAAAAGAGAAAAGGGCTAGAATATTCAATTTTCACTTTCTCATAACTGAAAACTATGTAATTAAGAATATGAAATTAAAACTATACAATCTATTTCTATTGAATTTAAGTCTCTTACGTGTCCTTCACAAATCCGGTTGAACCACCCCATTGATCGTAACTATTATTCCGATGTCTAATCTAAGGGAATTCTTCGACTTATAGAAATAATCTACGTTGAATTACATGTATTTTTTTTTCTAAAACCTTCAAAAATTTGGCAATTAAAATGTTTAAGTTCTAAATAAAAAATAACCAAATACCAACAACACGATATCGATATAAACAAGCGAACATTTCAGAAATTGTGATAAATTTTACAACTATAAACAATGTGTCGTGAGTCATTCATTGTTTTTTTTTTTTTTTTTTTTTTTTTTTTTTTTTTTTTTTTTATCATCGGTAAAAATTAAAACAAAATTCGCACATTGAATATTTTAATTCTTCTAGCCTTTGACGTCAGTCATCTATGAACTAATAAAAATATTTTTTTTTTATTTAAAAGCAAAGTCTTTTTAAACACAACTCTATTTTCGGTAAAGTTATACGGCGGCAAATATCGCCAATAACTTTTTTTAAAATTAATAGCAGTAATTTTTACGCGGGGGTGATTTAGGAGCAATACTTTGAAGCTGAAGTAAAATGTTATGGTATTTTTTATTTTAGAAAATTTATTCTATAAAACTCTTCAAAATTCTATAGAAAAACTATTCTATACAATTTGTAAAAAAAAAAAAAAAATTAGAGTTCTATACAGCTTTATGAATTTTTTTCACAATGGAAAAAAGGTGAATTTTGAAACTCACGTCCTTAATGTAGTCGTTACTTTCAGAAAGGTTAGACATGTCAAATTATTTGTGAGCTATAATTTGAATAGTTTGTTTTCTTATACTAATGTTCGTAAATCAATAAATATTGTTTATCTTTTTTTTTTCTATAATTAGAAGTATCAAAGTGTTGCAGAAAAAAATTCTGCAGAATTTCTAAGAATTCTTTAGAAACAGTTTCTTTAGAAAATTTATTCGATAAAATTCTTCAAAATTCAACAGAAAAACTATTCTATGCAATTTGTAAAAAAAAAACTCTACCGAGTTCTATACAGCTCTGTGAATTATTTTCACAATGGAAGTATGGCGAATTACTTAATATAATCGCTTGTTTCAGAAAAATTGGACATGTCAAATTACATGTGAACTATAATTTGAATAGTTTGTTTTCTTATACTAATGTTTCGTAAATCAATAAATATTTTTTACCCTTTTTTCTAGAATTGCAAGCATCGAAGAGTTGCAGAAAAAAATTCTGCAGAACTTTTAAGAATTCTATAGAAACAGCTTCTTTAGAAAATTTATTCTATAAAACTCTTCAAAATTCTACAGAAAAAACAATTCTATGCAATTTGTAAAAAACTCTACCAAGTTCTATACATCTCTGTGAATTATTTTCACAATGGAAGTAAGGAGAATTTTGAAACTCACTTATTTAAAGTAATCGTTACTTTCAGAAAAATTGGACTTGTCAAATTACTTGTGAGCTATAATTTGAATAGTTTGTTTTCTTATACTAATGTTTCGTAAATCAATAAATATTGTTTATCTTTTTTTTCTATAATTACAAGTAATGAAGTCTTGTACCACTCATTTGTGCTCGAAAAACTCATATGTAGAATAATTAAGTTAATATACCGTGACGAAATGACATTCGACCTGTCATTAATTTAGTAAATTTGTCAGATTATAAGTTCATGAACACGACTCTAATGATAAAACCGGTCATCACAGAATGAAATTTGCGTTCAACTTTTATTAGAGATCATTAATATGTCGGCTAAATTAATTAACTATCATATCAATACTCTCATGGTGTAATGTTTACCGTTAAAAATTTGACGATGACTCATTAAAATGACACAGGTTTTAGTAATATAAATCAATTAATGAATAATTAATTACAGTTATTACGTTAAAAATGTGGTGAGTTTTAATGTAAAGATTTCGTGTAAAAAATATAAATTGAATAATTTGTGGCAACGTTGCAGGAATAATCAGATAAGTTGAGAAGAAAAAAAAGTATTTTTGTCCAGAATTTCGAAATATTTTCACATGCTCCTCTGTATAAAAAATTTTAGCACTTTTTTCTAAAAAAATATTATATGAAACAACAAATTAATTTTCACACACAGGATGTTTTTCTAAAATTTCATGAAAGGGATATGAATTTTAATTGGCAAAACTGGGTACTACTCTGTTATCCCGTCGACCAATTCCGCCAAATTATACAAATCGCCAAACTAATAGCCAAATTATACATATTGACATAATTTTTATTTTAAATAACGAAAAAACAAATAATTAGTAGAATATTAATAAAAATTTTAATAAAAAGTCGAAACAAAAATCACTTAATGACATTTTAAACACATTAATCATATTTAATGCCGATTGAATGTGACATTCACGATCATCCATTATTGGCATTTAATCTTATAGTTTGGCGATAATTTTTTGGTCGGCGGGATAACCTAGTAGTACCAACAATTAAAATATATAGTATTACTTAAAGGGACACACTACAATGAAATTGGTAAAAAAAATCAATTTTCTTTTTTAAATATTAATTGAAAGCTTATTTAATTGTGAATATTATGACTCCTCATTTTTACTTATACGACAATCATATCGCGAGATATTGCAAATTTTGTTAATAGATCCAGCGCAATTGCCCATACAAAGGAAAACTTTAAACTGATTTTTCTCCCCAGTTCATATTTTTATAACTTGCTTGTTCGATAAATAAAAAGTTTTGTTGCTGTCGTTTTGTTTATCTGTCGACGTATTTGATCTAGTGAGAAAAATCGTCTACAGTGTTAAGATCACTACTAAATAATTCCTAAAGCATAAATAAATTTAAGTAATATTATTAGTAATAACAAATGAAAAAAAATAATTATCAAAGATTAAAAAGTGGCATTAAATTGTTGGATGTTTTCTGTTTTCTAAATATCTTCAAGAATTCTGAAATTCTCCAAGAGAAAAAATTCCGCTTATTTAAGAGTTTTCAAGGAAAAAACACATCTGTTGGCACAATCATCAGTGAGAAAAATCATCTATACAGCTGGCAACGTTAACAAAATGATTTTCTTTAAAAAAAAGATGCTGAAGAAAAAAATCTTAATCTTCCCATTTATTGTTACCTGTCTTTCAACATACTGAAGATAAAAATTCTCTCTCTCTGTTTTTTTCTTTTTTTTTTTTTTTTATTCTTTTATGGTTTTATTCTTTTTTTTAGTCCATTTCTTTTACCACATGAGGGTTAAGGTCATCCCACAGTATATTATTAATGAGTCATGGATCAAGAACTTATTCTTAGCTCCAATAAGCCTTAAGCTACCAGAAGACTGTCGTCTGCTGCATTAGGAAAAAAAAAAAAAAAAAAAAAATGGCAAAACAAAAAGTCCAGTTAACGATTAAAAATAAATAAGAAATAACGACTGTGTCTGATTGCGAAAATCTATGAAATAATAATAATAAAAAAAGTACATGAATTATGAGAGAATTAATATTAGATAAATGGAACATCTGTTATTCAAGGTTTGATATAAGGAATTAAAGAATTTAATTTCCTGCAATCAGTGTGGTCCAAAGTTTAATTAAAGGGAATTTAATTGTTATCGTGTCGGTTCACATAGCCGAGATCTCTGAATTACAAAGAAAGAATGTATTTGTAATCTTTGTTACCGTTTTTATCTCTTTCGAAAATTGTAGTAATTAAGATAATGAAAATTGCAAGTCAAAATGTATAATTGTCAAAAAGTTCCTCTCTTCAAGGAGATACATAATGGAAAGAGTGCATAACAAATGCAGTAGATGCATAACATGTGATGATTATCCCCCCCCCCCCCCAAAAAAAAAAACATATGTAAAAGAAAAGTGTGTGTAAAGGCCTGTTAGCACATTGCAGGTCTAAGAATTACAATATTCCATTTAAAGCGGAAAAAAAAATGTTTATTAGTGTAAATATCAAATTATGCACAGTATTTAAAATAATTTAACCTTCCAGAGCTCCTGTCGAGTCTAATCTTAATGTCCCGATTAATGACTCCTTGTTTTCATTCTCAAAATAAAAATTTAAATAATGAATTTATTGGTCAAATTTTCAAATTTCTGATAGGACCAACGCTTACAGCAAAAAAAAAAAAAAAAAAAAAAGCAAGTAAACAAATAAAAAAAAATAAATAAAGAAAAAAAAAAAAATAAATAAAGAAAAGATTCCGAATTTCGTTATTTCATAAGATACCAAATCCGCTTAAATTTATTATAAGTCTTCTTAATATTATCTACAATTTTTATATTGACAGGTTTTTAATAAGACCAACTCTTACAGCACAAAATAAATAAAAATAAAAATAAATGAATTAATAAATAAAATAAAAAAAAATAAAAAAAAATAATTAATTAACAAAATAAAACAAGCGAAATAAATAAATAAAAATAATAGGTATTGAAGGAAAAAATAACATGGTATTAACATGATTCTGATAAAACCAGCTGTTATAGAAAAATGAAATTACAAACTCGTCAAAAACGTCCAGATAAAATTGTTAAATGGATTTATCTGTAGCCGTGATTTAGTTTGTGTTGGTGAAATTATTACTTAACACGTTAAGTGTCACTTCTATCACCGGTGATTGCCACTGAATTTCCGTTTCGACCGCGTGAGTCATCGATAACTGACAGTCGAAAATATGACATAAAACTAACAAGTTTATATTGTTTTAAGTAATTACTGATATTTTTTTAAAATTTACTTAACTTTTACTTATTACAGGTATATAATTTCTTAATAATTACTTAAGACTATATATATATATTTAGTTTTATATCATATTTTGCACAATTAGTCATGGGTGACCGACGCGGCCCAAACCGAAAGTTCAGTGTCAATCACCGTAGCACTCAATGTGCTAACTTCGGAATTTATATGTGCTTGTAGATCGAGCCGATAGGGATTTTTTTTTTTTTTTCTGTTACAGGAATTTTAATAAAACGATGTTTCTGAAGAAATGTTCGATAAAATTTAAAATAAAAATAATGATAATAATAATAGGATTTTTAATCCTTTTTCCTCTCCTCCCCCACCTTTTTACAAACATTATTCTCAAGATAGACTTTTATTTTTGTTAACCCCTTAACTGGTTGGCCCGAACGTCGTTCGGGCAAGACGAATTTGCTTATTTCATCATTAAAAGCTTTTTGACACCACTATTATTTTTAAGAAAATTTTCATGCTATTGAAAGGCGGAAATGTTTTGACTAAATTTTACGAATATCTTATTTAAATAATAGTGGTGTGAGTTCGCTATTTTCAGTTTATTGAACGGAAAAGAATTAACCAGTTAAGGGGTTAATTAAATAAGAGAATAATAAAATAAAAATTGACCTGTATTATAGTAAAATTAATACAGTAAAACCTCCAAATAACGGACACCTCGGGAGCGCGGAAACTGTCCGCTATTGGGAAAAATCTCGGAGATTCAAAAATTGCTAAGAAATGCTTAAAGTGTCATTAATTGACTTTTATATGTCCCAAAATTCTAATATATGATTAATCAGAAATTAAAATTATTTTTTAAGCAATAAAATTAAAATAAAATGGTACATTGCTTTATATACTGTTTATTACATTCATGCAAATATATATTTTAAAAGTTTCCTTTAGCATTTAAAGATTACACTGCTTTTTTTTTTTTTTTTTTTCAATGTGAAGTTTTAACCATGTTAATAGTTTTAATTTTCCTGAATCATCTTTTAAGAGTCACTGCTGACTGTATTTTGCCACTTCTTAAAAGCATAAAATCTCAAATTTTCCGGAGGGGAGTGTGTGTGTGTGGGGGGGGGGAGGCATTGTGATGCTCCGGGAGGTAATGTCCCTCGGACCATCCCCTGAATTTAATACTGGACATGGGATCCCGCCCACTCTCTATATTTATCCGTGATCACAAAATTTCGACACATTGCCCTGACAAATTTAGAGGTTTTTACTTTTTTTTCTTCGTTAATAAACAATTTCTCATACTTTATCGCAAAAATTACTGTCCGTTATTCAGAGGTTAAACATACAAAAATTTAGATTTTAAGAGTGAGGATTGGTAAATTGTCCATTAAATAGAGCTGTCCGCTATTTGGGAGTGTCCGTTATGGAGGTTTTACTGTATTTGATAAATGGAACATCTGTCAGCCAACGTTTGATATAAGGAATTAATGACTTTTAAATTCCTCTTATCACTGTGGTCCTCAGGGGAAAAAAAAAAAGCAAATTTAATTATAAACATGCCGGTTAACATCATATGAAGTTCTTGAACTTTGATGAAAGAATGATATCTATAACTTTTGTTAGTTGTTGTCTCATTCAAAGATTATATAGTAAATGACGTAACGAAAATTACAAGTCAATGTGCAGTAAATTTTCTTTAAAGAATTTTCTTTAAGGCGACAATATGACACACTAATGATTTTAATTTTAGGTGTAAAATGCAATTACTATCGGAATTGACGTAATATAAAACAAATGAGCATATATCGTCTAAGTAATGGACGTTTTTTCTCACCCAAGATTAATCGATCAGATAAATCGATTTTCTGACATACATCTCTATAAATTTATCAATTATGAACAATTTTTGACATAGGAACAGCGCTATTTCGGATACATCGATAGGATGATTTATTTGAGGAAAATGATCTCGTTGACCGAGATATCTTTATACCTGCATCAATGTCAATGTGTCGCATCATATGTACTTTTTATTTTAGTTTATTTTGTCATTTCTTTGAATATAATTTGTTTATACAGTGAAACCCCGATCTATCGTTCCCGCATCTATCGTTTTCCCACATTGATCGTTTTATTTCCACGGTCTCTACACAAATTATACTTAAATAATGTTAAAGAAACCCGCAAGCATTGTTCTTCAAAAAGTAGTTTTCGTTGTAATTTTTTTTTCTTCTCGCCGAAATGAAATTGAAAGTCATGCGAATCCATATGACACACAAATTAGAATTACGTATTTTCTCCTAAAATAACTCGCTTGCGGTGTTTGTTTTGATGATGGCGACAATAATGCAGATGAAAAGTGGTTGTATATAGCAGAAGTTGCGATTATGTTTCCATTGATCAAGATGTTGAGATATGTTAGTGTCCTAAACATAGAGAAATGTGTGACAATGCAAAAAAGGAAAATAATGGCGAAGAAGAAGAGGAAAACGTTCTTTCCGATGAAGTTCAACTAGCAGTGCCAAGTATGTCTGATGCAATTACGGCATTTAAAACTGTATAAACTTCTATATATGCATATGAAATTACAGAAAATGGCCAAAAAATGTGTATATCTTGAAAAATATTTTTTGATTAAAATATATATATATATATATATATATATATATAAATACTTTTATAAATACATCCAAAGTTATTCAGACAATACCATTAAATAGAATAATGAAACCAGTCTTTTTACAATCATATTATTAAACACAGTTGAAGTTTGAACAGAAATAGAAGGCAGATTACCAAATTACTAAGAAATATATGGGTATATATATATATATATATATATATATATGTGTGTGAAATTACAGAAAATGACCAAAAAAATGTTGTATATCTTGAAAAATATTTTTTTATTGAAAAAAATGGATGAAAAACCAAACAAAATTATTCATTTTAAAAATAAATATCAATTTTCAATAGTTTGTAAATTCCAGTATGTCAATCAATAATTTCTGCATTTTATGAACTGAATTTGTCTGTGCCGGAAAAGGTTAAAATTTAATTCATAATTCCCTTTGAAATGTCCTCTATATATTTTTTCCACATTAAAATCTAACAAACATGTTTTTTTTTTTTTTTTTTTTACTTCCTTAAGCAGCATTCTGAACTTTGGTCGAAAATTGCTTATCTAGATTAACTGCCGACGTCCATTTAACCAATTTAGTGAATTATTTTCATCCATTACCTTATAATTTTATAAAATAGATTATTTGATATTAAAATTAATTCCAGTAGTTAAAAGTTAATTCATAGGTAATTCCATTTGAAATACCTTCTATAAATTTATTTTCCACATCAAAAACCGGCAAACATGTTTATTTTTGCTTCCTTAAGTAGCACTCGTGTGTTTTTGTCGCAAATTGCTTATCTAGATTAACTGCTGAAGTGAGATACTGAACAAGAGGGTTCTTCATTACGCTTATTTAAAAAGCAATTCTTCATTGTTCACCATATGAAAGAGTGACCTTGATTTAACTTTATCTTAGTTATCTTTCAACATTTTCGGATAAAATTGATGATTCTAAAATTCTATTAAAATCGGAAAATAAATATGCATTACGTAATCATGCTTCAAATTTTGACTAAACAAAATAAAAATATTATTCTTTGTTGCAAGTTCATACTGCAACATAGAATAATTTTTTAAAGGACTGATTTAAAAGAGCCGAATTGCAATTTCTTTCAGTCTGCAAAAAAGCATCTTATCTTTAAAAATCAATCTTTTACGATGCGCTGTTTTCATGCGTTAAGTACTTACTTCATTACTAATTACTTTCGTTATCTCAACTACTATAAACTTTAAAGCAGACGAAAACTCTAACAAAAGTTACATGTACAATCGACTCTCGTTAATTCGAACTCGTTGGGACTACAAGAAATGTTCGAATTATCCGAAGTTCGAATTATCGAAAAACATGCTTAATGTGATACTATTGCAAAGGAATTAATGTTATAGTGTTTTTTAAACTTATTTCGTCTGTTACCATTAGAATATGACTTAATATTAAATCAGAATGCATAAATACATAAACTAATTAAAAGATTAGAAACAAACACGATGGAAGAAAAATTTAAAGTGCCGCTGATGGACAGCAGGGCTCTAAGAAAGTGAATATCAAATGCATTGTATCATATGTATACTCGTTCGGAACAATTTTTACAAAAATCAAAGAAAGAAAGCTGTTCAAATGATCTGAAATCCGTGAGAAAGAAAAGAAAAATGAAAAGTCGGAATTCTCGCCAGTTCGAAGTAAGCGATGTCAAGAGAAAATGAGTTCGAATTAATGAACATTTTTAACGTTATTCTGCCATTGAAAAATTCGGGACATCATGTTTAGTTCGAATTAAACGAAGATTCGAATTATCAGATTTCGAATTAACGAGAGTCGACTGTATATGCTTTCATTGTAGTTCGTTGACCTCCATGACATTGACTGACAAATTTTCAATTAAGTTTCCTTTAATTAAACACTGAACCACACTGATTGAAGGAAATTAAATTAATTCCTTATATTAAATGCTGGCTAATAGATGTTTAACGTCTAATAATAACTCTACTTCATAAAATAAATTAGTTCAGCATGCCAAAATTCATTTTAATAATAAAATATAAAATTGCACAAATGATTCTCTACTTAAAAGATGATTTAAACAATTTAAAATATGTTTAGAAAAAATGAAGTACTTTCGGGTATTTACTTAGAATTCACCAGTATAATTCAAAATCGTGACGATTATGAATCATGTTGAAAACTAAGCAAAAAATCAAAAGTACTTGAAATTTTTTTAAAAATATCTTTTAAATTAATTTAAGCATCTGTTAGATAGTGAATCATTTGTGCAATTTTATATTAATTTTACCATAAATGATGTAGATATACATTTTTATTTTATTGTTCTGTGGTAATTTATTTATTGTTTTATTGTCTACTTGTCTGAAAATCGTTTGTAATTGATAATTTTAAGGTGGTATATCAGAAAATGGATTAATCTGGAAAAAAAAAGCCAATACTCAGACAATGTATACTTATGTGTTTTAAATATGTCATTCCAATAATCATTTCATTGTATACCTAAAGTTAAATTCATTAGTGTGTCTTAATGTTGTCTCAATGAGAATCCTTAAGAAATTACATTTCGTTATATCAATTACTGCAAAAAAGAAAGAAAAACCATAACAAAAGTTACAAATATATTCTTTCATTTTAGTTCATGGACCTCTATCACGTTAACCGACAAATTAATAATTAAATTTCCTTTAATTAAAGATTGGAACACACTGGTTGCAGGAAATTAAATTTATTGATTCCTTATATCAAACGCTGACTAGCAGCTGTTTAACTTATCTAATATTAGTTCAACCAAGTACTTTATTATTTTATTGTTATCTTACTTGATTACCAAAAATAAACAGCCGACTTAATAGTGATGTTTTCAATAAAAACTTAAAAGAGGATTTTTAAAAAATCCGATTAATATTTTTTCTATACCATAAAATTGCTATATCACAAAATCAATTTATCTAATCGAATAATCTGAAAAAAAAAAAAAAAAACAGCCATTACTCATATGATGTATACTCATTTGTTAGCTCACAGGCTATCATTGCCTGAGAGCTTATGTGCCCGTCCGTTCTGTATGTTCGTTCGTGCGTAACGCGATAACTCATGATAAAAATATCCGATCCACTTGAAATTTTGTATGTAGGTATATCCTGACAAGGCGCTTCCCTGATTAGTTTTTGGAGTTCATTCGATATGTATAAGAGGGGGAACGGGGGGGCTCATGCCCCTCCCCTTAGTTTATATAAATGGGATTTTCATGCAGAATTAAGTTTTCGTTCAAAATTTAGATTAGGATCATTCTGATGAGGCGATTCCGTGACTGTTATTAGGTGTTCATTGAATAAGTATAAATAGGGGGAACAGGGGTTCTAATGCCCCCCCCCCTTTAATTTATATAAATGGGTTTTTCAAGCAGAATTTTCAGATTTCGTTCAAATCTCTGAATAGTTTTGGAAGTTTAATGGTTAAGTATAAAAGAGGGGGATAACTCCTTTTAAATTATATAAATGCTAAATGAGTTTTTATTAAGAATTATCTCATTTGCTCTGAATTTTGGATATAGATTTTTTATATGATAAAGCATGTCTTTAATAGTATAGGAGGTTCAATGATTAAGTATAAAAAAAGAGGAAAGGGGAGAGCTGTTTCCCCTTCTTAATTTTTTTTCGAACGGAATTAACCCTTGAAAATATAAGGCTTTAATATACAATTAGTATTTGTAGCGAGCTCAATGCCATCAGTTTAACTGGGCAGTATTCTTTTTTATTTTATATATACGTCAGTCCGGGTAATCAATGTATTATACATCTAAAATTAAAATCATCATGTGTCATAATGTCTTTTTAACTCTTTTTTATATTCTGGCGGTACAATGTAAAATTTATTTAATTCCTCTACTAATAAAAGAAAATTGCGCTTTTCATGCAAAATAATTGGCTCAATCCTGCTAAGAAAGCACATCGAAACAGTCGAAGCTAAAATATTATTTAATGGGGTTATTTTCTCAACCATTTACCTAGGTGTAGCTTTTATCTCATTAAAAAAATGTTATACGAAATAATTGCAACTACAAAATTCTTCTCTATCAGAGAAAGAATCGCGATACATTTATGTTTACACTGTTCAGGCACGGGCCTGAATTTTCAGGCCTGGGCCCGACTCGTTGTAAAACTCAAAAGTTCGGCCAAAGCCCAGCCTGGCAATTACAGGAATCAATAAAAACAGGCCCGGCCGGCCAGTTCTGGCCCGACACAATTTCTACTATCTTTAAAAAATTTAGAATTTTATAATGTAACTAATATTTCTTTAAAGAATACTGCATACATATCTATAGAATGATTTTACAGTATCTTTACAGGAAATACACATTAGCAATATTAATGATTACTTAGATTCTGAAGCTTTCAACATTCAAATAAAGATTCATTAAAAAATTAATGTGATTTAGAATAAAAGAGAAAAAAGAAAGTTAAAAACATGGTAACTTTTGAAGCTGTACACAGTAGAATACAGTCTCCGAATACAGTAGAACTTCGATCCATCGTTTTTGAAGGGGTACGAAAAAAAAAATCGATGAATGCGGATTAACTTCAAAACACACACACACACACAAAAAAAAGAAAAAAAGAAAAAAAAAAACAATGTTTATATGGATTATTAATGCATGCAATGTATATAGCAGTATACTAATAAATACTAATTTGTTGCTTACTAAATTGTAAAAGAAAATATTGATATAGATATTTCTTTAGCATTCTAAATTAATAAGTATACAATAAATAACATCTTTTATTATTTATTTTTATTTATGTGTATCTACGAGTTCCAAAATTAATTTTTTTTTTAAACAACACAAGGAAAATTGCAGAAATATTTATAGAAAGGACAACTGTCTTTAAAACAAAAAATTGTGCCCTTTCGATGCTGAATATAAAATTTTTTGCTAAAAATTTTTATTATAATTTTGATTACTGAACTGATTGCAGTGAACATTGTTAGCTCTATTACCTTAGTTATAGTTAAGCATGCACATTATTTGGCTAATTACTACACAAGCTATTCCGTAAGATATGAAATCTTCTCTTAAGGTCATAATAACGCCTTAGGAGGGTAGTTTGACCTAACATACAATATAATTATTTGATACCTAAGCAATTAAACTTCACGTTAGAGTACCTTTTCAAGGACTGTTTTTCTTACAAGCTGTTGCTTCCAAGTGTACAATTGGTCTCTAATTAAGAGATAACAATATATCACGTCAGTTAAGTACAATAACATTTCTCACCAAGTGTTAATCAGAATCACAATCTGGAATCACATAAAGAGGAAGGTAATGGCAATTTATAATGAACTGAACTTGAAAATGAGAATAATTATTAGCGGAAGCTCCTTTGTGTGGGAATTAGGTGTTTGTTATAAATTGTATTGTGTTCTTTTCGCAATGATCGTGAAACATTTCCCTTTTAATGCAGGATTTCGTTGACCTTTTTCACAGATTTCGCTTATGATACTGGTCAACAAAATATAACTTTAGCTTTTTCTCAAAATAGAAATAAGTTGTGTCTTATTAAATTTTTGTGGCAATTCTTAATCTTGCTTTAAATTTCGTTGTCTAGTTTTTGACATATTTGTATGTTTCGGTTTATGAAAATTTTTGAGTTTTTGTACAATTATATGCACATTTAAAGCATATAGAATTATAAAGGTAGCTTCCCCACCCCACCCCCCCCCTTTTTTTTTTTTTTTTTAAAGATGCGTTTGTAATTACATAAATATGTAACACCTATAGTCGTCATTCAATCCGTCCGTCTGTCCGCATATAACAGAGCAAAAACTATCCTGCCGAATCGTTTGAAATTTAAAATATATAATTGTTGCATAATTTTGTTGAGTCATTTCAAATTTTATGAAAATCGGATGGATAGTTTAATTATAGAGATAATCAAAAGCATTCCGTTACATTGCGGTCAATAAAAAATAGTTTCAAGCGTATTTTAATGATATTATACGTTTCCGAACATAATACGATTAATATACATTTATGAAGTATATACTATAAAATACATTCTGCTCAGTGTATGGTGCAAAGACTATTTGTTATTCATTTACCGGGCCACACAAAATTATTCCATTACATAATGGAACATGAAGACATCGATAATGTAAAATTCACGAAACTTTGAGTAGAATTTTCACAAATATAGGAAAAAAATTCACAATTTCACTAAAACAGGATCCTGTCTGGACAGACCCCTGCTTTTGATGCTGAATATAAAATTTTCTGCTAAAAAATTTTATTATAATTTTGTTTACTGAACTGATTGCAGTGAACATTGTTAGTTCTGTTACCTTAGTTATAGTTACGAATGCACATTATTTGGCTAATTTCTACACAGGCTATTCCGTAAGATATGAAATCTTCTCTTAAGGTTATAATAACGCCTTAGGAGGGCTGTTTGACCTAATATACAATATAATTACTTGATACCTAAGCAATTAAACTTCACGTTAGAGTACCTTTTCAAGGACTGTTTTTCTTACAAGCTGTTGCTTCCAAGTGTACAATTGGTCTCTAATTAAGAGATAACAATATATCACGTCAGTTAAGTACAATAACATTTCTCACCAAGTGTTAATCAGAATCACAATCTGGAATCACATAAAGAGGAAGGTAATGGCAATTTATAATGAACTGAACTTGAAAATGAGAATAATTATTAGCGGAAGCTCCTTTGTGTGGGAATTAGGTGTTTGTTATAAATTGTATTGTGTTCTTTTCGCAATGATCGTGAAACATTTCCCTTTTAATGCAGGATTTCGTTGACCTTTTTCACAGATTTCGCTTATGATACTGGTCAACAAAATATAACTTTAGCTTTTTCTCAAAATAGAAATAAGTTGTGTCTTATTAAATTTTTGTGGCAATTCTTAATCTTGCTTTAAATTTCGTTGTCTAGTTTTTGACATATTTGTATGTTTCGGTTTATGAAAATTTTTGAGTTTTTGTACAATTATATGCACATTTAAAGCATATAGAATTATAAAGGTAGCTTCCCCACCCCACCCCCCCCCCTTTTTTTTTTTTTTTTAAAGATGCGTTTGTAATTACATAAATATGTAACACCTATAGTCGTCATTCAATCCGTCCGTCTGTCCGCATATAACAGAGCAAAAACTATCCTGCCGAATCGTTTGAAATTTAAAATATATAATTGTTGCATAATTTTGTTGAGTCATTTCAAATTTTATGAAAATCGGATGGATAGTTTAATTATAGAGATAATCAAAAGCATTCCGTTACATTGCGGTCAATAAAAAATAGTTTCAAGCGTATTTTAATGATATTATACGTTTCCGAACATAATACGATTAATATACATTTATGAAGTATATACTATAAAATACATTCTGCTCAGTGTATGGTGCAAAGACTATTTGTTATTCATTTACCGGGCCACACAAAATTATTCCATTACATAATGGAACATGAAGACATCGATAATGTAAAATTCACGAAACTTTGAGTAGAATTTTCACAAATATAGGAAAAAAATTCACAATTTCACTAAAACAGGATCCTGTCTGGACAGACCCCTGCTTTTGATGCTGAATATAAAATTTTCTGCTAAAAAATTTTATTATAATTTTGTTTACTGAACTGATTGCAGTGAACATTGTTAGTTCTGTTACCTTAGTTATAGTTACGAATGCACATTATTTGGCTAATTTCTACACAGGCTATTCCGTAAGATATGAAATCTTCTCTTAAGGTTATAATAACGCCTTAGGAGGGCTGTTTGACCTAATATACAATATAATTACTTGATACCTAAGCAATTAAACTTCACGTTAGAGTACCTTTTCAAGGACTGTTTTTCTTACAAGCTGTTGCTTCCAAGTGTACAATTGGTCTCTAATTAAGAGATAACAATATATCACGTCAGTTAAGTACAATAACATTTCTCACCAAGTGTTAATCAGAATCACAATCTGGAATCACATAAAGAGGAAGGTAATGGCAATTTATAATGAACTGAACTTGAAAATGAGAATAATTATTAGCGGAAGCTCCTTTGTGTGGTAGTTTGATGTTTGTTATAAATTGTATTGTATTCTTTTCGCACTGATCGTGAAACATTTCCCTTTTAATGCAGGATTTCGTTGGCCTTTTTCACAGATTTTGCTTATACTGGTCGACATATATATGCTTATACCTGTTTAAGATACTGGTCTTGGTCTATAAATTACAACTTTAGCTTTTTCACAAAACAAAAATTAGTTGCGTCTTATATAATTTTTTTTTTTTGGGGGGGGGGGGGGGAGGGTAATTCTGAATCTTGTTTTAATGTCCTCCATCAGGTCTAGTTTTTAAATTATAGACCGGGAGGCGGTTACACAGATGATCACCTCATCTAGTTCCGGGATAAAAATCTAGAATTAGTTAAAATTCGATTCGCATATTAAAACGCAATCGGTCTACCAAGTCATGTTTTGATGGAAAACATCTAAAAACTGGATTTTAGTGGTTGACTCGTAGATTTACCATTATGCTTTCTTGCACCCAAAAGTATGAAAACATAGAGAAATGGAAGCAAGAAAACATAATGTTAAACCTATAAGTCAACCGCTAAAATCCAGTGTTTAGATGTTTTCCATCAAAACGTGACTTGGTAGACCGATTGCGTTTTAATATGCGAATCGAGATTTAACTAATTCTAAAGTTTCATCCGTGAGCTCAATGAGGTGACTGCCTATGCTGCTGTCTCTCGGTCCAATGTTTGAATGTTTCAATTTATGCAAATTTTTGAATTTTTGTACAAATATATGCATATTTAAAACATACAGTATTATTAGAGTGGTTTTTTTTGTTTATGTTATAATAATTATCTAGTTTATTTTGCATAAATGTTTCTTAGATTATCCCCTTCGGAACCGGCGCACAGTGGGGCAAAAAACCTTCAAATCAGGCAAAAAATCGAAAAAATGAAATTTCATTTTAAAATACCGGCATACATCACTTTAATAGAGCAGATGTTAGTACACATCTGCCTAGTATTAAAAATTGCGCAAAGTTATTTTGGTCGTCACTAAAGAAAGAAGTTAAACTACATGTTGTACTTTCATAATAAATGAAAAATAAATCAATAATTTTGTTTCAACATTAGTTTGTTAATTTCTCTGTAATAATTAAAAAATAATTTATTTTGACTATGGAACCTTTAACTACAAGTATGTAACAATAATTCATTGACTTTCAAATTGTTTTAATAGGGTTTTTATAGAAACGGAAAAACGAAAAGCATATCAGGAATCAGCGCAAAAAATTGATCTAGAATCAACTAAGATCAGTTCTATGAAAGAACCATTGTTGTCCAGTGTAATTCAACGCAACACCTTTTCAATGACGATCTTCCGTGTAAGCTGTAGCCTCGAAATGTACAATGGGTCACTAATTAAGATCTATACTAATAAAATCCGTGCGCCTCCGTCTGTCTGTCTGTCTGCTTGAAGCCGATTAAACTTCGCAACGCGGGCGAGTTGGAAGTCGCGAGAGGTGTCTTTCGATTGGAAAAATTCCGGGGAAGTCATTTCGGGCATTTTCGAGACCGTGGGACCAAAATTAAAAAAGTTATGAATTAAAAACCCCTTGGGAATCGGAACGAAAAATGTGTCAATTCCCAAACGGAGCTCCGAAGCAGAACACTGCGCCACCTTGCGGTGAAGAACATGAATTTTTCCCCTTTGGCTAAAAGAAGAAACAGCCGAAAACATCTTTTTCTACCGGCGCTAATTGCGTTTTTTTCCGCATCAATTTTTTTGACTTGCCGTAGAATATTTACCGTAGTTTTCGCTAAAATATTGAACTTAGAAATAAAACAGGACTATCGAAACTTTTTTTTTGCACGTTTTTTCTTAAACCATCATGCAGACAGTTTTTAAAGTAGAAAAAAACTGATTACATATTCAGAATCTGCGTAAAAATCTGCTTCTGATGAACTAAAAAATACGAAAAAATGTCTTATGGGCGCTTAGTGCCCACCGTGCAAAACCAAATATTTTTAACGGAACTATGGGCGCGAAGCGACCATAGCTCCGATCCACAGTCTTTTTTTTTTTCAAGTGCACGTGGCCCACCATGCGAAATCACATATTTTTAACGGGACCATGGCTCTTTAATTTACTTTTTTTTGTGCTTGAGGATTCGAACACCAAGACTTGCTTATTAAATGAATTTTTTTGCTTATTATATACTGCTTAATACCGAGGTTCGTTTGGAAAAAGTGGCCCAGCTACCGGGCGTAGCTCGCTAGTATAATAATATATCGCGTCAGACTTTACCACGTTTTATCATAGTTACAATCTTAAGTCGCATAAAGAGGAAGTTAATGGGAAGTTATAATTAAATTAACCTGGGAAACGAAAACTATTGTTAGCGGGAGCTTCTTTGTGTGTGAATTATGTGATAATAAATTTTATGTGGAGAATAACTGGACATAAATTACAGCTCAGTGGCATATTTTTCTTCTTCAAAATATTGCTGAATTAAGGTTTAGAAACTTAATAAAAAAAAGTAATAGAAAAATCTGCAATGGACGTTCAAAAA
Organism: Maratus speculifer; assembly: GCA_964019185.1. NCBI lineage: Eukaryota > Metazoa > Arthropoda > Arachnida > Araneae > Salticidae > Maratus > Maratus speculifer. The sequence goes on from OZ025301.1 coordinate 249,838,265, forward strand.
CTTAAATAATAAAAAACAGATAACTGAAGAAGAAGAATTATGCATATTGCGGCATTTATCTGAAGTAAACTGTCCAATGTTTATTATCAAGAAAATTTAATTCGTTCTGACATTTATTGTGCCAAAAATGTGCATTAAATGACGTAGGTTAAGTTTGCATAAATTTTAGTATGCAAATTTCTCATAAACTGGACCGCCTAGAGAAAAATGGAAAGCATACCGGGAATCATCACAAGAAACTGATCTAGAATCATCAACTAATATCAGTTTTATGAAAGAACCATTGTTGTCCAGTGTAATTCAACGCAACACCTTTACAATGACGATCTTCTGTGTAAAGCTGTTGCCTCGAAATGTACAATGGGTCACTAATTAAGATATAATAATACATCGCGTCAGTTCTTACCACGTTTTATCAAAAGTAAGAATCTTTAGTCGCCTGAAGAGGAAGTTAATGGGATGTTATAATTAAGTGAACTTGGGAAACGAAAACTGTTGTTAGCGGAGGCTTCTTTGTGTGTGAATTATGCGAACATAAATTTTATGTGGATAATAACTGGACATAAATTACAGCTCTATGGCACATTTCCTTTTTAAGCTATTGCTGAATTAAGGTTAAAAAACTTAAATAATAAAAATAAGCATTATAAAAACACTGAATGGAAGTTTCTTTGTATGCGATTTATGAAAACATAAATTTTATGTGCAGAATAACTGGACTTTTCTTCTTTAAACTATTGGTAAGTTAAAGTTAAAAAACTTAAATAATAAAAAACAGATAACTGCTAAGAATTATGCACATTGCGATATTTATCTGAAACAAACACTTCAGTTTTTATTATCAAGAAAATTTAATTAGGTCTGACATTTCATGTACCAAAAATTTGCATAAAATGACATAGGTTAAGTTCGCATTAATTTAACTAAGCAAATCTTTCATAAATTGGACTACCTAGAGAAAAATAAAAAGCATATCAGGAATCAACGCAAAAAACTGATCTAGAACCAACTAAGAACAGTTCTATGAAAGAATAATCATTGTTGACCAGTGTAATTCAACACCTTTACAATGACGATCTTCCGTGTAAACTGGTGCCTCGAAATGTACAACGGGTCACTAATTAAGATATAATAATATATCGCGTTAGTCTTTATCACGGTTTATCAGAGTTATGATCTTGAGTCGCATAAAGAGGAAGTTAATAGGAAGTTATAATTAAGTGAACCTGGGAAACGAAAGCTAATGTTAGCGGAAGCTTCTTTGTGTGTGAATTATGCGAGCATGAATTTTATGTGGAGAATAACTAGATATAAATTGTTGCTTAGTGGCTTATTTTTCTTCTTTAAACTATTGCTGAATTAAGGTTAAAAAACTTAAATAATAAAAATAAGTATCAGAAAGATTCTGAATGGAAACTTCTTGGTGCGTGAATTATGCGAACACAAATTTTATGTGGAAAATAACTGGGCATAAACAACAGCTCAATGGCTTATTTTTTTTTAAACTATTGCTGAATTAAGGATTAAAAACTTAAAAAATAAAAAACAAATAACTGCATTTTTAAATTTTAAAATTTAAAAATTTTTAGAAAAATTACGAAAAATTTCATCATTTGATTTTGTTTGCAAATGATATAGTTGGTTAACCATAACCCAAAAAAAAAAAAAAAAAAAAATCAGAATTTTAATTTGATAAATAAAAATTATTTTAAAATGTGTCTTGGACCCCCTTAAGTATGTAAATCTCCCATAAATTAGACCTCCGAGAGAAAAACGGATACTATAACAGGAATCAGCGCAAGAAACTGATCTAAAATCAACTAATATCAATTCTATGAAAGAACCATTGTTGTACAGTGTAATTCAACGCAACAACTTTTCAATGACGATCTTCCGTGTAAGCTGTTGCCTCGTGAAGAATAGTACTTGCAGGCTTTTACCTTTCAAATAACATTCAGATCGTCGAATACAGTTCGTATTGAAATATCATTTCATAAATATTAAATTCTAATAAACTGAATAAATTTTAATACAGCTTCAATTAAATAAACTTCAGACTAAAAAAAGAGTAACAATTTTATTTACATAAAGAAATATTAATTATTATTACTCTCATTCTGAAAGTTCCATTATTACTGACATATTTCGGTTTAGAATCATTTTACCTCTAAAAAGAATAAAATCGTCTGTCAATAACAACATAACAACATAACAACAAAAGAAAAGCTTTGTTGCTCCTAGCAACCAAGCGACAAAATTGGCTGGTAAAATCAAGGAGGCATTCTTAGCACCTCGAAATGTATACTCTGTTACCCCGTCGACCAAAATATTATCGCCAAATTATAAGATTAAATGCCAATAATGGTTGATCGTGAATGTCAATTCAATGACATTAAATACGATACACGTGTTTAAAACGTCATTAAGTGATTTTTTTCGACTTTTTCTTTGTATTTTTATCAATATTCTATTAGTTATTTGTTTTTTTATTATTTGAAATAAAAATTACGTCAATATGTAGAATTTGGCTATTAATTTGGCGATTTGTAAATTTCTGCGAAATCGGTCGACGGGATAACAGAGAAGTACCGATATAACAATATATCACGTTAGTCTTTACCACATTTTATCGAAGTTACAATCTTAAGTCGCATAAAGAGGTAGTTATTGGGAAATTACAATTAAGTGAATTTGGGAAACGAAAACTATAGTTAGCGGAAGCTTCTTCCCACTGAATTCTGAAATATTTACCGACTCTGATTTTATGTCATCGTACTTTTCTGATAGGCCAGCTCCAGACGCACCAAATCACAATATTTCAAACTTTCACCAATGACATAGAGTCTCAATAATACAGTACCACCCCCCCCCCCCCGAAAAAAAAAACTGAAAGTATTTAAATTTGTTTACATTAATGTAGGCTAGCATTTCCAAAGAAGCTGTTTCTTAGGTTCCATTCAAACTTTCCCCGTTGCTTATAAAAAAGACGTTCCTTCTACATTCAAACAAACTTTACTTAGACTTGAAAAAAATAGGCCTTTTGCGAAAGCAGCACTGAGGAAGCAAAGACGGCTTGGAAAGAAAAATGGGAAGTGATCTATGCTGACTGATTCACCTGTTAAAAATCAACTAAAATTGAAAAAAAAAATATTGATCTAAAAAAAAGAAAACTTTAAAGGGAATCAGATAATAAAAAAGGCGAGAAGAAACTTAATTCAATCTCAGCCAGGAAGGTTTTTGAACCTTCGTCTTGAAATGCAAAATGAATTAAAACTTTTTTATGTTACTGTTACGTTAAAAGCATTTAGTTTACAATAAAAATACTTGTTTATTAATAAGCAAAATTTATTACCTGTGTTTTACTATTTAAATTATGGTTGTCAAATTTGCTCCTGCATATTTCTAGTGTGCAGGAAAACTTGCCCTGCATACTGGGTACATTTTCCAACGTTACATGGTTGGATTTAATCATTTTCTATTGAAAACTAACTGTTGCAAATTTAAAAAACAATTTGTAAAATTCATCGATATAGACAAACCTTTCAATTACATTAAAATGCATTATTCAAATGAGTATAGCTGCATAACTTTTATAAGGTGAGTGAGAAAGCTTATTTAAATACAATAGGTTGGTTTAGAAGTTTTTGTATTGAAACAGGATTAATTTAAAAATAAGTATTATTATATATAGATATAGAGAGTATATTATTTATAGAATTCTTAAGTAAGGAAATTTGATACCGCTCTTGGGAAATAAATATCTCATAATATGCTGATGAGGCAGTTTCTTTGTTTCTAATCTGTAATTTTCTGCTGGGGACCAATCATAGTTTAGCTTGCAAGATTTTGATAAGACATTCTCTTACTTTCTATAAAATCTGATAAAGTTATAAATAATATGTTTTGTAGTTTTTTATTGTACAGCGTTTTCTTCAAAATTAATATAAAAAATAATTAAATACATATAATTAAAAAAAATTATCAGAATATTTTATACTAACAAAAGAAAATATCGCTCTGTCTGTCTGTGTTTGTGTCTGTAATGACTAACGAAATCTGCAGCAAGTACGAGGCTGAATTTTTTGTGAAGATATTCGAAAGCCTCTCCTAATGCACTTGAGTTTCAGAATTTTTAAATTTTAATAATTAATTGAGTTATCAATTAACAATCTCAACTCACTCTCATAAAAAGTCATCCATTTTATTTCTGGACAAGGAAAGCATATGCGCATGAGTAGAAACTCATTTATGCATCAGGAAACTGGAGGAAAAACGTTTTCGACAATATTTCTGTTTATTATTATTATTGTTTCGTTTTAATCGAAAATGACTAAATGCCCCTTACAGTTAAAATTGAAAGACATATTCCGAAACATCATACTTTACGTCTCAAATGACGCAATTTATAATAATAAAAAAAAACCTTAACTAACTCTCTGTAAAATTGTTTTAAGTGTCATATTACCGAAAAAGTTTTCCTCTTATTGCAAAGCCCCTGCAGGACGCAATTTTAGAGATACTGACAAACTAAAAATATGTTCTTAAATCTGAAAACTTCCTGTAATCGGTAGTTTAACTGATTTTTTAAAATAGAAATTTAACCCTTTTAAATACACTGTCGAAAGCAGTTAACTTCGCGCCTCACGGAGGCGATATTTTTTTTACGCTAAAAGTAACTAAGCGTCCTCATTCTAGCACAATCTTTTCTGAGTATCTCAATAGAGTAAAGTTACATCATTTACAAAAAAAAAAAAAAAAAAAAAAAAAAAATTAAAAAAAAAATAAATGTTTGGCCGGATAGAAATATTTTTCATAAAATAAAATGTGTGAAAATTTCGACAAAATCGATAAAAACCTAAGTGTTTCGTCCCAGTTTCACCCTCCCAGGACACATTTTTACAGGTACCCACAAACCAAAAATATGTTCTTGAAGCTGAAATCTCTTCTAATCAATTATGCAATCGGTTTTTTAAAATATGAATTTTAACCCTTTTAAATGTACCCACAATCGCGAGTGATCTCGAGCCTCACGGAGACGATTTTTTCTACGCTAAAATTAATAAAATGTCCCTATTTTAATGCAATCTTTTTAAAACATCTGAATACGAATAGATTATATCACTATTTTATATCACTACAAAATTTTTGAAAAGTTCTAACGGCTAGAATGAGTGGTCAACATTTTATCCCAAGCGTCCTCGGTTTTTTAAAAAATCGCAAAAACTCTATTTACACTTAATGGTTACTCAATTATTGTTTGATTTCCTATGGAGAAATTAGTATTATCTTTTACAATGAGTATTTGTTGAAAAGTACTAATGACAAGGCTGCTATAATCGCGCCAAATTTTGGTGAATTTGGCGCAATATCGTCAAAATTTGATAGTACATTAAAAATATATATTTTTTCTATATTTTAGCAAATCTTAATGTAAGCGTCTTTAATTGTCTTTTTCCTTTTTTTTTTTTTTTTTTTTTTTTTTTTAATTTCGTTTATATTTATTTTTTTGTAAAATCGTACCGTGAGTATTTAATTTCAAAATTGCATTGAAATTTCCATATTTAAATCAATATATCTTCCTAATTTATTTTTCATTTAAAGTCTTTGACTTTTCCAGGTTTTCTCAGATTACCAGGCCGTCTGACCGCCAATTAACAAGCTTTGCAGTTTTTCCTAGCTTTTGACATTTTCATAACCACCTGATCCCTTAATTATCCGCTTTTATAAGTTATTTAAACTTTCTTATCATTTTTATAGGTCTGATTTGAGTCTTTCACATACGAATTCAGTTCAGAGCGGCCATTCAACTCATAAGGTAAATGGAAAATCGGAGTTCATATTTTGGCAGGTATCCAAGTCTAACATAATGAGTCACCATTTCTTCCATTTTTGCACTGCACGATAAGCAACATTTAAAGCCATTCCTAAATGGACGTTCAGACGCAATAGCCTTTTTTTTTTGTTCTTGTTGTTTCATCCTTTCAAAAAAGTTCGCTCGTGATAAGCCAATAAAAAGGAAAATTCAGCTTTATTGAGGTTTGCGATATTTTTTTCGGCATCGTATTTCTACGATAGAAAGAAAAAACTCACTGGATATGCCACACCTAATTCATAGAGCAAAATTACTCAGCCATACTTCTGTAATTATGAATGAATGTGCTTGTTGAGGGAATGAGTTTTTTTTTTTTTTTTCTTAAAGAGTATTCTAGTTAATAAGGCGTGTCTATTTTGCTTGCGTTTCGTTCTGTTTTATCGTTTTCCGTTTAAATTCTATAGTGATGAACAAAGAATAAAATATCGGTCAATTTACAAAAGAAACAAGAAAGAAAGAAAAAAAATCACGCGTCAAGCATAGATTATGAAACACTTTCCAACGCATTCAGAATAATGTAACAAAATCGCAAAGTTAAAAAAATTTAAATACAATCAAACCTCGTTAACATGATCACGCTTAACGTGAATTACTTTTAACATGAATTGTTTTCACAGTCCCCTATAAAGACGAACACAAAGATTTGATACTGATAACATGAACTACTGTTAACATGAACACAATTTTGATTCCCTTTGCGGTTCATATTAAGGCTGCGAGCGAACAGCACTAGTTTTTATTACACTAAAAGAGCAATCAATCAATCTTTGTTTTCGAACGGAACAAGGATGAAATCTCTTTAAATGATTTTTGAGGGACTGACCCTACCAAATTGGCAAAGGAAGGGGAACTTTTATCTACCTTATCTTCAGTCGTAAATCTGTCAACTGATTTCGCGTTAGATTCCTCTCTTGAAGTTCAAAAAAATTCACTGAAAAAGCACTTTATACATCAAAGTGCCGATACGAAAGATCAAAAATAGCGACACCTGACCGCAAGAAGTTAATGCTATGTGCGTGGACCTTTAGGGTGTATTCGAAAAAACTCTTTTCCATCCTCAACAGCTCGAAATTTTCCGATACAATTTCAGACACATTTTTAAAAGTAGAAACATGAAACTTGTTGTGGGGATTTTTGAAGAGATGTACAAGGTGCCGTGTAATGTATTTTTACGCGCAATTCATTAGAATTTGATTTATAAACAATTACCTTCTCAGTATGACCCTTTTTTTCGTTCCCAAATCTCCCGCTTCGGCAAAATCTGTTCAAAATGCCGTTTTTGATTGCTTTTTTTGAATTGTTTTCTGCATTTATCAAAGAATTGACAATCACGGCACCTTGTGTACTCTCTAAATAAGACAATTTAACAGTTTGATGCATTTGAGAGCAAAAATGAATTGAAAAAAAAGTCTGAAAATAAGCAGTTTGAATCGAAATACACCCTTAACGAGGTTCGATTATATTACATTCAGTGGCGTAGCTAAGGGGGGTCAAGGGGAGCGTCCGCCCCGGGAGCCGAGGCCTAGGGGCGCCAAATTGAGAGAAATTGTTATATATCTATATTGGGGTGGGGGCGCAAAATTTCTTGCTGGCCCCGGGCGCCAAAAAACATAGCTACGCTACTGATTACATTTCATTTCACCGTATGGAAATGTATAACGCATTTCAAAACCTAATTTCAGCTGTTTCCATCTACAATCAGAAAGTTATCCGAATTTTTTTAGCAGCCCTGTATATAATATAGAGATTTGTATCGAGTAACAAAATGCATTCCAAAATTTTGTTCATTTAAAAGATACATATATTTCAGTTGAAAATTCCCTTTCAGCAATTTCTTCAAATAAGTAGAAGGGCATGCGAATACTTTTATGTAGCCTTGTATTTGAGTTGTAGTTTATATATAATATGCAAAAAATGAGATGTAATTTAATTAATAAAGAGTTATATACAAAAAACTAAATAAATTTAAAAGCGCGTACCGAAATTTTAAAACATACTCTCCAGCAATTATTACGCAAAGACAGTACTGTAACCGATTTCTTTTGTGTGTCCCCGTAAAAAATGCTATAATGCTCTGTTTTAACGTGATCGTAGTAAAATTCAGTGATTTATATCAGCTTTAATGCATTTGAAATAGAGCAATGCCATTAAAATTCTCTCCAACCGATTTTTCCCCATATACCATAACATAATCGAATATTGAGTGTCCCTGTAAATGAAGTAATAATCGTATATACTTCATGTGCAATAAAAACATGTTTTAAGGACTCTAAATAAGTTTTATCAATCGCATGAAAATCCGCTTATTTTTACGGGAGTTAGAGCATAGACAGCCAGCCAGATGAACAGACAATTCCAATGCATAAACATTTTTCAACTTTGTTGGGAAATGCTAAAAAAAAAAAAAAAAAAAAAAAGGGTAAAAAGTAGCCGCAAAAATTTTATTAATTTTCTTTTTATAATTTTTTTTTTTAATTTTATTTTATATTTTCTAATATTGCAGTCAATCGACGGAACGCCACCGTAACGTCACAAATTTCACAGTCATTCATAACAGTACCAAAAGTGAGACGATATCTTTAAGAGTCACATGACGTCGTAATAAAACTAATGTAAAACTAACCGCAGCATTTTTTTTTTACAAATTTCTCGTTTGTATTTCAATATTTTTAAATGATTTATTATTATTGTAATTATTATTATTTTCATAGAATATATGAAATTGATGTTTAACATTTGTACTTTTTAACCATTTGAAAAATGGTTGTTGTTTTCGGGAGAATGGACCCGATGATGTTACCACTTTTGAATGATGTTACCACTTTTGAATTTAAATTAAATTCTTTATTTTTAGAAGAATTTTTATTTGAATTTAAATTAAATTCTTTACTTTTAGAAGAATTTTTATTTGAATAGTAAATTAAAATGGTTAAAATCATTGTAATAAAGGAGAAAACTAACAAATTTAAAAATGGGTAGACGGAAATTAACAGATACGGAAAAAGCCGAAGCCAAAGAAATGAATGAACGTGAATATCGCATTCAATGATATTAAACACAGTCAACATGTATAAGTTGCTTATTAGTTTGGCGATTCGTATCATTTGGCGAAATTGGTCGACGGGATAACTGAGTAATACTGTATTTGGTTTGGCGCAAAAACGTCTTTCAATGCAGAAAATGATAAAATCAAAAGATTATTGAGCCGCTGAAAACCAATTACGTGTTGAAAGGCGATCACGAAAAAAGAAGCAATTTAATGCCGAACCGATTAATTGTAAAACATCATGTCGCCAGGGCGACCAATCCACTAGCCATGGCGTTTTACTATCGGTCGGTTCTAACCAGGAAAATTTGAGTGCCAATAGTGATTCTAACAAGCCGGAAAATGTTATAGCTATTACTCTTGATTTTCCACCACCTAAAAAGAAAACTAAAAAGCAATCGGCTTGGGAAAAACTGGGAAAAAACTTTTTTGATTCGATGTCTGATGGACCCATTCACAGATGCATGTGCTGCGATCGATTTTGGTTTAAAACCTCCATCACCAAAATTCTGCTCTGTAAAATCAAACAATATATGCCAAAGTCTTACAAGTATAACAGTATTTGCCAAAGCTGTATTTTAATAATGATTACTTTTGCACCAACAATGTTAAATAGTTTGAAATGTTTCTTTCGTCGCCAACTTTTATGCTTGGCGACAATAGAGTGATATAACTTAAACGAACCGTACCTTCAAATTGCAGCATGTATTATAAAGTCATTTATAGCAGTGGCACGGATAATACACAATAAAACAACTGGTATTTAGCTTAAAATGATAGATGAATGTATCGAGTGAAACATTTTTCAAATGGTTGGGGTAATTTCTTAAATTACAATTATTTTTTGAAATTTTCATTGAGAATTATTTAAAAGATATATTTCCTTTCACATTAATTGCCGAAACGTCAGTGAAGGCTTACTTTGGAGACACGAAATTTTTTAGGTTTCCGTCTGTCAGTCAGTCTATCTATTCCGCGATAACTTCCGTAAAAAGCATCCGATTGGCTTGAAATTAAGTGGGTATGTTATTCGATTTTGGTTTCATTTTCTTTCACACTTTCAATTTCGCAGACTGAATGATGGGGGAAAAATCACTTTAGGGAAAACAAATAAATAAGCATATGTAAAGTTATAAGGGGATCACAAAATTCAAATGAACTGCCCCCCCCCCTTCCTTCAAAGGTCTTAAGAGCAGTGTTGAATTTAGACATTTTACTCCGGGAGGGACCTCTGTGCCTCCGGGAGGGGGATTCACTCTTTTACCATTGAAAACACAAAATCTCAAACTTTCCGGGTTGGGATTTTTGATAGCTCCGGAGGGGAATGGCCACCCCCTGAATTCAATTCTGCTTAATAGATTCCTATCATGTCATATCACATGTATGATGAGGGATTTATGACGAAAGTTTCAAATAACAATAAGAGGGATTCAAGTAATCCTCCTTCCATATGCACTGAAGAATTAAACTTATCAATAATAACTGAAATATGGTATATATTAAACAGTGGCGTAACTAGCGGGGGGCGGAGGGGGTCCGCCTCGGGTGTCACCCTCTAAGGGGTGACACCCAATCTTTATTTGCAAATATATACACATAATCCCATAAGATTTTGGGAAAAAGTTCTGGAATAAAATGAAATTTCTAGCGACGACGCATCAGAGTTAATTTCCTTTTCTTTGAGAATGCTAAAAATACAGAATGGGGTGTCTGACTGAATAAGATATGCACCAGGGAACGAAAACCAAGCTATCCAACGACTGAATAGCGAAAAACAAACTTTATTTTATTTTATTTTGATTATTATTATTATTATTATTATTTACAAATGTAAAAAGCACCACATTGGTTTATGAGGACTATGGGATAAATGATGAATCGCTCATGTGCATTTTTTAATGCAAGAGGACAAAAGGCAAATCCGGAATGATATAGTCATTTGTTATAATAATGTAGATTTGTAATTGAAAAAATATGACAGATTAGGGGGGGTGACATCATGGTGGTTGGCGGGTGACACCATTTACAACCGCCCCGGGTGTCACCCATCCTAGCTACGTCACTGGTAATTATATTATGAACTAAATGAAACTGCAAATTGAAAGTTTCAAATATTAAATAATAATAAGAACATGTACAAAACAGATAACGATAAAAAAAAATCATATCGGTATTTAAGATTGAAAGATGAAAGACCTTGAAATAAATAAAAGTTATGGGATTTTTTTTTTTTTTTTGAATAGATTTTGAAAAGAAATAAAACATTAAAATATGCATTTAAAATAAAAAATAAGGGTGTTCTTAAATTAAAAAAGGCAACTTTCTGACATAAGTTTTAATTTATTTTTGTTCGGAAATGCATGAAACTAGCTGGTGGTGGTGTTCAGAAACTATCTAATTGCAATTACTTTCTCGTTTTTTCTACAATAGAGTAAATTTAAGTAATTCGATTTTAGGAAAAGAATTGCTTTGATAGATTAACGCTTTTTAGAATAAAAGGTACTTCTAGGTTATCCCGTCGACCAATTTCGCCAAATTATACAAATCGACAAACTAATAGCCAAATTATACATGTTGTCATAATTTATAACGAAAAAAAAAACAAATAATTAGAAGAATATTAATAAAAATATTAATAAAAAGTCGAAATAAAAATCACTTAATGACATTTTAAACACGTGATTCGCATTTAATGTCATTGAATGTGACATTCACGATCATCCATTATTGGCATTTAATCTTACAGTTTGGCGATAATTTTTTTGGTCGACGGGATAACCTAGAAGTACCGAATAAAATAAAATAAAGAAAAGTTGATTAAAGGTATGGAATTAAAATAAATATGTTAAGCTATTATAAAAAGAAAGGGCAAAAGATAAATATTAAAAAAAAAATGGAAATAATTAAGAGTTAAGGCGAAATTTTTTTATTATTACATACACAGTCATCTCTTGTTAATTCGAACTCGTTGGGACAAAAGAAAAGTTCTAATTATCCAGAGTTCAAACCAGTGTTCTCGCTGTCGCTCGCCATTTCGCCAAATTGCGACTAAATTCTTCATTTGGCGAGTAAACAAGCGATTAGATTCGCCAAATTGCTAGTGCTCGATTTTTTCTTTTTCTTTCTTTTCTTTCTCGCCTTTTTTCGTGTGTGTGTGTCGCTTATCATATTCAATAGCACCTTACCACATGAATTCATAACATATTTGTTTAAGAATTTTTTTCCCTCCATTATGCAAGATATTTAAAATATATATATTTTTAATATATTTGTAGCGGATAGTTGAATTTAGATTAATAACAAACGTTGTCGCAGTTATAAAAACTTAAATTATTTCAGAACATATTGAAAAAAAAGGGAGTGCATTAAAGAACTAAAAATAACTTTTTTAGTGCCACACGGCAAATCTATTTGGCTAATACTTTTTTCATTTGGCGAATGTGTTTTATTTTTGACTAGCCAAATTACTAACGTTGGTCAAAAGTCAGCGAGAACACTGGTTCGAACTATAGAAAGTATAAGAGTAAAACATGTTTAAAGGGAAACTGTTACAAAGGATTTAATGTTATAGTACTTTTTAAATTTATTTCGGCTGTTATCACTAGAACATAATATTAAATTAAAAGACATAAATACATAAACTAATTAAGCAATTAGAAACAAGCAAAATGGAAAAAGTGGTGGAGGAGTCATTGATAGACAAATGAGGCACTAAGAAAGCGGATATCAAATGCATGGAATTAAATGTATGCTAGTTAACAATTCTAACAAAGATGAAAGTTACTTCAGGAACCTGAAGTCTGTGCGAAAGTAAAGAAAAATGAAAAATGAAAATTCTCGTTAGTTCGAATTAAACAAAGTGGAGAGAAAATGAGTTCGAATAAATGAAAATTTTTAACGTGGTTCTGCTATTGAAAATTTCGGAACTTTATGTTTAGTTTGAATTAAGCGGAGATTCGATTTATCCAATTTCGAATTAACTAAAATCGAATGTATATTTTTTCAAGTCTGGCAAAAATTATCAAGTTTGTGTGACGTACGGGGAGTGGGGTCTTTCAATAGGTGTGTCCCACTGCCTCTTTAAAGAATTATTTCAATATATGACACTTTGGTGACATGGCGGCAGACAGATCTGAAATTTGTGGAAAAATAGTTTATGTTTTATCCCTGAGGAATGAGGAACAAGTTATCGTTTAAGTGCTAAGTGCTTTAAAAGTTTCCACCAGTCTATACTGAAAGGACGTTTTCACTTGCGGCCTCTCGTTTAGTAAAAAACGAAACGAAAACAAAACTTACACATGTACTTTATGACACTGATATAAGCATGCGATGCGTTGCTTTCAGTGACAAATTACCGTGACGCAAATGGTCATATGATATAATGCTTTTTTCTTTCGTTAGGCGGATTATATGAGATATTGCGCGCATATAATGTATAACACAACTGGAAAAATATTTTTTTTTTTTTTTTTTCAGAAAAAGCGGAAAATGTCTTTAAGAATGAAAACAATTTTTGTGTATATATTTAAGGGGATAGTTTACCTTTCCAACAATTTTGTTTATTACTTACCCATCATGCGTAGTATAGGGTAAGTCTTGCAATCGTTTTGAAAATCGAAAAAAATTGTGTGACGGATTTACACGTTTTAGATGGTAGAGATTCCGAAAAACATATTTTTAGAAATTTTTTTTTGCCGTCCGTCTGTCTGTCTGTCTGTCTGTAAACGCTCTATCTCCCGAACAAATTGAGATAGAGACTTGAAATTTTGTATGTAGTTAGTATGTAAGAATGGGACGAACCGTATTTAATATCAGCAACCTCGATTATCCGGAACTATTTTTTTCGGACTCTCGAAAAATTCGTTCTGATGAAAGGTATATAAAAATTTTCGATTTTTCTTTATTTTTTTTTTGTTCTAAGGAATGGACGTAAAAGGCAATAAAATAACACACATTTTGCATATAAAACGAAGTCGATCGGATTATTAGTTACCGAGATATTTGTAATCTTGTTTTCCACATTCTTCGATTTTTCATGACCCTGTATTTCATTCAAATTTCAATTCAGAAGTATATTTTAATTGGAAATGAGACGCTTAATCCGACAAAGTTAATTGTTAGTTAATAGAATTATTATTTTTGGAGTTATAAGGATGTTTCTTTTACGCAGTTTGGCGTTTTATATAATTTGTCGAAATTGGTACATCAGCAGTTCTTTAACAGAGCATTACTATGTATATTAACAATATTTAAATTTTGTTTATGAATTGCAATGCATTGTATAAATAGTTTCACATGTTTTATTTTCATATACATATCCATGATGGGTAAGTATTACGGTGGCCCCCAACGACTAGTTTCTATCGTTAGGCGAATTATATGAGATATCGCACGCATATAATGTATAATACAACTAGAAAAATATTTTTTTTTTTTTTTTTTTCAGAAAAAGCGGAAAATGTTTTTAAGCATGAAAACATTTTTGTGTGTATATTTATGGGGACAGTTTACCTTTCCAACAATTTTGTTTATTTATTGAAATATGATTCAAATGGTAAACTTACTGTGTTTCAATGTCGGGAAAAAACGTACATAATGAAATAAATAAATAAATAAATATCTGCATATTTAATTAATTTTAAAAAGTTTTAAAATTTTAATTTTTTTAAATTCCTAATATTTTTTTTAAATATTTTTTTAAAGTGCGTTCTTAATTATGTAAATACGTAGTCCTTATAGTCGTCGATCGGTCTGTCCGCATATAACAGAGCAAAAACTACCCAACCGAATCGTTTGAAATTTAAAATATAGAACTGTTGCATAATTTTGTCGAGATATTTCAAATTTTATGAAAATTGGGTATATATATATTAATTACAGGGACAATCAAATGTATTCCGTTACATTATGGCCAGTGGAAAAAATAGTTTCAAATGCATTTTAGTGATGTTACACTTTTTTGAACACAATAAAATTAATATGCATCTGTGTAGAGTATACTAAAATATAACTTTTGTACAAATTGTGGTGCAAAGAATATTTGTTATTCATTTACAGGGCCACACAAAAGTATTCCATTACATAAATGGAATAAGCAAAACATTGTTTGGGGCGAGTTTTAATTATATTAAAATGTTTCACATTTTATGACATTGATATCCGTTGCTGAGGTTTACTACAAATTATTTCCTGTATAATAGAAAGTAGATAGCATTTAGAAGAACATACAAAAAATTGTGTTTGTCCATAGGAGACAAAACTATGTCTATTGATCCAAAAGTAAAACCTTAGTTCCAACATGCTGAGAGAATAACTTTATTTATTTATTCCTTTTTAAAATTTTGGAACAGATGTAGTATTCGCCCGGATTCCGCCATTTTGTTTCTTTGTTGGTCACTTATGACCACTTTATGCTTAATATTTGAATAATTCAGAAATTAAACATAAGCAACAAAAAAATTTTAAATGAAAGTCAGCACTCCAAACATTATTTGTGAAAAAGAAAAAAAAAAAAAAAACTAGTTGGATGTGTTAATTCCAAAATTTCTTCTATCTCATACATACATTTTAATATTAAAAAACAAAAATAGTTACTCATTTTAATGCTTTAATAATTTTAATTCAATACCTTACCAACTTTGATTTTCATCTTAAATTTCTGCTTCAATCAATTAATCGGAGTAAAAACGAATTTCCGTCTCCGCACGAGCCGATGGACAATAGAATGATAAGCAGATTTTTTTTTTCAAATTCACGGAGGACCTACTTGCCTTACCAAAAAATAATCATATACAAAATGTTTATTTCAGTTCTAGAACTAACTTACTTTTACGTGGTGCAATATTGAAAATGGCATAAAATTCGGTATTGCAGCGCCCCCTTCCGGCGGATTTTTTTCAGATTCAGGGTGATCCAACTAGCCATAGCCATACACTTACACAAAAAATTTCGTTCAATTCGATGCATAACTTCATGTACTTTTGGTCGGTACAACATTGAAAATGGCACATAAATCGCGATTGCAGCGCCCCCTTCCAGCGGATTTTTTTCAAATTCAGGGAGGACTAACTAGCCATAGTCATACATATATACAAAAAATTTGGTTCAATTCGATGCATAACTTCATATACTTTTGGTCGGTACAATATTGAAAATGTCACAAAAATCGCGATTGCAGCGCCCCCCTTCCGGCGGAATATTTCAAAACTGAAGGAGGACCTGCTTGCCACAGCCAAAAACATTCACAAAAAATTTGGTTCAATTCTATGCATAACTTCATACACTTTTTGATGGTAGAATGGCGACATACAGACAGACACACAGACAGACAGACATTTTGTAAAAACATGTTTTTTGGAATCTCTGACCCCTAAAACGTGCAAATCCGTCAAAAACCGGAAGTTGAAAAAAATTTCGATTACAATACTTTCTTGTATTGAAGATGGAAGAAAGTAAAAAATAGGGTAAGGGAGAGGAAGAATCCATAATTAGCAAACGATAAATGCATAAATTTTAAAACAGTTAAAAAAAGCTAATATTCGTTTAAAAATATATATATTCTGAAATTAGAATTAAAAATTTTTCAGAGATTATACATTTAAAAAAGCAACAATGAAAGTAAGTGAATAAATCCAAATCCAAAAATTAAAAATCGGCAAAAAAGAAAAAAAAATGGTCGCCATCTCCAGGCGAATACTACATGATAGCCAAAATTTTTAATGTTTTAACATATATTATGGATACTAATAAATATTTTTGATAAAAAAAAATTCTTCTAAAATTCAGATATGTTAATAATTTGTCATTTTAACTCTAGTGGGAATGTGGGGCACTTGTGAACAGTCTACTTGGGGCAGATATGAACAGTCCGTAAGTTCCCCAATAATCATTCTGTGATTAATTTCCTTTCAGTTAATTTCGTGAAATATAATGTCAGCTCCAATATCTATGATTTTCTTGAAATAGAAGACATTTCCGTCATACAAAGTATTCCGTTCCGGAAGTGTTCTTGGCTCCATCTGGCGAGCAATTGTAAAAAAGGACCATTAAGCTGTTGATCGACCAAGCATCAACACGATTCATATAATTAATCATCCATACATATATTAAGCTACGCAAATTACTTCAAGTATTATTATTGCAAATTAGTTCATCATTCGTGCTTGTGTGTTGTGTGTATTTGTTAATCTGAAATTAAAATAAAAACTAGTTGGATGTGTCAATCCCAAAACTTTCTTCTATCTCATAAGTACATTTTAATATTAAAAAAAAAAAAACGTGGTGAGCCCAAAGTTACCCACTATCGAATTTCCTCGAACATTTGACCTAACCTAATGAGATTCTGGTATCCGAAAAGCCTAAAACGCAAAATTTAATTAATATTCTGAGAAAATGAGCTTAGTAGTGCCTCATGTTAGGTAATTTATACTAAAACCTAATAAGCATCTATTTACATCAAGACCTAACAGAATCTGAAATTTGATGGAATTTCGTCCATTAGTTCTTGAGATATAATTATAACAAAAAAATTTGCAAAACGTAGCACAGCAACACCATATCTTGGACAATTTATGCCAAAACGTAAAAAAGCGTCTAATTATGTTATGGTGTAAAACAGGCTTGTCCAACCTTTCACAAAGCAGGGGCGCATTTCAGATCTTAGCAAAGAATGAAGGGCGCCATCATTAATATAGCTCAAAACATGCAGCAAAATCATCTTACAGTATTAGTAGTGATATATGCAAATGTATATCGCAGTAGAAGATACAAGACTTTTACATAGATCTGGAGCTCCATGTAAAAAAAAAAAAGTCAAAATATCTTTAAATCATAGTAAATTTTGAATTATGCACTTTTCTGGGAGGTGCTATCTCAAAAATTTTTATAATGGAAAAAACTAAAAACTTCAATCTGACTTGTAATTAAAATAAAATAGTAATTAGAGATATTGTTAATTATTTTAGGATTAATAAATACTCCTTCATTTATTTTGAATGCGCAAATATTCCGTTATAAAAAGTACAAAAACAAAGACAGACATATTAGTGACAATCCGTGGGTGGTTTTAAAGAAATAGCCTGGAAGAGCTTTCATTAATGAAAATCCTGTTGCACGATTTTATAAATTTTATTTTACTAAATGAGAAAATATTACATAAAATTTTAAAAGTTTGGAAGAATAAAATGATGCCCCTTATAAAACATCCGCATTATAAAACAATAATGACTAGTGAAAGAACATTAATAACGATAACAACAACAAAAGCTGAACTTTCATGCACGAAAAAGTAGCAAGGGGTGTGTGTGTGTGTTTTTTTTTTTTTCTATCTCTTACATCTTCACATGTTAAAAAAATTATTGCCAAAATTTACAATTTACATCGTCATAATTTTTGCAACATTTTTCATAAAAAATGTTATGAAATAATGTTATGAATAAGTTAGTGAAGAAACACAATAACGCATGATTAAATTTTTTAAATACGTTTTCATTTTTGATGCCTGGAAATTACACAGGTTTCTAAAATATCTTTCAAACAAATACCAAAGATTTTAAACAAAGTATCCTATTAAATGATTTTTTTTTTAATGTTAGTAGCAGGAAGTCTTCAGAAGGGCGCCAAAAAAATCGTCAAAGGGCGCCATGGCGCCCGCGGGCGCCGCGTTGGACAGCCCTGGTGTAAAAGAATCTGAAGTTTGATGAAATTCTGTGAATTAGTTCTTGAGATATAGCTAGTTTTAAAAAAACGTGTAAAATATAGCACAGCAGCACCATTAGTTGAAGGATTTATAACAAAATGTAATCATCGTGTAATTATGTTATATGTCATTTTGTAACAAAATCTGAAGTTTGATGAAATTCTGTGCGTTGGTTGTTGAGATATAGCTGTCGGAAAAATCGTGCAAAATGCAGCATAGCTGCACCACCTGTTGCAAGGTTAATACCAAAATGTAATCAGTGTCTAATTATGTTATATATTCTAGTGTAACAGAATCTAAAATTTGATGAAGTTCTCTGCATTAGTTCTTGAGATATAGCTATCGCAAAAATCGTGCAAAATGTAGCATAGCAGTGCCACCTATAGGGCAGTTCACACCAAAACCTTATCAACGACTATGCATCTCAAGGTATCGCGGAATCTGAAGTTTGGTGAAATTCTGTGCATTAGTTCTTGAGATATAGCTATAATGAAAATCATGAAAAACGTGGCATAGCAGCGCCACCTGCTGGCCAATTTATACCAAAATTTAATCAGCGTCTATGTATATCAAGGGGTCACAGAATCTGAAGTTTGGTGAAATTCTGTGTATTAGTTCTTGAGATATAGCAATCCTGAAAATCATGAAAAACGTAGTATAGCAGCGCCACCTGCAGGCCAATTTTCCCCAAAAACCAATAGGCACTAATTCATATCAAGGTCTAACTGAATATAAAATTTTATTAAATTTCGAGCATTAGTTCTCGAGATAGAGCGCCCACAAATTTTTTGTCACATACAGACAGACAGACAGACAGACAGACAGACAGACAGACAGACGGACAGACTCACAGACAGACATTTTCTAAAAATAGTCAAAACGTGTTCAGGACCTTCTAAAACGTATAAATCCGTCGAAAACCGGAAGTCGAAAATTTTCATGAATCCAATACTTTCTTCTTGTAAAGATAGAAGAAAGTAAAAAATATATATATCAAGAATCAGTTTACTATATCGACACAAAATTAATTTTGTATTGAAATTTCTACAAACACATCTATCAGCAAATACATAAAAAGCAACAAGCTCGTTTATGTTTAATAGTAATTTAAATAAATTTAATGTTTTTTTTAAATACAATAAGTGTTATGCCTTACTTTATTTAACAATTTTCAATGCTATTTTTTATGCATCGTTAATACAAAAAGTATTACGTTAAGCAACTTTGCAACTTTTTTCAGTTTCATTTGTTCAAAAATTGCTATATAACAGCTAAAACAGCTACGTTATTTAATGCTTTGAATATAGATATAGCATTTTAAGAAAGCAATTTTTTTAAACAGTTAACTAACGTAAAATCTCGAATATAAACCTTTCCCCCCTTCTTTCAAAAACAAAAGAAATAAAATTTGGTGGGAGCTTATAATTGAAAAACGTTATTTTTATCCCCTTTATTTAGTGGTAAATAAAGCAAAGATGAGCTGAGAATCTTTCTCGTTTTGGCAGATTTCCGATAAATAGTATCTAATCTAAATGCACCCTCCTTAAAATTACCCTTAAACAAAAACCCATAAGCAAAATTTAAATGCTTTAATTATTTTTTCAAGTTTACTTCTTCATTTTTTTACAGGGTGGTTATAAAAAACTTTGCCGATATATGGAGCTCTAGCGGCCAGCCCATTCAACCGATCAAGGTAAAATTTCAGATATAGCTTTTCAGAGGTATGAGCTCGAGATTCTCTGAACGACAGCAAAATGGCGCTCACGGTTACGGTTATAGTTACAGAAACTCGAAAATTTCCAGTGGCAACACCCATTTTTTTTCATCGCAAAATGATCAGCGCATGCTAAAACCCTAAAGAGCGCTGGAACGGTATGGTTATTGCAATAAACGGACGCGTTATGCTTTCACAAAATCAGCTCTACGAATGGCCCCCCAAAAAAACACGACCAAGGCGCACGCAGAAAATTTTAATATGACAGAGACAAAATACCATTCACGGAACGTCGTTTGCCAGATAGTCAGCGTAGAAAACGTATAAAAAGACTTTGTGTCATATTCGAATTTACTCCTTGCGCGCCAATCGTGTTTTTTAAAGGAGGGGGGGGGGGGGATTCGCAGAACAGTTTTTTGTGCGTGCATAACGTGCCCGTTTCTGGCTAGACACGTACGGTTCCAACGCTCTTTAGGGTTTTCGCATGCGCTGATCATTTTGCGGTGAAAAAAAAAGGTGTTGCCATTGGAAAATTTCGAGTTTATGTAACTATAACCGTAACCGTGAGCGCCATTTTGTTGCCGTTCAGAGAATCTCGAGCTCATACCTATAAATAGCTATATATGAAATTTCATCTCGATCGGTTGAACGGACTGGCCGCCAGAGCTCCATATACCGGCAAAGCTTTTTTATGACCACCCTGTATTTTATTACAACAATATTTTATCAATAATCTAAGTCCCTCCCCCAATCGGCTTATTTTCATTTTATATTTTTTTGCTAAAACAAGTAACCCAGAAACAAGAGAAATATACATATATTTTTTTTTTCTTTATGGTAAATTTAACAGATAGTATGACTAATGATTATGGTAACCAGAGCCGTCCTTATGGAGAACGGCACCGAGGTCTGGTGCAAGGATTTTGCAACTCCCTTTCTTTTTAGACTCTTAACATTATCTTATCTACTATACTATCAATTTTAAAAAAATGGTTTTCACCTGTATACTGTGGTTTGGGAGCCAGGGTTCGATCCCCTAACTATTAGAAATGATGGGGTATTTGTAGGGGTAATTTTTGGAACTACTGAACCAATTTCAAAAGTTGTTTTCAAATTGATGGTCAAAGCCCCTCTTCCAACATAGGCTATAGTTTATGTCAAGACCACTATATTTTTTTTAATTGAAATTATAAATTTATTTTAAGAAAATTCTATTATATCATCGTCTTTTTATTAAAGAAAAAAATATTTTGTGTCCATCTGCGAGGCTTCTCTAGGTGCGAGCCCTGTGCAGCCGCACCTGTCGCACACTCCTAAGGACGGTTTTGATGGTAATATATGAATACGATAATAAAAAACAAATCAAAGGCTATTTCTTCCTTATGTTCACATGTGCTCCACGTGTGTTCACAACTGCCCCACCATTGGGGCTCATGTGAACAAGTTTTCGAATTTATAAAACCATCAAAAAAGTAATAAGAATTATAAATGCAATTAAAAAAAATTATAATGAGTAAAAAAAGTTCTGTTTACTATATTGCAGGGCTGTCCAACGCGGGGCCCGCGGGCGCCACGGCGCCCTTTTGAAGGTTTCCCGTTACTAGTCTTTTTTTTTTTTTTTTTTTTCTAAAACTTTAAATACATTCCCTTGTAAGGAAGGACACCTTATTTAAAATCATTGATATTTTCATGAGAGATGTTTTAAAAACAACTACAAGTGTATTTCATGTATCAAAAATTATAACGTATGCAACGTATTAAAAGAAAGGCAACAGCACTATTTTGTTTTTTTAACTAATCATGTGCTGTTGCATTTATTTATTTTCTAATTTATAGTTATGCTTTATAAATCTTTTTATGGAAATTATACCGATAGGAATTAATAAATGTCGACAGTAGTTTTTTAATTAGTGAAGAAGTAAAATGTGGAAAAGAAATATGCTCCTTCGTGCATAAAAGTTTAGCATTTTTGTTTTTGTTATTGTCGTTGTTTCACTGGCCATTAGACTGTTTTATAAGAAGGATAAAGGCTTCTTTTTCTGCCCCAGACCAATGAACCTTTAGGTAATTTTGTTTTTTAAAAAAATCTGTAAAATCAACCGAAAGGATTTCCATCAATGAAAACTCTTTCAGGCTTTTGCTTTGGAACCACCCATGACTTTGTTTCTGTACTTTTTATAATGACTAATTTACACCTCAAAAAAAAAAAAAAAAAAAAAAAAAAAAATATATATATATATATATATATATATATATATATATATATATATATATATATATATATATATAGTTATCGCAGAGTACTTGCGTCTGCAAAAAACCTAACAATTTCTCTGATTATCTATTTTATTATAAAAACAGATGATATTTCATTTTATGGCTCCTTCCAATTCAAAAATGAGATAACCCCTCACAGAAAAACGTATTATTCAAAATTTAATATAATTTACTGTTACAGGTTTTTTTTTTTTTTTTTTTTTTTTTTTACACATGGCATTTTATATTTATAGAGCCATTATGAGTCATTTGCATATGCATATATATATATATATATATATGCATATGCATTTTGTAAACATGGAAGTGAAAGAAATATGAACATGAAGAAAAAGCCATTTAAAGTTTTTACTTGTGTAGAGAAATGCGCTGATTGTAAAATTAAAAATATATCACTATATAATGACCTTATAGTTCCGAAAGGAATGTCCCCCTCCCTCCCTCCGCAATTCCCTGAATTCAAAACTGCTTACTATATATGTTAAAGAAAATATTCTTGACAATAAATAATAAAATACTATCCTTTCTTTAATGCAATTTGATATTTTAAAAATCTTACTCTGTCAAATAATCAATTACTTAAATATTCTAAGAAATAATCCACTTTATGTTATACAATTCCTAAAACCTTGATTATAACTAGAACTTCTGCGAATGTTTGTATTAATATTATTTGAAAAACGTTATGTAATCAAAGTAATTATATTAATAATTCAAAAGCAAATTTCATATTACAGTTTGAAGATAAATTAATCTTATTCGGTATTCAACAAGGTTGCAAAAGCAATTAGAATAATTTATAAAACCAGTCTTTTTTCAGTATATAAATTCGAATATATATAATAGGAAAAATAATTCTTTGTAAATAACAAAATAACATACTTTTTACTGATATAAATTGTCAATCCAAGCATCTGGAACGGACAACATCTTGTATAATTCAAATATAATATGCTAAAAAAACAAAATTTAATTTAATTTATAATTCAGACATTTAAATTGCTGTACATCACTTTGTTGAAAACAAGGTTGTTAGAATAATTGGCATAATTGTCTTGGCAAAATGACTTTTCTATTTAACGAAATTGTCAGTATCTTTACTAAAGCAATGTGTAATTCACTGTAAATATTAAAATATTACTTGATTTAAAATAATATTTTAAACATATAGAACAGATAAAGAATCATTTATTAGAAAACATTCCCGGAAGATAATTGTACAAATTTAACCATCTTGTTTTAACCTGAATTTTTTTCATATTTTTTGATTTTTTTAAATTTTATTTTATTATAAAAAGAATTTTGGTGATTAAGAATTTTTTAAATATAATTTATAATTCGAACATTCATTAGTATTTCATTGGTGGAAAAAAAATTCTGTTACAGTTATTTTAGTAATTTTGTTTTCAAGCGATTTTTTTAATATACATTTTAAACATATCGAACAGATAAATAACATTGGTCGGCAAAAAAAAAAAAAAAAAAAAAAAAAAAAAATTAAACTTTTTTAAAATTTTATTTTTTATTTAAAAAAATGGGTGGATTGGATTTTGTCAATTTAACCTACTTGATTTTAAATATCTTATCAAAATTGCTCCATCACGTAACGTTTTTCAGAGAGACAGTTTTTAAATAATATAAATTACAGCATCAAATGAAAAAATAATACATCTCTCAACAATGCTACAAAACAATAAAAACATAAAAATGATTTTCTTTTTATTATCTCAGTAATAAAAAAGCATAAAATCTATCACGAAAAATTTAATTTCGTAGACACTTTTTATCCCTTTTGGTGTCTTCCATATACAGTCAACTCTCGTTAATTCTAAATCGGATAATTCGAATCTTCGCTTAATTCGAACTAAATATGAAGTCCCGAAATTTTCAATGGTAGAATAACATTAAAATTTTTCATTAATTCGAACTCATTTTCTCTTGACTTCGTTTAATTCGAACTAATTAGGATTCCGATTTTTCATTTTTCTTTTCTTTCTCACGGATTTCAGATCATTTGAATAACTTTCTTCCTTTGATTTTTGGGGAAATTTTTCCGAACGAGTATATATATAATCCAATGTATTTGATATCCATTTTCTTAGTGTCCCGTCTGTCCATCAATGACGCTTTAAATTTTTCTTCCATTGTGCTTGTTTCTAATCTTTTAATTAGTTTATGTATTTATACATTTTAATTTAATATAATGTCATATACTAATGATAACGGGCGAAGTAAATTGAAAAAACACTACAATATTAATTCCTTTTTTAATAGTACCATATGAAGCATGTTTTCATTTCATATTTTCCATAATTCGAACATTTCTTGTGGTCCCGACGAGTTCGAATTAACGAGAGTCAACTGTACATCAATCTACTACCATATTTGTATTCCATTTTCCACTGTAAATCTTTTCCATTTCAGCTACACCCTGGTGGAACTTTTCTCCTGTTCATCAGAAAATGCTCGCATACAGTAGACTCCCTCAAATCCGCACAGTTTGGGACTAGAGGTCGAGCGGGTTTCTAATAATTTCAGGGCCGTAGCTAAGGAGGCGCTATGGGCGGCTTAGCCCCCCCCCTAAAATATTTTGAGCCCCCCCCCCCCGCCCCCTGGAAAAGATTCCAAGGTCACTGAATGAATTTCTGTTCCGAAAATTCAAATGAAATTCTGTTCAAAAATCTAATTTAGTTTTGAGATTTTTTTACAGTTTTGGCAGAATTACTCAATTGTATCTAAAATAAGTAATTTAACACTCCCTCATCGTATTGGTACATAGGAAGCTAACATGATGTTTAATTATGCACCAGTTATACACTCAAAATTTTCATTATCATATACTTTTCTTAGTACAAAATGAAGTTATTACAACTGTTTAATAAGAAACATAATATCTACAATGTAAATATGCACTAATCTATCTATCTTTCTGTGTCAGAGAAAGAGAAAAAAAATTATGAGCCCCCCGCAGAATCTCTTGAGCCCCCCCCCCCCCCCCCCAAGAGATCACTTCTAGCTACGGCCTTGAATAATT
The DNA here is from genome assembly GCA_964019185.1 of Maratus speculifer. Classification (NCBI taxonomy): domain Eukaryota; kingdom Metazoa; phylum Arthropoda; class Arachnida; order Araneae; family Salticidae; genus Maratus; species Maratus speculifer. The sequence goes on from OZ025301.1 coordinate 249,863,905, forward strand.
TCTTTGTTTACATTTTCGAAACAGTAATTTGAATGTAATCATTATTGCAATCGAAACTGTATAAAATGCTTATCATATAATAAAATATTAACATAAGTAATAAATTAAAATAATAAAAAATTAGATAATTTTTTAAATGATTAAAATATTAAAAGCAAAGGTCAAGCTAATAATCAATAATGTATGATCAAATATTCATTATAAAGATGAAATGTATTTTCCCTAAATTGTTCGATGAAACTTGCCTCATAAAGGTACATTGCTTAATTCACATTAAAATCATTAAATAAGGAAGTTTTGTTTTAAGTTTAGCCAGATTTAATAATCGAAACGGCTTGATTAATACATAAATATATTTGGCAAGAAGGTTGTGATTATCAATGATATCAGCAATAGCTTAATAAACTAAAATAATAAAAAATTAGATAATTTTTTAAATGATTAAAATATTAAAAGCAAGGGTCAAGCTAATAATCAATAATGTATGATCAAATATTCATTATAAAGATGAAATGTATTTTCCCTAAATTGTTCTATGAAACTTGCCTCATAAAGGTACATTACTAATTCACATTAAAATCATTAAATAAGGAAGTTTTGTTTTAAGTTTAGCCAGATTTAATAATCGAAACGGCTTGATTAATACATAAATATATTTGGCAAGAAGGTTGTGATTATCAATGATATCAGCAATAGCTTAATAAACTAAAATAATAAAAAATTAGATAATTTTTTAAATGATTAAAATATTAAAAGCAAAGGTCAAGCTAATAATCAATAATGTATGATCAAATATTCATTATAAAGATGAAATGTATTTTCCCTAAATTGTTCGACGAAACTTTCCTCATAAAGGTACATTACTAATTCACATTAAAATCATAAAATAAGGAAGTTTTGTTTTAAGTTTAGCCAGACTTAGCAATCGAAACGGCTTGATTGATACATAAATATATTTGGCAAGAAGGTTGTGATTACCAATATTATCAGCAATAGCTTGACTTTTTTCAGAAATAAATTTATTCTTCTTTCATGTTAAAAAAAAAAACGAATTTAGTAATATTAACAAAAATTACAAATTAAAATATATATAGAATTGATGTAAAACTAAAAAAGTCAAATTTTGCCCCTATATCTGAACTGAATGTTTCATTGTTTACATCCGTAAATTATGTGCGGATTTTAGGGTTGCAGATTTGAGGGAGTCTACTGTATTATTATGTAAAATAACTAAGTGAGAGAGCAGAAAATGCAGTTTTAAAGACATATTGTATTCCAAAGAATAATATGGCCCTTTTGTATTTCACAAATTTTACACTTTATGATTTGATATGTATACAGTAGACTCCCTCAAATCCGCAAACCAGAAATCCGCAACTCTCTAAAATCCGCACATATTTTATGGATGTAAACAATGAAACTTTCAGTTCAGATATTGGGACAAAAATTGATTTTTTTAGTTTTGTATCAATTCCATATATTTTTTAATTAGTAATTTTCTTAATAATACTCTATTCATGTTTTTTTTTTTTCATGAAGGAAGAATAAATTTTTTGGGAAAAAATTCAAGATATTGCTGATATCACTGGTAATCAGAGTCTTCTTACCAAACATATTTATGCATTAATCAAGATTTTTTGGTTATTAAGCCTGGCTAAACTTGGAAAAAAAAATCCTTATTTTATGATTTTTATGTGAATTAGTAATGTACTTTAGGCAAGTTTTGTTGAATAATTTTGGAAAAATACATTTAATCTTTATAGTGAATATTTAATCATACACTATTGATTATTTTGCTATTAGTACTTTAATCATTTTAAAAATTATCAAAATTTCTATTACTTTATTACTTATTTTAATATTTTATTATATTGTAAGCATTTATTACAGTTCCGATTGCACTATTAATTGTACTCAAATTACTGTTTAAAAAATGTAAACAAAACAACGACCAGAATCCGCAAAATTCTAAAATCCGCACAACCTCTGGTCCCAAGTTGTGCGGATTTGAGGGAGTCTACTGTAGTCAAACTTTTTTGTAATAATGAACCGCTTTAGCATATGAAATCAATTATGATTGCAATTACAGTTGTGCGTCCGCCTCCATTAAACAACCACCACCCTGAACGACCATTTTTTCATGGAACAAAATTTATTCCCATAGGCTCAATACTAATTTTACTTCCAATGCATTTATTTTTTAAACTCTGCAGTAATTAACTTATGTAGTTAACTTTTGTTTTGATACTTAAATTTTTATATTTTCTCCTAAAGTTAAAAATAAATTTTAGCAACATTAATGATTACCTTTTTTCAACAATTAAAATCCAAATTTAAACATGACCTCCATTAGAGACCACCTCTCGGAGCGACCAATTTTTATTGGAACGGAACGTGGTCACTTTAGGGAGGTTTTACTTTATGTTGCACTCTGTGGTCAGCTATTATTATGTATTAAGGGGATCCGGGACGTATTTTCAGAAAGAATCACGTTTTGAGCACCTTATCGCCAGAACAACGATTGGCGCGGACATGAAGTCAATGCTACGCACCCTTTTTTGTTTGTGACGTCAAACACCTAGCGAATAGTAACCCTTCCTTCTGCAAAGAGATCGCGCTTATTGTTCATTTGTTTTTCCGTAAATGTTATCAAGCAAAAACTATAATATGAGGAAATGTTATTCACCATTGTTTACGATTAAAATATAGTTTAAAACAAAGAGCTTTTTTAGATTAAAATGCTTTAAATTTCACAAAACATCTAAACATAGTTTTTTTTTTTTTTTTCCTCAATTCAAAAATATTATTTCCTTAACTCGCTATGTTCGAAGAAATTGAGAAGTTAATTAAAAACAGTAGTAAAGATTCTCTTGTAAAAAATATAATTCTATTAATCATATGTTTTATGACACATTTGAACTTAGTTTATTTTGTGTTTGGCGATGCAGCTAGCTGAAAGTTCTCGCTTTCGCCAACTCGCCAAGGCTAGTGCTCAAAACGTGATTCTTTCTGAAAATGCGTCCGAGACACATTTTAAAATATTTTTTATTTATTGAGTTGTTTGTTTGGATGAGTACTATATTAACTATTTAAAATTTCACTCGTCTTTTATGAAAAACCCTGTAGGGGCTGTGCAAATATAGCATTATCATCCCTCTACCCACCCGGTAATAATATCTTTATTAAAATGTAATTTTTTATTTTATTTTATTTTATTTTATTTTTGATTTCTAGAATTTATTTCATTTGTTCGAAGCGAAATACAAAACTGGTTACCTTTTACTTACCCATCATACGTAGTATAGGGTAAGTCTTGCAATCGTTTTGAAAATCGAAAAAAAATTTTTTGACGGATTTACACGTTTTAGATAGTGGAGATTCCGAAAAACATATTTTTAGAAAAAAAAATTTTGCCGTCCGTCCGTCCGTCTGTCTGTCTGTCTGTCTGTCAGTCTGTCTGTCTGTAAACGCTCTATCTCCCGAACAAATTGAGATAGAGACTTAAAATTTTGTATGTAGTTAGTATGTAAGAATGGGACGAAGCCTATTTAATATCAGCAACCTCGATTATCCGGAACTATTTTTTCGGACTCTCGAAAAATTCGTTCTGATGAAAGGTACATAAAAATTTTCGAATTTTTTTATTCTAAGGAATGGACGTAAAATGCAATAAAATAACACACATTTTGCATATAGAACAAAGTCGATCGAATTATTAGTTGCCGAGATATTTGTAATCCTGTTTTCCACATTCTTCGATTTTTCATGACCCTGTATTTCATTCAAATTTCAATTCAGAGGTATATTTTAATTGGAAATAAGACGCTTAATCCGACGCAATTAATTGTTAGTTAATAGAATTATTATTTTTGGAGTTATAAGGATGTTTCTTTTACGCAGTTCGGTACTACTTGAGTAGTTTGGCGTTTTATATAATTTGTCGAAATTGGTACATCAGCAGTTCTTTAATATAGCATTACTATGTATATAAACAATATTTAAATTATGTTTATGAACTACAATGCATTGTATAAATAGTTTTCATATGTTTTATTTTCATATACATATCCATGATGGGTAAGTATTACGGTGGCCCCCCAACGACTAGTTTATTTTCGCAATCTTTTATGATTCAAATGAAGAGAAGTCAATAAAATATCACTTTGCATGTGAGAAAACATGTCAAATAACACTTAAAAGAAATAGTTACTAGGGTAACATCCCCAGTAATTGGCACATTAAGGATTTGTCTTTAAACTTACTTATATTTTCATTACCAAGAAATAAAATATTTACTTGCAAATATTTTTAAATAAAAGAGTGCATATCTTTGCATCTATTTTGCCCACTAAAAGCAAAAAGATTTGAAAAAGTATTGTTATAAAAATATATTTATAAAAAGTTCCTGTAATCACCAGTAATTGGCCTTTAGACTTTTACACAATTAAAGTAACCCTTTTCGACTAAACAAAACTGTTGTCAATTAAAATTTAAAATATACTATAAATCAGATAATAATAAATTGAAATGCATGCCTTTCTTAAGCCAGAGAAGAAACATTTGCAACAAGCCATAATTGTTTGTCTTTCCTAGGCACTATTGTCATCTAGTAGCATAAATCAAAATTATAATCTGTAAAGTAAATGAGCATATAACTGGTATATGGTCTTGCATCTTTAAAAAACTGGATATAAATCTTATTTTAGGATATTTTTGTAGGATATGCCAATCTCTGGTGCCTGCCAATTACTGGGGATGTTACCCTATTAAAAACTATTTTATAATAACGGTTTGTTACATAATGCATTCAATGGTAATAAAGTCCTGTTGCACTTGCCCCGAAAGGAGGAGGGGTGGAAGCAGTGTTCTCGCTGTTGCTCGCCAATGCGCCAAATTGCGACTAAATTCTTCATTTGGCGAGTAAGCAAGCGATTAGATTCGCCAAATTGCTAGTGCTCAATTTTTGCTTCTTCTTCTTCTTCTTCTTCTTTTTTTTTTTTTTTTCGTTTCTCATAAATATTTATATAAGTATGCATTTAATATACAGGGTGTATCTAAACTACTGGGCAAAACTTTAAGGGGTGATAGTACACATCAAGACAAATAATATTAAATGGGAAACTAAGGGTCCCAAACGTTTTCCGAAGGAGATAGGCGCCATCAAAGTTTAGGATCCAAAACCTAAAATGACTATAAAAAACGGAAAAATTGATCGATTCGTTTGCGGTTTTCACTAAAACTATTCTTTATATCAGTATTGTCTTGAAAATAAATTATAAAGATAAATTTCAAAAATTGCCGATAGAGGGCGTTTTAGACTTTGGAGTAACGAACAACTATTTTTTACATTTATTTTTTGCATCTCATTAAATGTTTTTAGAAGTTTAGACACAAACTTAAATTTTGAGCTTAAAATCTGTGGTTAACTAGCGCACACTGAACTGTGTTTAATGAGAGTGGGTAGGTTCAAATTTCAAATGGTTATAAAAAACAGAAAAAATGGTCAATCGATTTGCGGTTTTCACTAAAATTATTCTTTATGTCAGTATTGTCTTGAAAAAAATTATACAGATAAATTTCAAAAAATGTCGATAGAGGGCGCTTTAGACTTTGGAGTAACGTACAACCATTTTTTACTGTTATTTTTTGCATCTCATTAATTTTGTTTGAAGCTTAGACATAAACTTAAATTTTGAGCTGAATATCTGAATATCGTTGAGAGTGGTTAAGTAGCGCAAACTGAACTGTGTTCAATGGGGTGGGGAGGTTCAAATTTCAAATGATTATTAAAAAACGGTAGAATTGGTCGATTCGTTTGCGGTTTTCTCTAAAAACATTCTTTATGTCAGTATTTCCTTGAAAATAAATTTTAAAGATAAATTTCAAAAAATTCCGTTAGAGGGCGCCTTAAAATTTAGAGTAACCAACAACTACTTTTAACCGTTATTTTTTTATTTAAATAAATGTTTTAAAAACTTAGACTTAAATTTTGAGCTCAAAATCTCAATCGTTATAATTAAGTAGCGAAAAATTTAACTGTGTTCGTAGGGTGGGCAAGGAAACATTTCAACTTCTGAACACAGTTCAGTTTGTGCGTCTTAACCCCTCCGAACGATTCTGAATTTGAGCTCAAAATTTAAGTCTAAGCTTTTGCAAGCATTTAATTAGATAAAAAAAATAACAGTTAAAAATTGTTGTTGGTTACTCTAAAGTTTAAGGCGCCCTCTAACGGAATTTTTTGAAATTTATCTATAAAATTTATTTTTAAGGAAATACTGACATAAAGAATGATTTTAGAGAAAACCGCAAACGAATTCACCAATTTTTCCGTTTTGTATAATCATTTGAAATTTGAACCTTCCCACCCCCATTGAACACAGTTCAGTTAGCGCTACTTAATCACTCTCAACGATTCAGATTTTCAGCACAAAATTTAAGTTTATGTCTAAGCTTCAAAAAAACTTAATGAGATGCAAACAATAACGGTAAAAAATAGTTGTACGTTGCTCCAAAGTCTAAAGCGCCCTCTATCGACATTTTTTGAAATTTATCTGTATAATTTATTTTCAAGACAATACTGACATAAAGAATAATTTTAGTGAAAACTGCAAATCAATTGACCAATTTTTCTGTTTTTTCTATAATCATTTGAAATTTTAACCTTCCCACCCCCATTGAACACAGTTCAGTTTGCACTACTCAACCACAGATTTTGAGCTCAAAATTTAAGTTTATGTCTAAACTTCGAAAAAAACTTAATGAGATGCAAAAAATAAATGTAAAAAATAGTTGTTCGTTACTCCAAAGTCTAAAGCGCCCTCTATCGGCATTTTTTGAAATTTATCTTTATAATTTATTTTCAAGACAATACTGACATAAAGAATAGCTTTCGTGAAAACCGCAAACGATTCGACCAATTTTTCCGTTTTTTATAATCATTTCAAATTTTGGACCCTAAACTTTGATGGCGCTTATCTCCTTCGGAAAACGTTTGGGACCCCTAGTTTCCCATTTAATATTATTTGTCTTGATGTGTATTATCACCCCTTAAAGTTTTGCCCAGTAGTTTAGATACACCCTGTATACATATTTTTTTTATTTGTAGTGGATAGTTGAAATAAGATTAATAACAATCGCTGTCACAGTTATAAAAACTTAGGTTATTTTAGAACATATTGAAAAAAAGGGGGAGGGGTACATTAAAACATTAAATATATACATATATATTTGCTACACGGCGAATCTATTTTGCTAATATTTTTTCCATTTGGCGAATGTTTTTTATTTTGAATTAGCCAAATTACTACATTGGTCAAATGTCAGCGAGAACACTGGGTGGAAGGCAAATAGAAATTCTTGTCAACAAAACAAATGGAGAATATTCCTTCTCTTTCACTTTAACTTATTAGTAAACACAAGCTTCATTTCAAATATTCTTACTTTACGTATGGTTTTTCGAGCCATAATTACGTATGTATAGACATATAAAGAAAAATATGAATGTCGAACGTTGGAGTATTCCATATTCTAGAACTGCATAATTTTACAGTAATTTAGTGATTTTAATAATAACTTTGTATTTTCATAAATATAGATAACAGACTATTTTGTATCAAAGACCATGTTACGAATAAAAAGAGAAATTTTTGATTGAGTCAAAAATGATATCGATATCAAAAGACAGCCTCCCCCCTCCCCCTAGATATGATACAAGGAAATGATATCTAGAATATGATATGTTACGATATCCTATTCGAGACACCCCCTCCAACCTCAAATGATAAGGTTGTATTTGAGCAGACCCCTATATTTGCATTATCTCCGTGCGAAGAATGGATTTACTGCACAAATACAAACATTAACACATTGTTGGGCCAATATTTAAAAAAATATTACAGAAATTCTAAAGTGCGATTGATTTATATAACATATTTATCTGGGTTCTTAAAGTTTAATTATAAAAAAATAGGAACATCGGAAAAAAATTTCTCGTGGGAATGCGAGTTGTCTCATAAAGTTGTTAACATCGGCATTGGAATTAAGTTTTCACCACGCAGTCTGCCAACCTTGAAGCGTAATTGATAAGAATAGAATGCCTTGAACACAGTCATCAGACCGATTTGAAATATAATAATAAAAGTGACACAGGTGTGATAGTAGAACATTAATAAAATTTACGTTTCTGTGAAGTAATAAGGAAAATCTTTGCAGCATTCGAAATTTCAACTTGGTCGAATAATCATTGGTTTTCTTAAGTTCAATAATAATACAATATTAGGTCAATCGATTTATTGGCATCTTCTTCCCACGGAAATGGAATACTTGCTATTAAATAAATAAATATATATATATATATATATATATATATATATATATATATACAGTGTCTCACATAAGTGATGGGACACTTGTGCTTTACAAAAGCAAACTAATCAAATAAATTACAAAAACATGTACACATTTTTTTGTGGGTGTGTTTCATACTTAAATTTAGTAAAGATTATTACATAACATACATTTTGTCAAAATATTAAAATATTAATTTAATAAAAATACAAATGTTTAGAACGGAGCAAAAAATAGCTCACATAAGTGATGGGACACCATTATATATGCAACAAAAATCGTCTGAAATAAGCAATAAAAATATTTTTTGGGGTTTTATTTTTACTCAAAAGCAATTGGCAATAATTTATAAAATCGTCTGCAGTATTTCTCCCCAGTTTGTTTTGGAATTTTTGTGTTTTTTAGCTCTGTGTAGCCATGAATGCTAAACGAAAAGAAACTTCGCCTGAAATTCGAAAATTAGTTATTAATTTGCATATTGAACGTGGAAAATCTATTAGAAAAACTGCTGAAACAGTTAACTTTAGTCGTTCAACAGTTTTCAATGTCATTAAACGATATAAAAATAATCATATGATTCAGGATAAAAGAAGACCTGGTCGACCATCAAAGCTATCCAATGGAATAAAGCGAATTATCGTTCGAAATATTAAAAAAAATCCAAGAAATAGTGCTTCAAAAGTTGCTGCTGATTTACAAGCATTATATGGAATAATTGTTAATCCTGAGACTATTAGAAGGGTAATTCGATCTTCTGGATATCACGGTAGAGTAGCCAGGAAAAAATTCTTCGTAAGTGAAAAGAATAGAAAACTCAGACTAGCTTTCGCAAAATCCAACATAAATAAGAATTCTGATTACTGGAATAAAGTTATATTTGCTGATGAGAGTAAATTTAATATATTTGGTTCTGGCGGTAGAATCTTGGTGTGGAGAAAACCCAGGGAAGAATTTCGCAAACAGAACTTGGTACCAACAGTAAAACATGGTGGAGGAGGAGTTATGGTATGGGAGTGTATGTCGTCCGCTGGAGTTGGTAATCTTGTTTTTATTGACAGTATAAGGGATCAGTACAAGTATATTGATATTTTAAAGCAAAATTTTAAATCTTCAGCACGAAAATTGAACCTTCATAACGATTTTAAATTCTACCCGGACAATGACCCCAAACACACTGCTCTGAACGTTAGACTCTGGCTGCTATATAACTGTCCTGAAATAATAAAAACACCACCACAATCTCCAGACTTAAATCCCATAGAGAATATTTGGCAAGAATTGGAATCAAGAATTCGCAAACACACCATTTCTTCAAAACAACAACTAAAATCGGTGCTTCAAGAAGAATGGGGTAAAATCACTCCAGAAATCACAAAAAAATTAGTCGAATCCATCCCAAAAAGATTAAATCATGTTTTAAAAGTAAAAGGAAATCCAACAAAATATTAAAACCTTTTAAAAAGTAAAATTTTTGGATAAATATTTGATGGAAAAGTAAGTGTCCCATCACTTATGTGAGCCATTTTTTGCTCCGTTCTGAACAATTGTATTTTTACTAAATTAATATTTTAATATTTTGACAAAATGTATGTTATGTAATAATTGTTACTAACTTTAAATATGAAACACACCCAAAAAATTTTTGCACATGTTTGTTTATTATTTTATTGCAGTTTCTTTTTATAAAGCACAAGTGTCCCATCACTTTTGTGAGACACTGTAAGTAAAAAAAAAAAAACTGAGAATTTTATGAGAACTATCTTTTCTAATGCCATTTTTCATTTTTAGAGCAGGCGATATGCACTCAAACTGTTGAGTTGATAAAAGTAATTTTATGTTAACAGGGGATTGGAAAAAAAAAATAAACTAAATGTGAATTTTATCTAATCACAAAGCTCGATTTATTCAAACTATCGCGCAAATATAAAATTGGTGTAATGAGACTTCCGAAAAGTGCGAAAACCATTATAGAACAATCTCGTAATCGATTTAAAATGAAATAATAAAAATGACACTGGTGTGATAGTAGAACATTAATAAAATTTTCTTTTCTGTAAAGAATAATGAAAACCTTTACAGTTTACAGGCTTCGAAATTTCAACTGGTCGAATAATCATTGGTGTTTTACTAAACTGAATAATAACACACTATTATGTCAATCAATTTATTGGCATCTCCTTCACAAGGAAATAAAATGTTCTCTGTTAGATAAATTTAGCATTTTAATAAAATATAAGTAAGGCAAAATTAAATCGGTGAAAATAGAGGAAATTATATGAAAATGATTTCTTTTGATGCTGTCACAGGTGCATTCGTAATTATATAAATACATAGCCTCTATAATCAGTGTTGTCAGGTAATCGAAAGCTAATTTCTCCAAAGTTTCTGAAATTTTGTCCAAATTGGTGCTTTTTTACAAAAAACAGCCTAATTTCTACTCAAAAAAGTAAATTTTCAACTTTCAATTTTCCACTATAAAAAAGTTTAATTAAACTAAAAAAATTTCCCCAAATCAAGCATTTGCTATGAGATTTGGACTCTATAAAAACATTTGACCGACCAATGATTACTTTGCTTACAATTTATTAATAGTTATCGTAGATGTCTACTTTCAGCACCACATTCCAGCAAAACTTTTCTCTATTTGGCATTTGATGCGAGTAATTTTGTTTATGTTTTTATTGGTATGATGCCAACACATAGTGATTGGCAATAGATAAATATATATGCATAGTAATTTCTGTCTTTGGTTGGTGCTAAATTGAATTTCTGTTGAGTTAGTATCTCTATAAATCTCCACTACAGATCGATAAGAATCTTCACTGCACTGTCACACACATACAAAAAAGAATAAGAAATTAAGCCCTCGCAATTTGGCAAGTTTGATTGTTCTTTTACTCGCCAAATTGAATATTTTGTCGCAATTTGGCTCAATGGCGAGCGACAGCGGGAACCCTGCTCACATGTGTCCGAAATATTATCATTTCTCCTCCCGTTCAAGATTTGTGACGTCACAATGTAAGAAATCCCGAAAAAGAAATGTGTGTTTCAACCGTTCTATTCTTCACATTAATGTCCATAAGGTGTCTTTTCGTACTAAATCGATGATGCTTTCATAACTTGGCAAATCACTTTTTTTTCTCTGTCTCTTTCTTTTCCGAGATAGAAATTATAACTCCGCAGTTCTTCTATAGGTGGCGCCGTAAGCGGTGGCACCTTTAATTTACCTAGATCCCACTTTTATATTCAATAGTTCTAATAGCGTTCCACAAGGCGGGGCAGCCTACCATGTAGTTTTAACTTTACTTGTCTTGCACTAGCTCTAATAGCTTAAGAAATTATCGGGGTGACAACCAGACATCAAACTGAATTTGGGCCCAGGGCCTGTTAAAAAGTTGACGCCCCCTACCTCCCCATTCCGGGCAACACTTTCAGAAAAAAAAAGTAGGTTTATTTGTTTATTGAACAACATACATCTGACTTGTGTGCTCGACATGAAGCTTGCTTATAAGCCATCGTCAATATACGGGAACGAGATAGCACACAAGGAAATATTACAACACAAGAGAAGTACAACCAGGAGCTCCACACAAGGTGTGTGTGCAATGGAGCCAGTGGGATTCGAACCCACAACCTCACGATTAGCGGCGTGATGTCTTAACCACTCAGCCACGGAGGCCCTAAAAAAGTAGGTTTATTTGATGACTTGACAAAGTTGTTTGAGTAAAAGTTTCAAGTTTACAAATATATATATATATATATATATATATATATATATATATATAAAATAAATAAATAAATAAATAAACTTACAAGAATAATCAAGAAAATGAATTACCATGCACTTTCTTAAATAAGCATTTGTATAATTCACAAGCATCTATGATCCACAGTTTAAGTTGCAGAATAAATAAGGACGTCCTTTTCAAAATTCGCCTTATTCAAAATCATAAAAAATTGTGTTTTAAAAATATTTGAACAAGGAAAAAACTAGTCGTTGGGGGCCACTGTAATACTTACCCATCATGGATATGTATATGAAAATAAAACATGTGAAAACTATTTATACAATGCATTGCAATTCGAAAACAAAATTTAGATATTGTTAATATTACATTAGTAATGCTATATTAAAGAACTGCTGATGTACAAATTTCGACAAGTTATATAAAACGCCAAACTACTCAAGTAGTACCGAACTGCGTAAAAGAAACATCCTTATAACACCAAAAATAATAATTCTATTAACTAACAATTAACTGCGTCGGATTAAGCGTCTCATTTCCAATTAAAATATACCTCTGAATTGAAATTTGAATGAAATACAGGGTCATGAAAAATCGAAGAATGTGGAAAACAGGATTACAAATATCTCGGCAACTAATTATCCGATCGATTTCGTTTCATATGCAAAATGTGTGTTATTTTATTGCCTTTTACAACCATTCCTTAGAACAAAAAAATTCGAAAATTTTTATGTACCTTTCATCAGAACGAATTTTTCGAGAGTCCGAAAAAATAGTTCCGGATAATCGAGGTTGCTGATATTAAATAGGCTTCGTCCCATTTTTACATACTAACTACATACAAAATTTCAAGTCTCTATCTCAATTTTTTCGGGAGATAGAGCGTTTACAGACAGACAGACGGCAATTTTTTTTTTTTTTTCTAAAATATGTTTTTCGGAATCTCCACTATCTAAAACATATAAATCCGTCAAAAAAATTTTTCGATTTTCAAAACGATTGCAAGACTTACCCTATACTACGTGTGATGGGTAAGTAAAAATCAGTCACATAATTTGTGGGCCCCTGAAATTGGTGGACTTAAAAGCCAAGGCCCCGGAGGCCCGTGCATTAATCAGGCCCTGGTGACAACGGACTTTAGCAAGCACAGTGTATATATTAAAATTAATTGTAAAAACATTTTTTAACACGTGCCACACTAGACCAAAGTGACAGATTTCTTCGAAAAGAATATAGAGAACGTTTTGTTCTTCCATTGTATCTCGCTAATTGACCCTTAAACACTTTTATTCGGAAAAAAGAAAAAAAAAGTATGCTGCATTCTTTTGTCAAGTGTATAAATTCAGGAAGTTCTCTATATAAACAATGAGAAAGTCTCTATGTCTTCCGAACTTATTGAGAAACGGTCTTGAATTATAACAACCATGTTTGTTCTAAAGTAACTGAAATAGAGATTTGCGTTAGAATCCTAAAAGTAATTTAACCCATTACTAAATGTTTTTTTTTTTTTTTTTTTTTTTTTTTGATACAAGCGCATTTGACGATCTTAAGGGAGAATACATAAATATATATAACTTTTAACAACTAGGACAATGCTTACAATATTATTTCTAGGTGTATAAAATGCATCTATTAATTATCTATTTTATTTCTTCTTTTATCTTACATTAAGGCCCCACACTAGGTACAGAAAAAGACCCGGATGATAATGTAAAGTCAATGAGGGCGTTCTTTTCAAATAATTCGCTCAAATTTTAATATTTTTGCATGATTTTTTTTTTTTGCATAGGATAGCTGAGGACGATCCACAACCGGCCTAGTTTTTACTTTTTCAATTTTGGTTTAATTTTAAAAAAATATATATACTTTAAATTTCAAAACCGGTTTAAACCGGTTCTGAAATTGAAACTATCATAATATAAAAAAATATATAAACAAAATCGAAAAAGTAAAAACTAGGCCGGTTGTAGATCGTCCTCAGCTATCCTATGCAAAAAAAAAAAATGAGATATTTCAAAAGAACGCCCCCATTGACTTTACATTATCATCCGGGTCTTTTTCTGTGCCTAGTGTGGGGCCTTAAGATAATGAATTTAGGTTAGTATTGTCAAATTAAATTAAATCAATTTCAATTTTTAAATTTATTATTTTTTACCTTCTTTTTACATTTTTATCCTCTTTTTACATATCTAAACATTATGATAACAATAATTATCATTATATTATATTATTTATCAAGTAATCACAATATGATATAAGAATGATTCAAGGATCGAGATTTTTTAATACGGTACTATTAATTATGGGAATTATTATAATGATTCATCCATACTAAATTTTACATATTTTTAATATTTAATAAATCAATTACTTATTATTTTTAATAATGTTTTCCATTAAATAAATAATTTAAATTTTACTTATATATCTACTGGGAGTTAAGGCTTAAGGGATCTTCCAAAATGTACAATGCATATAATTAATTTATAATCATGACAGTCTATTGTTTTTGCTACATCATTTTAGGGGCGACTATATTGTTTGGTATGTTTTTAGGTGCGTTCATAATTATGTAAATACGTAGCACCTATTGTTGTCGCTCAGTCCGTCCGTCCGTCTGTCCGCATATAACAACGCAAAAACTACCCAACCGAATCGTTTGAAATTTAAAATACATAATTATAACATAATTTTGTCGAGTCATTTCAAATTTTATGAAAATCGGATGGATAGATCAATTACAGGGACATTCAAAAGGATTCCGTTACATTACGGTCGATAGGGAAAAAAGTTTTAAATGCATTTTAATCGTTTGAAATTTAAAACATATAATTATTGCGTAATTTTGTCGAGTCATTTCAAATGTTATGAAAATCGGATGAATAGATCAATTACAGGGACAATCCAAAGGATTCCGTTACATTACGGTTAATGGGGAAAAAGTTTCAAATGCATTTTAATGATGTTACACTAGTTCGAACATAATAGAATTGGCATGAATCTATGAAATATCTACTAAAATATGCATTCTGTACAATCTGTGATGCAAAGAATTTTTATTATTAAATTACAGGGTCACACAAAAGTATTCCACTATATAATGCTATACGGGGAAACATGGTTTGGTACGTGTTTTAATTATATTCAACTATTTCACATTTTATGAATAAGATATACGTTGCTGAGGTGTAATAAAAATTACTTCCTGCATATTTACAGAAACGTAAAGATTTCGACTACTATACTGTATCTGGAGTACGCTCTACTATATCAGCAAGATCTGAATATTTTTAAAATTTCGTTATCGTACGAACGCACCTCATTTGCTACGTTCACGTGCAATTTCCAACTTGTTTCCTTTTCTATACATTTTAATAATATTATTATGGGTTTTTTAAATGTTTTTCTCCATTTTATTTTGGCTTTGTGTGTGTGTTGGTAGCCCCAAATTCGTATTATTTTGCTTATATTTGGCTAATATGAAGATGAGACCACACGCTTTATTTGTAGTTCTAAAATATTTGTGGACCTGAAGATTCTACGTTGATTCTACAAATTTCGATTACATTCATTTTAAATTATTTTTTCCATGTTTCAAAGTGGTAATTTTGTATAAATGCAAAGATTTATATATTGTTTTAAAATTTGTGGTTATATATATTACAAATTTTAATTTTTTTTTCGCCAAAACTAACCTTTATACTATCTTAATTTTCTTATGATAATATTCCGTACTTACTTCAAATTATTAAATTAAAATCTTGTTTCTAGATCTAATCTGTTAATCTTTATGCAGACGATATAAATTCTTAATTTGCCTTAAAAAACATTATTCCAGTATGCGTAAATTTTAAAAGATGGCTCTAAATTAAAAATATTCTTAATTAAACTTTATTTCTTAATATTCCAAATAAAACTCATTTCTTCTGTGTTTTTATCAACCCTTTTTAAGAAAGTCTTATTACATTTATTCCAAAACCATACCTTTCAAAAAATATCATTATTTTATTTTATCTATTTATTTGTTTTCCCTCCGTCAACCTTTGATAGTGTGCATATCAATAAATTCATTTCTTTTCTTTTTCTCTTAAAATTAATCATCTATAAAAATCGTCTGCCTAAGAAATTCTGAGTCGATTATAAATTGGTTAAATAATTTTTTTTTAAATAAAATTATCGTCTGTGGAAAATAGTCTCGTAGCTGGACAAGAATTCTGTTTACATAAAAGAATGATGGTTTGAGGTTAGAGAATGTTCTAGAATTTTCTTTTTAGATTTAAAAGAGGAAGCTCGAGAGGTGGTAAGAGAGATGAGAAGAAGGATTCTTGGGTGCGCTCTTGCATGAGTACGACTTGATATGTAGTAAAGCATGGAATATTTTTTGGATGTTTCGGTAAAATATCGTCTGCAACAGGGGTTTTTCCCTCTATTATAGCTACAGTTTAATAAAATGAACTTGCAGCAGCCAAGGAGTGATTATTTTGACCTTCTACATTTATTTATTTTGTTTTTTTTCTCGCTGACCATGACTTCTGTGCGGAGCAAGGGAAACCTGGCGATGGTGTTTCTGTCCCCCTAACTTCAAAATGTCAGATATATATACATATATGTATGTGTGTGTAATTATTAATTGTAAAACAATATATAAATCATTGAATTTAATATGAAATTACCATATTGATACATGGAAAAAAAAATAAAATGAATATAATAAAAATTTGCAAAACCAGAGTAGAATCGTCAGGGCCACAAATACTTTGGAACTACAAATAAAGTGTGTGGTTTCATCTTCATACTAGCCATGAAAAAGCAAAATAATACGAATTTGGGGTTACCAACACGCATTCATTTAGATTAACATATGTTTCATCGCTCAAACGGAGACATTTTCAAGATCCTTAAGGGTGTATTCCGATCCAAACTGCCTTTTTTCAGATTTATTTTTAGATTCATTTTTGCTCTCAAATACACCAAACTTTCGAATTCTCTTATTTAGAAACTATACAAGGTGCCGTGACTTTCAATTCCTTGATAAATGCAGAAAATGTTGCAAAAAATGCTGTCAAAAACGGCGTTTTGGACCAAATTTTCCGAAGCGGAAGGCCTGCGAACGAAAAAAAGGGTCACGCTGAGAAAATAATTGCTTATAAATCAAATTCTAATTAATTCAACGAAAAATTACATCACACGGCACCTTGTACGTCACTTCAAAAATCTCCACAGCAAGTTTCATGTTTCTACTTTTAAAAATGTGTCCAAAATTGTATCTGAAAATTTCGAGCTGTTGAAGGTGGAAAATCATTTTTTCGAATACACCCTTAATAATACATATATTTTCGCAAAAGAACTGTGAAAGTTTTTTAGTATTTAAAACAGATATACATTTTCCTTCTATGACAGTACATTCTATTTACTATTTAATTTTAATTAATTTCTTAATTAAAATTGCAAATTGTGTTACTCAAGGCAGCTTAGATAATTAGTTTAATTTTGCATGATAAAAAATATATAAACAAATATGCATTAATTCGCGACACATTTATCACAAATTAACGGATATGCCTCCAGAATTCACAAAGTATCTTTTATTTTTATCACCCATGAATGACGCATACGACGATATTAAAGAATTGCGTTGGTAGAAAAGTCCTCCATTTAATTTTTCTCATCGTTACACGCAAGTACTTCGCGGAAAAAAAAAAAAAAAATGAATAAAACATCATTGGATAATAAAAATAAATCAAAAATGTATATCCCACTGACACTGTATAATAATTTCGTTAAAATACGGTGCTAACGACTTTGTCAAACCTGTTCTTAAAGTGTTTGTTGGAAATTTTTCCCAGTAAAAAAACAGAAATAACGAATCTGGCAATGCAGTTAATATCGTTTGGTTATGAAGAATAATTTAGACTGCGAGTTGTTAATAAAATTTCTATGAGGTGATTTTCAAAAATAACGAGTAGTATAAGCAGATGTGTCACTAATGATTAAAAAGTCTTATTTATTTATTTATGTCTTTTTATAGTTTAGTCATTAAATATTCATGTTTACTTTTTATACAGACGCTTATTATTTTCAGTATGAAATAGCCTTGTATTTAACAAGGATATTAAATATGATAAAGAGAAATTATATAGGTATTTAATTTTAACAAAAGCCTGTTGTGGATTTAAAGAAAAGATATAAAATGCGTTAACTTCGAGACAATTATGATATATAATGATGCGCAATCGATTATGATGTATTTGTGGATCGCCATAATTGACTGCATTATAATCATTATTATCATTTTAGTTTTTATCTTGTGAAACTATCTCGATTAAATTCTGAGGAATGAACTACTAAATTTTTTAAAAAGTATATGTTTCAGTGGATAATAAAAACAAATTCTAAAATGGACGAAAACTTTTATTTTAAAAAGTAAGATTTTTTTTTTTTTTTTTGAAGCAGTGCTGTTATTTAAAAAAATGTGTTAAAATCTTTGAATCTTAATAACTAAAAGGATGTCAGAATGTGGAAGTGGACTTAATGTACCAGTCTAATGTGGTTTGTATTTAGCATATTTAAGTCAGAGATGCCTAATTACTAA
This sequence comes from Maratus speculifer, assembly GCA_964019185.1. Taxonomy (NCBI): domain Eukaryota; kingdom Metazoa; phylum Arthropoda; class Arachnida; order Araneae; family Salticidae; genus Maratus; species Maratus speculifer. The sequence goes on from OZ025301.1 coordinate 249,882,589, forward strand.
TCTAATCATACATCACAACTGTATACATATTGATTGAACTGTTGATTAATTTTATCGCGTTAAAGGTATTTGTTCAGCGTACTGCTTATCTACAAGAAATTCATTAATTTCTTCGCTACTGGCGATTATTACAGTATTTTTAATTATTAGTGAATTATTTCTTCTCTCGTTTGACGTCAGAGCGAGATTTTTGTTTTATTATTATTAGCTCGAATCTTAGAATTCGAAACATATTATTCTTATATCGAAATTTCATTTATATTTGAGTATCATTAATAAAATGGGACAAAACTGATGTACCCATTTGGGTGCGCAGGGACTGAAGAGGTTAATAATTCCACCGACAATTCCCATTAAACTATGAAAAATTACTATAGAACATGGGGTCGCAAAACATCGATTTACATCACACAAATAGCGATCACTGTTAAAAGTAAAGGTGACAAACCGATGCCATTTGGGACCCGGAGGTGAAAAGGCGGTGCCATTTGGAACCCTAGTGTGCCATTGGGGCTTGGATATGTAGCTGCAGTGCCGACAGGTCTCTTACTGGGTGATTGGAGCTAAATAAGGTGCCATGCACTTCGTATTGGCAGCAATGTGGCACCTCATCGGGTGACTGGCACCATGCGCATGCGCAGTGGCGTGTCTTTTTGTTTTCGGTGACGGCAAGTAAAATATATGGCTGTGAGTGAATGAAAGTGAGTTCGATGGCCAAGCGGTTAGAACGCTGAGCTTGTAATCAGACGTTGTGAGTTCGAATCCTTCGAGGGCCAAAAGTCGGTGTGTATATTTTTTAATTTTTTATTATTGGGCACTCTGGATTAAGAGCGCCATCTTTTCACCCTAATTAAAGGTGCCATTCTGGCTCCTTTAGGGGTGTCACCAGTGAGACAAGCCTTTCACCCCTAAAAGGTGCAATGTGTCACCATTAGTTTTAACAGTGATGTTTCATCCTAATTGAACTTCGGTTAACTGTCATAATTTTGAGAAAAAAAAACAAAACAAAACATTGTAATGAAAATGCAACGATATGTACTTTTATTTGAATGAAATGTTATAATTTCAAAAAAAGTCCTGGAAAAACAAAGCGCTTAAGGTTGCTGGTCACTCACTTTCCAAGCTCCCATCCGTAATGTAAAGTCTATGGGCGTTTGATGCGTTTTTATATTCAAAATATCACCTCGGGAAATTAATATTTTTAATCTCTTCTTTCGATTTTCTCTTCTTAAAGGATTTCTGGGTTTTTTTCTTAGTTTTCATAATACAGTCGACTCTCGTTAATTCGAAATCGGATAATTCGAATCTTCGCTTAGTTCGAATTAAACATGAAGTCCCGAAATTGTCAATGGCAGTATAACGTTAAAAACTTTCACTAATTCGAACTCCTTTTCTCTTGACTTCGTTTAATTCGAACTAACGAAAATTCCGATTTTTCATTTTTCTTTTCTTTCTCACGGATTTCAGATAATTTGAATAACTTTCTTTCTTTGATTTTTGTGAAAATTGTTCCGAACGAGTATACATATAATCCAATGCATTTGATATCTACTTTCTTAGTGCCCCGTCTTTCCATCAATGACTCCTCAAATTTTTCTTCCGTTGCGCTTGTTTCTAATCATTTAATTACTTTCTGTATTTATACATTCTAATTTATTATTAAGTCATATTCTAATGATAACAGACGAAATAAATTAAAAAAACACTATAACATTAATTCCTTTGTAATAGTACCCTATTAAGCATGTTTTTATTTCATATTTTCCATAATTCGAACTTCGGATAATTCGAACATTTCTTGTGGTCCCGACGAGTTCGAATAAACGAAAGTCGACTGTACTTCGCAAAAGAGATTTTATAATCTATCCATACAGTGTGATGAACATTTAAAATTTCATTTCGAAAAGATCTATGCATGATTTTATATGAAGTGCTAAAATTTTTTCTTCCAGTACGCCAGTTTTTAGCACTTAAAATATTAAATCTAGCATAAATTTTAGAAATATTTTGAAAACTAAGAAAAAAAGTGACATTCTACAAAAAGAGAACACCGAAAAAAGAATTTAAAAATATTATTTTCCTGAAGCGATATTTTAAATATAAGAATGCATCAAACGACCATAGGCTTCATTACGGAGAGAAATTCGGAAGCTGACCGTATGAACTAGTGATCGCAGTTCAAAATATGGATCGGTCAGATGGAAGCGTATGATGGAATCTCCGATTACTTTTTAGCTCACAGGCTATCATAGCCTGAGAGCTTATGTGCCCGTCCGTTCTGTATGTTCGTTCGTGCGTAACGCGATAACTCGTGATAAAAATATCCGATCCACTTGAAATTTTGTGTGTAGGTATATCCTGACAATGCGCTTCCCTGATTAGTTTTTGGAGTTCATTCGATATGTATAAGAGGGGGAACGGGGGCTCATGCCCCTCCCCTTAGTTGATATAAATGGGATTTTCATGCAGAATCATCAGTTTTCGTTCAAAATTTAGACATAGGATCATTCTGATGAGCCTCCGTATTTGGTATTAGGTGTTCATTGGATAAGTATAAACAGGGGGAATGGGAGGTCTAATGCCCCTCCCCTTATTTTATATAAATGGGTTTTTCATACAGAATTATCAGATTGTGTTCAAATCTCTGAATAGTTTTGGAAGTTTAATGGTTAAATATAAAAGAGGAGGACAACTCCTCTTAAATTACATAAATGGGTTTTTATTAAGAATTTTCCGATTTGCTCTGAATTTTGGATATAGATTTTTTATATGATAAAGCATGTTCCTGATTAGTTTAGGGGGTTCAATAATTAAGTATAGAAAGGAGGAAAGGGGGAGCTGTTTCTGCTCCTTTAATTTTTTTCGAACGGAATTGACCCTTGAAAATATAAGGCTGTAATGTACAATTAGTATGCGTAGCCTGTGAGCTCAATGCCATCAGTTTAACTGGGCAATATCCTTTTTATTTTAATATTATCACATTTACAACAAAAGTGGGAATGTCTATGTCATAAATAATACACATCAGTTTTCTGAAAGCTCTCACCGTCAAGCCAAACTGAATTAGGGCATAACACTCTGTACTTTTATTAAATACGTGATTTGGGACCCTATGTTTTGTGGTGACTTTTCATCGTCTTGATGCCTGCTATCAGCAGTGTTGAATGCAGGAGGTGGTCCAGAAAAGAACATCTTAAATTTTGTTTTTGCAGTTAAAAGTTTCTACTGTATTTCTATAATTAAAAAAAAATAATAATAATAGAACTTTTTTTGCCATGAGTAAAAATGTCTCATTTCTCTGAGAAAATCGCCCGCTTTATTTTCCTTAGAGCTTGGATATTATGCATTGTTACATTATTCCGTACTTATTAAATATTTACTTATTAAGTAACTAGTATTTTTATTTTCTCTTTGCTAAAACGGTTGTCACACACACACACACACAAAAATAAATAAATAAATAAATAAATAAATAAAATAAAAAAATAAAATAAAATAAAATTGTTTACATTTGTTGTAAATCTTCGTAGCATTTTTTTTTTTTTTCATTTATAGTAAAAAGTTACCACGAAGATTTTTTGTTTTGAAAGAGCACTGTTAACTTTTTAAACACTTCTTCGGAATTAAATGTTAAATCTTTCTGATAATATTAGTTTTCTTATAACGCTTTGTTATACCATATTTATGTTCTCTTAATATTTTAATTATTCTTTTTTATACCGCTTTATGAGTGCATTGTGGCTCGCCTAACGTTGGAAGCATAAGTTTGTGGCCTGCGAGAAAAAAAAGTTCAGAATGTCTGATCACATGAGTAAAACACATGTTGTTCGAAAAATTCACAAAAATGCTTAGAAGATGAAATTTCCGTGAATTCCTAATTTAGGACATAAAGAGTTAAAATAAGGTCGTTTTATTATGGACACCCTGAATGTGTCCAATTATATCTTTCTACAATTCATTAATCCTTCACTGCACTGTATGTATGCTACATGTGACACAAACCCCCAAAACACTATAATTCTCCATATGTGCTATGATTTTGGCCAACATGATCACTGTAACTTATCAAGAAGAGTCCAAAGAATGGAATAATTCTTATTTTGTTCGTATCAAATGGCTATATTAAAAAAAAAAAAAAAAAAAAAAAAAAAAAAAAAAAAACAGAATTTGTTTTCTTTGGAAAGGGAAAAACATATCAAGCTATTAAGGAAAAATTTACTTTTACTATTTTTTACTGAATACTTAAAAATATTAATATAACGAAAGTATCAGCGTGTCAAGTACGTAAAATTAATTAACTTAAGCTCAATAATAGCAAAATACAGCAATACAATATTTAGAAACTCTAATGGTATATATAGGGTACACAAAATATCAAATTTTAGCTGCAATTTTAAAATTTATTATTAATTTTTTTTCCCTTTTTTTCCATTAGATCGATCTATACATTTCAAAATATTTTTTTTTATAAAAATAGATAAAATCGTGCACTGAAGGGTTAATAATTCCATATTTATGTAATCAGACAAAAAAGGTTCATCTCATAACATTCTATTTATATTATACATCTATATGGCAGATGTCAGTTCTTTTTCTTGCTGGAACTTTATGAAGAGCCATCATTATACCCTCATTCCAACGAGGCATCGCAGAAGAAAATTATTCCAAGTACCACCCATGCACTGATTTCCCTGTTTCAAGAAATCTGCATTTCGAACACGTGCCGGCTTGGTACTGAAAACTGAAAAGGCGTTTTCAATTCGTGATATTATTTTCTGAAGACTGACTTCCATCCAAGAAAAACAATCAAGAAATGATTCACTTTCCGAAGCCCGCACCACACGCATCTCACTAAAGACTAATCACGCATCACGATTGAACATGTCTATCATGAAATTTAGTTCATCGCTCTGCGTGAATATCCATGTCAGTTTCTGTTTTTAAGTTTTACATTGTATCTAATAAACCTTTTGAAATCGTTCATATTTTGACCCTTTTGTATTTTTAATAGTTTCCGATATAGTTGAAAATTTATTATGAATTCGGTTTTGTCTATACATGCTTTAACTGGGGTAAATACAGTCCGATTGACATGAAATTTATATATGTTATTGGGATTTACTATGGCATGTTTTCCAATGAAAAATCAAATGTGTAGCATTTATGGTTCATTTACAGAGCTACTCAAAACAATTTTGGTACATGATGGTCTACACTATGGAAAAAAAAAAATAAATAACACTTCACCTAGAATGAATAGGTAGTTATTTTCAGAATCCCTAAACTAGAAATGTAGATTTCCAAGCTATGCGAATAGGGTAAACGACTAATCTGAATAGACAAAATGATCTAGAATTTCTATTTTCTTGTTTTCTGGTGACAAAACGATAATGAATCGTTTCAATAGCTATAAATTATCGCTTGATTTTGGGAATGGTTTCCAAAACTAGAATTATAGTTACTAAAAGTAACCTTTTGTGTTCGCATCTATTTGCAGGGATTTTTAAATAGCATTTATGGTTCATTTACAGAGCTACTCAAAACAATTTTGGTACATGATGGTCTACACTATGCGAAAAAAAATAAATAACACTTCACCTAGAATGAATAGGTAGTTATTTTCAGAATCCCTAAACTAGAAATGTAGATTTCCGAGCTATGCGAATAGGGTGAACGACTAATATGAATAGACAAAATGATCTAGAATTTCTATTTTCTTGTTTTCTGGTGACAAAACGATAATGAACCTTTTCAATAGCTATAAATTATCGCTTGATTTTGGGAATGGTTTCCAAAACTTGAATTATAGCTACTAAAAGTAACCTTTTGTGTTCGCATCTATTTGCACGGATTTTTAAATAGGTTTGATCACGAGAATATACAGAAAACGCTCTTGAACTCTATTAAGAGACTCTAAAATTCTCTAGCAAAAGGAACTAGAATTTATAAGGATGGCATGCAACTATTTTTTTCTAGTGCCACAAATTTGATTCTAGATACCAGAACCATTTTTTTTTTTCAGAGTGTGAGGAAATTTGTTTGCGGTGTATTTTACTATTACACTATTTCAATCATACGTATTCTCAAATGGATATATGAGGACCTCAGAAGCTAAGGGATACAAGTGACAATATTTTTAAAAAATGAATTAAGTACATAGACAGCCTGAAAACATGCTTTTTTTTTCAGTTAAAGAAATATAAGTAATTTTCTTATTATGTGCTGCGTTATAGAAATAAACCATTTTTTACAAAAAAATATAAATATTGATTAATTATAAATTTAACACAAAATTGTGCACAATTTTTTTTTTTTTTTTTTTTTTTTTTTTCTTTACAGTTATTGAAATAATAGTTCAAAGACCACAATGAAACAAGCTGCACTTTTCTATTTCAATTCAGTCAATTATTATTGATGTTCAAATTTAACGTCAGTTATCTTTAAATTCAATTTACTCTAAAACGAATTTTTGTCACTTGTACCCCTTGACTTCTGAGGCCGTCATATATCACTGATGTTTACTACTAGGTTCTTACCACGGACCGCGATGTTCATAGAATTTATCGTCATTTAAAGGATACACAAAAGAATTTGGCTACAGAAGATGTTTTACTTTAACAGGAAAATGAAAAGTGTTAAGAACCTGGAATTTTTTTCACAATGAATTTTTGTACATGAAATTTTTGGAGGAAAATTTTTGTCAGAAAATATTTGATGCAAAATTCGCTTTAACACTAGAAAGACGGAAAAATTTCAACAAGATTTATAAAAAAATATTTCACACCAGAATTTTTATTTAGGACTGTACAATTTATTTATTTATCTTTTTATTCTTTATCAATTTTTAGTCTGATTTTATTAGGAATTAATGAATGTTTTTTTCTTTCTTCATTTTTCTCACTTATCTTGTTATACAACATGTATTTTAACATGTTTTAAATTCTTTTTTACAATTTTAAACTAAATTTGACTTTTTCAGCCTATTTTTTCCACATTTAAACATCATTTTTTATAGCTCTCTAACATCCTTGCAACACAAATCATCTAAAGACTGGATGTTAAGTTGCCACGCAACTAGATAGTCCATCGATATGATCACATTGTTGCACCGTTCTTTATGAGTTTTAAACCTACTTTACAAAGAATTTTCATTCGGTAAGGACCAAAATGACCCCTCGCCATCGTTCTAGTGTTAAAGAAATTCATCTATCCCACATTCTTTTCACAATATACACTGGTGTCCAAAAGTTAAGCATAATTGGTAATTAAGTAATTATTTTTAATTAATGAAAGAAATATGAATCGGAATGTGCTGAAACTCCAGTTGTGTAAACAAAATAGTACGCGTCACATATTTTCGCGAAGAGTTTTCCCCGAAATCGAACAGGGGACCGTCAATAAATTGAAAAAGAACGAAGATCTTTTGGATAACCCTGTCAAAATTAATGTAGCAAAAGCGTTCAAACTGCACATTATGATTAATTGGCTTATTGTAATGTACTGTGTTAATTTTTACAAGGATAGCATGTATACTCGTAGAGAAATTAAGGTTTTTATAAAAACAGTCCTAAGTTTTTTGCTTATAATTTGCAGAGTTCTTAATATAAAATAATGTTCTTTTTTTGAAAAAATGACAAACATCATTGTACACAATACCCTGTCATCAGAATTTAAAAATAATAAAAATTGTATGACAAATGAGCAGGTTTACTAAATAATTTTTTACTGCGCATGCGTGAACGATATTAAAATTTCTTTTGCATATTATGTTAGTTAAATGTATAGAGCAACTTTTGTGAAAGTCTCAAAAACATAGCTTAAAAATTCCGAAAATTATCGTTGATAGAATGAGATCAAAATCCTTTATTCCCTAAATGAAGCAAAAAGATGAGGGGCTGTATCCATATTCCATTGTTTAGTGCCTACACAATATTGCATGTACAACTATATTCAGGAAAACCCCCTGATTTTTTTGCTTCCTTCAGGAATAACGGATTTTGAGTTGATTCTATAGGCGACCATTTTCAGAATTTTCAAGCTATGTTTTTGAAACTTTTACAGAAGTTGCTCTATACATTCAGCTAACACAATATGTAAATGACATTTTGATATCGTTGACGCATGCGCAATGAAAAATTATTTACTAAACATACTCATTTTTCATACAATTTTTATTATTTTTAAATTCTGATGACAGGGTATTGTGCACAATGATGTTTGTCATATTTTCAGAAAAGAACATTATTTTATAATAAGAACTCTGCAAATTATAGGCAAAAAACTTGGAAAAATTTAGGACTGTTTTTATAAAAACCTTAATTTCTCTACGAGGGTTCATGCTATCCTTATAAAAATAAGCACAGTACATTACAATAAGCCAATTAATCATAATGTGCAGTTTGAACACTTTTGCTATATTAGTTTTGACAGAGTTATCCAAAAGATCTTCGTTCTTTTTCAATTTGTTGACGGTCCCCTGTTTGATTTCGGGGAAAATTCTTCGTGAAAATATATGACGCGTACTATTTTGTTTACACACCTGCAGTTTCACCACATTTCGATTTATATTTTTTTCATTACTTAAAAATAATTACTTAATTACCAATTATGCTTAACTTTTGGACACCAGTGTAGATTGAGGCGTTGAGAACCAAAGTGTACCATTTCACATTAATGTGAAAAAAGATGCTTAACAAATGCTCCAACATAACATAAAATTGCTAGTGCAAGAGTGGATTAAGTAGTTTGATCTGTTCTGGAGTTTTGAAATTTTGACTGTTCTATTTTAGTAATTTGAATCTAACGCAATTACAAAGTCATTTTTATTCCTGCGTGAATGAAAATACAGTCGACTCTCGTTAATTCGAAATCGGATAATTCGAATCTTCGCTTAATTCGAACTAAACATAAAGTCCCGAAATTTTCAATGGCAGAATAACGTTAAAAAATTTCATTAATTCGAACTCATTTTTTCTTGACTTCGTTTAATTCAAACTAACGAGAATTCCGATTTTTCATTTTTCATTTCTTTCTCACGAATTTCAGATCATTTGAATAACTTTCTTTCTTTGGTTCTTGTGAAAATTGTTTCGAACGAGTGTACATATAATACAATGCATTTGATATCCACTTTCTTACAGCCCCGTCTGTCCATCAGTGACGCTTTAATTTTTTCTTCCATCGTACTTGTTTCTAATCTTTTAATTAGTTTATGTATTTATACATTTTAATTTAATATTAAGTCATATTCTAATGATAAAAGATGAAAGAAGTTTAAAAAACATTATAACATTAATTCCTTTGTAATAGTACCATATTAAGCATGTTTTTCTTAATTCGAACTTCGGATAATTCGAACATTTCTTGTGGTCCCGACGAGTTCGAATTAACGAGAGTCGACTGTATCTAGTTTTCAAGTAGATTCTAAAGAATACCTTAAATAAAATATGATTTTAATTGAAATAATTTTTATCTTAAAAAAATCCTTCTATCCCACGATCTCTTCATAATATGGGTTGAGGCGTTGAGAATCAGAATGTATCATCCTACATTTCTGTGAAAAATGATGTTTAACAAATAATTCAACAAAACTTAGATATCAAGTTGCTAATGCAAGAGTGAATCAAGTGGTTTCGTCGCTTCTGCCATCTGAAACTTAATCATCATATTCTCTCTGAAGAACTCTAGTCTTTTCTGACATAACTGGCCTAATGAACTTAACAAAAATTTCTACAAATCTCGGAAAGTACTTTTCACAAAATCACTGTTCATATTCTACTTCTGAACGCATTACTTATTCATACAGGGCATAGTATTTGTTAAAGATCGATTAAAACAGATTTTAAGACCGAAACTGAATTTCTGTAATCTTCTTACTTTCGATCGAAAACGAAAACGAAAGCGCGAATGTCAATTTAAAGAAAATAATTAATACCTGCATAAAAACTACATAATTATTAATTAATTGTACGTGCTTATTAAATATACGCAATTATTTAATTAATTGTACATGTGGCCGAATTTGCTTCTCTGCAATTCTGACCAAAACTTTTTATTTTTATATAAAATAAAATGTAATTAATTCATTAATGGAACAGAATCATTTCATAATTATACGAATTTCATTTAACAAAAAGAAAAAAAAAAAGGTTTTAGGTATACATATCTAATTACTTATATTTATCTTTTATAAAGTTTTTTGTATTTGATCATCTATTATAGTAAAACTTTTTTAAGGCGTAATCGAAGCACTTTTGCGGTTTCAAATGAAAAGAATTCTGTATGTATAGTCTGCAGCGTTGTCTGCATATGAAAAACGTCTTCAAAGTTTGGTCCCGTATGCATTGCTTGCTTTATAATTTGCACTCATGTCTTGAGTCAGTGATGACTGATAATAACTATAAAGATCCAAGTTCATAGCAATAAGTAAAAACTGTCTCATTTGAGTCGATACAACTCAAATCAAAGAGTAATGTCGAAAATTTACGAAAAGAGAAACAAGATGTTTAGAATACAGATAGCATCGGATCAACTGAACTTTCGACGAAACTCAGATTTTGAGTCTAAAAAGAAAGCGAAACCAAATTTTGGTCTATCTCTAGTATTTATTCTGCTACAGTTTGAGGTTCAACGAAAAGAGAATGCAGAATAAATAAATAAACTGGTGCACTGCCGAAGTTTTATTTCTAAAAGCCTCTGCATGATTTTATATTTTTAAACAAAAATCTATCCAGACGAACCTTGAGTTGGGATCCCCACTGCTTTCGGCAGCGTAAACAGGACGAAACCGTAACGGGGTCATTTTACCTCTTGTTAATACTTGGTATTTCGTCAGTTTCTTAAAACTATGCCTCTGTATCTGTAATGTTGAATTTAAAAAAAAAATCAAAATATTTTATTTGAAAATGGCAAAAAAATATTTTTGCATAGCAAAACTCTTTTACACCAGAGTTAAAAAAGTAAAATTTTGCTCAAAAATTCTGACACAAATCCTGATTAGAATTAAATGATGTAAAAAAATATCCCAACATCTTTAGATTATCACCTTAATATCTTTAATTAAGTGTGTCTTTAAATTTTCCTTCCTCGCAATGCGAAGTCATTGTAATTAAAAAATCATTTTTATTTCTACCCAGCTGAATATTTTAATTATTCAAGTACTCATATCAGAATGCTCCCTCTTAATTCTTGATATAGGAAACGCTGTTTTCGAATCTATAGTTGGTTATTCCCTAGTGATCAATTTACTATGACCTTTTAAGTCTCAAAAATCGGTTTAAATTAATAACTTTGTCGGCGTTTTTAAAGAAATGCTTTATCTTTACAGGAAAATCGAAAATGTTAAGGACTTTGAACTTGTGTAGTAATAGTTGAAAAATTTATGCATGCAAGGATGGAAAAGTTTATTGTAGCAGGCAACATTTGGATTCGAAGTCAGCCTAGGAAAACTTATTTTTCTCACATTCCCCTGAGAATAGACATGAGGAGAGAAGGCAGAATAAATAAGTAAACAGACGCTTTTGGCCGAGGTTTAATTCCTAATAACCTTTAAACCAGAATAGGATCATCTTTTCTCTCCTACCTACTTGTTATCTCGACAGTTTCTCATCCATTTTTAATACCTCCTCTGCTTAATCTGGAGAAATGAACGAAAAGGTGTAATTACTAAGCTCCTTTCGTCTCATCCCCCTGTTGCCACGATGAAAATACGCCATGAAAAATTGCGACCCAAAACTCACGGGAGGAGCTGAGTTGCACAGCTGCTGCTCGATCGTAAATAAATACTAAGGCTGGATCATCTGCTACGTCAAAATTAAGCTGGTGGGCGATAAATACTTCAGGTTATATGAAGATCGAACGGTTTTTGTACGTGGGAAGATGTGTAGTGACCAGTGAGGGACTTTTTTTCCGTTGGTAATTTTTACGTAGGACGAGCTATACTGCCCACACATTTTTGTCACAGCTATTTATTCTTTTATTTCTGGTCTTGAATTTTGTCGACATGTTGCCTTAAGGGGCCTTTTTTTTTATCTCAAGGTAGAATTTAGAGGGTTAATTCAGGAAGTTTTCTGAGAAAAGATTTTTTGCTTAGGGTGGAATTACTTTTTTTTCTTAACTTCACATTTGATGGGTAAAGTAAGGGAGTGTGTGTCACGGTTAAAGTTAAAAAGTAACAAGTTGGCACGGATTTCCGCGAAAACCGGTCGCAATAATTTTAATTGGTGTTTTTCGCAAAACGTTATTTTGTTTTTATTAAAGATATTTCCTGCTTAATTATGAAAAGACATCTGGAATATTTTTTACAGGATGTTTATCTATTTATTGTAAAAAAAGTTAACGACATTTAACATCACAAAACAGAATAGGCTTAAACATTTTTCATTTACATGAAAATCCAGATATCTTAAAAAAATGACAGATGTAGGAAAATGTAAAGTAACTGCAGACAAAAATACAGTAAAACCTCCATAACGGACACACCCGAATAGCGGACACCTCTATTTAACGGACAGTTTTCAAATCCCCACTCCCAAAACTTAAATTTTTGTATGTTTAACCTCTGAATAACGGACATTCCAAATAGCGGACAGTAATTTTGGCAAAAAAGAATGAAAAAATTAATTTTAATGAGGAAAAAATAAATAAAAATCCTCTAAATTTATTAGGACAATGTGTCACTAATTTTTTGATCATAGATAAATGTGGGGAAAAATTCCTTCTCCCCCTACATTTATCTGTGATCCCCCCCCCCCTCCTCCCTCGGATTTTTTGAGAATGTATGCTTTTAAGAAGCAGAAAAATACAATAAACAGTTATATATATATATATGTATATATATATATATATATTTTTTTTTTAGAAAAAGATGATTTAAAAGGATTAAAACTTCACATTGAAAAATAAGTTACATGTAAACGCAAATAAAAGCGAACTTTTGTAACAGTTTTTTTTTTCTAAGAATGTAATAAACAATGGATAAAGGTATGAACAATTTTATTTCAGTTTTAATGCTTTAAAATTCCTTTTAATTTCTGGTTTACAGGTTTTAGAACATAGTAAAATCTACTAATGAAACATTAAGCTTCCACTAGCAATTTTTCTATCTCTGAGGTTTTCCCAATAGCGGACACCTCCGAAAAGCGGACAATTTCCGCGCTCCCAAGGTGTCCGTTATTTAGAGGTTTTACTGTATGTAATAATGTATTTTGATATTTGAAGCACACTAGATACTCGTAAAAGTACAAATATATATAATCAATATTAAAATTATAAGAAAAAATTAAGTATACAAGACGTTTCGGACACTGTAAAGCCATCTTTAAGGATTTTGACTGTCGATGGCTCCATGCAGATAGCTTTACAGGCAAAGTTTGAAACATCGGATGTATTTTAAATGTTTTTAAAATTTTAATATTGATGTTATATATTTGTACACGGATGAGTATTTAGTGTGTTTTAAATATCAAATTCGACAGCGTAAGTCCAAGTTTATATTGTAACTTCTTCTGAGTTATGCATGATTCCAAAAAAGCGTTCTTTATCTTCAGAAATCTCAGAAATCAACATGTATTTCCGAGATTTAAAGAAGCATTTATTAAAACAAAGTTTTATTTTTGTTGCTACTGCTTTTCAAAAATGCTTTTACATAAATTTTATATAGTGAATTAATCAGTCTTTTCAATTTAGAATATAGACTTTTCCGAAGTTGTCCATTCTAAAGTAAACATTTTCATTTCAATAAATATATTTTACAGACAGACATGATAAATTAACAGCATTAAAATTAATATTATTGTATTACCTTGATTTATAAATTCCGTAAGGCAGCTGAAAATATTTAATTGAGAATCGATAGTATTCAAAAAACCGATATTCTGGTTGGAGAAAATTGATTAAGGCCCCTGTCCTCGCTCGAGGAAATGCTCGCGAGCTAATGCTATTCCTACGGGGAAGCATTTTTCTAATAACTCTTTCGCATTCTGACATTTTTGAATAATTTTTTTTTTGCATTGAACAGCTGAGGTGCATGCCGACAGCGCACTTTTCTCATTTTTTCGATTTTGGTCGCAGATATTTTTTAAAAAGTTAGTTTCACTTTTAAAACCGGTTTCGAAACTGAAAGTGCTTTTTAAAAAATATATCTGCAACCAAAATCGAAAAAGTAAAAAAGGTGCGCAATCGGCATGCACTTCAGCTATACAATGCAAAAAAAATTATTCAAAAACGTCAAAATACGAAAGAGTTATTAGAAAAATGCTTCCCCATAGGAATAGCATTAGGTCGCGAGCGTTTCCTCGAGCGAGGACAGAGGCCTTAACACGTTGAGTACCATGTCAGTCACCGGTGACTGATATTGAACTTTCTGTTCGGGCCGCGTCAATCACCGGTGACTGACAGTGTAAAACACGACATAAAACTGAAAAATATATATATTGTTATAAGTAATTATTGAAAATGAAATAAAATTTCTTTTACTTTTAATTATTACAGGATTATACTTTCTTAATAATAACTTAAAACAATATATTTTTTTTAAGTTTTGAATCTTCTTTTCCACTGTCAGTCAGCGATGACTAACGCGACGTAAATGGAAAGTTCAATATCAGTCACCGTGACACTCAATGTGTTAATATCCACTAAAGAAAAATCACTCGAAAATCGTTTGTGAAAATCAGTGGCAGCAAAAGAAATTGTTTTTATAAATGATTTTGATTTCTGAGAATATTTATATTTCCGCTGGATGATGATATTATATTTGTGCAGATTAAGAAACCTTTTTTACTGTACGTGTCAGACAAACAGATGGATGGACGACATTTTTTTTCCCCTAAAAATATGTTTTTTCGGAATCCCCTGTATCTGAAACGTGTAAATCTATGAAAAAAAAAATCGATTTTCAAAACGATTGCAAGATTTATCCTATACTACGTATGATGGGAAAGTAAAAAGAGAGAGAGGGTGAAAAAGACAGAAAGCAAGAAAATAAAAAAAATGACAGTAAAGAAACAAAGTATTTCCTAAAATGGTCGGTCTAAAAAAAGAAAGAAAGAAAGAATAGAAGAGAACAATTATTCAGCTTTGACACTATTTTAATAAATTTTGAAGGGTTTTATTCTTATTTTCCTAAGTATTTGGCAGACAGATGGAAAGCAGTAGCATAAAATATAACTTTAGTTTTACATGAAGCTTCAAAGGTCATGAAAATTTTGCCTAATAGTCCTTTATTGCGTCTTTTACCGTCGAAATTCAGAAGACATATGGTGGCATTAAAAAGGATTTAAAAAGACTCAATGCTTACAAAGCAAGAGATATGACCCAAAGGTGTGAGAATATGTTATTATAACCATTACTCTGTTTTTATGTTCATCACGCTTTATGGATAGATTATAAAATCTCTTTTGAAAATTACAGTCGGCTCTCGTTAATTCGAACTTGTCGGGATTATAAGAAATGTTCGAATTATCCAAAGTTCGAATTAAGGAATGTTCGCAGGCCCGTAGCTAAGGGGGCGCTATGGGCGGCTCAGCCCCCCTAAAATATTTTGAGCCCGCCCCCCCCTGGCAAAGAGTTCAAGGTCACTAAATAAAGTTCTGCTTCGAAAATTCAAATGAAATTCTGTTCAAAAATCTAATTTAGTTTTGAGACCCTTTCACAATTTTGGAGAATTATTAAATTGCGTCTAAAATAAGTAATTCAACACTCCCTCATCCTATTTCCACACATGAAGCAAACATGACGTTTAATTTTGCACCAGTTATACACTCAAAATTTTCATCATCATGCACTTTTCTTAGCATAGAATGAAGTTATTACAATAGTTTAATGAGAAACATAGTACCTATGATGTGAATAGGCACTTATTTATCTTTCTGCGTCAGAGAGAGAAAAAAAATTATGAGCCCTTCCCCCCCCCCCTACAATCTCTTGAGCCCCCCTGTAGATCATTTCTAGCTACGGCCCTGAATGTACGACAGGAAAACCTGCTTAAAGGGTTACTAATACAACGAAATTAATGTTATAGCATTTTAAAAATATATTTTGGCTATTATCATTAGAATATGGTTTAATATTAAATTATAAGATATAAATACACAAACTAATTAAGGGATGAGGAACAAACACAGACAAAGATGGGATGGAAGTGTCATTGATGGACAGACGGGACGCTACAAAAAGTGGTTACCAAATGCATGGGATTATATGTATACTTGTTTAGAACAATTCAGACAAAAATAAAACAAAGAAAGTTATTTCAAGGATCTGAACTCTTGGAGAGATTAAGGGGGCTCAGGGGTTGAAAACTTTTCAAAAAATCGATTTTTTTTATGATCTAATTTGATTATTCAATTAATTCTTAACTCAATGCAAAAAACCGCATAAAAATATTTGCATTTTTAACGAAGTTATAAGCATTTATGTATCAACACTTTCATAGCCGCATCCATATAATTTCAACTTTAAGTCACGTTTTCTCAAAACTCGATTTTTGATTACTAACACCAAGATTTAAAAAAAAAAAAAAAAAAAACTATTTGATAGAATGGCTTTTTTTTTTTTTTTTTTTTTTTGCATTCATATAACATCATTATCTAGATGATGAATTAATATATTTTAGATAGTTTAATATTTTGAGTATTTTTAATGGGAAAAAAGTTGTATTTTTTAGGGGTTTTTTTAATTTTCAACTTTGAGAGATTTTTTAATAATGTTTTTTTTTAAGTGATAGTTATATCCTTAATTCATTATCTAGATAATGATGTTATATGCATGCGAAAAAAAATTTAAGCCATTCCATCAAATAGTTTTTTTTTTTTAAATCTTGGTGTTAGTAGTCAAAAATCAAGTTTTCAGAAAACACGACTTAAAGTTGAAATTATATGGATGCGGCTATGAAAGTATTGATACATAAATACTTATAACTCCGTTAAAAATGCTAATATTTTTATGCGGTTTCTTGCATTGAGTTAAGAATTAATTGAATAATCTAACTAGATCATTAAAAAAATCGGTTTTTTGAAAAGTTTTCAACCCCTGAGCCTTCCTTAAGGAAAAATGATAAATCGGAATCTCGTTAGTTCGAATTAAACGAAGTCAAGAGAAAATGAGTTCGAATAAATGAAAAAATTTAGCGTTATTTTGCTATTGCAAATTTCTGGACTTCATGTTTTGTTCGAATTAAGCAAAGATTCGAATTATCCGATTTCGAATTAACGAGAGTCGACTGTATTACCTAAAATGTTCGGGGGAAAAAAAGAAAGAATAGAAGAGAAAAGAAAGAGAACAATTATTCAGCTTTGACACTATTTTAATAAATCTTGAAGGTTTTTTTTTCTTGTTCTCGCAAGTGTTTGAGAAGCAAATACAATGCAGTAGCATAAAATATAACTTTAGATTTACATGAAGCTTCAAAGGTCATGAAAATTTCGTCTAATAGTTTTTTATTGCGTCTTTTACCGTGGAAATCCAGAAGACAGATGGTGGCATTAAAAAGGATTTAAAAAGACTTAATGCTTATAAAGCAAGAGATATGGCCCAAAGGTGTGAGAATATGCCATTACAACCATTACTCTGTTTTTATGTTCATCACGGTGTTTGGATAGATTATAAAATCTCCTTTGCAAAATACAGTCGACTCTCGTTAATTCGAATCTTCGCTTAATTCGAACTAAACATGAAGTTCCGAAATTTTGAATAGTAGAATAGTGTTAAAATTTTTCATTAATTCGAACTCATTTTCTCTTGACTTCGTTTAATTCGAACTAACTAGAATTCCGATTTTTCATTTTTCTTTTCTTTTTCACGGATTTCAGTCATTTGAATGACTTTCTTTTTTTGATTTTTATGAAAATTGTTCTGAACGAGTATACATATAATCCAATGCGTTTGATATCCACTTTCTTAGTGCCCCGTCTGTCCACCAGTGACGCTTTAAATTTTTCTTCCATTGTGCTTGTTTCTAATCTTTTAATTAGTTTATGTATTTATACATTCTAATTTAATATTAATCATATTCTAATGATAACAAACGAAATAAATAAAAAAACCCACTATAACATTGATTCCTTTGTAATAGCACCATATTAAACTTGTTTTCAATTCATATTTTCCATAATTCGAACTTCGGATAATTCGAACATTTATTGTGATCCCGACGAGTTCGAATTAACGAGGGCCAACTGTACTTTGATACAACTCAGATTTGGTTCATTTATTCGCTTAATATTTTGGCTAATCTTGCGCTATCTATTTATTAATTGTAGAAATAAGTTTCAAAGTTTTTAAGGGGGGGGGGGTGCTTTCTTTCTGTTGAGAAAATCAAATTTTAATTTTTCTACATTTTTAAATTTTCTGTAGTCCAGTTCTGTCCAACCTTTTAATAAGTAGAGGCGCATCTCGGCTCTTGGCACACAGTGAAGGGGGCCATTTTCACATGATTGAAAACATTCCGCAATATAATCGCACAACATTATCCTACACACCCCGTAAGACATGGTGACGTCACTGCAACGTCGTTGTGAAGTCACGTTGTGACTTTGTGACCATCGATTGTCGATGTGACGTCACGTGACGTCGATGTGAAGTCACAGTGACTAAAATGTGAAGTCGTTATGGTCGTTTTAGAGCTTTTTTGTGACGTCACATTGTGACCACTTTGTGACGTCACAATGTGACCAATTTGTGAAAAGTGTGTCATTTGTGACTACTTTGACATTAACATTGTGACGAACTGTGAAAATATTTTTAGAAAGTAACATCTTAGTCACATTGTGACGTCACTGAGTGGTGGCATTTTCGTCACAGATGTGATGTGACCTAAGTGACTCATAGTGACGTCATTGTGACGTCACTGTGAACATGCATGCTATGAGGGACATGTCTTAACATTATGCGAATTAATCTTACAACAGTAGACAAAAGGCCACTATGGTTCTGGAGTTACATGCATTAATTTTCAAATTATACATTTTGCTATGAGAAGTCAAAAATGTTTGTTGGGTAAGGGATAGAAAACTTTATAATTGTGTCTATAATAACAACAATAAGAATAACAACAAAGATAAACATGCAAGTCAGAAATATTGCTAAGTAATAATTCATGTAACAGGTCATGTAATCATTCGAAAAATAATTCGTTATTTATTTTTCTAAAATTCCACATAAACAAACCACTTTAAACGACTTATTTAAATCTGTTTAATTAACGTAAATAGCAGAGTTTTGACCAAATTCAAAAGAGTGGCATTAGGTGCGATATAAACCATACATATATATGCAATGACATTAAATAAATATGTATTTATTTTATATTAGTATTTATATTAGTTTATGTTATTTTATTTACTATATTGTTTCTTAAATTTACAATAGATGGTTATTTTACCTTTTTATTAGGCATTAAATATTACAATTATTTAATTTCTTGTTTAATCAAATATCCTGCTTAATCGAATATTAGTTTTGGAACCGTCAATATCCGTTTAAACGGGTACGACTGTAGTACTTTCTTAAACCCTACTTGAATAAAATTGGGACACCTGGCAACTCTACTAACACACGATATTTCTCCTTTAAAATACACTTGTTATTTTGTAATTTTTTCCAACTGTTCTTTATCTGTCAGTCGCGACCGCACAAGAAACCACTCATTTCAAAGTATTTTAACAACTCGAGGTCAATCTATGACGGCAAAAATATAACTGTCTCACAAACAGGCTACTGTTTCACAAAGATCGTGGTCACCAAACATCTACAATGCGGATGAAGGGCTTTTTTCACCAATTTTCTTTTTTAGAAATTCGAAAGAAAAGTACTAACTTTTCCCCCCCGCTTAGAGGAGAATTCTTCGTTGAGACAAGAAAGAAAGAAAAGAAGAAAAGAAAAATTTCTCAATATTTTTTCAAAAATGTTAAATATTTTGAAAATTTTCGAAAGTTTTACAGATTTTTATTTTTCTTTTCTTCAGTCCATTGTGTTTCAGTAATCACTAGAATATGATATTTCAGTGGCGGGAAGACATGATCTGTTCAGCTATGTTGGATGATGTTGAAAATTGGACTTTAGTCGTCCTGCACAGTAATTATGCGGGACAGATTTTGAAAGCTGGGACACCTGGCAGCACTTATAATACAACACACGGCATTTCTCCTTTAAAATACTCTTGCTTTTTTTTTTTCTTTCTTTCATCTGCTTTTTATCTGTCAGTCGCGACCGCACAAGAAATCACTCAATTCAAAGTATTTTAACAACTCGAGGTCAATATACAACTGTCTCACAAACAGGCTACTGTTTCACAAAGATAGTGGTCATCAAACATCTACAGTGCAGATGAAGGACTTTTTTCACCAATTTTCTTTTTCAGAAATTCGAAAGAAAAGTACTAACTTTCCTCCCCCCCCCCCCCCCCCCCCCCACACACACACACTTTGAGGAGAATTCTTCGTTGAGACAAGTGTTTTAGGGCTGACAGCAATACAAACGTTCATTCACCCGTCGAATATAGATCCAATTTGTTTTTTTTTTGTTCTGGATTTTCAAAAGACAGAGTGTAGTGATTAACTCTTAAAAAAGAATCTGTATGTAACGTTCATAGTTTTTATTTGAATTATCTCAATATAATACAGTATAAGACCCATTATACAAAATTCCGAAATAATAATTAAAAAATAATAATAAATAAACATTTTTTAACTTGTAATTTGTTACTAAAATTTTAGAATTTCTGAAAATTTTCGAAAATTTTTCAGATTTTAAATTTTTTTCTGCACTTTTTTTTCTTCAATTCAGAAGCCACTAAAATACAATACTTCAGCGGCGGGGAGACACGGTCTTCATCAACACTTTTCAATTATGTTAGATAATGTTAAAAATTGGGACTTTTGTCGTCCTGCACAGTAATTATGTGGGACAGATTTTGAATTCTCAAAAACTGGGACACCTGGCAACACTTATAATACAACACACGGCATTTCTCCTTTAAAATACACTTGCTATTTTGTTATTTTTTTCATCTGCTCTTCATCTGTCAGTCGCGACCGCACAAGAAACCACTCAATTGAAAGTAATTTAACAACTCGAGATCAATCCATGACGGCAAAAATATAACTGTCTCACAAACAGGCTACTGTTTCACAAAGATCGTGGTCACCAAACATCTACAGTGCGGATGAAGGGCTTTTTTCACCAATTTTCTTTTTCAGAAGTTCGAAAGAAAAGTACTAACTTTTTTCCTCCGCTTAGAGGAGAATTCTTCGTTGAGACAAGTGCTTTAGGGCTGACAGCTATAAAAACGTTCATTCACCCGTCGAATTTAGACCCAATTTGGTTTATTTGCTCTGGATTTTCAAACGATAAATGTAGTCATTAACGTTTAAAAAGAATATGTATATAACATCTATAGTTTTTGTTTGAATTATCTCAACATGCTACAATATAGGATCTATTATGCGAAGTTCCGCAATTGTAGAAAAAAAAAAAAAAAAAAAGAAGAAAAGAAACATTTCTCAATATTTTTTCTAAAATGTTAAATATTTTGAAAATTTTCGAAAGTTTTACAGATTTTTATTTTTATTTTCTTCAGTCCATTGTGTTTCAGTAATCACTAAAATATGATATTTCAGTGGCGGGAAGACATGATATTTTCAGCTATGTTGGATGATGTTGAAAATTGGGACTTTAGTCGTCCTGCACAGTAATTATGCGGGACAGATTTTGAAAGCTGGGACACCTGGCAACACTTATAATACAACACACGGCATTTCTCCTTTAAAATACTCTTGCTGTTTTTTTTTTTTTTTTCATCTGCTCTTTATCTGTCAGTCGCGACCGCACAAGAAACCACTCAATTCAAAGTATTTTAACAACTCGAGGTCAAAATACAACTGTCTCACAAACAGGCTACTGTTTCACAAAGATAGTGGTCATCAAACATCTACAGTGCAGATGAAGGACTTTTTTCACCAATTTTCTTTTTCAGAAATTCGAAAGAAAAGTACTAACTTTTCCCCCCCACTTTGAGGAGAATTCTTCGTTGAGACAAGTGTTTTAGGGCTGACAGCAATGCAAACGTTCATTCACCCGTCGAATATAGATCCAATTTGGTTTTTTTGTTCTGAATTTTCAAAAGACAGAGTGTAGTGATTAACTCTTAAAAAAGAATCTGTATGTAACGTTCATAGTTTTTATTTGAATTATCTCGATATAATACAGTATAAGACCCATTATACAAAATTCCGAAATAATAATTAAAAAAAATAATAAATAAACATTTTTTAATTTGTAATTTGTTCCTAAAATTTTAGAATTTCTGAAAATTTTCGAAAATTTTGCAGATTTTAAATTTTTTTCTTCACTTTTTTTCTTCAATTCAGAAGCCACTAAAATACAATACTTCAGCTGCGGGGAGACACGGTCTTCATCAACACTTTTCAATTATGTTGGATAATGTTAAAAATTGGGACTTTTGTCGTCCTGCACAGTAATTATGTGGGGCAGATTTTGAATTCCCAAAAATTGGGACACCTGGCAACACTTATAATACAACACACGGCATTTCTCCTTTAAAATACACTTGCTATTTTGTTATTTCTTTCATCTGCTCTTCATCTGTCGACCGCACAAGAAACCACTCAGTTCAAAGTATTTTAACAACTCGAGGTCAATCCATGACGGCAAAAATATAACTGTCTCACAAACAGGCTACTGTTTCACAAAGATCGTGGTCACCAAACCTCTACAGTGCGGATGAAGGGCTTTTTTCACCAATTTTCTTTTTCAGAAATTCGAAAGAAAAGTACTAACTTTTTTTCCCCGCTTAGAGGAGAATTCTTCGTTGAGACAAGTGTTTTAGGGCTGACAGCTATAAAAACGTTCATTCACCCGTCGAATTTAGACCCAATTTGGTTTATTTGCTCTGGATTTTCAAACAATAAATGCAGTCATTAACGTTTAAAAAGAATATGTATATAACATCTATAGTTTTTGTTTGAATTATCTCAACATGCTACAATATAGGATCTATTATGCGAAGTTCCTCAATTATAGAAAAAAAAGAAGAAAAGAAAAATTTCTCAATATTTTTTCTAAAATGTTAAATATTTTGAAAATTTTCGAAAGTTTTACAGATTTTTATTTTATTTTCTTCAGTCCATTGTGTTTCAGTAATCACTAAAATGTGATATTTCAGTGGCGGGAAGATATGATCTTTTCAGCTATATTGAATGATGTTGAAAATCGGGACTTTAGTCGTCCTGCACAGTAATTATGCGGGACAGATTTTGAAAACTGGGCCACATGGCAACACTTATCATACAACACACGGCATTTCTCCTTTAAAATACTCTTGCTGTTTTTTTTTTTTTTTTCATCTGCTCTTTATCTGTCAGTCGCGACCGCACAAGAAACCACTCAATTCAAAGTATTTTAACAATTCGAGGTCAAAATACAACTGTCTCATAAACAGGCTACTGTTTCACAAAGATCGTGGTCACCAAACATCTACAGTGTGGATGAAGGGCTTTTTTCACCAATTTTCTTTTTCAGAAATTCGGAAGAAAAGGACTAACTTTTTTTCCCCCCCTTTGAGGAGAATTCTTCGTTGAGACAAGTGCTTTAGGGCTGATAGCTATACAAACGTTCATCCACCCGTCGAATTTAGACCCAATTTGGTTTATTTGTTCTAGATTTTCAAAAGACAGATGTAGAGGCGTATTGCAATCCAAACTGTTTATTTTCTGATTTACTTTTAAGTTCATTTTTGCTCTCAAACGCATCAAACTGGCAAATTCTCTCATTTAGAAAATGCATAATATGCCGAGCTTATCAATTTTTCGATAAATGCAGAAAATATTGAAAAAAAAAAAAAAAAAATGCTGTCAAAGTTTTGAACCGAATTTACCGAAGCGGTGGATCTGGGAACGAAAAAAATGGTCATTCTGAGAAAATAATTGTTTATAAATCAAATTCTATTTAACATAGGGAAAAATGAAATCACACAGCCGTTTATACATCTCTTCAAAAATCATCTGAGCATGTTTCATGTTTTTACTTTTAAAGATGAGTCTGAAAATGTATTAGATAATTTAGAGTTGTTGAATGTAAACAAATATATTTTCAAATACACCGTTAAAAATAATCTGCATTAACATCTATTTTTTTTAATAATCTCAGAATACGATTGGGTTTAATTTAATTAAAATTGAGCGTTTATACAACACAAGATAATAATTCCAAGTACCACAGATAATTGACCAGTTATTGATACTTGTGGAACCGTTAGGAAATGATATGGTAAAATTTAAAAGTTCTTTTTGTAGACAGCGATGTAATCGTAAAAATGTCTGGGTCATATATCTGCACAGGCCGGAAAATTGCCCCAACCGTATATGCATTCCACGGTAGGCGGAAAAAAGCATCTCCGGAAAAAAGCGCACGGAAAAAAGCGCCCCGGAAAAAAGCGTCCCCGGAAAAAAGCGTCCCTGGAAAAAAGCGCACCGGAAAAAAGCGTCCCTTTTTACAAATCACATATTTAAATAAGTCTGATAATAGTGATAATAGTGATAACACTAGAGTGAGACGGTTTTATGAAATTTGAGCATCCTTGCTCTCTCGGGACTGAGATGGGCGAAGGTTGGGGGGGGGGGGGGGGCTTTAAAAGTTATCTCAAAACCTGTTATTGCCTCAATGGAAAAAAAATGTAGGATACGAAAAAAAGATTATAAACACTAGGTACTTAAATGATTTTTTTTTAAATTCAGTCTCCCTTATTCTTCTGTGGTGGTGGTTGGGGGGGGGGGGGGAAGGGGAGAGGGCGATTGTCTACAAACTCTGAATTTACTCATACTCTTACATTATTTTTTTTTTATTATTTATAATTTGATTATTTATAATTTAAATTATACATAATTAATTTATATATTATATGATTATTATTTTTATTATTATTATCAAACTAGCATACCCAGCCCGCTTCGCCGGGCTTAATTTGAAGGTTTATTTAATAATTTATGTGTATGGTACGCTTCTCTCTCAGCTCGCGACGGATCCCCCGGTGACTCTCCCCGGACCATCGGCACTCCACGTGCGTCGGGTGAGCGTCAGAACAAACTTTCAGCATATACATATGGGTGGTTGTACTTGAATGCACAGACCTGCGCGTTTTTTTCTATCTTGCTTTTATACCTCTGGACCGAGTTGGCGCATTGCCAAGATTTGCTTCCTCTGGACCGAGTTGGCGCATTGCCAAGATTTGCTTTCGCCTGTGCCTCAATTATCCTCAGAATTCCTTTTATATATATAGATTACATATTAATATTTTATTGCATTTTATATTATATATTTATACTTATATAATACATATTAATTATTAATATATTAATATAATATATTAATTGTAAATAATTAATAATATAGTTAATAGATTAATAATAATAATAATAATAATAATTTATAATAAATAATTTATAATAAATAAATAATACATAATTATAAATTAAATATAAAATTAAATTAAAAAAAATAAAAAAAATGTACAAATAAATATTATTAAATATTAAATATTATACTCATTAACAAAAATTTATTTAAAAATGATAATACTTTATTAACTCATAGTTATATCAACTCATATATATATTTTTCATTCAGCCAATCTTGTTCTTCTGTGGGGGCGGGGGGGGGGGGGTGAGCCTACAAACTCCAAATCTATCATTGCTTTAGACGATAACATTTTTTCGGAATGTTTTTTAGAATTTAGGGAAAAAAGTGACTGGAAAAACAAGAGCGCAAAAAGTGACAAAGAATTGATAAATATTGAACTTGTGGATAAATAAATGATAAAAACTAAAGTGGTAAAAACAAATGTCTCATTTATATCATTCTCGTAGGACAGCGGTTCCCAACCTTTAATACGCGTACCCTTGGGGATACGTAGCGAGATTGCTGGAGGTATATGACAATAGTATCAGTAATGGCAGGTGATAAAATATCATTTTTTAAATAAATTCTTGTTAATGTGTAGATTTTTTAATATTTAATTTTATATATTTTTACACTTATTTTTATTATGTCCTATAAGTTAATAAAATATTATCATTTTTAAAATTAATTCTTGTTGATGAAACTAGATTTTTAATATTTAATTTTATTTATTAATACATTTATTTTTAATTTTATATTTAATTTATATTTATGTATTATTAATTTATTACTTATTTATTATAATTTTTTTATTCTGTATTATTATTATATTATATTAATACATTTATTATTACATATTATGTTATATATTATATAAATATAAATATATAAATGTAATATAAAATATAATAAAATATTAATATGTAATTTTATAATAAAAATAATCAAATTATAAATAATATTAAAAAAAGAAATATAAGAGATATATTTCAAAGTTTGTAGATACCCTTTCCCCTCCCCCCGCCCCACTCCACAGGAGAACAAGGGACACTGAATTAAAAAAAATCATTTAAGTACCTAAAGTTTATTATCTAGTTCTTCGTACCTTACAATTTTTTTTCATTAAAGCAATGACAGGTTTTGAGATAACTTTTAAAGCCCCTCCCCCCCCCCCCGCCCATCTGAGTCCCGATAGAGTAAAGACTTAAATTTCATAAAACCGTCTCAATCTAGTGTTTATATTCTAAGATTAACCATGTGTACTATTATCAGACTTATTTAAATATGTGATTTGTAAAAAGGGACGCTTTTTTCCGGTGCGCTTTTTTCCGGGGACGCTTTTTTCCGGGGACGCTTTTTTCCGGGACGCTTTTTTCCGTGCGCTTTTTTCCGGGGACGCTTTTTTCCGTGATTCGCATTCCACAACATTCGGACAACTTTTCTCTGAAGAGTCGGGCCGGGCCGGCTTGGGTTCTGGTCTATCTTTTCTCCGGAAGGATCGGGTCGGGCCTGATTATTTTTTTTCTGTAATGAGCCGAGACTGGTTTCATTCCTAAATCTTCACCTTCACGGCACAAACTTTTCAGTCCTACTTTTGACCCAGCGTGAAAATCATGATCTCGGTGTAGTCTGGTCCAATCAAAAGTCAGAAAATTAGGCAGGCTCCAAAAACTTTTGCAAAAAAACATACATTTTTAAAAATCGCCATTATTCTACGCAATTAAAAATTAAAAATTACTTTTTTTGTAAAGAATAATAAATACGCTTATTAAAATATAACTAAATTAAAATACAGTAAACCATGTGGAAAATAACCTACCAATGACAGGTTCCTGTTACAAATTGAAAAACGTGTTGATCGATGCAAAATGAATATAATGATATGTAGGAAAAGAATATATAATAGATTTACACTTGCTAACAAGGGAACTTGTTTATAACGCATTTTTTCTTTTTTCTTTGCAATTCCGTCTTAAAAGATTTTACTGCATAGCCTTTTTCAGATTTATAACAGATTTAACACATGAAATATGGATTAACTATATTAATGATAACTGAACCATTTGCATACAAGAAATAGAGATTCATTTAAATATGTATATATATATTTTGCAGCCTGCGGTACTTCTATAAATGTAAAGATTATAGACATAAAAAAAGACTAAATAAGCATTTGTGGTTAGAACTCTTCGTACGAGACGGATTTTTAACCGAAACAACATAATATGTTTTGTAGAAATTCACTCGGGCCGAGATTTTAACTTTTTCCGGGGCTGCGCCGGTCTAACTAGGGAACTGCAAGAAGTGTAAGTCACCGATTTCGACGAAAGTGGTATCGTTGGAAAGATCTCATCAAGAGCAGTAAAAAACTCAATGGAACTACCCGTCACAAATCAGCCGTTTTCGAGATATCCGACAATTTATGTCGCGTTATTAGTGCATACTTAATGGGGGACCGTAAAATTTTTAGTCTCGATTTTAACGAAAGTGGTATTGTTAAAAAGATATCATCATGAGGGAGAAAAAACTCAATAGAACTACCCGTCGGAAATGAGCCATTTCCGAGATATCCGATAATTTATGTCACGTGCCAGTGCGTACTGTTCTAGTGCACACTTAATGGGGGACCGTAAAAAATTGTTTTCTTGATTTTGATGAAAATGGTGTCGTTGCAAAAATATCATTGTGAGAAGTAAAAAACTCAAAGGAACTAACCATCTAAAATGAGCCTTTTTCGAGATATCCGACAATTTATATCACTTAATGCAGTTTCCCAGCAGTGTGTATTAGCAATGTCACACAAATTGTCGGATATCTCGGAAATGGCTCATTTCCGACGGGTAGTTCTATTGAGTTTTTTCTCCCTCATGATGATATCTTTTTAACAATACCACTTTCGTTAAAATCGAGACTAAAAATTTTACGGACCCTTATTAAGTATGCACTAATAACGCGACATAAATTGTCGGATATCTCGAAAACGGCTCATTTGCGACGGGTAATTTCATTGAGTTTGTTACTGCTTTCGATGAGATCTTTCCAACGATACCACTTTCATCAAAATCGGTGACTTACACTTCTTGCAATTCCCTAGTAAAACCAAACTTTTAGCTGCTATACCGAGCCGGGCCGGATCAATAATTTTCTTTTACCGTCATGGTTCGGGCCGAACTTTTAATTTTTGTATCGGCCCTGGTTGATTTTTTTTTTTTTTTTTTTTTTTTTTTTTTTTTTTTTTTTTTTTTTTTATGAGTCCGGCCGCTCCGGTCCTTTCGGTTCGGCCCATGCAGACCTCTACCACGGGTATATGTTATAGAGATAGAGATTATACACAAGATGATATAAACACTACAGCTACGAAGGAGTATGGCGTTATTTTGAAAATATGCTGTGTATATCACCATAATTTCTACTGTTTGTAGACAGTCATAGAAGGCGTATTTCTTTCGAATACTTAAAGCTAAACATTTTTAACTCAAAACTTTACATTTACCCCTATTCTCAAATTTCACATTAGCCCCTTTGGGATGAGCTACGCTTATGCATGCTGTAAAAGTTGCTCAGAATCTTTATTTATCCCCACCAGTAAAATTTTGCTCTAAAATTTACCTTATTTAATCGGCGCATTTTTTCAATTTAATGATCCACAAATTTCCGTTTTTAAAAACCAGTGACAAAACATTAAAAATTTCGTAAAAGGTTCCCGTCCCGAAAGGGTTAAGACTAGTAAAGTTGAATTTGGCAAATTTATTCCTGCTTTTCAAAAATGAGCTATAATCCTATATTTTGTATTAAAAGTAATTGAAATGCCCAGCTATTCCGACAGAATCTTATTGCATATTACTTGCATATTAAGACTGTAGTAAAGTTGAATTCGGCAAATTTGTTTCTGCTCTTCAGAAATGAGCTATAATCCTATTTTCCATTAAAATTAGGCTTATTAAAAATATCCGGGCTCGTCGACGGAATTTTATTGCATATTAAGACTGGTAAAGTTGAATTCACCAAATTTGTTTCTGTTCTTCAAAAATGAGCTATAATCCTATATTTTGTATTAAAAGTAGGTTTATTAAAATACCCAGCTATTCCGACAGAATCTTATTGCATATTAATTGCATATTAAGACTATAGTAAAATTGAATTCGGCAAATTTGTTTCTGCTCTTCAGAAATGAGCTATAATCCTATTTTCCATTAAAATTAGGCTTATTAAAAATATCCGGGCTCGTCGACGGAATTTTATTGCATATTAAGACTGGTAAAGTTGAATTCAACAAATTTGTTCCTGTTCTTCAAAAATGAGCTATAATCCTATATTTTGTATTAAAAGTAGGTTTATTAAAATACCCAGCTATTCCGACAGAATCTTATTGCATATTAATTGCATATTAAGACTATAGTAAAGTTGAATTCGGCAAATTTGTTTCTGCTCTTCAGAAATGAGCTATAATCCTATTTTCCATTAAAATTAGGCTTATTAAAAATATCCGGGCTCGTCGACGGAATTTTATTGCACATATTAAGACTGGTAAAGTTGAATTCACCAAATTTGTTCCTGTTCTTCAAAAATGAGCTATAATCCTATATTTTGTATTAAAAGTAGGTTTATTAAAATACCCAGCTATTCCGACAGAATCTTATTGCATATTAATTGCATATTAAGACTATAGTAAAGTTGAATTCGGCAAATTTGTTTCTGCTCTTCAAAAATGAGCTATTTTCCATTAAAAGTAGGTTTATTAAAAGTATCCGGGCTCGTCGACGGAATTTTATTGCATATTAAGACTGGTAAAGTTGAATTCACCAAATTTGTTTCTGTTCTTCAAAAATGAGCTATAATCCTATTTTGTATTAAAAGTACACTTATTACCCTTTAAGCGTCCTGCAGAATTTTACATGGAAGTTTAATGATTCATAAAATAATAGTTACGGAAAGAATTGATGTGAATATTTGTACTTTATAATCTTAGATATTTATTTATCATATGAAACTCAAAATAATAATAATAATAATAATAACATTAATATTAATCTTGAGCTAAGAAAAGCCTTTGATTTCAAAAAGTACGTGACGGAAAAACCCGGTTAGGCCGCTTAAAGGGTTAAAATACCGGTGTCGTTTTGCGGGATTTTATTCCATATTATTAACTGCATATTAAGACTAGTAAAGTTGAATTGGGCAAATTTATTTCTGTTCTTCAAAAATGAGCTATAATCCTATTTTTTATTAGAAGTTTTCTTATTATAACGACGGGCTCGTCCTTTATCCACGGAATGAATTAATTACCAAGAAATGGCTTCACCTCAACTTTAACATTTGAAAATATAACTGGAATCTTTAAATAATAATAATAATGTGAAATTTTGATGTGTTTTTTCATTAAAACTGATTAAGTATATAGGTAGTTTTTTATTTGTGAAATATTTACAAAAATAATCAGATTAATTAACCTAATCTAATCTTATGGAAATATCACAAGTCTTATCAAAGCAATGTATTTAAATGTATTATGATCCGATCCACTCTGTTAATAAAAAAATTCGCATTTTTTTTTTTTTTTTTTTTTTTTTTTTTTTTTTTTTTTAAGACATGCTTCTGAAATTGATAAAGAAAATCCTCACTTATTAAAAATATTTAACTTCCATTGTTGCTCTATTCTATGATTTTATCTAAATTTGATCAAGCAGAGTATATTGTGGGGAAAGAAAAAAACTCTTTTTTTGGACACAACCAGTCACCAAACATCGACAAAGCGGATGAAATGTTTAATTCTTCCACAAATTTATATTCTCTAAAATTCGAAAAAGAAGTGATTTTTCTTTTTTGAGAAGAAATCTTTATGAAGACCAGTATTTAGGATTGACAGCTGTACAACAGTTCGTTCATTCACCGTAGAATTTAGACACCCAATTTGGCCTGTTTGCTCTTTTCGGCTTTTCTAAAGACAGCTGCATGGTGATTAAATCTTGAAAAGTATCCGCATAAAACGTATGGAGTTTTTTTATTTGAATTCTCTCAACATAATATTGAGTTTTTATATAATTAAAAGGCGAGGTTTGTACAGCAGGACAGCAACCAGACAAAGTAGGTCTGGAACGTTTAAAGGTTGATGACACTTGTCTTTCTATCTTAACTAGGGATGTAGTGGAGGGTATACGGGGGCATACGCCGTATACCTTCTGGATTTTTTAAAGGAACACCGTATACCTTTTGTTTCTCACGAAAGCTATAGTATACACACTCTAGGGTATACCCTCTGCTTAGAGAGTATATCCTCTGTTATTTTTACGATTACACCCCTGATTTTAACTAGCGCGGAAGATCGAGCTAAGCTGGGTTAAAATTAGTTTTGTATTCAACTTGAAAAAACAATACATTTTAATTGTATTATTGATAGAAAGCCTTTTATTTTATGACAGTATCTGTGCCAAGCATTCATTTTGGCATTGGTAATTTTGTAAATCAGTTTTCTTGCCAATGTCGTCAATTTTCCGGCAAATTCGGCGGAATGTTGCCAACTTTGCGACTTCGTTCACTGAAAACTTTTTACAACTTAAGAGCCTACGAGTACCTGAAAAAGACCCGGATGATAATGTTAAGTCTATGGAAACGTTATTTTGAAATATCTTGCTCAAAATTTGATATTTTTTGAACTTCTTCTTCTTCTTTTTTTTTTTTTTTTTTTTTTTTTTTTTTTGCATTGGATAGCTGAGGAGTGAATTTTACAAAAATTATGCATTTTTACTCAGAACTAAATTTAGATACTAAGACATCATTTTACTTTAATTTTAAACTAAGATATATTTCTAAAATAAAGATAAAATGATATACAAGGCCACGCAAAGAATTGAATACATGGCCGTCTATGGATGATATAATGTCTGAACTTAAAACTACTGAAGTGTGATTTCAGTAGTTCAAAGAGTGTTTAAGTTTTAATTCAATCTTAGTTGATAAGTAGAGTGTATATAAAGATAGTAAGTAAAATACAGGGTTTTACAAAAGTATTCAAGTGTGCGTCCGTTTGTTTGTATAAATTGCTGAAAGTGAAAATTAAAACGACCATACGTTTAAAAAACTTTCCAACATAGTGAAAAATTGTTTGTAAGACCATCTGACCACCTGTCTGTCTAAACTCGAATTTACGTTAGTATAGTTGGATTGCTTTGTAATTGAATCGTATTATTGAAATTTATTATGTCATATTCGCTATTAAAAATGAAGTATGTAACGTTTATAGTTTATTTACAGAGATACTTAAAAGTATTTCATTACATTGTGGTCTATGGTGCAATGTCGTAATTATACAAATACGTAGCACCTAAAGTCGCCGTCTGGTCCATTCATCTGTTTGTCTGTCTGTCCGCATATAACAGCGCAAAAACTACCAAGCTGAATGGTCTGGGAATAATAAAAAAAAAAAAAAAAAAAAAAAAAAAAACAGTGCAAAATTTTGTCGAGTAATTTGAAATTTTATGAAAATCGAGTCAAAACTAAATAAAAGTTTTCTTCATTCTATCAAATCCTATCATACTTGAATAGCTCAATGATATCTCATGATAGGTTGAACGCACCTCATTTGCATTCGTTTGACGCACAATTTCCTACTTGTTTTAATAGTATAGATGTAGCAAAGTGAAAGTATTATTTATTATTTGATCGCCTTTATTTGCAGATTATAATTAAGAAGGATTGAAACAATTCCCCACTGTTCTTTCGATGCTAGAGACGATGTGTTCATTCGAATTTGTTAATGTTATCGGTTTAAAAGCAGAATATGTAAGGCTCTGAGTTTTGTAAATACTAGGGGGCTCTGTAGCTCGTCAATCCTCCATCCCGCCTTTAAAAATCGGTTAATTTGATCGGCTTTATCCTTTTATCTACCGACGGTACTTATAAGTACCATTAAAATTATTTATTATAAAATACTTTTAATGCGTCAATTAGTTGTAATACTGTTTAGAATTAAATGCAGATACAGGGGCGTAAATCCCGGGGGGGTTTGGGGGGGTGCCACACCCCCCCAAGAAGAAATCAGTCGGAAAAAGTATGTTTAGTCGGAAAAAAAAGTGGTATTAACCTATAAAAACTTATAAACTGGAAAAACGGAAATATCACTCGGAAAATTTCCCGTTCCATCGGAAAAGGCATGTTTAGTCGGAAAAAATAGTTTTACGTATTAACATATAAAAATTTATAAGTTGGAAAAACGGAAAAATTCTTATTCGATCGGAAAAAATGGTATTAACCTATAAAAGTTTATAAATTGGAAAAACGAAAATATCATTCGGAAAATTTTCCGTTCCATTGGAAAAGGAAGGTTTAGTCGAAAAAAAAAAAGTATTTACGCATTAACCTATAAAAATTTATAAATTGGAAAAACGGAAAAGTCAGTCGGAAAAATTCTTGTTCGATAAGAGAAAATGGTATTAACTAATAAAAACTTATAAATTGGATAAACGAAAATATCATTCGGAAATTTTTCCGTTCCATCGGAAAAGGCATGTTTAGTCGGAAAAAATAGTATTTACGCATTAACCTATAAAATTTATAAATTGGAAAAGCGTAAAAGTCAGTCGGAAAAATTCTTGTTCGATCAGAAAAAATGTATTAACTTATAAAAACTTTAAATTGGAAAAATGAAAATATTATTCGGAAAATTTTCCGCTCCATCGGAAAAGACATATGTTTAGTCAGAAAAAATAGTATTTACGCATTAACCTATAAAAATTTTTAAATTGGAAAAACGGTAAAGTCGGTTGGAAAAATTCTTGTTTGATCGGAAAATAAGGTTTAGCCGAAAAAAAATATTAATCTATAAATATTTATGAATTGGAGTAATACATTTGTAGTTTTTAATTAAATAAGAAAAACAAGTTAGATCTAGGAAAACCTATAAAATTTTATTCTTATTCGGATTTATTTCCCCTTGCAGTTTCTAATTAGAAAAATAAGAAAAAACAATTTAGAACGAAGAATACATAAATTTATTCTTAGCCAGAACTATTATTAATTAATTTAACTAACTGGTAATTTACAAATTACTTTAATTTACTAATTAATTAATGTAACTTATTAATATATAGGATTTTATTTTTCTGATAAAACTATTCAGAAAATTTTTGATTTGAGGAATATTATATAATCGGAAACCTTGATATGACGAAAGAAAATATTTATGTACATATTCTAGCAATGTTAACGCTATTTGTAATTGCGATATTTTGAATGAAATCTTGATATTCCGAATTTTTTTCTGCGCCATTTGATTTAGAGATATCGAAATCTACCTGTATTTATTTACTGTCGGAAAGTTTTTAATTTAGTTTCGGAATTTTAAGATATACTGATTGAAATTAAATATATATATATATATATATATATATATATATATATATATATATATTAAATCTAAACTTTAAATTTAGTTAGAAATATGTATCATGGAATTTTGGTGGTATCAGATGAAAATTCAAAACTTAAATACAAATATTTGGTATTTTTCCATATCAAAATCTAGATATTTTCCATTCTATACAAATTTTACCTTTAATTGAAAATAATTATGGTTTTATTTTTTCCGACTAACTAATTATGTGTTTTCTTTTTCTTTTTTATTTAAAAAAATTAAATTAAAAATGTGAAATTGTTTTTATTTACTTTTTTTACATAATTTGTGATTGATTTTTAAAAGTGCTTGAAAATTTTATATGATGCATGATGAAAATTGAAAATACCCGAATACTTCGAGCTTTTATCTTGAAATAATCTGGATATTTTACAGTCTATACGAGTTTACTTCTCTCAGAAATAATACGTTCGTTTTCTTTTTTCCTGGATCAATTTTATTCGATTTTTTCAAAATTTTTATCATTACTACTACATTTTGTTTAGTCAAAAAAATGAGGGGTAACACCAAATTGTTGTGCTGATTTAAAATTTATCGTTAGAAAGAATTAAAACTTAAAATAAGAAATCTCGTATTTTTGAGATATTTTTGTCTCTAAAATATTCCCCCAAGCAAGAGATTTCAATTTTACTTAAAAACCCACTAAAGAGGTTTTAACTGATTGCTAAAAAATAGAGAGACAGAACGTTGTTTTCTCTTCAACGTAAAGCTTGGACACCTAGACGAATGGGCGCTGAACTTCCCGCCGTATGTGTCAGTTTCAAAACAAAATGCGCCAGCATTAACTCTTTGTTTAAACCGTTAGTATTCTGGCTCATAGTACGAAATCACTCAATTAAAAAGTGTTGATATGAGAATATTTTGGTATATAGTTAATTCAATATTTTTATATCAGTTATGCCTCCACCTAAATGTAAGTGACGAAAAATGCAATGTGGGTTATGTAATTCCATTTTCGATAGTGATTACAGGATACACATAATAAACAAAAGAATGCTGATAAAATTTCAGCCCATATACATATAGTTTTGCATTGCTGGGGCTCTAAAAAATCCTTTTAAAGTGAGTAAGCTACTTTATTACAAAATATTTTAGATATATAAAATGTGTAAATAACTGAATTGTTTTCATAATTAATAATGATTTTGTTTTTGTTTTTGTTTTTGAGTGGGCAAATAAATTATTTAATAATTTGTAAAAAAATGTATTGTTATTCGATGCATATTAATTTTTTTAACAGTTAGTATCGCAATTTCCGACTTTTTGCTAGTTTTTTTTCAAACTGGTGATGACAAGCTAGTTATTATTTAAATTTCATGAATCATCATTATTTTTAACTATATTTTTTCTTTCAATATATTTGCCTTCTTTTTTGCCAGTCATTTTACAATTTGCAATCAATATATTTAGCATTATGCACGAAGTTAAAACTGTAGTATAGATCTTTTTATAGTTTATCAATTTTATTTCATTAATATTTTAGAGTAAGTACTTTAATAAATTTTGCCTACATTGCTTTTTATTTTTATTATCTCAAGGTTCAACAACTAAGAAAGTTAATTTATTTTTTGAAGTTCAAATGTCAATATATGTAAAATGTTCTATATTTTTAAAACTTTGTTATAGTATAGGTATAATTTTGTCTCATTGCTTAAAAATATTTTGATTATTATTTTATTGATAGATTTTTGTGTGTGTGTGTGTGTATAGATAAGAATCAAAATTTAATCATTTGAAACTTGAAAATAATTTCGGCCTTGGGGGAGGATAAAACGATGCAACTTTTGACTGTTTAATGCTAATCGATGATTAAATCATTCTTTAAACCTCTTCTGCAATTTGAAAATTTTAAAAGACATTTCAACTTTACTATACATTTTTTTTCTTTATTTAGTGCCTGATGTAAATGTGTGTGTGGGGGAGGGAAGGGGGGTCGACGAAAAAAGGAACCAGGATTTTACTTCTGATTTATGCATTTCGTTTACTTGTTTGGCATTTTGTGCATGTTTTCACACAGAGACAGGGCAGCAAAACTATGTACTCTACTTAATTGCTTTATTTATTTTTTAAAAAAAGGAATAATTTGAAAACCCAATGAATTCGCAACTGAAAGCTTATATACTTTGTTTTAATAATTTATTTTTATATATCTATATATTGCATCTAATATATTTATATGATTGTATCTAATTATATATTTTAACTAATGGCAGAGCAATTGTGGGCGGTTCAAATAGTAGAGATATCTATACATATATAAAATAGTTTGTCCTGACTGATAGATAATCAACGCTCAGCCGTGGTATCGCGCGTGCTTGCGAGTCGAAAGGTTGCTGGTTGAAATCCAACCTCTGCCTGTTTTTTTATGCATTTTTGTATTTTTACACGTTACAAATTTTAAGTATTTTTACTGCAAAATTGCTGCAGCTTTTGATATTTTCTTAATAAATTACATTTACATTTTTTATTTTTTTCATGAAAATGTATTTTTTTTTTTCTGCAATTTTTAAACTAATATTTCTATTGACAAAACTGCAAAACTAATTTACTCCTAGAACTTTTTTTTTTATTAATTATTATTTGAGTTTTTTATTTTAAGCACAATCCTGAAATAATGATTTTTCTTTTTCCTATCGCTTTTTTATTTTATAGCATTTTAAATGAAAACTTGCCCTTTTTGTACAAATAATACAAAATAATTTTCGGGTGCAATTTTTCAAACGTCTTTAGTACACTGAAACCTCCAAATAAGGGACACTCTGAATAAGGGTCACCTCTATTTAAGGGACAAAACTTCCGGTCCCAGTCCCTTAATATAGGACGTGTAATGTATTTACCTCTGAATAAGGTACACTCTATTTAAGGGACACTTGAAAATGATATTAAAGGGACTGGTTTTTGAATTTCAGATAATGAAGTAGTCTGTGATGAAAACTAAATACAGATTTTTGTGAACTTATCAAACAGATAGACAGTCATGTTGATACAGAGGCATACAGCATAATTAACAATCATTTATTTACCCAAAATTCTGATTCAAGATCAGTGCGTTATCCGCATTGAAAGTAATACTGAAAATTGTGAGAATGATTCTGAAAAGGGAGAATAAAAGAAAACTGTGAAATAAAGAATTTTACAGATGATTTTAGGCTACTCTCAAATCCAAAAAAGGCCACTTTTAAGACATAAGTTTCAGTTTATTTTTATTCAGAAATGCCTGAAACTAGGAAGTATTGATGTTCAGAAAATGTGTAATCAAGCAGTTCTTTTCTTTTTTTTGGGGGGGGGGGGGGGTGGGGCGGGCAAATGTTATAGTACTTTCAGAATATATTGTCAAAGTGGGCGTTTTGAAATAAATTTCCACGTGGAAGAATAATAACTACTCAAGAAAGGGTAAAAAACAAATGTCTGTGTCACATGATCAAAATCGTTTATAACTCAATAGATAGATTATTTACCGAAAAATTGAAAACACAGTTCAATTCCAGATCGCTTCCATAGTCAAGCGTTCCAATTTTAATTGTGTCAAACATTTTCTACTTACTGAATAGAGCAGTTGAGAGATTTCGTGCCTTAAAATATGCAAAAAAAAAAATGAATACTATTTTTTTCTTTTTTTTTTTGTAAATACAACTGGCAATAAAGAACTAAAATTCATAAGTATGGTAAATGAACACTTGAAAGGTTTGTACTGAAAAATTGTGATTTGTAAAACAATTTCTCTTGATTGATTATTTCAAATAAATTTTTTTTAAATGTTTTAATATTTTTTGCATGTGCACAGTTTGCATAAAAAATACAAATCAAGAATTCTACAAATCATTTAATGATTTAATAATTAATTGAAAATTTTAATTATTATTATTTTTTTATTTATTTTTTATTTTTATTTATTTATTTATTTATTTATTTATTTTGCCCGATTAAT
This sequence comes from Maratus speculifer, assembly GCA_964019185.1. Classification (NCBI taxonomy): domain Eukaryota; kingdom Metazoa; phylum Arthropoda; class Arachnida; order Araneae; family Salticidae; genus Maratus; species Maratus speculifer. Next base: position 249,921,339 of record OZ025301.1, read on the forward strand.
GTAATTTATACAGTTTGGGTACATTTAAATTTCACCTTTTATGCTTTGTTATTTTTATATCTTTCTTAACGATTAATTAAAAACAATATAAAAAACTCCGAATAAGGGACACCTCTATTTAAGGGACAAAAAATCTGGTCCCATAGGTGTCCCTTATTTGGAGGTTTCACTGTATTAGATTATTCAAGTAATGCGCATCTTCGAAAGAATAATAAAATATTAATGCAGTAATGTTAAAATGCAAGTTCTTACCCGTTATCCAAATTTTCAATTTTCCAATTTTCTGTAAATACATTTATCTTCAAAGTTCAACCTCAACATAAGTTATCGTTTGCACAAATAAGAAATGACAGATTACATTTATTTTTATTACAAATCAAAACACTCTTTCTCTGATTCAACTGAAATCGTCTGTTAATGAGATAAAATTTGCAATACATATGAAAATACTTTTTTTAATCGTCTGCTTTCCTCCGTAATATCAGAATAAATGAAGATTTCTTTTTATTGATCTTATATTTACAATTGTACAAATGATGATTAAACTTTTTTTTAACTTATAATATATTTTTAAACATATTTATGACGAATTAAGTATTTAAGTAATATAAATTATATTAAATGCAGTATTAAATTATCTAAAAATCCATGCACAATATTGTGTAATACACATTTGAAAAGAAAAAAAGTGAGTGAATAATCTAAAAATATTAATATTTAAAGTAGTGGAAATTTTAAAATATTGAAATGTTCTTATACTTTTTCAAAATTTTAATTGAATACGAATTGTTATTTATTTATTTGTTGCAAAATGTAGTTTTAGTTGAACTCTGAAGTGCAGTCAGTTCACCATATTTAAAAATAATAATAATAAAATGTTGACAAAGTAAACTGTCCTCTTCAGAAAATATCAAAAGGTTCAAAGCTGTAGAATTTTCAATTCTGCTTATAATTTGCGAAGTGTAAACAATATAAAAATAAGTAAAAAGCTGAGGACCGATTCGAACCCGCAACCTTTCGACTCATAAGCTCGCGTGCTACCACGGCGCCACGGATTCCCATGCAGAACGTACACTAATAAGTATTTGAAATATACGCTGAACTTTGACCCCCAATTTCTCAAAAACCAAGGCCCATTTGAAGAAACCTTTTCACCAGAATAATTAGTGATATGACCCCTACTACATACTTGGAAATCATCAAAATCTGTGCTCACCATGTTTGGTGCTCCCCTTGTAAGTCATAATTATCTTGAGAATTATGATATAATATTTGGTTTCTGATATTAATTTGCTTACAATATTCCGTTAACTGTCATCTCTTAACTGTTAGCGAAGTGAGATTGCAAATTTGAATTTTTTTTTTTCTCCCACATGTCGGCGATTGTATAATGCAACTTTTTTTCACTTTGCTGATTCTATTATAATTGGTTTAATATATGTCTAGTATTTTTCATTGAATTGAATTTTGCATTTAAACGATTATTTGGGTAATTTAGAAATAATTTTTAAGTTTATCCTGATTTCAAATCAGAAATTAATCGTAATTAATGTGTCTATTTGGTATTACCTTTGACAACGAGCCAAATACCATATTTCCAATACTTTGTAATTGTTCCAATATTGCCAACTCCTCTTGTCTTGTTTTAGTTTGTTATTTTATGGGTTATTCTATATTCATTATAGATGTTAAATAGTAGTATTCTATAATGGTTATATATATATATATATATATATATATATATATATTAGTCCTCATTTTGGCCATAGTACTCGGAAATTTTCCTTCTTGGAGTCGGAAATTTAAGAGCCTACACCCCCCCCCCCCCTACGCGACTAGGGTGGTTTACGCCCCTGTGCAGATACTACATTACTTTATTTTGTTCCAAAAGCATTATTGGATGCACAAAACAAACATATTTTTAAAAGGATGATTTATTTTGTCTTTGTATCTTTTCAGCTTTCTTGGCGCTGAGGGAGGGGGATGGGGATTTTTCAATTCGGAAATATTTGTTTATATTCTAAGAACATATCATATTTGTACATTTTATAATTCTTCCAAATACTAAGAAAATAATTTAAAATAAGATTTGAGCGGGGTTATAAATATTGCACAAAATCCCTGTAAATTCAAATTTAATTAATTCAAAATCCTTCAATCCTTATAAAATCCTTCAAAAATGTATTAAATTATTATGTAAATATTTTAATTTAGTTAAAAAAATTATGTAAAATTCTTTAGAATGTAAAATTTTTATTAATTCATAATTCGGTAGATAAAGGGTTAAACAGTTTACAGAAAACTGAATTATAATTGGAAAAAAAAAAAACAAAAAAAAAACGGATATTTATTCTTTTCGGTTTTACGAAGGGGGTTTAAAAGGCCGAATCAGCTGTTGTTATTAGCTGTTTTCGCGTTTGATTAAATAAGATTATTTAAACATTTCAGAATCAGTTAATATGCAATTAACTTAGTCAACAAAGTCTTAGCTTCATGGTATTTTTTAACAATGCTATAAAGCAAAGGTTTAAAATAAGTTAATCTGAAATGCAACTTTTTAAATCCGGCATAATTTTTATCATTTTTTTTTTCTTTTTGTAATATTCACGCGGAGATATTTTTATCGTTTGAAAGAAAATAATATTATTTGAAATGTATATTGTGATTTATTGTGTTTAAAATTTGATGTATTTTTTCTTCATTTACGACTTTTAATGCATATTAATGAATATAATATTTTACTATTTTTCTGCCTTTAATAATTAATATTCCTTTAGTTTTAATTGAAAGTTTTATCTGTTTATAATAGACACATATCAATAAATTTTTAATTTGAAGAAACTTTTATTACCTGAGATGTTTTAATAGTTGACAACAATTTAAATAATTTTCTTTTCTAAAACATGTAAAAAAATCTTTCTCAAAATGCTGAAAATTTGAATTTAAAATGGAAATAAATCATCATAAAATAAGTCAAAAGAAAAAAAAGTGCATTCTGCACACCGGAAACTAACCGGAAACGTTGTTAATGTATAAAATGATCTTAAAATGATAAAATTTCTATGTATAATTTTTGCTCCTAAGGTACCCTGGGGTAATAACGCCACGTTAAGGTTCTACCAATTTTCACGGCTTAGTTTTAGATTGTATTTTTCAAACAAATATAGGATCTGATACAGCAACTCATTGACTATCTATATAAAATAAAATAATTTAACAGATATGTATTCATAAAATGTAATGGCGTTTTTTCTTGACCAATGCTATTTGGCGTTATTACCCACCTATATGGGTAATAACGCCATGCAAACAAAACTATGAAATAAGATGGAATAATTGCATGTAGACTGCCCAATTCTAAAAATACAAACTCTACAAACTTAGAAATTGACAAATTGCATTCTAAGCTATTGAAAATGTTCATTTTTTTGTGAAAGTGTAAGAAAAATAAAGGTGCGGTGTGTGTGTGTGGGAGGGGGGGGGGGATGAGGCAAAAGAATATCAGACCGTGAGCTTCTTTTTGCTTAAAAAGGACCGCTTAAATAGAATTATTAGAAACATTGCACAGTTTTAACTGTGTTTATTTGAATCAGTATTTAGGATGTAGCTAGATCACTATAGGGAATCAACCGGGGTATTAATGCCAAGGATTGGCGTTATTACCCCGGGATACTTATTGCGCAGTAAATCCTAAACTACAAATTATCTCGAGAAGATATCCAAAAACTTCTACAACAATTTGAAAGTACATGAAATACACTACAAATTTATGTAATAAACAAAATATTTCTGGATAAAAAATATAGTCTTCAGATCAAAAACCTTATCTCGCAAATTTTAGATCAAGCGTTAATTTTAGTTGCTTGTAAAAACAATAAGACCTAAAAATGAAACAAATTAACTTGAAGCTGTTTTTTGCGATTTATATGACTCAAAACCCTTCTGCGCAGAGCACAATGGTGTCATTTACCTGATTATTTCTTAATTATGCAAAATATAAGCACTTGGCGTTATTACCCCGCCTGGCGTTATTACCCCAGGGTACCTTATAATTTTTTTTTATGGAACGATTTTGTTCAACTTTAACATTAAATATGCCTTAAAGTAATTATTCTACTTAAAAACTGTCTACACCAGCGTGTTTATCAAACATTTCTCCTTAATATCAGCAATTTTTATATTTTTGTATGCAACAGCTCTCTTAATATTAACGAAGAAAGACCTCCGGTCACAAAAAATTCATAGTCAGTGGCAGTGACAACGGTAGTTACTTTTTTTTTCTTTTTAAGAAAGATATTATATTTTAAAGTTTCAAATAAAATTTTAAATAAAGTCTTATAGTTTTTTATGAAGTCCAGAGTATCCTTGTGCCACAAATACATAAATAAACTAACCTTTTACACATCATTCTACAACACTAATAGATTATTCGAGCAATGCCACCATCTGGCGAAATAAATAGAACTTCACATTATTTTACATAATTTGTGTGTGAACTAAAGATGAAAATAAGGAATTTTGCTTAGTGGCCACTGGCCGGTAGGTTGTCTTTTTTTAGTAGCCAGTTATTGGCTAGTGAGAATAATTTCTTTAGTAGCCAGTAAGTACATTTGAGTTACTGAATATTTAATTACAAGATATATACGAGCATGAGAATAAACTAAATAAATAATATATGAACTAGTTAAAAATATTTTAATTTATATTGTTTGGAATAAACTTGAGATACTAATTTCAAATCTATTTTAAATTAACAGCAAAATTATATGTAACATGCATATGTAGTTAGCTACACAAGTGCAACTATGCTTAAGTACTTGCGTAGCTAACGACATAAATAAACCCCAACCCTTTATTTTTTAATTATTTATCTAGAATTAAGATGTAACCCCCCCTCCCCCCCCCAAAAAAAAAATGTTTTTCCACCAACTAGCAGGTTTGATTTAAAAAAAAAAATGGAATTCATAGCAAATTTTCTAAAAAATAAAAAGGGGGGGGGGCTCTTATGAAATTAACATTATATGTTTTTTCCACAATCTTTTAACATAATGTGCGTTTTTTTCTTTTTTGCGATCTCTTGATAAAATTTGCGTTCGTTATCGCGACTTTTTTACGAAAATCGCATTCGTTTTCGAAACTTTTTAACGAAAATCGTGTTCGTTATCACGATTTTTTGACGGTATTGGCGATCGTTATCGCGACTTTTTGAACGGTATTCGCGTTCGTTATCGTGATTTTTTTGCAGCTAATTCGCATTCGTTATCGCGATTTTTTGACGGTATTCGTTTGTTATCGCGATTTCTTGACGGTATTTGCTTTTTGTGGGTTTTTTTTTTTTTTTGATAAAATTCACGTTTTTTGCGTTCGTTTTTACGTTTTTTGACGAAAATCGCGTTTGGTATCGTGATTTTTTGCCGATATTAGAGTTTGTAAACACAATTTTTTGACGGTATTTGCATTTGTTAATGCGATTTTTTGACGGTATTTGCGTTCATTATCGGGATTTTTTTCAGGCAATTCGCATTCGTTATCGCAATTTTTGACGGTATTCGAGTGTCATCGTGATTTTTTAAAGATATTTGCTTTTTTTTTTAAAATAAAATTTGCGTTTTTTGCGTCCGTATTTACGTTTTTTGACGAAAATCGCGTTTGGTATCGTGATTTTTTGCCGATATTAGAGTTTGTAAACACAATTTTTTGACGGTATTTGCATTTGTTAATGCGATTTTTTGACGGTATTTGCGTTCATTATCGTGATTTTTTTCCGGCAATTCGCATTCGTTGTCGCAATTTTTGACGGTATTCGAGTGTTATCGTGATTTTTTGAAGATATTTGCTTTTTTTTAAAATAAAATTTGCGTTTTTTGCGTTTGTATTTACGTTTTTTGACGAAAATCGCGTTTGGTATCGCGATTTTTTGCCGGTACTCGCGTTTCTTAGCGTGATTTTTTGACAGTATTCACGTTTGTTAATGCGATTTTTTATGGTATTCACTTTTTTGAGTGTTTCTTTGATTAAATTCGCGTTCTCCCATTCGTTTCTACGGTTTTCGACAAAAACCGCCTTCGTTTTCGTTGATTTTTTGAAAAAATACGCAGGTTTTTTTTACAATTGCTTTTTTTTTTTTTCAATTTTATAAAGATATTTACCTTTTTTTTCGCGATTCTTTGACGATATTTGCATTCTTTTTGCGATCCTTAGACGATGTCTTTTCACGATACTTACACGAAATTCATGTTTTTCCGCGATCTTGTCAAAATTCGCGGGCGCTTTTTTTCGCAATTCTTTTCACAAAACACCTTTTGGAGAATCCTGCATTTGGCCGGTACTTTCCACATTTTTAGTCGCCAGTTTTTCACATTTAGTCGCCGAGTGGCGACTGGCGAGTGCATATTTTCATCTTTAATGTGAACTCTTTGCAGGCAAAAAATAACGACTACAAATATCTCCACGAATAAATGTCAGATAGAAAACACCTTATATTATATTTCTCAGAATGGGAAGTAATCGAAAAAAAGACTGTAAAACAAGTTGACCTTACGGCTATAGACAAGTATAATTATCAGTAATGCTTGTTATACCTACCACATACATAATATTCCTGCACGTTTTGAAAGAAGAAAATATTTCAGACAGTAATTTTTTAAGGCTATTTATTCCACTTTATTTAATGGCAACAAGTGCTTATTTTGCGCAAGTTGACATTTATTGTTTTCATAGTTATAAATTATTTCTAGTTTAAGCGACTATTTTGAATTTTAAATGATGTTTTATCTAAGTATTTTTTGAGTACGTTCTTAATATAACATTCTGTTTGAAGACTTTTAAATTTTAATAGGTTGTTTGCTTGCATTTTAAATGAAATTTTGCTGTTTTAAATAAAAGCGTAGGCTGGCATTAATATAAAATGGGTCATTTTAAATTATTTTCTCGATATTTTATGTAAATATCTCCGAGAAAAATATATCTAGATGAATGCGGTAATGATAAGAGATTTATATAAAATGATAAAAAAAATTTGGTCTAGTAACATAAAATTTTTTACCCTCGATTAATTAACAATGTCCATTGCATATTTTAAGCTTGTTTCAAAATGTGGGCAATTGACCATTCCATTTTAAAATAAAAATGTGCAAGTTAACCCTTTGTATCACAGCATTGCATATCTGAAACATACCATAAAGTAAGTATTACTTGCATCTGAGGGAATATTAGGCTTTAAAAGACGATTGCATTTCTTGCTGATATCTCCCAACATAGCAGTTAATAAAAATTGTTCATAGAACTCCAACAGACGGCGATATTGAATTATTTTTTATGCCAGAGTTTTATCTATCATTTCAGCAGTTTTACATCTTTATCACAAAATTAAATTTCTGAAATTTTGTCAAATTAAAAATACTAGAGATGTAGGGGACATCGGAGTGGAATAAAATCTTTAAGGTTTGAAGCAAGTTTTTAGATCTAAGATACTAACCTTATCCTATATTAAGAAACCATTTCTTTATACATTTTAAAATATACTTTTGTATACGATTACGAAGTTGTAAAAAAAGTTAAGATATAATTAAAAAAAATTAAAAATAAAAATAACTCAAATAAACATTCTGCCCCATGCAAGGGACAGAATGGGGTGCAATGCTTTTTTAGAATATTATAGATTTTTTTTTTTTTTTTTTTTTTTTTTTTTTTTTGTGTGTGTGTGTGTGTGTGTGTTAAAACATCAACTTGACGCTACTCTTTCATTGCAATTACTCTTGAATGCTGTTTTTGTACAACACCTACGCTGTTTTCGTCGGTGTTGTAAATTCTTGATGCACGTAGGTATAACTTTAATCAATAAATCAATAAACTGGGAAACTGCAACGTTATTGAATTCCATTGCTATTATATATTTATATATATGTACTATTATGTATTTTTTTATATTATATATTGTTATATAAACGAGACACCGGGGCGGAACGGTGTACGCATTTCGTTCCGCCCCACATGTTAAAACTTGAAAAAAAAAATCACGTGACTAATCTCATACCATTGATGTTTCGATCATATTGCATTATCGAAAAATAATTTCAAAAACAGGATTAATTCAGTGGAATTAAAGTTAATTTGGGACAAAAAACGCAAAGACGACTTACGTTGCTTCTAAAATTTTTAAATATTACCGTAAGGCACACAAATTTTTGCTAAAAGTTGCCAAAGTGAGTTAACGAATTCCAGCAATCAGACAAACGCTACTCACCAACGTTTCCGCATGCAATTGAGGCTTGTAAGCTTTGCCGTGCTACTCTACTATCAGGAAATAAATGCCGTTATCCCATTCTACCTTGGTACCCACCCCTTTCCGCCCCGATCTGTCCTAAAAAAGCAGATTTTTAATGTAGTAACTTTAGCTCTTTAGAATTTTGTATTAGAAAATGGGCATTATTTATGCGGTATTTTTCTGTCTAACGCTTATGTAAAAAAAGTACATTTTAGCCAATAACTTTTATTTTTATTATTTAATATTTATATATTTATTTACGGGCTTAAAATGATGAATTCTAAAAATCTGAGTAAACATTTTTCAAATTGCAGTTCCTAAATCCTAGAGAGTTAAAATTTGTCACAGCAAACATAATGACTTAAAAACTTTGTTATATACAAACCTCCTAGTTTCGTACATAAAGCCGGTGTTATTCCCGTGATCACTAATGATAAAGTTTCCCCAAAATAAATCGAAATTTGTACTTGATAAACATATATGATAATATATCGGTATCATGAAAGCACATGCTTTAATCATATCGATCATATACAAATATGATTCATTTCATCTTGTGGTTGTGTTTAAATTTATGAAAGGTCCCACGCCAAATTTTAAGTAACTCAAAGAAAGTTGACTCATTGTACATGCTCAGACTGTCGCTGTGGATGTTGATTTCTATAATCGAATAGGTATAAACGCATATTATGAAATATCGAACTCGGGTACCCTATGCAAAAAATAAATAAATAAATAAATAAATAAATAAATAAATAAATAAATAAAAATAAATACAAATATTAAAATACAAGTGAGAAATCTGTAGATATTTCTCACATGGGTTTAACATTAGAGGTAGAGTTTTTTCGTATAACTAGTGTAAGCTTTTAAAAGTAGGGTTCAAGCTTCGCAACAGGCCGGTACCGTATGGGTCTATATGTCTATAACACAGCCAGTCGTGTTTTATCACTACGACATTACAATAATCACAAATGGTCGTAACATGAAAAGTGATCAAAATATAACTTTTTTTTTATTTCTTGCATTATGATTCTCCGATAGTCATCATTTCGTTACTCTACTGTGAAGCTACGAATAAATATTTAGTAATTTTGCAACTCGTCGTCAAATATGGGGTTTTGCATACCGCTCATCTTCCCCATAATGTGACAACATGGATGGAAATATAGATTTGCAGTGGCTTACATTTTTTTATGTTGTTTTTCAGAGTTGACTACAGCACAAAGTTTTAGTTTTGTTATTAAAAAGAATAAGATGTTCTGTGAATAAATAACTGGAAGTTGTATATGATCATGATATTTATAATATCCGCAATTAGAATAGTCAAACCTGTGTTATAAAAAGCTGTGTCAACAATTGATGACCCGGACGTGATACAACTTTCCTGAATTTTAAGCAGCATCCGCTAACTTCTGGAAAGTATTCCTGATGTGAAATTTCAACAAGTAATATAACACCTCATATTTCTAAATCTTATCGAAAGAAAATATTTCATCAAATGGATGGAATAGCTCACCCTGGAATTAAATCATCTGTAAAACTCCTGACATCAAAATTCATCTGGACGAGTATCGAAAAATATACAGTTATGGCCGGTCATGAATGGATTATCAGAAGAGCAAAATAAATCGTGAAACCAAATCAAGTTTCGGTGAATTTCAACCTCCATCGGAAAGGTTTAGGGACGTTGATAATGACCTGATAGGATCTTTATTACCATCAAACGGTAATATCTACTGCCTGACCTATACATACAACGCTATACCAACAGGATGGAAGTGATTCCGCTAAACAATATTTCAGCCGACTCAATTCTCAAACCATTTTATGTTAAGGGTGTTCTTAACTAATCCGCTGAACAAGCGCAAAACGTTTTGACACATTTACAAATTCATTTTTTAACAGAAAGTTATAAAATTGGAATGACTGACTATGGAAGCGATTTTGAATTGAACTTATTTTTCCATTTTATGATAATTAAATTACCTACCGAGTTATAAGCTATTTCGATAACCTGATCACCCGTTTTTCTCCTGCTTTTCGACCGGTTTTTCTGCTTTCGTCGGGGAATGTGCTTAAAAGTGTCAACTTTGAAGACTTGTTAGGAAAAATCTATTGTGTTTAAAAAAAAAAAAAAAAACAGAAAATTGAGTGCAATTAGACAGTTTCTGAATAATAACACCTGCTATTTTCATGCATTTCTGAGCAAAAATAAATTAAAGTGTGTCACAAAGTTGCCCTTTTTGATTTAAGAACACCCTTAATTGGATTTTTAGATTTGGAATTCTATGTCGAATCGTAACGGATCGTAGTGCACAGCGTAAGTCAGAGCTGTTAAACGCCCTGACGAAGATGTGTAAATAAAATTGAAGCAGACGACTGCCTATAACCCTCAAGAAAATGGAAATGTTGAATGACTGCACAGATATCCAAAGATCGCATTAATCAAACACAATTTCCTGTCCAGAAGTAAAAAAATGCCAACTATTCTTCTTGGTTTACACATTGCCATGTTTGCTTCGGCAGACATAGATCATTAGATTTCCTTATGATTTCCTTACTTTTCCTTATTACTCTTCCATAAAATAAAGATTTTTTCTTGTGCTCGGTAATACAGGGTTTTGTGTTGTCGAACGGTTCTTGAACTGTAATAAGTGAAGAATAAAGTGAAACTGAGGAATCTTTTATAATTCTAATTCTCAATGTTACAATTTCTGCAACAAAGATTTCTTTTCAGGACCTGAAACAACACGCTATATTTTTATGAGTTCGAAATCAATAAGCAACTCCGTGGCACAAAAGAAAAAAAAACATAATCTTAGGAACGATATCCATTCAATCATCAGAGAAAATGAAGCTGAAGGACAACTAATTTCGTCATTGTAAAAAAGCTAATTCTTTTGTCGATTATGAAAATCAGATTGAGTAGCAAATAGTACAGCATTCGCTAAAAGAAAAAAAAAATGATGCAAAACAGAGGAATTCAGCAGGATGAGCTGATGACTGCATTTTTTTCACCCGCAAATACAACCCCCTCGAAACAGAATAACTAGTGGGAAATTATTTACATTCACTAAAGGAAGATCAAATCGCTTTCAATTTCGTTCCATCTCCACCCATCATTCATTTCGTGCGTGAGAACCGAATGCAGTATTGGCGCCACACAATTTTTCTTTTGGCAACCCTTAAAATTCTGAATGGCCAAACCAACAATTATCACTGGAAAAACAAAATGGTGTCCTTGAAATGGCATATACCTTTTAACATTTTTTCCCGTTGTTTGATCTCCCTCTTTTTCGCTTTGTCTCTTTTTTTTTCTTTCCCCCATTAATTGTGAACGATTGTAATTAGTTGGAAAGGAATGGCAACGATCCGCATTTCCTTCGTTCAATTAAGAATTTTTAGATAGCAATTTTTAGATTTTTAAGAAAGATTTAGGTATAGAATTTCAGAGAAAATTTTCTAAAATAATTTTCTTTTAGTCAATTCTTAAAAACTTGGATTTTCAAACTAATTTTTATCACAAGAAAAACAGGTCCAGTAGCGTAGCTATGTTTTTTGGCGCCCGGGGCCAGCAAGAAAGTTTGCGCCCCCAAGCCAATATAGATATATAACAATTTCTCTCAATTTGGCGCCCCTAGGCCTCGGCGCCCGGGGCGGACGCCGCCTTTGCCCCCCCCCCCCCCTTAGCTACGCCACTGAACAGGTCTGTTTTCATGGAGTGATATGCAACTTTTTCCAGGTCTGTTTCTGTTTCTGCCTCTCACTGTTAATCCTTTTCTTATTCCTGTTAATTTTGAATGATTGTAATTTTTAAAAAAGGAATGGCAACGAACCAAATTTCTTTCTTTCAACTAGAATTAGAGTCTAGGTGTATCTATTTAGAAATTTTTTTTAGATTTTAAAGAGATATTTAAATGTAGAATTTAAGAAGAAATTTTTATAAAATTATTTTCAGTTCGTCAATTTTTAAAAGCTTGGATTTTAAAATTAATTTTTATTACAAGAAATATGAATCAGTTTTCTTGGAATGACATGTAAGTTTTAATTTTTTCTATAGTTTGTTAGATCTGTTTCTGCTTTCTTAATTCTTTTTCTTATTCCTTTTAATTTTAAACGATTGCGATTTATAGGAATAACAAGACTTTAAATAATTTCCTTCGTTTAATAAAAAATCTTTAGATTTATCTACAGAATAATAAGAAAATGTAACCTTTTTTAATTTAAATAAAAATCCCCAATTTCTTTTCTTTAATTTTAAATCGTATCTTTAAAACCCGTTATCGGCCCCTGCTATTTTTTTTCTCCCAGTCTAGCGACGTGATTTATATTTTCGTTAAAATTAAGCTTGATTGGTAATAGATATTTGTCTTGCGTAAACGGAGCACATGTTCATGATTTTATTTTTTTATTTTTAGCATTAGAAAATAATTAATCTCTTCTGTCTTTGTTTCTTAATGTATTTACAAACCACAAATCAGAGTCACAAAATAGACATAGAAACAGAGAAACGACATTAGTACTAATATAAATCAGTCAGTGAGATTTCCGACGGTTACTTGGACATGTTTCTTGATTTGTTTCTCATTTTCACACAAATGAATGACACAACATCTCAAAAGTGACAGATAAAATTCTTCAACTGACTATCAATGCCAAAATCAACCTTCAAGGCTTTTTATATTATATCCACACGGAGATGCTAATAAATGTATTGACGTTGTTAGTTTTATTCTTTTTTCCCAAAGGTGCAAACACACTCACTTACAAGCTATCGGCAACAGTCGGCTCATTTATTGTGGATACACGGTGTTTTTTTTTTTTTTTTTTTTTATCTTTAATGACTCTTACAGTAAGAGGACTGGTGACTTACAAACTTTAAACAAAAAAAAAAAAAAAAAAAAAAAACTACTAACTAGCTATTTTGATCGCTTAGGCTTCGTAAAGTGGCCAGTACAGTTTAAATGAAAAAAAAAATCACATTAATTCAGTGTGTATGTTTAATCAACATGAGTTACAGTAATTCACACTAAAAATAAGTGCGGTTTTTAAATATTTTAAGTATTAAGTCGTTACAAGATAAAGTAAACAGCAATAAATATCGTTATAACAAATATTAGAGGGATGAAAGTGCCCCCAATAGACATGCAGGCTGCAATTTCGAAAGTAAGCCTTTCTCTGCAGGAGTTTTGCTCCTATCTATCTTCTTTCATTCAAATAAAATACTATTTTGTAGAATTTTGTATTGAATAATGATTGAAAAATCATTTCCGGGCAAAGTGGCCATCCATTTTGACCGATCTTATTTGTTGCCACTTTGCTCGAAATGACGGCATTTTTTAAAAATTGTTGCATAACACTTAATCTACATGACATAACATTTTCAAACATACAATCTTTAAAAGTTTATTTCACACTAAAGGTTTGCACGGGCGCGGGCCGGTCTGGTGTAACAGCTAAAAGTTCGGTCTGAGAAGAGCCGTTAGATTCTGTTAGACACTGACATGAATGGATGCTGTTTATATTTTTGTAAAAATCGTTCAGCAGGTGGCACTGCTATGATTTCAGTAAAGCTCTATCTCAAGAATTAATGCACGGATTTTAATCAAACTTCAGATTCAGTTAATCCTTGATATGAACTGGTTATGTTAATGTTTTGGAGTCAATGGCCGAACAGGTGGCGCTGCTATGCTGAAATCTTCCCAATTTCCGAAATAACTCTATCTGCAGAATTAATGCACGAATTTTCATCAAATTTCAGATTTAGATATACCTTGATAAATATTATTGCTGATTATGTTTTGGTGTAAATCCCCCAATAGGTGGCGTTTTCATGTTGCATTTTTCCTAATGTACACAATAGTTCTATTTCAATAATTAATGCACCAAATTTCATATTTTTAGAATCCTCACTATGGGCATAGTTTGTCATCTAATTTTAGTACTGTGGCAGCGAATTTTGAAGTAGTAACATGTATGAGATACAAGAAAAGTTTTGGGATTGCCACTTTCGACTAATTTATAGCTTGTACTGCAAATGAGCCTCATAGGCATACAGAATAAAATTAAAATAAATAGAACATCTTAATATTAGCATAACTAATCAGGGAGATTTACGACTAGCGCGTGGGAATCTTTTTTTTTTGAAAGAGGTCCCAATTCCCAAATAAATGAATGAGATAACATCTCAAAAGTGACAGAATAAAATTCATCACTAGAATTTATCAAATCTGAAATCAAGCTTCAATTTTTTTTTAATATTTTGTTCACATGGAATTACTGATAAATTTATCGGCGCTCTTAGTTTTAAGAGACAGTGTTAGACGAAAATATTTTTTTGTTCAAAGTGTTTAAGAATGTAACACTGATACCAAAATTTAGTTTAGTTTGAAGAACACATGACGAATTTCAAATCAACTTTTTCTATCTTTCCTTTTTATTTTATCAGATTCAAGTTTTTTTTTTTTTTTTTTTTTTTTTTTTTTTATCTTATACTGCAAATGAGCCTCATAGGCGTACAAAATAAAATTAAAATAAATAGAATATCTTAATATTAGCATAACTAATCAGTGAGATTTACAACTTGTGCTTGGGAAACTTTTTTGTAAGAGGTCCTCATTCCCAAACAAATGAAGGACATAACATCTCAAAAGAGACAGAAGAAAATTCATCACTTGAATTTATCAAATCTGAAATCAAACTCCAAACTTTTTTTATACTATGTTCACATGCGATTACTAATAAATTTATCGGCGCTCTTAGTTTTACGAGACAGTGTTAGACGAAAATATTTCTTTGTTCAAAGTGTTTAAGAATATAACTCTGATACCAAAATTTAGTTTAGTTTGAAGAACACATGACGAATTTCAAATTAACTTTTTCTTTCTTTCCTTTTTATTTTATCAGATTCGAGGTTTTATTTATTTATTTATTTATTTATTTATCTTGTACTGCAAATGAGCCTCATAGGCGTACAAAATAAAATTAAAATAAATAGAATATCTTAATATTAGCATAACTGATCAGTGAGATTTACAACTTGTGCTTGGGAAACTTTTTTGTAAGAGGTCCTCATTCCCAAACAAATGAAGGACATAACATCTCAAAAGAGACAGAAGAAAATTCATCACTTGAATTTATCAAATCTGAAATCAAACTCCAAACTTTTTTTATACTATGTTCACATGCGATTACTAATAAATTTATCGGCGCTCTTAGTTTTACGAGACAGTGTTAGACGAAAATATTTCTTTGTTCAAAGTGTTTAAGAATATAACTGTGATACCAAAATTTAGTTTAGTTTGAAGAACACATGACCAATTTCAAATTAACTTTTTCTTTCTTTCCTTTTTATTTTATCAGATTCGAGGTTTTTTTTTTAAAATCTTGTACTGCAAATGAGCCTCATAGGCGTACAAAATAAAATTAAAATAAATAGAATATCTTAATATTAGTATAACTAATCAGTGAGATTTACAACTTGTGCTTGGGAAACTTTTTTGTAAGAGGTCCTCATTCCCAAACAAATGAAGGACATAACATCTCAAAAGAGACAGAAGAAAATTCATCACTTGAATTTATCAAATCTGAAATCAAACTCCAAACTTTTTTTATACTATGTTCACATGCGATTACTAATAAATTTATCGGCGCTCTTAGTTTTACGAGACAGTGTTAGACGAAAATATTTCTTTGTTCAAAGTGTTTAAGAATATAACTCTGATACCAAAATTTAGTTTAGTTTGAAGAACACATGACGAATTTCAAATTAACTTTTTCTTTCTTTCCTTTTTATTTTATCAGATTCGAGGTTTTTTTTATTTATTTATTTATTTATTTATCTTGTACTGCAAATGAGCCTCATAGGCGTACAAAATAAAATTAAAATAAATAGAATATCTTAATATTAGCATAACTAATCAGTGAGATTTACAACTTGTGCTTGGGAAACTTTTTTGTAAGAGGTCCTCATTCCCAAACAAATGAAGGACATAACATCTCAAAAGAGACAGAAGAAAATTCATCACTTGAATTTATCAAATCTGAAATCAAACTCCAAACTTTTTTTATACTATGTTCACATGCGATTACTAATAAATTTATCGGCGCTCTTAGTTTTACGAGACAGTGTTAGACGAAAATATTTCTTTGTTCAAAGTGTTTAAGAATATAACTCTGATACCAAAATTTAGTTTAGTTCGAAGAACACATGACGAATTTCAAATTAACTTTTTCTTTCTTTCCTTTTTATTTTATCAGATTCGAGGTTTTTATTTATTTATTTATTTATTTATTAACTTGTACTGCAAATGAGCCTCATAGGCGTACAAAATAAAATTAAAATAAATAGAATATCTTAATATTAGCATAACTAATCAGTGAGATTTACAACTTGTGCTTGGGAAACTTTTTTGTAAGAGGTCCTCATTCCCAAACAAATGAAGGACATAACATCTCAAAAGAGACAGAAGAAAATTCATCACTTGAATTTATCAAATCTGAAATCAAACTCCAAACTTTTTTTATACTATGTTCACATGCGATTACTAATAAATTTATCGGCGCTCTTAGTTTTACGAGACAGTGTTAGACGAAAATATTTCTTTGTTCAAAGTGTTTAAGAATATAACTCTGATACCAAAATTTAGTTTAGTTTGAAGAACACATGACCAATTTCAAATTAACTTTTTATTTCTTTCCTTTTTATTTTATCAGATTCGAGTTTTTTTTTTTTTTTTTTTTTTCTTAAATCTTGTACTGCAAATGAGCCTCATAGGCGCACAAAATAAAATTAAAATAAATAGAATATCTTAATATTAGCATAACTAATCAGTGAGATTTACAACTTGTGCTTGGGAAACTTTTTTGTAAGAGGTCCTCATTCCCAAACAAATGAAGGACATTACATCTCAAAAGTGACAGAAGAAAATTTATCACTTGAATTTATCAAATCTGAAATCAAACTCCAAACTTTTTTATATTTTGTTCACATGGAATTAGTGATAAATTTATCGGCGCTCTTAGTTTTACGAGACAGTGTTAGACGAAAATATTTCTTTGTTCAAAGTGTTTAAGAATATAACTGTGATACCAAAATTTAGTTTAGTTTGAAGAACACATGACCAATTTCAAATTAACTTTTTCTTTCTTTCCTTTTTATTTTATCAGATTCGAGGTTTTTTTTTAAAATCTTGTACTGCAAATGAGCCTCATAGGCGTACAAAATAAAATAAAAATAAATAGAATATCTTAATATTAGCATAACTAATCAGTGAGATTTACAACTTGTGCTTGGGAAACTTTTTTGTAAGAGGTCCTCATTCCCAAACAAATGAAGGACATTACATCTCAAAAGTGACAGAAGAAAATTTATCACTTGAATTTATCAAATCTGAAATCAAACTCCAAACTTTTTTTATACTATGTTCACATGGGATTACTAATAAATTTATCGGCGCTCTTAGTTTTACGAGACAGTGTTAGACGAAAATATTTCTTTGTTCAAAGTGTTTAAGAATATAACTCTGATACCAAAATTTAGTTTAGTTTGAAGAACACATGACCAATTTCAAAATAACTTTTTCTTTCTTTCCTTTTTATTTTATCAGATTCGAGGTTTTTTTTCTTTTCTTTTTTTTTTTTTAAATCTTGTACTGCAAATGAGCCTCATAGGCGTACAAAATAAAATTAAAATAAATAGAATATCTTAATATTAGCATAACTAATCAGTGAGATTTACAACTTGTGCTTGGGAAACTTTTTTGTAAGAGGTCCTCATTCCCAAACAAATGAAGGACATTACATCTCAAAAGTGACAGAAGAAAATTTATCACTTGAATTTATCAAATCTGAAATCAAACTCCAAACTTTTTTTATACTATGTTCACATGGGATTACTAATAAATTTATCGGCGCTCTTAGTTTTACGAGACAGTGTTAGACGAAAATATTTCTTTGTTCAAAGTGTTTAAGAATATAACTCTGATACCAAAATTTAGTTTAGTTTGAAGAACACATGACCAATTTCAAATTAACTTTTTCTTTCTTTCCTTTTTATTTTATCAGATTCGAGGTTTTTTTTTTTAAATCTTGTACTGCAAATGAGCCTCATAGGCGTACAAAATAAAATTAAAATAAATAGAATATCTTAATATTAGCATAATTAATCAGTGAGATTTACAACTTGTGCTTGGGAATCTTTTTTTTGAAAGAGGTCCCAATTCCCAAATAAACAAATGAGATAACATCTCAAACATGACAGAAGAAAATTCATCACTTGAATTTATCAAATCAGAAATCAAACTCCAAACTTTTTTATATTATGTTCACATGGGATTACTGATAAATTTATCGGCGCTATTCGTTTTACGGGACAGTGTTTGACGAAAACATTTCTTTGTTCAAAGTGTTTAAGAATATAACTCTGATACCAAAATTTAGTTTAGTTTGAAGAACACATGACCAATTTCAAATTAACTTTTTCTTTCTTTCCTTTTTATTTTATCAGATTCGAGGTTTTATTTATTTATTTATTTATTTATTTATCATGTACTGCAAATGAGCCTCAGAGGCGTACAAAATAAAATTAAGATAAATATAATATCTTAATATTAGCATAACTAATCAGTGAGATTTACAACTTGTGCTTGGGAAACTTTTTTGTAAGAGGTCCTCATTCCCAAACAAATGAAGGACATAACATCTCAAAAGAGACAGAAGAAAATTCATCACTTGAATTTATCAAATCTGAAATCAAACTTTAAACTTTTTTATATTATGTTCACATGGGATTACTGATAAATTTATCGGCGCTCTTAGTTTTACGAGACAGTGTTAGACGAAAATATTTCTTAGTTCAAAGTGTTTAAGAATATAACTCTGATACCAAAATTTAGTTTAGTTTGAAGAACACATGACCAATTTCAAATTAACCTTTTCTTTCTTTCCTTTTTATTTTATCAGATTCGAGTTTTTTTTTTTTTTTTTTTTTTTTTTTTTTTTTTTTAAATCTTGTACTGCAAATGAGCCTCATAGGCGTACAAAATAAAATTAAAATAAATAGAATATCTTAATATTAGCATAACTAATCAGTGAGATTTACAACTTGTGCTTGGGAATCTTTTTTTGAAAGCGGTCCCAATTCCCAAATAAACAAATGAGATAACATCTCAAAAGTGACAGAATAAAATTCACCACTAGAATTTATCAAATCTGAAATCAAGCTTCAAATTTTTTTTACATTTTGTTCACATGGAATTACTGATAAATTTATCGGCGCTCTTAGTTTTACGAGACAGTGTTAGACGAAAATATTTCTTTATTTAAAGTGTTTAAGAATATAACTCTGATATCAAAATTTAGTTTAGTTTGAAGAACACATGACGAATTTCAAATTAACTTTTTTTTTTCTTTTCTTTAACTTCTTCTTCTTTCTTTCTTTCTTATTCGAGTTTTTTTTTATCTTGTACTGCAAATGAGCCTCATATGCGTACAAAATAAAATTAAAATAAATAGAATATCTTAATATTAGTATAACTAATCAGTGAGATTTACAACTTGTGCTTGGGAAACTTTTTTGTAAGAGGTCCTCATTCCCAAACAAATGAAGGACATTACATCTCAAAAGTGACAGAAGAAAATTTATCACTTGAATTTATCAAATCTGAAATCAAACTCCAAACTTTTTTATATTATGTTCACATGGGATTACTGATAAATTTATCGGCGCTATTCGTTTTACGGGACAATGTTTGACGAAAACATTTCTGTGCTTTGAGTTTTCATGATTACATCACAGATATCAAAATTTATTTTAGTTTAAAGCACAGTGACCACTTTGAAACTAACTTTTTAGTAAATTATATGCTTTTATCTGATTCAACTTGTATTATTTTTTATCTCATACTGAAAATTAGATTCATTGCTGTACAAAATAAATAAAAAGAAAGTCTTGAAATTAGTATAAACTTATCAGTGAGATTTACAACTTGTGCTTGGAAATGTGTTTTGGTTTATCAAAAAAGATCGCCATTCTCGAATAAAGGAATGACATGATATTTCGAAAGTGACAGAACAAAATTCTTCAGCCGAATTATTAAATCCAAAAAAAAAAAAAAAAAAAAAAAAAAAAAAAAAAAAAAAAAAACCTCAAACTTTTTTGTATTACTTTCCATGGAACTGCTAATAAATTTATCGGCGTATCTTAGTTTTATGATCTACTGTTTTATTTATTTATTTATTATTATTATTTTTTTATTGATAACTCTAATAGATTTTTTACATTTAATACATTTTTAGAATCCATACTAATAATACCAAAAATCATATCTATGGGATAGTGTTAGACAAAAATATTTCGGCGTTTTACATATTTCATGATAATGATTCACATATGAAAATTTATTTGAGCTTCAAATACACATGACTTCTAAGAATTAACTCTTTAATAAGTTACACTGAAACTTTTATTTAACGAAATCTCAGCGTTACGCTTAAATACAATTGCGTTTTATGTGTTTCATCGTTTCATGATAATGACTCGCATATGAAAATTTATTTGAGCTTAAAATACACATGGCTTCTTAGAAATTAACTCTTTAATAAATTACAGTGAAACTTCCATTTAATGAAATCTCAGCGTTACGCTTAAATACAATTGCGTTTTATGTGTTTCATCGTTTCATGATAATGACTCGCATATGAAAATTTATTTGAGCTTGAAATACACATGGCTTCTTAGAATTAACTGTTTAATAACTCACAGTGAAATTTCTATTCAACAAAGTCTCGTCGTTACACTTAAAATTACATGTTTCATGATAATGACTCATAATGAAAATTTATTTGAGTTTGAAAAAAGGCCTTTTTTACTTGTTTTTAAGCTATTGCATAGCTTTTATCACGGGCTTTGAGCGCGGCGACCGAATCCAAAAATTCCGTAACGCGAAAAATCCTAACACATCGGTAACGAAAAAACCTAACACTCGGCTAACGTCGTTTCAGCTCGGCAGACTTCGGCATGGTATCCTTCGGTAGACTTCGGGAGACATTGACGCGGTATTTTTCAGATATTTAGAGGATATCAAATCTCAAACTTATGTTTCTTATTTCAGTTACCATAAATCTATAGTTTCAATGATAAAAATTCCTGATAGAATGTGTATAGAAAAAAATCGTCTTAAGATAAAACAAGGTAGGATAATGTAGCTTTTGGTGATTGGAGACCCGCCCAACGGTGAGGATCGAAAAATTTAAAATGCTTATAACTCGCGATTTAATTTTCGTAGCGCGGCCAAATTTTGTTTGGTAATTTCTTATGAGACAGTGTTAATTTTTGGTGACAAGAGACCCCCCACGGTGAGGGTCGAAAAATTTAAAATGCTTAAAACTCGCGATCTAATTTTCGTAGCTCGGCCATATTTTGTTTGGTAATTTATTATGAGAAAATTTTAATTTTTGGTGACAGGAGAACCTTGCTTATAACTCGCAATCTAATTTTCGTATCGCGGCCAAATTTTTTTTGGTAATTTATTATAAGAGAGTGTTAATTTTTGGTGAAAGGAGACCTCCCACGGTGAGGGTCGAAAAATTTAAAATGCTTATAACTCGCGATCAATTTTCGTAGCGCGGCCAAATTTTGTTTGGTAATTTATTATGAAACAGTGTTACTTTTGGTGACATGACACCCCCCCCCCCCCCACCGTGAGGGTCGAAAAATTTAAAATGCTTATAACTCGCGATCAATTTTCGTAGCGCGGCCAAATTTTGTTTAGTGATTTATTATGAAACAGTGTTAAATTTTGGTGACAGGAGACCCCCCCCCCCCCACGGTGAGGGTCAAAAAGTTAAAAAGCATATAACTCGTGATCTAACTTTCGTAGCGCGGCCATATTTTATTCGGTAATTTATTATGAGAAAGTGTTAATTTTTGGTGACAGGAGACAACCCACGGTGGGGGTCGAAAAATTTAAAATGTTTATAACTCGCGATCAATTTTTGTAGCGCGGCCAAATTTTGTTTGGTAATTTATTATGAGACAGTGTTAATTTTTGGTGACAGGAGATACCCTTTGGTGAGGGTCGAAAAATTTAAAATGCTTATAACTCGCGATCTAATTTTCGTATCGCGGCCAAATTTTGTTTGGTAATTTATTATGAGAGAGTGTTAATTTTTGGTGACAGGAGACCCCCCACGGTGAGGGTCGAAAAATTTAAAATGCGATCAATTTTCGTAGCGCGGCCAAATTTTATTTGGTAATTTATTATGAAACAGTGTTACTTTTGGTGACATGACACCCCCCCCCCCCACCGTGAGGGTCGAAAAATTTAAAATGCTTATAATTCGCGATCTAATTTTCGTATCGCGGCCAAATTTTGATTGGTAATTTATTATGAGAGAGTGTTAATTTTTGGTGACAGGAGACCCCCACGGTGAGGGTCGAAAAATTTAAAATGCTTATAACTCGCGTTCAATTTTCGTAGCGCGGCCAAATTTTGTTTAATGATTTATTATGAAACAGTGTTAAATTTTGGTGACAGGAGACCCCCCCCCCCCCACGGTGAGGGTCAAAAAGTTAAAAAGCATATAACTCGTGATCTAACTTTCGTAGCGCGGCCATATTTTATTCGGTAATTTATTATGAGAAAGTGTTAATTTTTGGTGACAGGAGACAACCCACGGTGGGGGTCGAAAAATTTAAAATGTTTATAACTCGCGATCAATTTTTGTAGCGCGGCCAAATTTTGTTTGGTAATTTATTATGAGACAGTGTTAATTTTTGGTGACAGGAGATACCCCATGGTGAGGGTCGAAAAATTTAAAATGCTTATAACTCGCGATCTAATTTTCGTATCGCGGCCAAATTTTGTTTGGTAATTTATTATGAGAGAGTGTTAATTTTTGGTGACAGGAGACCCCCCACGGTGAGGGTCGAAAAATTTAAAATGCTTATAACTCGCGATCAATTTTCGCAGCGCGGCCAAATTTTGTTTAATGATTTATTATGAAACAGTGTTAAATTTTGGTTACAGGAGACCCCCCACGGTGAGGGTCGAAAAAGATAAAATGCTTATAACTCGTGATCTAATTTTCGTAGCGCGGCCAAATTTTGTTTGGTAATTTATTATGAGACAGTGTTACTTTTGGTGACAGGAGACCCCCCCACGGTGATGGTCGAAAAATTTAAAATGCTTATAACTCGCGATCTAATTTTCGTATCGCGGCCAAATTTTGTTTCGTAATTTTTTATGCGAGAGTGTTAATTTTTGGTGACAGGAGACCCCCCACGGTGAGGGTCGGAAAATTTAAAATGCTTATAACTCGCGATCAATTTTCGTAGCGCGGCCAAATTTTGTTTAATGATTTATTATGAAACAGTGTTAAATTTTGGTAACAGGAGAACCCCCACGGTGAGGGTCGAAAAAGATAAAATGCTTATAACTCGTGATCTAATTTTCGTGGCGCGGCCAAATTTTCTTTGGTAATTTATTATGAGACAGTGTTACTTTTGGTGACAGGAGGACCCCCCCCCCCCCCCCCACGGTGAGGGTCGAAATATTTAAAATGCTTATAACACGCGATCTAATTTTCGTAGGGCGGCCAAATTGTGTTTGGTAATTTATAATGAGACAATGTTAATTTTAGTGACAGGAGATCCCCATGGTGAGGGTCGAAAAACTTAAAATGCTTATAACTCGCGATCTAATTTTCGTAGTGCGGCCAAATTTTGTTTGGTAATTTATTAAGGTATTGCATATCTTTTATCGCGGGCTTTGAGCGCGGCGAAAGAATCTAGAAATTCCGTAATGAGAAAAACCTAACACTCCGGCTATAGTCGCTTGAGTTTGGCAGACTTCGGCACGGTATCCTTCGGTAGACTTCGGCAGACATTAAAGCGGTATTTTTCAGATATTTTGAGAATATCAAGTCTCAAACTTATGTTTTTTATTTCAGCTACCATAAACGTATAGTTTCAATGATAAAAATTCCTGATTAACCTACATGTATTGTAAGATAATAAAAATATTTTAAACGATATTAATTTCTCATTTATTCAATAAAAGAAAAAAAAATGTTTTGTTATCGGTCATCACGCTCAAAAAGTATAACTTGAATTAATATCAAAGACAAAAAAAAAAAAAAAAACTGCATAAATAAAAAGTAAATAAATAATTATGATTGCATAAGTTGATAAAAAATGCTATGCAATAGCTTTACCGCGGCAGTCCCCGAGTGCCACACGTCTTTTTTTATTTTATTTACAAATATTTTTTACGAGAACGCTTTCATTTTCGGTACCAGTTTGGAAAACGAAAGTGCCCTCATAAAAAATACCTGCAACCAAAATTGAAAAAGTTAAATATGGTCTGCATTCAGATCAATTTCAGCTATCCTATGCAAAATAAAAAAAATCATTTAAAAATATTGAAATACAACCGAGATATCTTTATAAATTTCTTTCATAGGATTAACAATAGCGAACGAGTGTTTTCATTTCACTAAAGTATTGTTTTCAGTGTAAGGAAGTAATTTGCTTTTATTGGAATTCCATAAAATAATTAAAATTTTTTTTCTATGTCCAGTATTTTACTTCGCTTTGTACTAAAGTTAATCGGCGTGTTCGTTCCTTCTGAAAGAACGTAATTTTCAGCTTCATTTTGAGTGCGGGATATAAGTTCTAATTTAAATTGTTTTTCTTAAATTCTTTTAGAAATCTATCGATGCAGGTACGTATTTCCACTTTTTTTTCAATAATTATGTTACATTCCAACGGTGTCTCATTTTAAAATAAAAACATTTTGGTTTAAAAATATTTGATTTAAAAACAATCTACAGAAAGTAAAATGACAGATTTAAACGATAGATCATATGTGTTGAATTCTTGACGCGGAATACTTTGATTATGATATGAATTCATATGAGAATGAAGAAAGATAGTCAAATTACAAAAAATATTTTTTTTTCTTCTGAAATAACTTTGACGTTTAATAACTCCGAGTGATATTATTGAACGATTAAAAGTTTTTCTATGTGATTCTTTTTTTCAGAAAAAACTTACATTTCTATTCCTATTTCAGAACAAAAGGCTAAAAAACATCTTCTTTTTGGCCTTCATCAGACCCCCCCCCCCCCCCCACGTTAAAAATTTTCATTGTGTCAGTTTCACCGCTAGTTCGCCTAATTTGGCGAGCCTCACTTGGGGCAACATTAAATCTATTCTTGTGTTAATCCATACACAATTTTGAATATAATTTTTATAATCTTAGCCTTCAGAAAATGATTAAAAAATTCGGTATAAAATTCAATATTTTCATACAAAAACCGAGTTAATCTAAATAAAAGAATTTTAAAACGCCCACTTTTTCACCTTGATAAGCGGAATCTCATTTTAGGTTTAAAAAAATATATCCTTTTATTTGTTTGTTTGCTTGCATTACATCAATTTTAAAGTTAACATAATTTGTACTTTTTTTTCAAGCTTTCTACTATCTATAACCATTAAATAAAGACTCTGGAAATGCTTGTTTAAACTACTGAATACGATTTATGATGGGTGTTCGAAAATTTTTCGCGACATGTTGAGGAAGTTCGTATTTTCTTGGAAATTTACGACACAACAATTGAAAAGTGACATTATCAGATTCTTAAAGCGATTAATGAGCAAGAAATAAACCTGTCGGCCTATTTACATTATAAACTAGAGGCTTTGTTGATAAATTTATCTACTTGTCTAACCATATGGGGTAGCGTTTAGAAAAGATATAGATTCATGTAGTTCCAATGTGGATGACTTATATTTCTTTTTCTTTATTTCTCGTTCTTTTTGTATGGAAAAATACAAGCGTTATTCGCTAAAAAGCAATCTATTTCGCTTTGTAGTAGAGTATAGAAATTGCTGTTTTAAAGGCCTAGAAATTTAAAACAAAAGAGCTTTTTTAGAGGCTGTATAGGATAGTAGAGTCTTGAATCCGGTCAGGTAGCCCAATTTTATGCGAACCATTTAGTAAATATACTATTCCATATATAATCATATTCTGCAAATTTAACAATCAATAAAAAACTACATTTTTTTTTATTAAAAACCTGTGTTTTCTATCAAAATAATTTTTTGCGTGAATTTTGAGACACCCTTTATTTTTGCTCCATGCATCAATTCTCAGCTATTTAAAGAAGCATCCAAAGACTGATAAGTCAAGGAACCTGAATTTGTAGTTTCAATGCGGTGATAAGTCTCCAATCTATATCTCTGGCACTACTTAGCATTTCGGCCTTTTTAGTTTTGGTTATTTATTTTTCTAAATCTCCCTCAAAATTGTCACCCCTGTTGTCTGCTAAGGACATGCCACCGTTTCGGCTCAAAAAATTTTAGCTCCAGCCCCATTTCACCTGGCACGGCGAGTGGGAGTGATGTACGGCGCCAAACTCAGTACATTCACAAAGGCAATAAACTACTCAGTCCAGCAATCGTTAGCCACAATCAGCCGACCTCGGCACTTGTCTGCGTAGCTCGCCCCCCACTTTGCCGGCTAAAATTCCATCATGTACGCTAATGCCGCCTGGTGCACGTAAAATCCATCGTGGGTGCAAAGTCCTCCAAGTTACCTGTGAATTATACCTCTGGTGGTGCCTTGCCAGGTGAAGGTCTCGTCATCTGATCAAGGCTCTAAATTACGAGACCATCTTGCGAAGACATTTGCAGTTCAAACAACAGGATGTACCATTAATTAACAGGCGAAACAAAGTATGCTCAACGACAAGCAAGTATTGCAGAAATGGTGGCATGCGTAGCAAAGTTTATTGCCGCTACGTGGCAGTTAGGTGGTCGTCCGCCCCGATACCAGGTATCTAACCCGTTAAGCTGAGATAACTCGCAAGTAGGGGGATGGTCATCGGTTAGAAAGAAAGAAAGTCTCCAATCTATGACTTTCTTTTGTCTCAAAGGCATAAAATCATATTGCATTACATCTTAGCAGAGTATACTGTCCAAAATTTTGTGCTGGATTGAACCAAAAGTTGGAAATGCAGCATCTGCAATCAGCGGCGCCAACTTATACGGGCCCATGGGGCGCGAGCCCACCCAATAATTTGATATCTCCATCCATCCATTATTAATTAAGCCCACCCAATATTTATGTATCTGTTGAAAATTTTCTTGAGCCCACCCAATATTTTCCAAAAGTTGGCGCCACTGTCTGCAATTACAAGATAGTGAAATATCAATCCAGTATTTAGAGTTTTGGCTCAAATGAAGCTCTCAATTTTGTAGCGATATTTCGCAATTTTTTAGATGCACCATAAAAAGTTAATTCAATACCGCAAAAAATATTTAACAGTGTAAGACCATATAAGCAGGGTGCTGTCGCTCGCCATTGCGCCAAATTGCGACTAAATTCTTCATTTGGCGAGTAAACAAGCTATTAGGTTCGCCAAATTGCTAGTGCTCAATTTTTTCTTTTTCTTTCTTTTATTTTTCGTTTTTCATACATATGCATATATACATATTTTCAATAAATATATATATTTTTTAATACATTTGTAGCGGATAGTTGAAATTAGATTAATAACAATCGTTGTCGCAGTTATAAAAACTTAGATTTAGAACATATTGAAAAAAAAAGGGGGTACATAAAGGATTAAAGATAATTTTTTTGTATGACACGGCGAATTAATTTTGCTAATGCTTTTATCATTTGGCGAACGTTTTTTATGTTTAATTAGCCAAATTACTAACGTTAGTCAAATGTCAGCGAGAACACTGATATGAGCACTTATTCATTATGGAATAAATAAAATTGTAATGGTACACAGCATCGTGCACTAGTGTTTCGTGTATCACTATGTACCACATCGATTTGTTGAAAAAAAAAAAAAGTTATATACTTTCTTCGGCTTTCTTAAAGGGGTCAGGAACATAAAAATCTTCAAATTTTCGAAAAAAAAAATCGCATTGAATTTTTTTTTTTTTTGTATTTTTATGCTTTAAAACGACATTTAAATCATGTTTCTATCTTAATTAGAAAAGGAAATATTATTATTATTTTTTTTTCATTTTTTTTTTTTTTTCAAAATATAACTTTTAAACAATGGTTGTCATGGAAGAGACTTTTTATGAAAATGTGTTTTTCTTCATGATGGGTTTTTGAGAATTTCTCAGATAATTTTTATAAGTCATGAAATGTATTCTTCAAACTTGGATCATGTTTTTTATATTATTTTACTTTAATTTTAATTCAGAAAATTCGAAAAAAATATTTACTTTAGAAAATATGATTTTTTAAATAAAAATTACATTATTTTTTAAAAATTTAATTTAAATATTTTTAATTTTTTAAAAAATTAATATTTTTTAAAAATTTGAATTAAAATTAAAATTTAGATTTTCCTGTTTATTTAAATACAGTCGAACCCCGTTATAACAAACTTCAAGGGACCGAAGTTTTTGTTCGTTATATCCGAAACGTTAAAAAATGTAGGGTTTATAAAATATGTATATAATTACCCGATACCTATATGTTCAATAATGATGTATTAAGAAAAAATACATAAATTCTATTAGAATGATACATAAATTCTATTAGATGATTATTAATGAATTAAATTGACTAAAATTGTTTACATTAAACTGGCACAATATTAAAAAAAAAAAAATAAATAAATAAAAAAAACCGGACGATTTTACGGAGATTGTACTAGCAATCGAAAAGTCAGTACAATTCACTGTTTTTTAACTGAAAAATTCCCTTAAATTTCAGAAAATTTTCAGGAATTTACAGAATTTTTTCCTTTAAAAAACAGTGACTTACACTGGCATTCAGAGTGCCAGTACAATTCCCGTAAAATCGTCCTTGTTTTACAATGTTTATATGTACGCTGAGTTCTTTTAATAAGCTTTAATACCCTATCTGAGAGAAAAAGAGAAAGTAAAAACAAAATGAATTAATAAATTTTTATCAAATCTAGTCTAAAATCTAAATTTGGGAGTCATTTTTGAAAAATGACAATAAAAAATCGTGGAAATGATCAGATGGAAAGGAAAAGATTTCCTGTGCTGTTATATCTGTTACTGCAGAGCTAACACAATCCTGCGCTTAACGTAAATGACATTTTAAACTTAATACTTCTTTATTCCACGATTTTCCAGCTATCCGTGAGAAAAATGCTTATCAATTGTCGCTACGATGGCAATTGTCAACCAGCAGGACTGGTTGAGAAAGGAGAAATATAGCACAGACAAGCATTCTAGTCACATATTGCCGACAATAATGGTCACTAAATTGCTCCATGAATCACAAAATCGTGTCACCTGCGACACACAATGTGCAATAACTGACTAAGCTTGTAAATTATTACATTTCTAATATCTTCTTTGATCTTCATCCGCTATTTAGGAGATAAGGATGTATATGCGTTGTCCGGGAAAAAAAATACATGATTTAAAAGTTTTACTTCAGTAAGAAACAAACAATCTATGTAACCTTCGATTAGATTTAGATAGCCAATTCATGTAAATAAATTTTATTTTTTTTTCTAATGTTATCAATGTTTTATTTATTTATTTATTTTTTTTTTTACAGAAGAACATGGTTTTGATTAAACTTCTTACTGTATTTGACGCAAAAACAAACAAACAAACAAACAAAAAAACAAAACAATGAACCGTCCGTCCGATGTCTGATTAGTCCAAAAATCGCAGTTATCTACATTTCAGTTATTTTAAACCTTTTACCTAAAATAACTGAAATATCGAATTCACGATATCGGTATTTGATTACTTGTGTAACTTTCTATGGAATTTATACATTTCATTAAAAATAAATATGGCTTCTAAGAATTCTAAATTTTGTTTTATTTTCTTTTACTGAAAAAGAATTTGGCTAAGCTGTAAGTGGCAAAAAATTTAAGCATTTGGTTTAGAGGAAATAAAATTAAAGTGCCATTCTCAGGTAAAGGGAAATTTCTGTCCTTGGCTAAAAAATGTGAATTAATCAAGTTGACAATGAATAGGCCTGGAGCCGACCGCTCAAAACCCTAAGAAATCGAGCACAAAAAAAAGACCTTTATATTATGGAACAGTGGTCATAAGGGAATCTAATGATCCATGTTTACAGGAAGTGGAGTGGTGCATAAGCCAAAAATGAATACCACTAGCGGTTGACTCGTAGAATTACAAGGAAGGTCTCCATACTGGGCATACTCAGCATTTTATGAAAAAAATACTAATTAAAGTACTTAAGTATGTCATAAAGGATCAGTCAAAATTAGCGGCGGAAATACAGTAGGAAATGTGTAAAAAAATAAAACACTTTAGAATATTTGGCGTTAAAAGACGAAAGAGTCACTTGATTTGGCGAGCAGCCCTTTTCCTCGCCAAAAGCAAACGATTATAATGCAACTCAAAACTGTTAGATATAGGGGAAGATGGGGATACTTGAGCCATTTTTTGAATTTTATTTTTTTAAAATTTTTTATAATTTCTTATAATAAAATAAAATATTGAAAATGAAAATTTGATATTTTTTCTTCAACTGAAAACCACTTTCAATTAATTTTGAACTATTTTTCTATGTATAAAAAATGTTTATTTTTTGTTTTACATGGTGGCTCAAGTATCCCCATGGGAGGGATACTTGAGCCATGGTGAAGGGATACTTGAGCCACTACGGAAAAATACCTACAAAAGTAATTTTTTTCGCTTTATTTTTGCACAAACATTTTACAGAATGATAAATTATGAAACATAAAGTCCTTCCAAACCAATTGAGAAAACAAAGTTAGTAATACGATAATTTTTTGTCGCTAGAACTGGTTGTCAAATGATAATTTCAACTTGAGTTATAACGACGGTAGAAACACCCTCAGTTCAGAGCCATTTAAATTTGGAATCTGCAATTCATCGGGCAAATTTCATTTTCAAAATATTAAGCACTTATCCAACAAATATTTTTACAGTTTTCTTTCTGGAATATTTTATTAGTAACCAACCATCAATAGAAGGTTTTCTTTTCACATCATCACCATCATTGGCAGAATTTTCCTCTAATGATAATGTCGAACTCATGCTTTTAATTTAGTAGCTGTCGGAATTTAAGCCAGATGTATCATTCTACTATTTCAAACACTTTTTTGATTTCACAGGAAAAGATTTTGTCTTATTCTTTGGCTCCATGCAGGTAAGTTTGAACTGGGATTTTTGTTGCTTTTCTTGTTTTTTGTGCGCTCTTTTTACTAATTTTTCTTCAATTTTCTTAGTTAAAAAAAATTACAGCAACAGAGGTTACGATTCAATATAAGATATTAATCTTAATATGTTATATTAAAAAATAAATATTTTAATATGTTGGACCTAACTAATTAAAGTATTAGAGATTACAGCCTGTAAAACAGTTTTAAAAAGTTATTTTAATTTAATAAAAGTTAAATTGAAAACTATGTTTACATTTATCTAGACAGGCTATTTTGCTAGTCAAAATGAAAATTAAAATGGATATTTTCATTTAAAAAATATACATTTTTAAACATTTTTAAGTCGTTATTGTTTTAAGAAAAATAAAATAAAATGAAAAATTATTCTCTCTTTTATCCAGAAAAAAATCTATTAGTGAATATAAGGAAGGAATTTTATTTTTTGTTTGTTTCTCCTATGTTTAATTTCTAGTGGGGAGGGTTGAGACATGGCTCAAGTATCCCCACTCTCACTGGCTCAAGTATCCCCACTACCACTAGTTTTGTTTCCCAGAGTTTTACTAAATAAAGCATGCAGCTATTAGAACTATTTTAGATTCAAAATACAATTGAAATTATGCTTATTAAATTTATGTATATAGTTGCAACTTTAAACAAAACTTTGATTACAAAAAACAAAAAACCATGTACCCAAAAATTTACTTCAGATAGGGAAAAGACAACTATTGATCACTATACTTTCAAAATGGTACCAAGATGTGTGATTTCTTTTTTACATGTTCAGAACTATAAATGTGTTAACATATTGGCAGTTTTAGAAAGAAAAATTAACCAACTGTAGAGATAATAGGGGTGGCTCAAGTATCCCCTATGCTCAAGTATCCCCACTCTCCCCTATAGAATGCGTGTAAATGGTATTCAATAAATTTAAACATAAACAATGAGAGACTTTAATATATTATATACATATATATGCATATTGTATTACATATATATATTACTTGTTGAAGTTTATATTTAATTTATCACTGGAAAAGAAATTTCCATAGATAAAAAAATCACATTGAGAAAAATTATCTTCATACATTTAAGCGTATCCAAAAATAAATGCCATGCGTTTCCATAGCAACGAAATCTAATCGACAATTCTCAATTGGACTTTGAAACAAATTTAATTAATTTAAACTATGAATTTCGTTTTAAATCTCAAATTTTGATGATTAAATTTGAATATAAATACATATAAATATCGCTATAACAAAATTATATTTAAAACAAACTAAAACTTACAAAACTAAAGTTATTTAAATTAAATTCATCAAAACAAGTTCAACATGAAACTTTTTTTAAAGTGTATTTGACTTACAGTTTTTTTTAAAAATCGCCAAATAATGAAATTTTCATTATTTTTTTACGGTTACTGAATGGAGGTTCCGCCGAATTTTTTTTATAAACGTATATATCCACACGAGAAGAACATTCTGTAATTTTTTCAGATTTTTCGGGGTATGCCCGTATGGAGACCTTCCTTGTTAGCATTATGTTTTCCTGCACCCAGTTTTCCGTGTTTTTCATATTTTTGGTTGTACGGCAAACACAATGATATACCTACGAGTGAACCACTAGTAGTACTAATTTTTGCCTTATGCACCACTTCACTTCCGACAGACATGGATCATTTGAATCCCTTATGACTACTCTTCCATAATATAAAGGATTTTTTCTTGTACTCGATGACTTAGGGTTTTGTGCGATCGGCTCTTAGACTAAAAGGTTTGAATATTTTATGAACATTTATTTCTATTTAAGGGTGTATTCGAAAAAACGCTTTTCCACCTTTAACGGCTCGAAATTTTCCGATACAATTTCAGACACATTTTTAAAAGTAGAAGCATGAAACTGGCTGAGGGTATTCTTGAAGGGACGTATGAGGTGCCGTGTGATGTCTTTTTACGTTCAATTCATTAGAATTTGAGTTATAAACAATTATCTTCCCAGTATGACCCTTTTTTCCGTTCTCAAAACTCCCGCTTGGGAAAAATCGGTTCGAAATGCTGTTTTTGATTGCTTTTTTTGCAATATTTTCTGCATTTATCAAAGAATCGACAATCACGGCACCTTGCGTCCTTTCCAAATAAGAGATTTTGAAAGTTTGGTGTATTTGAGAGCAAAAATGAATTCAAAAATAAATCGGAAAATAAGCAGTTTGAATCGAAATACACCCTTATGACTACTCTTCCATAATATAAAGGATTTTTTCTTGTACTCGATGACTTAGGGTTTTGTGCGATCGGCTCTTAGACTAAAAGGTTTGAAATTTTTTATGAACATTTATTTCTATTTAAACGCCACATTCTATACTAGTTTAAATATGGAAAAATAACTACAGTCGAGTCTCTATATAACAAAATCCATTGTTCGAGTAAAAAATTCGTTATATAGAGAAATTCGTTGTATAGAGAATAACGTTAAAATTCTTATTTAATGTGTAAATTTTGAACAGTTGTAA
The DNA here is from genome assembly GCA_964019185.1 of Maratus speculifer. Lineage (NCBI taxonomy): Eukaryota > Metazoa > Arthropoda > Arachnida > Araneae > Salticidae > Maratus > Maratus speculifer. Next base: position 249,955,298 of record OZ025301.1, read on the forward strand.
TTTTTGATATGTTTAATTAAGAATTTGAGATTGTTCATAATTCTGCTTAAAATATCACTATCAGTAAGTACTGTCTCAGTACTGTGCATGTGCAATAGTGAGATTGTAATCCACTTCCAAAAAAATCAGAGAGATATTGTTGACATCTCCGCACTCCTTAATTTATTTCCATTTCTCATTTTAAGTCTGCACAAGTCGCATCTTCTCTGTCCTCAGAATCCACATTATCCTCTAGTATACAAAATTCGGCCTTTTTGAAGCAATTGTAAATTGTTTTTTCTTCAATTACCCCCATTGATCCCGTTCTTATATGTATAACTAATCAATTGACATTGTTTTGAGAAGGATGTTGAAAAATGTGTGGGAGGACGAGGAGGGGGGGGGGGTGAATTCGTTGGACTTAAAGAACAAGGAGATTCAAGCAGAGAAGTAATTAAAAAAGCTCAGCATTGAATGATAAATTAAAAATAAGTTATGAAAAATTGATTCCATATGTAATTTCAAAGCTTTTTTACAACTGAATAAAGAACATTTTATGAAAATATTCGTTATATGGAGATAGATATTTCGCTATATAGAGACTGTTTTTAATGTAATCATGGGAAAAGGGGAACGTTCCTACCAAAAATTCGTTACATAGAGAAATTCGATGTATGGAGTTTCGTTATAAGGAGACTCGACTGTATTTAAATATTGTGTCATCCGGAAAGTTCTGCGGTTTTTCTGGGCGAAACACGAATTCGTCTTCTTATATTCTGCTATAACTGATACGGAGTGATCTTGATTGAAACATATAGATAGGTGCATGGGGTCATTTCTGTTTTCTCTGATTAATTCTCGTTTGTGTTGAGTCATAATTTGGTTTCAGTTTAGTGCTAAAAATGGAGAGCCCCAAAAAATCATTTTGCCAGGTTATTCTCTGTTATTTTAAAGAAAGTAAAGATGTTAGTCAGACTGCTAGTAAAATTTGTGTTGTATTCGAAAGTGGTTTGAGAAATTTAAGCACGGAAATTGTAACCCCCGAAAATGATGTCCACTGTGGATGATCATCATCATCTGTAAAAGAATACTAGTACCTCTAGAGTACCTACATTCATTTAGTACCTCTCAGAAGAAGCTACCTAATGGCCATAACAGTACTTTTGGAATAGTTAATGTGTGATTGTGATGTCTACCTGACTCACCGGAGACAACATGTCTCGTCTCTTGCGCAAGGACAGAAAAGCGCGGGAATTCTGTGGAATGCAGGTGTTCGAACAGATTGGCTATGTAGATGTTGGAGAGAGAAGTTGATTATTATTCTCTCCGATATGGTGGAAGTATGATCGAATTGAAACAATGTGGAATCCACCTCAATTATGAATATGACGTTGATTGTATATATTTTTATTTTTTTTTTGTAAATAGTAGTTCTAATAAAGAACTTGAATTAATATAACAAGTTATTTCTTGTTTATATATATGGCTGAAAGGTGGAAATAAACGGCCACGACACCACAGCTTATATATAAAAATGGTGGCAGCTTACGGATGTTAAGTCTAGAATAAATTAGACAATGCCCACGTAATCCTGATGTACAGATGGAAAGCCAGAGGATGAAACAAGAACAGTTGGTGGCAAAGTTACATTCGTTTTTTCGAGTTACTGGCAAATTAGGAACTGTAAAAATCGATTTGTAGACTAAGCTGTGTGTAACAAGAACTTTTTGAAAGAGGACTCGACGGATAAGTACGTGAATTTCTTCGGTGATCATTCAGTGCTGTGGATGGAAGAATTCGTATATGTCGCTTTCGAAAGTCAAGTGCAGAAATAGTTTACCTTGAAAAGCCCCATTGTAATTAAAGCTGGAATTTGGAAAAGCAGTGCCTGAGAAAAGTAAAAGGGACGGAAATCCTTACGGAAATGTGGAGCGTAGAGCTACAGTTGGAGGTAAGCCCTTTTATGTAATTTTCTGGAGAGGTCTGTTAAATTTCGGTATTGTGTTTACTTTTAATATTTTGAAAAAAAAAAAAAAAAAAGTATAATTAAATGATAAAAATTCTAAGGGATCTAAGATTTTGGAATTGAATATTTTAGATAGAATTTTTATGCTAAATTATTCTTCTGGTATCTGTAGGATAAATTATTGGGTTATATAAATTAAATACTTATGTATTTAGTAATTTACTTTACTTGGAAATTTACTTAAGATATAGTAAATGTTTGTTGATTAATAAAAGTATTAATCAGGAAAATTTAATCATATTTGCGTATATAACTTTTAGATTTAAAGTTGGAAAATATACTATTTTGTGATTGCAGCAATAAAGTTATTTGAAATTTTATGGGTATGCTGTAGGAAAATTATGATTAATGTTTTAAAAAAAAAGTAAATTGTATTTGTATTGTATTGTTGGATATCAAAAATTAATTTGAAGGTATACTCAGTTTTAAAGGATATAGCATGTGTATGAGAATTTTCGGGAAGAAAAATTTAATATTGCTTTATGCCTTGTCATACTTCTTGAGGTAAAATTCTATTTGTTATATTATTGTTATTGATATTATTATTGGTAAGTCTATATAGATTTCAATTTGTGCTAGCTATATTTTGAGGTATAATCATGGCAGAATTTTTAGCAAAATATAATAAAAGTGTATTGCTTTTATTAGCAGAGGAATTTGACACTAGCGTGTCAGTAGCAGATAAAATGAAATCTATAATTCAGAATATTATAGAGGCATCTGATTATAATGAGGCTATTGCTAAAGCAAATTTGGAATGTATTCTTAAAGAGGAAGCAGAACAAAAAGAACGTGAAGCAGAACAAAAAGAACGAGAAAAATTAGCTTTAGAAAGACAATTTGAGTTAGATAAATTAAAAATTCAAAACTCTACGGAAACTGTAAGTTTTTCATCTAGTGATTCGAATATAGACTTGCATAAGAGTCCTAATATTAACTTAAAAGATTTAGTGCCGCGTTTTGATCCAAAATTAATTGACATAACTCTTTTCTTTATGATCTTTGAAAAACAAGCGGAAAAAGTTAAAATTTCTCAAGACGATTTGGTTAGCCAACTAATTCCTTTATTGCCATCTGATATTGCGGAAATAATTGTAAAGCAACCAGCAGAATTATGCGATGATTTTAAACATGTAAAGAAAGTTTTGTTGAGTCGTTTTAGATTAAGTACAGGTGCTTTAAAACATAAATTTGAAAATCATCAAAGAAAATCGGGTGCATTATGGACAGATTTAGTATATGAATTAAGGGGTTATTTGGACAATTGGTTGGAGTCGCTAGAAATAAAAGATTTTGAGTCTTTGAAAGAACTCATGCTCACGGAGCAGATAAAAAGACGGGTCCCCTTTGAGATAAAAGAAAAATTTATGGATGAATGGGATGAAATGAAAGTGGCTTCAAAACTCGCTGATAAATGTGATAAATATGATAATATTAGGAGTAATTTTAGGAAGTCGGAAAAAAAATCTTGGGAAAAGAAACCTTATTCAGAAATTCAAAAGAGTAATTTGAATTCAAAAACTAAGGGTGAATTAAAATCTAAATCAGAGTTAGAAAATAAAAAAGATAATTTGAAAAATGATAAGTTTAAACATGATCTAGCTTTCGAAAAGAAAAGACAAATTAAATGTTATTTTTGTGGTCAATCTGGTCACATAAAACCGGAATGTGTAGAATGGTTAAAGAAGAAAAATAAATACGATGTTGTTAATCATTTAGGTAAAGATATTAATTTAGGAGAGTGTTTCAAACCTTATCTTAAAGAAGCTCTAATAAATGGTGTTGAAAGAAACTATTTAAGAGATACGGGTGCGGGAATAGACCTGTGTGATAGAAATTGGGTTAAAACAGAGGATTTTACAGGAGATGTAACCTGGGTACGTCAACCTCTTGATAATGAATGCAAATGTTTACCATTAGCATGGGTAACTATTGAGGGAGATTTTGGTTGTATCACCACTAAGGCGGCGATTAAACCAGCGGACTCGGAACAAGGTTACTATCTGTTAGGTAATAAGACGGCGGAGCTTATTGAGCAAAATTGCGCAAATCCGATTCCGATAAATATGGTAATTACTCGGAGTAGGACTGAGTCTTTAAGAAAAAGACCGGAACAATCTAATATGTTAGAAACAAGTGAGAATTGTCCTAAAAGCAAAGATGAGCAGGTAATTCAAATGGAAGATAGTAAGGAGGAGGGAGATAAAATTGAAGATCGTACGTTATTACCTAAATGTGATTGGGAAGAGAATGTTAGTTTGAGTAAAATTACAGCGAAAGAATTTAGTATAGTTCAGAAAGAGTGCTCTTCTTTAAAAACATTGTGGGAAAAGGCGAATAATGTAAAAGAAAAGGAATTTAAGGTAATTGGAGATAAACTTGTAAGAATTTCGCATTCGAATAGCGGGGATGAGAAATTACAATTATGTTTGCCATTAAAATTTAGACAGGAAATTTTGAAAATGTGTCATGAAGAAGTAGCGGGACATTTAGGGGTTACTAAGACAAAAGATAGGGTACTTAAATGCTACTTTTGGCCAAATTGTTACAAAGAAATTGAGGACTTTGTGAGGACATGTGATCTCTGTCAAAAAGTAGGCAAAAATAGAGATAAAAAGAAAGCACCATTGAAACTTGTGCCAATAATTTCGGAAGTTTTTTCTAGGATAAATATTGATGCAGTAGGTCCTTTGAGTTTAAGTGAGAAGAATAATAGATATCTAATCACTGCAATCTGTGTTGCATCTAAATATCCGGATGCGGTACCAGTGGAAAATTTAACTTCTCCATCTGTAATTGAAGGGTTAATACAAATATTTTCGAGAACAGGTTTTGCAAAAGAAGTCCAAAGTGATTTGGGTAGTTCATTTACAAGTGAATTGACTTCGGAATTTTTTGATAAGTTCGGTATTAAGGTTGTACATAGCTCAGTTTGCCATCCAGAATCGAATAGTGTTGAGCGAATGCACGGCAGTTTAAAAAAGGTTCTAAAGACTTTGTGTTTGGAAGGAGGAAAGGATTGGGAGTCAGTCTTGCCAATGGCCTTGTTTGCATTGCGAACTGTGACCCATGAAAGTACGGGATTTAGTCCTGCTGAGCTTATTCATGGAAAAAATTTACGAATGCCACATACTCTTGTATATGAAAATTGGATGGAAAAAGATATTGTAGATCAGAATGTAGTAGATTATATTTTGAATTTAACTAATAGATTGAAACATTGTCAAGAGTTAGCGTGTAATAAAATGAAAGAATGTCAGGAAAAACGAAAACAATGGTATGATAAAAATGCAGTGTATAGGAAATTTAATATAGGAGATAAAGTGTTAGTTCTGGCTACCTCGAAGTCAAATAAAATGGCTGTTAACTGGATAGGACCAGGAACTATTTCTGGAGTTATATCTGAAACCAATTATACGATTGATATTCCAGAAAAAAGGAATAAATCTACAATTTATCATGTAAATTTAATTAAGCCATATTATAGTAGACCTGAATTTGTAAATTTGTTAATTGATGAGGAGTGTGAGGAAATTGAAGAGGAGGCGGAGATTCCTTATCCCATCGCGGATCCCACTCAGTTAGATTTTTGGGAATTAGTGAAAGGGAGTGAACTGGAAAAAAGGGTATCTACAAAACAAATAGGAGATTTCAGGGATGTGATTGAGCGTCACAAAAAGATTTTTTCTACTGAACCTGGGAGTACCCCGTTAATTGAGATGGATATAGTATTAACGGATACTGTGCCGGTTAGATCAAAACCGTATCGTATGTCGCCGAGGCAATTAGAGATTATGCGTGAAGAAATTCGGAGGCTTTTAGATTTGGGCGTGATTGAAGTGGGTCAATCAGATTATGCTTCGCCTATGATTTTGGTTGAGTGTGCAGGTAAAGACCCCCGTCCTTGTGTGGATTATCGTAAATTAAACGCAAAAACAAGAACTGAATATTTCCCTTTGCCGAATATTGAAGAGGTCGTGGAGAAAGTTAGTACAGCACCTTTCATTACTGTTATGGATTTGACAAAAGGTTATTTTCAAATTCCGCTCACGAAAGAAGCACAGAGATATGCTGCTTTTGTAACGCCTTTTGGGACATTTATCCCTAAAGTTATGATGTTTGGTCTTTCAAATTCAGCTTATTATTTTTGTAAATTAATTGCGATAGTTTTATTTGGGCTAGAAGAATTTGCTGTTCCGTATATTGATGATATAGCGATATTTTCTTCAACCTGGGAACAACATTTAAAGCATGTCGATGCGGTTCTTAAGCGTTTAGCTGAGGCGAACTTGACAGTGAAGCCATCAAAATGTAAATTTGCGCAAGATCATGTGAAATTCTTGGGACATGAAGTAGGGTCAGGAAAGAGATCTCCTAGTGAAGCTAAATTGCAGGCAATAAAAGATTTTCCTATTCCGACTACTAAGACACAGCTTAGAGCGTATCTGGGAATGGTAGGATATTATGCGAGATATATAAAGAACTATGCTACAATAGCAGTTCCTTTAACAGATGCATTAAAAGGTAAAATAAAGAAAGAGAAAATAGTTTGGGATGAGAATTGTAATAAAGCATTTGAAGAATTAAAGTTAAAATTAATGCAAAGTCCGGTATTATATGCGCCTGATTTTAAGCAAAAATTTATCGTGCAAACGGATGCGAGTTTGTATGGTGCAGGGATTGTTTTATCTCAAATTATTGGGGGTGAAGAGCATCCAATTTTATACCTTAGCAAGAAATTTTCACGTGCCGAGCAAAATTATAGCACGATAGAAAGAGAATTAGCTGCTATAGTATATGGGTTAAGAAAGTTAAATTATTACTTAGATGGGCAAAAATTTGAGATACAAACGGATCATAATCCATTAGTATATTTGAAGAAAATGGTTGGAACAAACTCTCGTTTGACACGTTGGGCTCTGTTTTTGCAGCAATTAAACTTTGATGTTATTCATAAACCCGGAAAACTGCACGGAAATGCAGATGATCTAAGTAGAAAAATGTAGATTTTCTTCTTGAGATTCTATTAACAAAATTCATTTTTTTATTATTATTAATAATAATAATGATAGTAATAATAAATTTTTTTGTATTTTATGTATTTTTTATTTGATAAAATGGTGTTATTGCATTAATTAAATTTTGAATTGGTATCATATATTGGAACATATAGCATATCTTGGATTTAAATTTAATATTTTGGTACATAGGGCCATTTTTGCAAATTCTTTGGGGGCATAAATGAATGTTGTTGAAACTTGTAAAAGTGTCATGCTCTTGATGTGTCCTTTGAAACTGAAGGTGTGTAAGCTTGGGTTTAAATAGGGTCTTCCTAATATAATTATTTTTATATTGTATTGTAATATTTAAAATAATTGCATGTTTGACCTCTCTGGAAATGAAGTAATTGGGCTTATTCTCTGAATATGATACCAGAACATTTCCTGTGGCAACCTCTTTTGGGGGAAGGTGTTGTGATGTCTACCTGACTCACCGGAGACAACATGTCTCGTCTCTTGCGCAAGGACAGAAAAGCGCGGGAATTCTGTGGAATGCAGGTGTTCGAACAGATTGGCTATGTAGATGTTGGAGAGAGAAGTTGATTATTATTCTCTCCGATATGGTGGAAGTATGATCGAATTGAAACAATGTGGAATCCACCTCAATTATGAATATGACGTTGATTGTATATATTTTTATTTTTTTTTTTGTAAATAGTAGTTCTAATAAAGAACTTGAATTAATATAACAAGTTATTTCTTGTTTATATATATGGCTGAAAGGTGGAAATAAACGGCCACGACACCACATGATAGCTCTTGAACTGTGTGTAAAATGAAATTTCAGCGATAGCATCTTTTAACCCTTAAAGGCATATTGTATCATTTTCGATACCATAAGTGTTCCCGATTTATTGGGTGTTTTATTCGCATATTCCGTATTCTCACCAGAAATTTAAAAGAGCAATTTTCACTTTACTTAATGACAGACCATTCGTAATTAAATAAAGAAAAATTTACTATTTAGATTTTTCTGGTATGAATTCTGATTCTTTGAATTGCGCATTTTTTGGAACGCGTTCTATTCTATGCATTTAAGGGTTAAGGGGTCTCGCTTTACCTCTTTGCTCTTTGCAATTTTTTTTAAATAAAAATATTTCAAATAAAAATTTGAAAAAAAAAAAAGATGAAACTTATTTTTAAAAAATCATATTTTTAAAAGTAAATATTTTTTCAAATTTACTGAATTAAAATTAAACAAAAACAATCAAAAAAGAAAATGTTTGACGTTTGAAGCATTTAGCATTAACGGTTCTTGAGTAACAACAATTTAAATCTGTGAAATAAAGAAAAAAAAAGCATCATAAAGAAAAATGCATTTTCTCAAGAAGTCATTTCCAGGACGATCATTTCTTGAAAACTAGATTCACAAAAATAAACGAAAACGAAAAATATCAAACGAAAACGAAAAAAATAATATTTCCTCTTCTAATTAAGATAGAAATCTATACATATAATAAAACAGTAGGACCCGGTGTGTCTGTACATTGAAGATAATTGACAAAAATGGAGTCAGGGCGATAAAAGAAAACCAATGAAACACAAAAAAAAATTTTTTGAATTTTTTGTCTGTCTGTCTGTCTGTCTGTCTGTTTGTTCGAGGTTATCTTCGTAACTACTGAATGGATTTTTATGCGGTTTTCACTAATGAAGAATGCACACTCCCGGGCAGTGTATAGGCTTTGTTTCATCAAAATCGGACAACAGACAAAAAAGTAACAAAAAGAAACAAAAGAAACTATTAGGTGCGCTGCTCACGTTTTTTAGTACATATAAAATCCAATAGATGTCACTGTGCGATTTTAAAACGCGCTATCGTTATGTTTTCGCCAGTCTACTTAAGTATGAGAAAGTTTCAAGCTGGCTGTCGTTCCATGTGGTTTAGTCGGTAGAACGTCAGTGCGCCATACTGATGGCCCGTGTTCGATTCCCAGCATGGAATTTTTTTTCACTATGTTGGCATTAACGCCTATAAGCAATTAAAAGAATTTGAAATATTGTATTCAAGGCGAATTTTCTCTCTGGGAAAATTTCCTTGCATTAATATGTCAGTGTAATTTTTTTTTCGATTTAATTTTTTTTTTCGAAACTTTGTTTTTCTTAAAAAATTACAGTAAATATTTGATATTTCCCAACGTTTTTTGAATGATCGACTTGCTTTTTTTTTTTTTTAATGTATGTCTGAACCTTATCTAATTACTTCTTCAAGATTTCTTTAGATAAACCGACCAGCGTAGCGGGCGAAGGCCGCTAGTATAATTTAAATGTCATTATAAACATAAAAAAACAAAGAAATTTTTAATGCTGTAAAATTTTATTAGAAAATTTGAATATTTTTGTGTCCTGGACCCTCCTTAAAGTTTATCCCTGACGTTAGTTGTCATTAGTGTGTTCCACAATAAATTGTCATTCAATTCTTTACAACATTGTAAAGAAGAAAAAAAAATCTTTAAAGTTTCTAAAATTTTTCTAAAAAACTGGTATTTCTAGAACTTTTATGTAGCGGCAACAATAAAACTCCATGTACTACCTCTGACAATAAAGTTCGGTGAATGAATTCAGAACGACCGAGCTGGCAACACTGGGGAAATAAAACGCTGCACCTGCATAGAGGCAAGTGTTGACCATCTTCCCTCACCGTTGTTCAGTTGAGTGTCATTTATGTTTGGTGTAAGACGTGCATTACTAAGTGCTTGTTCAATGTGTTGGTTCTTAACTGAGAACAGGAAAATGAACGAACAAAAGATCAGTTTACAGTTTGGTTTTAAGCTTTTCAAGACACCAAAAGAAATTCATGAGGGGTGGTGCAAACTGAACATTCACCATACTCGCCTGATCTCAATCCTCCAGATTTTTTCCTATTTTCACCAATCAAACTCTCTTTGAAAGAGATTTGACCCTATTGCTGACATCCAACGAAACGTGACAAAGCTTTCGAACTCCATCCCAAAAGAACATTTCTTGCGAATTTCTCAGGACATGTAGAAGCGGTGCATAGTTATGGGAGATGACTATTTCGAAGGATGGTTTGGTAATTTTCGTTAATATTTCATCTATATTAATGTCACCGAACTTTATTGTCAAAGGTAGTATAACAGATACACATTTGCACTGCAAATCCAAAGATCTGCAAGGTTATTAAATACTTTTTAGGAAACTGGGATTCTTAGAACTTTTTATGTATAAGAGTAACTTGAGTTACAGATAAATTTTTAGCAAAATTACTGTAATTTTAGTAGGTTCTCTTATAAAGCTATACAGTGGTGCCAACTTTTGAAAAAAAAAATGGGTTGGCTCCAAAAATATTGGGTGGGCTCAAAAATATTTTGGTAAAATGGTACGACCAGTTTGTTTTTCTTTGAAGGGTATAGGCAGATGGTGAAAAATGAGAAATTTAAATCAGGCCATCATGTTGTAATGAAGTTGCAATTTTATTAAATTATATCCTCAAGCGCTTTTTAGGTGCGCTCATAATTATGTAAATACGTAGCACCTATTGTTGTCGCTCAGTCCGTCCGTCTGTCCGTCTGTCTGTCTGTCCGTCTGTCCGCATATAACAACGTAAAAACTACCCAACCGAATCGTTTGAAATTTAAAATACACAATTATAACATAATTTTGTCGAGTCATTTCAAATTTTATGAAAATCGGATGGATAGATCAATTACAGGGACAATCAAAAGGATTCCGTTACATTACGGTCAATAGGGAAAAAAGTTTCAAATGCATTTTAATCGTTTGAAATTTAAAACATATAATTATTGTGTAATTTTGTCGAGTCATTTCAAATGTTATGAAAATCGGATGCATAGATCAATTACAGGGACAATCAAAAGGATTCCCTTACATTACGGTCAATGGGGAAAAAAATTTCAAATGCATTTTAATAGTTTGAAATTTAAAAATATAATTATTACGTAATTTTGTCGAGTCATTTCAAATGTTATGAAAGTCGGATGCATAGATCATTTACAGGGACGATCAAAAGTATTCCATTACATTACGGTCAATGGGGGAAAAGTTTCAAATGCATTTTAATGATGTTACACTCATTCGAACATAATAGAATTGGCATGAATCTATGAAATATATACTAAAATATGCATTCTGTACAATCTGTGATGCAAATAATTTTTATTATTAAATTACAGGGTCATACAAAAGTATTCCACTACATAATGCTATACGGGGAAACATTGTTTGGGACGTGTTTTAATTATATTCTACTATTTCACATTTTATGAACAAGATGTACGTTGCTGAGGTGTAATAAAAATTACTTCCTGCATATTTATAGAAACGTAAATATTTCGACTACTATACTGTATCCGGGGTACGCTCTACTATATCAGCAAGATCTGAATATTTTTAAAACTTCGTTATCGTACGAACGCATCTCATTTGCTACGTTCACGTGCAATTTCCAACTTGTTCTTATAAAGACACTAATATTTATCGTAATATCTTTATGTCATGTACATAACTACAAATTGAAACAACAGAAAGTTAAACATGGCATTTTAATCATTTGGGATTTATAGGAGTTGGAGAATTAAAACACATGGTCATTGATAAAATAAATGTTGTTATAGGGAAAAAAAAATAAAAAAAAAATAATGAAATGAATAACTATGTAAAGCAGTGAAAATTGGGCATGCTAGGATTAAAAAATATTGGGTGGGCTCGGACCCCAATGGCGCATATAAGTTGGCGCCACTGAAGCTATAGATTTCTGTAGTTTACAAAAACTAGTTTTGTAGATTTATACCTTTTGGTACAGTGTGCGGATAAAATTTTAGTTACCATACAGATTTCCGCAATTTTACATCTGCAAAATTGCATATATATATATATATATATATATATATATATATATATATATATATATATATATATAATACCATTAAAAGAAGACAAGATTCACCAATGGATTTTATCAATAAAACAATAAACCAAAACGAAGAATTAGAATTGAATTGAATTATAATAAAATAAAAAAATAGTGTAACGAGTAAAACTGAAAAAATAAATAAATAAAATGAATGCAAATAGAATTTGTAGCTCCAAAAGCAGAATCTTCAGGCCCCAAATGCTCTGGAACTACAAATGAAGTGTGCGGTTTCATCCACGTATTAGCCATGTAATAGCAAAATAATACGTATTTGGGGCTACCAACACACAATATATATATATATATATATATATATATATATATATATATATATATATATATATATATATATATATATATATATTGTATGAAGGTCTGAGTTCTATAGTATTTTCCTCACAATGAAGTTAGTTATTCATTTATATATCTCTACACTGGTTATTTTATTAATCATTTATAAAATATAGATAAGGGAAATAATCAATTCACCTTTGAGTAGCACAGCATCTGGTAGTTCAACGATTACCTGCAGGACGATGTTTGATTTTTATTTATCATTTAAAATATATTGAAATGCAAACAAGATATTTAAAATATTTCCTCTCGTAGGATTAACATTAGCAAGTGAGTGTTTCCGCGTGATAAATTTCTTTGAGAAAGTGTCACGTGTGACATTTAATCTACAATACTTAGCTAAACTTTTAAATTGCTACTCTTTAAGAATCTTATTTTATTTTATTTTATTTTCCTACTTGTTAATTTAGAAACTCTGGCTAGTTTCACAAATCCCTGACTTATTGTCTCTTTAAAAGCTTTTAATGCTTAGTTAAACAAACTATTTAGACAGTTTCATAAGCTTTTTTAAAAAATGTTACAAAAGAACAATAAAGTTTTTCTTAACCATATCATAATATTTAGCCCAAAAGCACAATGTCATAATAATATGAAAAAGAAAGAAGAAATAATATAGGGTTTTTAACTTAATGGGATAGTATTGGATGTTTGCCAAATATTCTAATAATAAAACTTAAAATCCGATATAAGCTTTTTTCCCCCACGATTATTATTCTAGAAAAAGAGTTTAAAGTGTTTATTCATTTAGTCTTTTAAAATCAATAAAGTAATTATTATTCAATAAGTATATTCTCTACATTAAGGAAAGTTTGAATGTATATTTCAACCTTTTGTGATTCAATATCTCTGATTTGAAAAATTGTAGAGTCTCTCTATAACGAAACTCCATACATCGAATTTCTCTATATAACGAATTTTTAGTAGGAACGGTCCCCTTTTCGCATGATTACATTAAAAACAGTTTTGAAATGAGTTTGAGTTTGCTTTGTTTTAAAAAGCATTTAAAGTATTGTATGTATAGCGAAATATCTATCTCCATATAACGATTTTTTTCACAAATTTGTTTTGATTTATTCAGTTTTAAAAAGCTTCGAAATCATATAGAATCAATTTTCCATCACTTACTTTTGATTTATCGTCAGTGCTGAGTTTTTTTTTTTTTTTTTTTAATTTATTACTTCTCTCCTTGTTCTTTAAATCCAACGAATTCCTCCCACCTCCCACACATTTTCCCACATCCTTCTCAAAACAGTGTCAATTGGATTCATACACATGTAAGAGAGGAATAAATGAGAGGCACATAAGAGAGGCCTTCAAATGGTGGGAAATGTTAACTACATTTCATTTTAACTACATTTCATTCCTTGCTAAAATTTGAGCATTTTTTTTCTTTGAGAACGTAACAATTTTAAAATCAAAGCAACAAAAATTACAGATTTCTTCGTCTGAAATTAATGCGTCTTCCTTATTTGATTTTCATTAAGCTTTCAAATAAATGTCTGTTCTTTTTGTTGAAACAGCTTAAATAATTAAGAAATAAAATGTTAGGTTAATATTTACTTTTAAACATTTCAAATTCTTAATTCAAAAGATCAAAAATAATATTTGTTCAAATTTTGCACAGTAAATATTATTTTTAACATCATTCTCTATACATCGAATTTCTCTATATAACGAATTCTTTACTGGAACGGTGGATTTCGTTATATAGAGACTCGACTGTATTTACTCAGACTCAAGTGTTATAATACATCATTTTAAGCATGAAAAACAAGTCGGAAATTGTATGTTAAACATGGCAAAGGAGGTACCCATGAGGTATTCTGAATTATATCAATAAATTCGGTTATAAATAACACTCTTTACTAATTTAAATTAGTGAAGCAATTTCTTGGAGTATTTTTTAATTTAATAACAGATTAACAAAATTTTCATTTAACTTTTTCTTCTTTAAACTAGCAGGCATTGCTTATTTTCTAGATCACTGTTTCTTTACAATACTTTAAATGCTTTTTAAAACAAATCATTTGCACAATTTTATAATCTAGTCTATAGTTATAAAATTGATTGTCTAATTATATCAATAAATTCGGTTATATATAACACTTTTTGCTAATTTAAATTAGTGAAGCAATTTCTTGGAGTATTTTTTAATTTAATAACAGATTAACAAAATTTTCATTTAACTTTTTCTTCTTTAAACTAGCAGGCATTGCTTATTTTTTAGATCACTGTTTCTTTACAATACTTTAAATGCTTTTTAAAACCAATCATTTGCACAATTTTATAATCTATTGTATAGTTATAAAATTGATTATATAATTATATCAATAAATTCGGTTATATATAACATTTTTCACCCTAATTTAAATAAATAAAGCAAGTTTTTAACGTATTTTTTTTTTAAATTTGCAAGTAGATTAACGAAATTTTCATTGAATTTTTCCCTCTTTATTCTGGTAGAGGTTACTCTTTTTCTAGATCATTTGTTTCTTTACAATAGTTTAAATGCTAAATAAACTATTAACACCACTTTACTATCTTTTCTGTAGTCAAGTCAAGATATGAATAAATTTATTATTAACGTACCATAATATTTAACCAAATTGAATAGCGTCATAATAATATAAAGAAACAGAGGAAAAAAATTGGTCTTAAAAACTTCAATGGGATAATATTGAATATTTGACAAAATGTTTAATGGGATAAAGTTGAGATCCGATATAAAGTCCTTTTTTTAAATAAAATTTTTCTTATTATAAAAATGTTTAAAATCTGTCAACCTAGTATAGCAGGCTTTGCTTATTTTCTAGATCACTGTTTCTTTACAATACTTTAAATGTTTTTTTAAAACAAAACAATTGCACAATCTATTCTATAGTTATAAAATTGGTTATCTAAATATATCAATAAATTCAGGTATATATAACATTTTCTTCATTAATTTAAATAAATAAAGAAAATTTTTAGAGTATTTTTTAATTTTATAAGAATATTAACGAAATTGTCATTGAATTTTTCCCTCTTTATTCTAGTAGAGGTTACTCATTTTCTAGATCATTTGTTTCTTTACAATAGTTTAAACGCTTAACAAACTATTTACATAATTTTATTATCTTTTCTGTAAGTAGGTCAAGGTATGAATAAATTTATCATTAACATATTATAATATTTAACCAAAATGTATAGCGCCATAATAATATGAAAACACAGGAAGAAAAATTGGTCCTTAAAACTTTAATGGGATAATATTGAATACTTGCCAAAATGTTTAACAGGATAAAGTTGAGATCCGATATGAAGTCCTTTTTCCTGGTTAAAAAAAATTCTTTTTATAAAAATGTTTAAAATCGATCAACCTGGTATAGCAACCAGTGTCTATTCGGAAAGAAAAAACATGTTAGACCTGGTCGAGTCTTCAGGAAAAAGTAAGGTCCCAGGCGTGGTCCGACCGACCCAAGAATACAGACATTTTTAACAGCCTCGCCGGGACGGACGATAAAAAGCCTGAAACTGGGAAGGTTAAAGTTATGAAAAGACTCCTAATCGGTATGATAGAAAAAGCATTGTTTTAAATAACTGACAGACATTTATTTTCATTGTACAGAATGGAGGTGGAAACGGCAATAGGGTGACTGAATCGAAAGTTTACATTACAGAAAATAGTTATTTTTCCACATTCAACTATTTAAAAACAGGGTGGCGTGTGGTCAGTGAAAAAAGCAGTCAAAAATGGCTTTAAATACCAGTATTTTGCCAAACAGAAATTCCTTTTCTTTTTTATCCCTTTATATTACTCAAAGTATTTTCTATAAGATATTACTGGTAGTTTCCTCTTTAATTGACTGTGTTTTTCCGTGACCACTCACCACCCTGAAAGGGTGTTCTTAAATTAAAAAAGGGCAAATTTGTGACACATGCATTAATATATTTTTGTTCGGAAATGCATGAAAATAGCAGGTGTTGTTATTCAGAAACTCTCTAATTGCACTCATTCTTTTGTTTTTAAAAAAACACAATAGATTTTTCATAACAAGCCTTCAAAGTTGACACTTTTGAGCATATTTCCCGACGAAAGCAGAAAAACCGGTCGAAAAGGAGGAGAAAAACGGTGATCGCGTCATCGAAATAGCTTATAACTCGATAAGTAACTTAATTATCATAAAATGGAAAAATAAGTTCAATTCGAAATCGCTTTCATAGTCAGGCATTCCAATTTCATATCTTTCTGTTAAAAAATGAATTTGTAAATGTGTCAAAACGTTTTTCGCTTGTTGAGCAGATCAGTTAAGAACACCCTTATTAGGAGCCAATCTTTGTTTAAAACTTTAAATGCGCTTTTCAGCATGATGTTTTTTTTCTCTTCATTCTTTCTTATCTTTAAATTATCACCTGAAGAAGGGCAAAGAAATAAGGTGCAAACTTGAAACTTGTCTTTTTTCTCTTTTTCTTTTCTTTTTTTTCCGGTAAATTTGAAAAAAAATATTTAATTTTAAACATACGCTTAAAAAAAATAAGTTATATCATTTTTAAAATAAATATTGTTAATATTTTTAAAAAATCCTAAAACAAAACTAAAATTATATTTTCCTCTTTAAATAAATGAAAAAAATTGAAATCCGATAAATAGTGTTTCGGGTTATAATGATGTTAAACTATTCCATTTAAAAAATATTAACCATTTGAAATTTTTATAAATTCTGGAAGAAATTTTAAAATGTGATTTTGTTTGAAAATTATATGCTTAATTATCACAAAAAAGAGAAAAAAAATCAAAATTCTAACTCAATAAATATATTTTTTGCAAATTTCTTAGAACTGTTAAAGTAACATTTTTCTTGAATTGCACGCATTTCAATTTGTGTCTAATCCCTTAAAACTTCACGAATTATTTAAACGGCCATAACTCTGTGAGTTTTGCAGATATAGATATGGATTGTTTTGTATTTTATGCAGGAATGGACGAGGAAATTTTTCCTAATTGGAATTTTTACTGTACGGAGGCAGTAAAAATATTTACTTTCGTACTTTTTCAAATAGATCCCCCAACTTACGCCATCATATTTGGCACCCTTTTTTATGAATTTTTGCAATTGGAAGTATGAGTCTAGGTGCAATATTTAAGGAGATAGCCTATTGTTTTGATAATTATGACTCACCCTGTGAATATATATATATTATGTATTCAATTAGAATATACTTTAAATGCAAATATTTTTTTATGAGATTAAAAAATAAATTGTGAATACATTTTTAAATGAATGGAAAAAGTAATTTTATCTATTTTTAAATTCGACAACATTTATTTTATTTTATTTTGTCGTTTGTTTGTTTTCTCTTTTTGATTAAACTAGAAATATTAATTTGTGCAATTTTTGGCTTTTGATTTTTGAAATAAATTCGGATTTTAGCACTAATAGAGCCAATATGCATGTGAGGAGTAATTTAGTGTATATAGACGAGTATGTATATATACATAATATGTATATATACATATTATGTATTCAATTAGAATATACTTTAAATGCAAATATTTTTTTATGAGATTAAAAAATAAATTGTGAGTACATTTTTAAATGAATGGAAAAAGTAATTTTATCTATTTTTAAATTCGACAACATTTATTTTATTTTATTTTGTCGTTTGTTTGTTTTCTCTTTTTGATTAAACTAGAAATATTAATTTGTGGAATTTTTGGCTTTTGATTTTTGAAATAAATTCGGATTTTAGCACTAATAGAGCCAATATGCATGTGAGGAGTAATTTAGTGTATATAGACGAGTATGTATATATGGGAAATCTCCTCCACTATTAGATCTGCATATTATTTTCTACGCATCGCAACTCTGATGAAAAGGCTCTCACTGAGGCAGACGATTTTGAAGCAGCTATTAAATCCTAAGAAGCCAGACGATTTAAGCGGTAGAAAAAAGAACTGAACGGAAGAAAGGAGAATGGAATGTTTTGGGGAGAGTTGGTGTTGACTTGAGAAGAATGTTGATTAAGATGACGCGATTAAGATGTTTTAATTAAAGTTTCCTTTTGAATGTTCGAATTGTAAATATTAATATGTAAATATCTTTTTTGTAAATATTAACGTTTAATATAAGTCATTTAAAAGTTAAACGGTGTCAGAATTTTAATTTACCTCCGAGTTTATTTATTTATGTGTTCGAAAGAACTTTTATAAGAAGAATTTCCATAAATTTTGGTGCACAGAAGTTGGGATAAATGACGAACGCCCACAGAAGAGGAAATATTTTTTGAATATATGGTTGATGATATGAAGCTGTTTGATACTGCGACGATAGTGCTATTTAAATGTGTGAAGCTGAGCATCTGATTATGAAGTGAGTTTATTATTTCATTTTCTTTTCAATAATGGAAAAATTAGTTGATTTAAAGGAATTAGAGTTTTCTTTGAAAACTGAAAAATCATCTAGTATTAAGACATTGCATAAACTAATTTTTGGAGAAATCGGTGACAGAAATAATAGACGTAGAATTCGGAGTTTTACTGGGTTTTCGTTTGAAGTAGATTCCAATGAATATCAAACAAAATTGAAAGAAATCAAAGATAATTTTTCTGTTAACGATTTGATAACCATTTGCAATGTTTTGTGTATAAATAATTCGGGAACTTTTGATGAAATTGCTGCCAGAATAATTTCTAGTTTATGTGATTTTAATATTTTAAAAATTAATATGATAGCCGATGTAGGTACTCTTAGTGATGACGAAAGTGTCGATGAATTTAATGATGATTTACAAGATAAAACTAAAACTATTTCAACTGTTTTTGAGAATAATATGAGAAATGATTCTGGTAGTTCTAATTGTGAAAGTAATGAAAATCAGAAAATTCTAATTCCTGATTATGTTATTAAACCAAGCATTTCTATTAATGATATTAAAAGTATGATTACAATGTTTGAAGGTACTCAAGTACAAAATATTAATAAATGGATTGCCGATTTTGAAGATATTGTTGCAGCGTATATAGGGTTCTTTCGATCTTATGGTTAGACAACTTCAAACTCTTTGCTCTTAGAAAAGTAGAAAATAATTTATTTGCAGAACTTCAGAACAACAGAGTCCTCGAAACTCACAAATATTTCCAGATATTCAAAGATAATTGTTCAAATCTATCGTATAAGTGCAGATATAGATTCCAGAGACTCTTTATGCAACGTCTCTACACTAAATCACATTCAAAATAACGTAAATAAGACTCAAGCAAACTCGCTTAACAAACGCGTTGTTCACTCAATGACTGACTGGTAAATAATAACAACAACAGCTCGTATCGGCTCTCCTATATATAGGCTCGTAGCATGTGCTAGAAATTTCTAGAATCTACTCGAAAAATCCACGGAATAACAAACAATGTATCAGTATATCTAAAGGGGGGTTACCATTAAGAGGGAAGGGTTACCATCGCCAACAATCGCCAAGTTTGTCGCCAACTTGGCGATATATCGCCAAATTTGGCGACCAAAATTAGTCGCCAAAAGTGACGCCAACTTGGCGGTATCTCCAATATTTCGCCAATCCGCCGTAGACATACACTGAAAATAATAGACAAGTTTGCTTGATAACAGAGACAATGTAACAAAAACTAATATTAGTAAAGAAATGGAGCTTAATAAGATTATTTACATTATTTTACAGTACAAACACTAATTATTTACAAAATTCGTAACACTACCCCCTCCTCAAAGACTGCACGTCCCGGGCAGTGCAATCCTTGAGTTAGAGGAAAACACTTAAAATAAATAAATAAATACATAAGTAAATAAATAAATAATAACAATAATAAAATTTACATAAATAAGAACTAATTACTATTTACATATTTACAAAAAGTGACTTTCATGACCATGGTCTGAAATTCAAGTTTCGAATTTCTAATCACTTTGCTCAAAATAAGGGGCTAGCCGGTTATAGTGTACGACCTTGGGTTTGGCGTGTGGCGATTTTTGTATGCGTACAACGACGTCATTCAGCCTGTTGACGACTGTGTAAGGACCGTCCCAGTTTCTTTGTAATTTTGGCGACAGTCCCTTACGACGTATCGGATTCCACAACCAAACTTTATCACCTTCGTTGAACTCATGTCCTGTTGCCTTTGTGTCGTACCGTGTCTTCATCTTTTCCGTTGCCAGTCCAATTCGGTTCCTCGCTAGACGATGAATCTCCTCAATCCGTGCCTGGAGTTCATCCACGTATTCTTCAGGCGACAAAGGAGCGTCAGGAGGACGGCCAAACAAAAGATCCGCAGGCAGACGAAGATCACGACCAAAGAGCATTTGAGAAGGGGAGTAACCAGTGGCCTCATGAGTGGCACTCCTGCAGGCAAGCAGGAAAAGAGGCAATTTCTTGTCCCAGTCCTGTTGGTCTCTAGACACCAGGAGAGAGAGGCTATTTAGGATGGTACGATTGAACCGTTCCACCATGCCGTCCGATTGAGGGTGTAGAGGTGTTGTTCGAGTTTTGTCCATGCCGAGTAGTTCACACATTTCCTTGAACACAGCCGAATCAAAATTTCTTCCTTGATCGGAATGGATTTGAAGAGGAACTCCGTATCTGGAAACCCAGTGTTGAATCAGTATGTCTGCTACGGTTACCGCCTCTTGATTAGGAATGGCATATGCTTCAGGCC
Organism: Maratus speculifer; assembly: GCA_964019185.1. NCBI lineage: Eukaryota > Metazoa > Arthropoda > Arachnida > Araneae > Salticidae > Maratus > Maratus speculifer. Next base: position 249,976,270 of record OZ025301.1, read on the forward strand.
ACTTAGTGAAGTAGTCCATGACAACGAGGATGTACTTATTGCCATCAGATGTTCTAGGAAGTGGACCCAGGATGTCTAAAGCAATTCGTTCGAAAGGAGCTCCTACATTATAACGTTGCAATCGTCCACGGGTGCGCCTCTTTGGACCTTTACGTGCTACACAGGTGTCACAAGTTCGACACCACTTCTCCACGTCACTGCGAACATTATTCCAGTAGAAACGCTCTCGAACCTTTTGCAGGGTCTTCATTACACCAAAATGACCTCCTGTGGGACTACCATGCAGTTCTTGAAGGACAATAGAAATTCTAGACTTAGGGAGTAGTAGTTGCCATCTACATGTCTTTCCATCGTCAGACTCCCATTTTCGGTACAAGATGCCGTTCTTCAAGTGTAAGGAATCCCAGAGAGCCCAATAACGTTTAGTCGTAGGATGGTAATGGGCCATGTCTTGCCAGCTGGGCTTCCTGTTGGACTCCTCTTTCAGCTCTAGAATTGGCTTAATTTCAGGATCAGCAAGTTGATCTTTACGCAGGCTCTCGTCACTCCACGGATCTTGCGATGATGTAGACCCAGTTGTAACTTGTCTTACTATAGGACCTTTGACATTAAATTTCTTCTCAACCCGGTCGCAGTATCTACAATTGTCTGAGCAGGGTCTTCTTGAGAGAGCATCTGCATTTCCATGTGATGAGCCTTTTCGATGGCGTATCTCCATATCGTACTCTTGAAGCTTTTGTATCCACCTGGCTATCTGGCCTTCTGGGTTCTTAAAATTCAATAGCCAAGTTAGAGAAGCATGATCAGTTCGGATCAGGAACTTTCGACCGTAAAGATAGTGATGAAAGTGGTCTATGGCTTTCACTACAGCAAGAAGCTCTTTTCTTGTTACGCAGTAGTTTCGCTCGGCCTTTGACAAGCACTTGCTGAAATAGGCGATAACACGCTCCTGACCGTCGATTTCCTGGGACAGTACAGCGCCAATGCTTTCGTTGCTTGCATCCGTATCAAGTATAAACTGTTTATCGATTTGAGGATACGACAGAATTGGAGTGGATGTCAAGGCCTCCTTAAGCTTTTCGAAAGCAGCGTCACATTCCTGTGTCCACATAAATTTTTGATTGGCTTCTGTTAATTTATGAAGTGGTCTTGCAATCATCGAGAAACCTTTGACGAATTTTCTGTAATAGGTGCATAATCCTAGAAAACTTCGAAGCTGGTGAACATCTGCTGGACGACCCCAATTTTTCACTGCCGATATCTTCTCCGGATCAGTCCTAACTCCTTCCGCCGAAATGATGTGTCCAAGGTAGGCGACTTCATTGCGAAACAAACTGCACTTCGAAGGGCTTAACTTCAAATTAGCTTCCTTTAACTTTTGTAGCACCCGCCTGAGGTTGTTCAGATGTTCATCAAAAGATTTTCCTATGATTATGATATCGTCTAAATAAACAAGACATGCCTCATATGACAGTCCCCGAAGAACCGTTTCCATAAGGCGTTCAAAAGTTGCAGGTGCGTTACATAGACCAAAAGGCATTACCTTGAACTGCCATAATCCTTGTCCCGTTGTAAAGGCAGTCTTCTCGCGGTCGTCGGGATGGATCTCTACCTGCCAGTAACCACTCTTCAGGTCTAAAGTCGAGAACCAAGTGTTGCCCGCAAGTGTGTCAAGAGTGTCGTCAATCCTTGGCAGAGGGTAACTGTCCTTTTTGGTGACGTCATTCAGTCGGCGGTAGTCTACACAAAATCTTGTAGAACCATCCTTCTTTCTTACTAATACAATGGGAGACGCCAATGGACTTGTCGATGTTTCGATGACGTCATTTTCTTCCATATCCTTAATTAAATTCTGCACCTCTTCTTGCTTGGCAAAAGGTAATCGTCTAGGGTGCTGTTTAATAGGAGAGTGATCTCCCGTGTCAATTCGGTGTTGTGCCATTTTAGTTCGTCCAAAGTCTTCAGATGTTTGGGAAAATAAACTTTGGAATTCCCTAATTAAATTTTCCGCGGCGTCCATCTGTTTTGGATATAAGTCAGTATTTTGTAACAAATCCTTGACTAAATTATCTGAAGATTTCTCAGAGTGACTGGAATTTTGACTTATGCACGTCACAGGAGCACACGATGCTATCACCTCTCCTTTCTTGATAGTCTTCGTCTTATCACTGATGTTAACAATTCTGACTGGAATGGTCTTTTTCGAGAGGTCTACTACAGAAGAAGCCACCAATACTCCTGCTTGTGTACTATTATCTTCTGGATAATCTATATGGCCAAATCGGTAATTAGTTTCATTTTTAATTACAGCTGGAACTAAAAATTCTGTTCTTGGATCTAGATTGATATCTTCTTTGGCTATTACTGCTTGTTTACATTCAATTTCGTTATTTAATCCAAAGAGGCTTATTTCTTCAAATTTTGAGAGCATTTTGTTATTTTTGAAATCAAGTTTGAAGCCAAATTTCTTCAGAAAATCTAGTCCGATTAAGCAAGGATCTGTTATGTCAGCCACATATGCCGTATGATAATATTTGCTTCCTCCAAAGTTGATGGTTAAATTGGCCTTTCCATATATGCCTATCTTGTCGCCCGTTACAGTTTGCAGGGTAACGCATGGTGGAGTCCAGATGAGTTTAGATTTCAATTTTCGAGCCAAATCTTCTCTTATTATTGTAACATTGGCTCCTGTATCGACAATCATACGGCACTGAATTCCGTTAATAAAGCCTATCACATATAATTCATTATCACCGCCACTCATTTTTGATATCTGGAGGATCTTCAGGTGGGGCTTTTCATTCTCTGGCAACCTCCGCCCCGCGAGATGGCCAAAATTTAGTTTCCCTGCTGACTGTTTGAATTTATCTCACGTTCGTGGATTTTGGGGCAATTTCTTCGGAAATGTCCTGTATCACCGCATCCCCAGCACATGAGATTCTGTCTTCTTGCGCTTGTTCTTCCATATTTTAAAGCTTCAATCTCTTGATTTAATTTCCTAATTTCTTTCAAGAAGTCGATCTCAGTGTCTGAGCTTTTGTTCACCGTTGCCCCTCGGACTGAATGACGATCTCTTCGGCTGGCTTGTGTAGCTGCTTCCAACTTTAAGGCATATAGTAATGCAGCCTTCAAATCCTGCACATCTGCCATTCGTACCGCTCTCTGCACTTCTGGATCTTTTATTCCGTCCACAAAGTACTGCAGTGAGAGCATCTCCCGCACATTTGTTGGACAGTCAATGAATGCTAAATTTGCTAGCCTTTCTATTTCTGAGGCAAACTCTTGAAGGGTTTCATTCGATTTTTGATGGCGGCTCTTCATTTGTATTCTCGTATAATCCTTGAAGAATTTTTCGCCAAATCTCATTTCAAGTGCACAACTTAAAGTCTCAAAATTGAGTTGCGTCATATCGGGCAATGTTTGCAGCACGTCGGCGGCTTCTCCTCTTAAAGATGCTGCCAGTTGACAAGCTTTCACCTCGTCACTCCATTTGTTCGCTTCAGCTACAATAGTGAATTGGGTCTTGTAAACTTGCCAGGAACTCTTTCCATCGTATGTCGACAGCTTAATGTGCACGGGAGAAGCAGGCGGATTCCTAAATTCTTCATAATTATCACTAGACGCTGAAAGTTTCTTCTCAAGATCTTGTACTTTTTAGCACTTTCCAACAAAGTTGAAAAGTGCTTATGCATTCGGTTTGTCTGTCCGTCTGTCCGTCTGTCCGTCTGGCCGTCTGTCCGTCTGTCCGTCTGGCCGTCTGTCCGTCTGTCCGCGCTCTAACTCCCGTAAATATACTCGGATTGCTATGAAATTTTTATGCGTTATTGATGTTTACCCTAGCACGAACCCTATTGAAAATGAAGTATCTACCATGATTAGTTTATCTACAGGGCGAATCAAAAGTTTCCCATTACATTACGGCCTATGGGGAAAAATCGTTAATATACTCGGATTGCCATGAAATTTTAGGGCGTTATTGAGGTTTACCCTAGCACGAACCCTATTGAAAATGAAGTATCTACCATGATTAGTTTATCTACAGAGAGAATCAAAAGTTTCCCATTACATTACGGCCTATGGGGAAAAATCGCTAATATGCTTCGATTGCCATGAAATTTTAGGACGTTATTGACGTTTACCCTAGCACAAGTCCTATCGAAAATGAAGTTTCTACCATGATTAGTTTATCTACAGGGCGAATCAAAAGTTTCCCATTACATTACGGCCTATGGGGAAAAATCGTTAATATACTCGGATTGCCATGAAATTTTAGGACGTTATTGACGTTTACCCTAGCACAAGTCCTATCGAAAATGAAGTTTCTACCATGATTAGTTTATCTACAGGGCGAATCAAAAGTTTCCCATTACATATTTTAAATATATTAAGCTTTTTCATGTATAATAAAATTGATATATGTCTCTGAAGCTTAATATAAATTATACGCTACTGTCTTCCATAATATGAAGTACATAGCATTTACAGGGCCACACAAAAGATTTCAAAGAGTATATTTTTTCCGAAGTACCGTATATGTGTCCGATGATGGTTGATGGAGGGATGAAATGCATTTTAATTATGATATGCGCGTTTATATTTCGCTAAATATATGCACATTATATGGTGTGTATAAATGTTATAGTTGATATACAGGGCTACCCATAAAGAGCACACCAACGTAATTGTTCACCAACGTTACTGAATATGAGCGTAAATTATTTAAACGTGGTTCTTAAATAAGCTATGCATTTTTACGCTGAGCTTCAATCAATTTACTGAGAAATGTTTGCAGAATATAGATAAAAGGATATACAGGGCCACGCAAAGAATTCGGTACATGGACGCGTATGAATGATGATTTATGAGAATGTGATTTCAGTTGTTTTAAAAGTGTTTTAGTTTACAATAAATTTTAGCCTAATGCTGACGTGTAATAAAGGTACAATGTAAACTACAGGGCTGAACAAAGGTATTCAAGTATGTTTCCATCTAATAGTATGAATTGCTGAAAAAGAAATCTCAAGTTACTGGGTATTTTCTTGCTAAGCTAAATTTTCCCATTATATGAACTGACATATGAAATACAGGGCTGTTCAAAAGTACTGGAATACATATTTGGGTATATTTGAGTATATACTATTATTTCCCTAAATAACAAAGTTTTGTTAAAGATTTCATTAAGTGTTGGAAAGTGCTTCATAATCTATGCTTAACGCATGATTATTCATACTTTTTTATTTAGCTTTTCATCTACTTCACCTAGTATTTTCTCTTCAACGTTACTGATTTTCTCTTCAACGTTACTGATTTTCTCTTCAACGTTACAAACATCATTCTGAATTTTCTCTTCTACTTCCGCCATTTTCTCTTCCACCGAGCCTATTCTTCTCTCTACCGACGAGAACTTTTCTTCTAAAGTTTTCTTCATTTCTTCTTGGCCTTTATTAATCTTTTCAGTCACATCTTCTTGGCATTTGTCAATTTTATTTGTCAACTGTTCCATTCTTTCTTCGTTTTTATTCATTTTTTCTGCCAACTCTTCTTGGCCTTTATTAATTTTATTTGTCAACTGTTCCATTCTTTCTTCGTTTTTATTCATTTTTTCCGCCAACTCTTCTTGGCCCTTATTCATTTTTTCCGCCAACTCTTCTTGGCCTTTCGTCAATTCTGCCTTTATTCCATTAATAGCTTCTAACAGTTCTTTCAGTTGACCGTCCATTGTTCTTGTTTTCGCCATAAGACCCCGACTCCTGACACCAAATGTTGCAGCGTATATAGGGTTCTTTCGATCTTATGGTTAGACAACTTCAAACTCTTTGCTCTTAGAAAAGTAGAAAATAATTTATTTGCAGAACTTCAGAACAACAGAGTTCTCGAAACTCACAAATATTTCCAGATATTCAAAGATAATTGTTCAAATCTATCGTATAAGTGCAGATATAGGTTCCAGAGACTCTTTATGCAACGTCTCTACACTAAATCACATTCAAAATAACGTAAATAAGACTCAAGCAAACTCGCTTAACAAACGCGTTGTTCACTCAATGACTGACTGGTAAATAATAACAACAACAGCTCGTATCGGCTCTCCTATATATAGGCTCGTAGCATGTGCTAGAAATTTCTAGAATCTACTCGAAAAATCCACGGAATAACAAACAATGTATCAGTATATCTAAAGGGGGGTTACCATTAAGAGGGAAGGGTTACCATCGCCAACAATCGCCAAGTTTGTCGCCAACTTGGCGATATATCGCCAAATTTGGCGACCAAAATTAGTCGCCAAAAGTGACGCCAACTTGGCGATATCTCCAATATTTCGCCAATCCGCCGTAGACATACACTGAAAATAATAGACAAGTTTGCTTGATAACAGAGACAATGTAACAAAAACTAATATTAGTAAAGAAATGGAGCTTAATAAGATTATTTACATTATTTTACAGTACAAACACTAATTATTTACAAAATTCGTAACAATATTGTTTCATTATTTAACGTTAGTGATTTGCACAAATTGATTTTGGCTAAACGCCGTATGACAGGCAAAGCAAAATTATTTCTTGAAAGTGAAACAAATATTAATTCGTGGTCTAAATTAAAAGCCCTACTCATATCTGAATTTGGTCAAACGTGCAATTCAGCTGAATTACACGAATTGCTGTCCAAAAGAAAAATTAGACCACATGAATCGTTAGATGAATATTTTTTAAATATGAAACAATTATGCTCAAAAGGCAATATTGAAGATTCTGCCCTTATTCAGTATGTAATAAATCGAATTAATGACCCCATTTCTAAAAAATCTTTTTTGTATGGTTGTCCCAATATTGCTGAATTTAAACAAAAATTAAAGATTTATGAAAAAATCAGATCGGAGTATGAAAATGCAAAATTTCATAAATACGAAGGAGCTAAGCCTAAAATTAAATCCGAAGTTGAAGTTAAGAACAAATTTAAGCCTGTAAAGCCAAATATGCGTTGTTTTAATTGTGGCTGGAATAATCATAAGAGTATTAACTGTGTAAATAAGGATAAAGGGCCGCTTTGTTTTGCTTGTAACGCTTATGGTCATAAATCATTTCAATGTAATAAATCTAAAGATACAAGTGTTAAAAATGCTCAGTCACAAGTAAACATTATTACATCCCAAGATTTAATTCTGAAAGAGATAAAGCTTTATTCTTTGCGTTTAATCTCTTTAATAGATACTGGTAGCCAAAAGACTTTGTTAAAGAAAAGTATTTATGATAATTTGAAGAACTTTGTAGAATTAAAACCTACGAGTATCTCTTTGACCGGTCTAGGAAAAGCCTCAATTAAACCAGAAGGTTGTTTCAATTCAGAAATCGAAGTAGATGGTTCAAAATTTAAAGTTACTATTTTTGTCGTTAAGGACAGTTGCATTAATTTCGATTTAATTATTGGCACTGATGTTATTCATCAAGGTACATTAACTATTTCTGAGAATAAAGTGAAACTGTTTAAAGCTGAAGTTCAGTCTAATGACTTTTTAGTTAATATTGTAAATGTTTTGGATGAGCCTAAAATTGATTTAACTCACATTGCTGACAAAAAATTACGTTCAGAGTTATACTCTTTAATTGAAAATTATGTACCAATTAAAACTAAAACAGTAGATGTTAAAATGAAAATTAATTTAACTGACGAAATCCCAGTTTGTTCTTCTCCTCGAAGATTACCGCCATGCGAGAAAAAAATAGTCGAAAACCAAATTGAGGAGTGGCTAGCTCAGGGAATAATTCGAGAAAGTTCTTCTAATTTTTCTTCGCCGGTTGTGTTAGTCAAGAAAAAAAATAACACAATGAGACTTTGTGTTGATTACAGATGTCTTAACAAAAAGACAGTACGTGAGCATTTCCCCTTGCCAGTTATTGATGATGTAATAGACCAATTACATTCTGCCGAAGTATTTACCACCATAGATTTGAAAAACGGTTTCTTTCATGTAGATGTTGAAGAAGACTCGCGGAAATACACCTCGTTTGTTACTCATGAAGGACAATACGAATTTTTGAAATGTCCATTTGGGTTGACCAATAGCCCTAGTGTTTTTCAAAAGTATATTTATAATGTATTTCGAAACCTATTAAAAGATCACATTGTTGTCATTTATATGGATGATTTAATAATACCTGCTAAAAACGAAGCTGAAGGTCTAGAAAAATTAAAACTTGTACTCGAAACTGCATCGGAATATGGATTAGAATTAAATCTTAAAAAATGCAATTTTTTGAAGCGTGAAATTGATTTCTTGGGGTATAGAATCATAAATGGTAAATTGTATCCCTCTCCACTGAAGACTAAAGCAGTAATAAATTTTCCCGAACCAAAGTGTACCAAAGATGTTCAAAGTTATTTAGGATTGACAGGATACTTTCGAAAATTTATAAGAAATTATTCGGTTATAGCTAAACCGTTAAGTTACCTGCTAAGAAAAGATTCAAAATTTAAATTCGATATAGAAGAACAAAGAGATTTTAATGAACTCAAACGTATTTTGTCGTCAGAACCAGTACTTTTAATTTACAATCCCAAAAGTGCGACCGAAATCCATTGTGATGCCAGTATTGATGGCTATGGAGCTGTTTTAATGCAACAATCTCCAGTAGATAATCAATTTCATCCAGTTTATTTCGCAAGTAAAAAAACCACCGAAGCTGAGCGGAAGTACACTAGTTACGAATTAGAAGTTTTAGCTGTAATTGAAGCCCTGAAAAAGTTTAGAGTATATGTGCTAGGTATCCCATTTAAAATTGTAACCGATTGTAATGCATTTAAAATGACTATGGATAAAAAAGAAATGAGTACAAAAATAGCTAGATGGGCAATAATGTTATCCGATTTTGATTATGTTATTGAACATAGACAGGGTAGCAGTATGAGACATGTCGATGCATTAAGTAGGTATCCTATTTGTATGGTAATCCAAGATAGCTTAACTTTAAAAATTATCCAAGCTCAAGAAACCGATGACCATATTAAAACAATAAAAGAAATTCTAAAGGTGAAATCTTATGATGATTATCTAGTTAAAAATGATGTTCTTTATAAATGTGTTAATGGTAATGATTTATTAGTTGTACCGGAAGACATGCAAATGAATATAATCAAGGCCGCTCACGAAAAAGGTCATTACGCAGTTGCAAGAACAGAGAAAAGTTTAGAAAATGATTTTTACATCCCTAAAGTTAAACAAAAAATTGAGAAATGTATAGCAAATTGTGTTCCCTGTATTTTAGTTAATAGAAAATGTGGTAAACAAGAAGGCTTACTTCACCCAATAGAAAAAGAAGAAACTCCATTACATACGTACCATGTTGATCACTTAGGTCCATTAGAAAGCACTAATAAAAATTACAAACATATCCTTTCGGTCATTGACGCATTCACAAAATTTGTTTGGTTGTATCCCACAAAATCTACCGATGCTGCCGAAGTAATTTCTAAATTAGAAATCCAAAAATCTATCTTTGGAAATCCAGTTCGAATTATATCAGATAAAGGTCCTGCATTTACCTCTAAAGCTTTTGAAGATTATTGCATCAATGAAAATATTAAACATATCCCGATTACCACTGGATTACCCAGGTCTAACGGCCAAGTTGAGCGTCTAAATTCCGTCATAATATCTGTTCTGTCTAAATTGTCTGTCGATAATCCTAAAAAATGGTATACACATGTAAGCAACGTCCAACAGGTGATAAATTCGACTTTTCAGAGAAGTATAAGCACAACTCCTTTTGAATTGATGTTTGGTACTAAAATGAAACTAAAAAATAACATTGAAATTACTAGTCTTCTGAATGCTGAAATACAATCTGATTTTACAAATAATCGCGAAGATATGAGAAAAAATGCTAAAAAACAGATTTTAAAAGTCCAAGAAGAGAACCGTAAAACTTACAACCTCAGACGAAAGAAAGCTAACAAATTTAAGATTAATGATGTGGTTGCTATAAAACGCACACAACAAGGTCCAGGTTTGAAGTTAAAACCAAAATATTTAGGTCCATACAAAGTCATAAAAGTAAAAAATAATGACACCTACGATGTAAAGAAACTTGGATTTAATGAAGGTCCCATTGTCACCAGTACTTGCGCAGAGTACATGAAGCCGTGGACGGACGAAGCTTGACAAAGAAAAAAAAAAGAATTTCACCGATTTTGGCACTATACCGACCATGAGAAACCACTGGACTGACAACTAAAAGAATTTTGACTTTATTCTCGAAAAGACGTAAGAAAGAAAAAGACGAAAAGACGTAAGACAGAAAAAGATGAAAAGACGTAAGGAAAAAGAAGATGAAAAGACGTAAGAAAGAAAAAGACGAAAAGACGTAAGGTAAAAGAAGATGAAAAGACGTAAGAAAGAAAAAGACGAAAAGACGTAAGGTAAAAGAAGATGAAAAGACGTAAGAAAGAAGAAGACGAAAAGACGTAAGATAAAAGAAGACGAAAAGACGTAAGAAAAAGAAGACGAAAGGACGTAAGAAAAAAAAAGAAGATGAAAAGACGTGAAGAAAAAAAAAAAAAAAAGAATACGAATTTATTTTGAAAGAAATTATTTAAATTTTCATCATGATGACTTCTTTTTTCCAATTTTGACTTTGGATGCTGCTGTGTTTTTTTTTTCTTTATCTTTTCAGATGATCCAGCTGCTGTTTCCACCCAACAAGAATACATTCGAGGACGAATGCCTCATCAGTATGGCCGAAATATGGGAAATCTCCTCCACTATTAGATCTGCATATTATTTTCTACGCATCGCAACTCTGATGAAAAGGTTCTCACTGAGGCAGACGATTTTGAAGCAGCTATTAAATCCTAAGAAGCCAGACGATTTAAGCGGTAGAAAAAAGAACTGAACGGAAGAAAGGAGAATGGAATGTTTTGGGGAGAGTTGGTGTTGACTTGAGAAGAATGTTGATTAAGATGACGCGATTAAGATGTTTTAATTAAAGTTTCCTTTTGAATGTTCGAATTGTAAATATTAATATGTAAATATCTTTTTTGTAAATATTAACGTTTAATATAAGTCATTTAAAAGTTAAACGGTGTCAGAATTTTAATTTACCTCCGAGTTTATTTATTTATGTGTTCGAAAGAACTTTTATAAGAAGAATTTCCATATATATATACATAATATGTATATATACATATTATGTATTCAATTAGAATATACTTTAAATGCAAATATTTTTTTATGAGATTAAAAAATAAATTGTGAGTACATTTTTAAATGAATGGAAAAAGTAATTTTATCTATTTTTAAATTCGACAACATTTATTTTATTTTATTTTGTCGTTTGTTTGTTTTCTCTTTTTGATTAAACTAGAAATATTAATTTGTGGAATTTTTGGTTTTTGATTTTTGAAATAAATTCGGATTTTAGCACTAATAGAGCCAATATGCATGTGAGGAGTAATTTAGTGTATATAGACGAGTTTTTCTGACAGTAAATCAATAAGCAATATTTTCATTCTTAATTGTTTCATAACGAGATCATTGTATTTAAGTTAAAAAAAAATGCATAAAAATGTAAAGAGCAAGAATGAAATAAGCTACTCTTTCCTAACCTAATGGGATAAGATTGGATATTTGCCAAGCATTCAAATAGTAAAACGTCAAGACCCAATATGAAAATTTTACTCAAGGATAAAACTTTTCTTTTATAAAGTCTTAGGTCGACCGGATTACAAGGATATTCTATTAAACACTTAGGGTCAATCTAAGATATAAGCAGGGTAAACGAAGACAGAAATTAAAGTTTTGGAAAAGTTTCAATGTCTTGGAAAACTTCCAGATGAAATAGCTGAAAGTCAGATACTATACGGAATGTATTCTTTGTTGTTACTTCTGGAGGTCAATAGTTTAATATATTTATTTTTATGAGGATGTGACATGACAACGCATTCACATATCATACACGTACGCGAATAATGCTGACGTCATATCGATGGTCATAACGACATGAAAAATCATTCTCGTTTTATTACATATTTTTTTTAATTTTAGAAATTATACAATTTAAATTTTCACATTGTCGAACGAGGGAAAAAAGCACTTTCAAAAGGAATTTCTTTGAAAAGTGTATTTCAATTTACTGATTTTTTTATATAATTTTTCAATTTTTTAATTTTATTAAATATATATAACTTTTTATTCACTGCAGTAAGCCTTCACTTGGCGTTTAGATAGTTAAAGTATTTTTGTATATTTTTTTTTCAAAGTTCTAGCAAAATTTACTTTTGTCCAAACTCTTTGTTACTTTAAATTAATTAAATGTTTAAAATAGCAAATAAAGCCTTTGTGCAAACATGTTTAAAGACAGAAAACCAACGATTAAAAATGCACAAACAATGTATAAAAAGGTAGTAAACAGCTCTTTCGAATCTATTATCGAGATTTTTCATCAGTGCAAAACTCAGCGAGCTAAGCAAAACTGAGCAAAGAGACAGAAAAGCGCAGACTAAAATGTTTAGTTAAACAGTGAAGAATTTCCCTATTCAGTAACCAATTTTTTATTTTATTTTTAAAAAGAAATATATAAATTCTTTTTTAACCCGATCATTATACTTAACTGAGGAAAAGAAGAAAGAAAAGCATAAAAAAGTGAAGAATAAGGATGAAATAAACTACTCTTTCCTAACCTAATGGGATAAGATTGGGAGTTTGCCAAACATTCTAATAGTAAAACGTCATGAAAACCCGATATGAAAATTTTATTCAAGGATAAAACTTTTCTTTTATAAAGTCTTAGGTCGATCGGACTACAAGGATATTCTATTAAACACTTAGGGTCAATCTAAGATATAAGCAGGGTGAATGAAGACAGAAATTAAAGTTTTGGAAAAGTTTCAGTGTCTTGGAAAACTTCCAGATGAAATTTCTGAAAGTCTGATATTAAACGGAATGTATTCTCTTTGTTACTTTTGGAAGTCAATAGTTTAATATATTTATTTATTTTTATGAGGATATGCTAAGACGATTGAGTAACGTTAAAAAAAAGCATGTGTCCGTGGGCAATGCTGACGTCGTACCAATGGTAAAGGTCTGCACGGGCTCGGGCACGGGCCCGGGCTTGGCACGTGGCCCGGGCTTGGCACGTGGCCCGTACCCGGCCCGGTGGAATCCTTTCGAATCTTCTAACGGGCCGGGCCGGCAAACGGGCCTGCCGGCCTGTTTTGAAGATTTCGAAAGAAACGATAAAATATGAGCTTTTTTCAATGAAAATGGTTTTAACGAGAATAAGTATAAATGTGCGTCACGAGCCATGCTAGTTTGACAGCATCAATATAAAAATTTACAGTGTAGCGATCGGCATCGGAGAATTACATTGTGTGTAACCCGTTTTAATATTTTTTTAGCTTACTCATGTAAAATTATTAACAGCGATAAAGAAGTTATATTAGCTTAATCTTTGGATATAAACTTCTTGATGGTTTTTAAATTAATTTCTCAATAATGGAAAGTTTGACACATTTTCTGATTAATTTTAAATTGTAAAAGTATAAAAGTGATAAGCCTAACTATTGAATGGATTTGGAATCGAATAGCGTTTTTCATTTTTGGTAAATAAAATACTTGTATTACCTTGTTGAGATAGAATAGGTTCTCAGATAATTGCATGTTTTTTTTTTTTTTTTTTTTTTTTTTTTAATCCCTTTCCATGCTATCGCTTCCGGAAATTCTATTCAAAACGCTAATTATGAAAGTATTTTATTTGCTTGCAGTATTCTTAAATTGCTTGTATCAAAAAATTGGATATCGCCATTCGATTATATAGTTTCTGAATAAAGATATCTGCTAATCTTATGCGTTTCTGAGAAAAAAATGAATTTAGAAATGTATCAGAAAGAAGCTTCTTTGGATTTAAGAATGAATTTGGATTTAAAATCTTAAAAAAAAATGATAAGGAAATATTTTTATAAATCTTCTTTTATTAAACAGCTTCAAAAGTAACGATGTTTTTAGCTTTCTTTCATTTTTCTTTTATTCTAAGCGATATTAATTTTTTAATGAATCTTTATTCGAATGTTCAAAGCCTGAGAATCTAAACATTCATTAATGTTGTAATGTATATTTCCTATAAAATATACTGTAAAAACATTCCATAGATATGTATGCAGTATTCTTTAAAGGAATCTTGATTATATGATAAAAATCTGAATTTTTTAGAAATCGTAGAAATTGTAACGGGCCAAAACGGGCCGGGCCTGTTTTCACTGATTTCTGTACGGGCCGGGCCGGGCTGAAAAATTTTTCCTACGGACCGGGCCCGGGCCTGGAAATTCCGGCCCGTGCAGACCTCTAACCAATGGTGGCAATGACAAGAACAATCAATTTCGTACAATCACAATTTTTTTTAACTTCTAAACTTTTACATCGTCGAAAAGGAAATATAATTCCATTAATTAATTGATTAGAAAATATAATTCCATTAATTTCTTTAAAAACTGCATCTCAATTTTCTGATTTCTTTTCTTTTTTTTTTCTTTTTTCTTTCTTTTTTCTTTTTTTATGGATATCGATACTTTTTTAAGCACGATTAAAAAAAAATCCCTTTGAAAATGAATTTGCAACCCGATTACGAAATTTTAACCCGCTTGCATTTGAAAACAATTTAAATAATTCAGTCTTTGTTTGATTTCGTATAATATACCAGAAGTAAATTTCAAATGAAATTAAAACTAAGTAATTAAACTTAATAAAAGAGCTATAAATGTAGGAACCTTTTGCAACTAAGCGCTGGCCTGTGGTAAATACGAAATCATGAAAGTACCAATAATACTTTTTTGTGTCCTTACTCGTAAATGAGGAATGTATGAAAATATACTGAACGCAAAGAATCAATTAGAGTTTTTATTTAAAAGTTATTTTTATCTGTCTATATCAACACGATATATAGACCATATTCAAACCGGATATACCAATTCTGAGGATGGACCGACTTATCTGTATCTATATCTATATCTATATGCAAGATCAGAATGTAAATATTTCGAATACTGTCAACAAAATACCAAATTCTGGTCTAAATCATATCACTTAGCAAGAACACTCCAAAGTAGATTTAGCAGTCGTGTAACACAAGGTAGTAAAGCAACAAATAAATTTCCTTTGGCATATTTTCCACTTAAATTAGACAGAAGGGTCATACATTTTTTAAGCACCTTTATTCGTGTTTCACATCACAGTATAAAACAGTTCCATTAATCCTGGTTTAAGTTTCGTATCGACGTAAGATGCAGTCATCATAAATAAAAAAGATGTTTTTCCCGCTATAGAACTTCACCAGACAAAAACTTTTTGCACGAAATGACAGGGGTTTTGTTAGCACTAGAAAAACGTAGAAAAATCTGATCCGAACCCAATGTAACGAGGCTATATCCGAACATGTGCTATAATACGGTATTTCATAACAACATTCTATGTTGCCAATAAAAATACCAAAAAAGACTTTTTTTTTTTTTTTTTTTTTTTTTTTTTTTTTTTTTAAATACGAAAATCTCATTCCGCGAAAAAAGAATGAGTTCTAACAGTCGCTCGGGAGTTTAAATGATGCAATCTGGTTTCTAGAATCACTCAGGGAACTCTGGATAATAGAATAAATTTTTAAAAGATATACAAATGAAAGAATAGAAACAATAGATGGGATTTTAGGGACAATTACTTTGACGGATTAATGTTTTTTCAATGAAATAAAATAAAGAAAACGTAAATTAATAGTATAATTATAGATAATACGTTAAATATTATAAAAATCCCTGTCGGCTTGGCCTACAGGCCCAGGTAGATTTCGAAATTATGTGCTCATTTTAACAACAAAAAATGAAATATGATTAAAGATAAACCCAATTTAACAACTTTATTAGGAAGCTTTTGAAGAATTTTTAATTTCCTTTTTCTGTAAGAGCTGGTTTTATCACAATCATCTTAAGCGAAATTCTGCTCAAATTGCCCTCTTTGACAGCATTTTAAAAAATATATTTTGACTTTATGAAGAAAATCGACCAATACGACACATTATATAGTTTATGATTACGTTAAAACAGAGCATTCATAACACTTTTTTATTAATTTACAGGGACACACAAAATAAATGGGTTACAGTACTGTCTTTGCGTAATAATTGCTGAAGTGTACATTTTAAATTTCTGTATGCGCTTTTAAATTTATTTATTTATTTATTTATTTATTTATTTTTGCACATTACTGTTTACATATAAATTCTGTAGCTCATTTACAGGGCTGCGCAAAATTCTTCGCATACAATTTTCCTTATTAGAGGAAATTGCTGAAGAGGAATTTTCAATTAATATATAGGTGTATCCTAAAAGTGAAATGAATTTTGGAATGCATGTTGATAATAGATACAAATCTCGATATCATATACAGGACTTCTAAAAAATTCCAATAATTTTCCGATTGTAGATGGGAACAGCAGAAATACGGTTTTGAAATTCGTTATACATTTCGATATGGCGCAATGAGCCATAATATTTTGATTTTTTAAACCGCGCAGTTTCGTTACATTATTTTGAAGGTGCTGGAAAGCGCTTTATAATCTATGCTTGACGCATGATTTTATCTTTCTTTTTCTTATTTTGTAAATATTTTATTATATTGCTTTAGGTAAGCTATTTATCCTATTTCGCAAGGTATTTTTAATTCTATACAGAAATCAACACATTTAATATTAATCACATTATTAAATTTAACTAAAACATTATAATAATAATATCATAATAATATGCAGAAAGCGGGAGAAATGCTTGCTGTTTTAAAACTAAACAGAACAAGGTGGGAAATTTGCCAAACACTCTGAAATTTTTTACTTTATTTGTAAGTTTTAATTAATTTAATTTGACTTAAATAAATTCTTCATTCCATTTAAAGTATTTTTAATTACATAAAAAATCAATAACTTAACATTAACCGTATCATTAAATTTAACTAAAAAATTATAAAGACATAATAATAATATGTAAAGAAATAAAGAAATATTTGCCCTTTGGAATCTTAATGGAGAAAAACTGGATGTTTGCCAAACTCTCTGGTATTTCTACTTATTTTGTTAGTCTTTTGTTAGTTTAGCTAACGAGGAACTTAAGGACTTAAGGAAACGGTTTAACCTATTTCGTAAGGTATTCTTTAATTTAATACATAAATTTAATATTAACCAGATCATTGGATTTAAATAAAAAATAGCGAATGCATAATAATATGGATGAAATTTTTACTCTTTTAAAATTTAATGGAATAAGGTTGGATGTTTGCCAAGCGTTTTAATAGACATGCTTCAATATAAAAGTTTAATGCAAAAGATTATAATATGCCTTTTAGAAATTCTCGGTCGATCAGATTACATGAATTTTCTATTAACCATTTAGGGTCAATCTGATAAATATTACTCAAAGGATCCAAGATATAAATTGCATAATGAAGACAAAATTTAAAGCTGTTCAAAAAGTTTTGATGTCTTGGAAAACTTCCCGATAAAGTATCTGGCAATCTGATATTGTCCGGAAAATTTTCTTTGTTGCTTTTGGAGGCTAGTTAGCTTAATAAATTTATTGCTTTTTTATGAAGAAATGCCATAATCCATGGTCAGAAAAATTGAAACTGTAGTAATTTCTACTTTTTTCTATTAGTTAAAAAATAACGCGCCACATAAAAAAAGGAAAGTATTGCATTTAAAAAAAAATCGTGATTGATGTTATTAGTATTAATGTAAAGTATTATATTTTTTATGGAATTAAAAAATATTTTTCGTTCCATACAGAAATCAATACATTTAATATTAACCGTATTATTAAATATAAAAAAAACATTATAAATGCATCGCATAATACTAATATGCAGATAGATTAAGAAATGTTTGTTCTTTTAAAACTTATTGGAACTATTGGCAATTTGGTCTGATATTTTTACTTTATTTGTAAGTTTTAATTAGTTTAATTTAACTTAAACTCTTTATCCCATTTAAGGTATTTTTAATTCCATTAAGAAATCAATAGCTTAATATTAACAGCACCATTAAATTTAATTGAAAAATTATAAAGATATAATAATAATATGCAAAGAAATAAAGAAATATTTGCCCTTTTGAATCTTAATGGAAAGAAAACTGGATGTTTGCCAAAGATTCTGGTATTTCTACTTATTTTGTAAGTCTTTTGTTAGTTTAAACTGACTCAAGCAAACGGTTTAACCTATTTCGTAAGGTATTCTTTAATTTAATTCATAAATTTAATATTAACCAGATCATTGGATTTAAATGAAAATAGCGAAAAGATAATAATATGGATGAAAATTTTTACTCTTTTAAAATTTAATGGAATAAGGTTGGATGTTTGCCAAACGTTTTAATAGGCATATTTCAAGCTTCAATATAAAAGTTTAATGATTATAATATTCCTTTTAGAAATTCTCGGTCGATCAGATTACATGGCTTTTCTATTAACCATTTAGGGTCAATCTGATAGATATTAGTCAAAGGATCCAAGATATAATTGCATAATGAAGTCAAAAATTAAAAAAGTTCTAGAAAAGTTTTGATGTCTTGGAAAACTTCCAGATAAAGTATCTGGCAATCTGATATTGTCCGGAAAATTCTCTTTGTTGCTTTTGGGGGTCAGATAGCTTAATACGTTTATTGCTTTTTAGGTGCGTTCGTAATTATGTAAATACATAGCAACCTATAGTCATCGTTCAACCCGTCCGTCTGTCCTTATAAAACAGAGTAAAAACTATCCAACCGAATCGTTTGAAATTTAAAATGAATAATTGTTGAATGATTTTGTCGAGTCATTTCAGATTTTATGAAAATCAGATGTATAATTTAATTACAGGAACAATCAAAAGTATCCCATTGCATTACAGACAATGGGAAAAAATAGTTTCAAGTGCATTTTAAAGATGTTACGCTCTTTCGAGCATAATAAAATTGATATGCACCTATAAAGTATGTACTAAAATATTACATTCTGCACAATCTGTGGTGAAAAGAATATTTTTTTATTAATTTACAGGATCACACAGAAGTATTTCCATTACATAATGGTATGGGGGGAGGACATTATTTGGGGCGCGATTTAATTATATTAAACTATTTCATGCTTTGTGAAATTGATATACGTTGCTAAAGTTTTTTACAAATTATTTTCTGTATAATAGAAAGCTGATAATATTTACAGGGAGATACAAAAGATTTCGGTCACTATACTGTACCTAAAGTACTGTGTACTATTACATAAAGATCCGAGTATCTTAATTATTTGAGCATTTTAAATATGTTTTAAATATTTTTTTTTTAATTTTATATTTTGTTTATACATACACTAAATTTTTTAAATAACTGAACTAAAGATTCAGAATTTTAAATTTCATTTAAATGTTTTTTCTTAAATATTTTTAATTTGATTTAAAAATATTTTTCTGATGATTTTAAAATTTAATGCAATGATACTGCCATTAACTTAAGGAATTAATAATTATAAATTAACAATTTCTATAATCTATTAATTTAAAGATAAAATGTTTTAAAAGCTATATTAAACGAAACTCTCTGTACGATCTGCGATCCCACTTACCCACTTGTTTTTTATTTTTTCTGAGCAATAGCTTGCAAATGTCAAGAACGTATTACTGTAAGAATTATAAATAAAATTTATGCAGCGTAGGGTTGTGCCTAAAATATGTTACATGCAACAGTAGCCCCTACTTACATATTTTGTTAAAATATATCTCTGTTTTCCACAAACCTGTAGTTGTTACTTTTTAAATCTAGTAATTGTTTCTGTATTTAACTACAATTTTTATTGAATATTTGTATTTGTATTTTCGTTTTCTACAGAATAACAATATTTTTCTGACTACTGGACATGACAATGCAACGCTTTCATCTAAAATGTGAAAGGAAAAATATAATAATAGAAATAATAAATTTCATACGAATCTTATCGAGCTCTGGGAAAATAAAATTTTAAATGTGAAACACAAAAAGCATTCACCGTATCCAAAAAGACGAAAACTTGTTTCAGTAACTTATAATATAATCAGTTTGACATTGATATTTTAGCATATTTTGAAAATAAAGTTAGTTTTTCATAAATATTTTCACTTATTACTTATCCATTACAATATCTTGAATAATTTTAATGTATACTCCTCAAAATAATTTTCATTAAATTAATTTGCACAATTATTTATTTTATTTATGTTATTCTTAAAAATAAACAACAACAACAACAACAAAAAAAACAAAGACAATTTCAAAAAATAATTATAAGTTTATACGTATAGGTATGATAAATTTATCATTGAACTTTTGAGGTAAGCTTCTTTCTCCACCACCCCCATTTCTAAGTCACTTGTTCATATAAATTCTTTTAAACATGCAGTTGAACAAACTATTTGGCCCATTTTATAAGCTATTTTTGTATGTGAAATTAATAAATTTCATGTTAACCAGAAAATTAAATTTAACTGAAAAATAAACAGACATAATAAGGGAGAGAAAATTATTTGCTCGTTAATAAATTTATCACTAAGCTTTTGTGATATATTTCTTTTTCTTCATCCCATTTCTAAGTCATTTGTCCATATAAATTCTTTTAAATGCCTAGCTGAACAAACAATTTAAACCACTTTATAAGCTATTTTTATTAAATTTAATTTTAACCACAGCATTAAAGTTAACTGAAAAATAAAAAGACATTAAGAAATGAAGGGAGGAAAAATTATTTGCTCTTTAATTTTATACTTATAATAAATTTAGCGCTGTGTTTTTGTGGTAGGATTCTTCTTCTTTTCCCATTTCTGCGTCAATTGCTCATATAAATTATTTTTAATACCTCATTTAACAAATTATTTAGCCCATTTAATAGGTTATTTTTGCGTGTGAAATCAATAAATTTAATATTAACTAGAATATTAAATTTAACTGAAAAATAAAAAAGACAAATACGAATAGAAAAGGGTAAAAAATTATTTGCTCTTTAATTTTACATGCATGATAAATTTATCATTGTGCTTTTGTGGTAGTCCTCTTTTTCTCTTTTCTAAGTTATTTGTTCATATAAATTCTTTTAAATGCCTAATTAAGCAAACAATTTAGACCACTTTATGAGCTATTTTTATTTAATTTAATATTACCCAAAACATAAAACCTAAATGAAAAATGAAAAGACATTAAAAGATGAAAAGAGAAATATTATCTATTCTTTAATTTTATCTATTTATCATTAAATTTTTGTGGCAGATTTCCTCTCCTTTTCCCTATTTCAAAGTTACTTGTTTATGTAATTCCTTTTAAATTCCTAATTGATCAAATTATTTAGCTCATTTTATAAGCTATTTTTGTGTATGAAATCAATAAATTTAATATTAATCAGAACATCAAATGTGAAACAAGTATGAAAAAAAAAAAAAAAAAAAAAAGTATTTCCTCTTTTATTTTATATGTATGATAAATTTATCGTTGAACTTTTGTGATAAGCTTCTTATTATTTTTTCTAGTTCTAAATCACTTGTTCATTATAAATTTTTTCAAATGTTTAATTGAATAAACTTTTTAGTAATTTCATAAGCTATTTTTATGTGTGAAATTAATAAATTTAATGTTAAGGCCTCTGTCCTCGCTCGAGGAAACGCTCGCGAGCTAATGCTATTCCTATGGGGAAGCATTTTTCTAATAACTCTTTCGCATTTTGACATTTTTGAATAGTTTTTTTTTGCATTGGATAGCTGCATGCCGACAGCGCACCTTTTTTACTTTTTCGATTTTGGTTGCAGATGTTTTTTACAAAGTTAGTTTCACTTTCAAAACCGGTTTCGAAACTGAAAGTGCTTTTTAAAAAATATTTCTGCAACCAAAATCGAAAAAGTAAAAAAGGTGCGCTGTCGGCATGCACCTCAGCTATCCAATGCAAAAAAAAAAAAAAACTATTCAAAAATGTCGAAATGCGAAAGAGTTATTAGAAAAATGCTTCCCCATAGGAATAGCATTAGCTCGCGAGCGTTTCCTCGAGCGAGGACAGGGACTTTAACTAGAACATTAAACTTAACGGAAAAATAAAAAAGACATAATACTACGTATAAGTGGGGGAAAATATTTCCTCTTTAATTTTGGATGCATAGTATATTTATCATTGAACATTTATGATATATTTCGTTTTTTCCATATTTCTACGCCACTTGTTCATATAAATTCTTTTTAATATCTCATAAAAAACTTATTTATCCCAATTTATAAGTTATTTTTGTGTGTAAAATCCATAAATTTAATATTAACCAGAACATTAAATTTAAATTTAAAATGAAAAAGGCATAATAATATGTAGCGATAAAAAATTATTTGCTCTTTTTGAAAGCAAGCGTAAATGGAATAAAGTTGAATATTTTCCATATTCTAATAATAAACGTACGGAAATTCAATTTAATGATAAGAATACGCAGTAAAAATTATATTTTACGAAAAAAAAATATGCAAACCTTTTATTTTGTTACAAAATCTACTAAAATAAAGCAAGTTAGCACTAATTATATCTTTCATTTTAGAAAAAATCTGCAAACTGTTTGTTTTAAAGACAAAGTCTATTAAAATATTAGGTTGAGCTAAAAGTTCTGCGAAAATTTTAATCTAATAGTTACCATAATTTGTATTCTATGTAGGAATTCTAATGGTATATCTATAGGAGTTCAGAAATTTCGGTACAGACGTGGTTCTATCCAAATACGGCCTCTTTCGATCAGGGGCCTCGCCAAAGGGGGGGGGGGGGAAGCCCCCCTCAAAAAACTTTCGCAAATCTTCACAAACTTAGTTGGCATTTTTTTCAAAAGTTTAATCAAAAACTATAATACACTTTTTATTTCTGATAGAGCTGACAAAAGTTACAAATATAATTCGGAATATTATTAAGCTTTTTACACATAAAAACTGTGTTGCATTTTCTAATTGTGACAGCTAGGTAAAATTATAAAACTAGTTGCCAAACACCAAGAACTACTTATTTTTGCTTTTCACAGAGTTGGCAAAAACTCAAAATTGACTTGGCAATTTAAGGTCAGCTCCCCCACCAATAAAAAGTTTTAGTGATGATTAAAATTTTTTAATGAAGTTGTAGAAGCATGTCAAGAGTTTTTCAATTTCAAGGAGCTGCCATGGTATTTCCACCAAATCCGGAATCTGGCAGAACGATGGCAGAAGGTCGTGGACTGTGATAGTTTCTAAAATGAAGAATATTCCTTGTTGGATTTGTTGTTAAAGGTATTCTTAACTGATCCACTGAACAAGCGAAAAACGTTTTGACACATTTACAAATTCATTTTTTAACAGAAAGTAATAAAATTTTAATGCCTGACTATGAAAGCGATTTCGGATTGAACTTATTTTTCCATTTTATGATAATTAAATTACTTATCGAGTTATAAGCTATTTCGATGACGCAATCACCCGTTTTTCTCCTCCTTTTCGACCGGTTTTTCTGCTTTCGTCGGGAAATATGCTCAAAAGTGTCAACTTTGAAGGCTAAATCTATTGTGTTTTTTAAAAAACAAAAGAATGAGTGCAATTAGACAGTTTCTGAATAACAACCCCTGCTATTTTCATGCATTTCCGAATAAAAATAAATTAATGCATGTGTCACAGAGTTGCCCTTTTTGATTTAAGAACACCCTTAATTTGCGCATAACAACGCAACTTTCACAAATTTCCCAGAATTTTTTGGTCAATCAAGTAACAGAATGTTCGTAATAATACAAATTTCATTTGTAAAACAAACAGTTTTCTTAAGCGTCCTAAGGCTGACATTTTATTTATTTATTTATTTATTTATTTATTTATTTATTTTTTTGTAAAATCAACAGAATTTTGTGTTGTGTATTGAGAAACAGACCATTTATTTACCCTTAAAAAAAAAAAAAAAAAAAAAAAAAAAAAAAAAAAAAATTGCCATTCAAATGTGTAGATAATGCTTTACAAAATAAATCTTCGGTCAAAAAATCATACAAGATTTCACACAAATTTTCAGAGTGTTTAAGATAGATGTATACGTTTTTTAAGTATTGATATGCCGAATGACAGTTTTTCTGTCGAAGTCGATCTCTGCAGATTTGACTGATGTTGATCTTTGCAAAGACCGTTTTTAGGGTTACGTTCATCTGACGAAACCCTATTCGTCTATGTCCTTTGTCCGTGTATCACAGAGTCCGAACACAAAATTGTATAAATCAAAAACTTCAAATTTTGTATACTTACAGCTAAATAACTCGTGTCACTCAATCATAAAATTTTGAAAAAGTCTATTATTTTATTTAAATCAATTTTATCAGTGTCATCTGTTCATTTTTTGCGATATAAATTTTAAAAGAGAACTTTTATTTAATAGTATATCGTCTAGAAAATAAGGCATATTTTACTTTTTCTTTTTAGTAGTGAGAAAGACATTTGCTTTAAGCATCTTTTGCGAATGTATATTTTCACCCATGGTCCCGAAGGGGTTCACCTCCAAGCAGAGAGTTTTAAAAAACCTTTATTTTGTTATAACGTTGGCACTAATAGTCTAACTTTTGTTGAAGAAAAGTGAATTTTCAAGACTATATACATAATGAGCCATTCTTTTTTTTTTTTTTACTTCCTCATAAGTTGACATAGAATCGAAGACTTCTTTAATTTTTAGTCTCGGAAACTATTCACGATTAATTTAAAAAGAAACTCAACAAAAAATTAAAATAAAATAATTTTTTTATTCCGTTCCCCCTAAAAGTTGACAAAAATGTCTTTATTTTCCTCTTTTTATTTATTTTTCCCTTTTCTTTCTTTCTTTTTCTTTCATTTTACTCCATTCAATTATGTAATAGCCTCAATGGTCTCTCAGTTCTCCGAAACTGCGAGTTCATTTTCGAATTCACAAAGTGTGAACCGCACATTGTTCTGTCAAGTGAATAAATCAGACACCTCTAAAAGTGGCAAAAACCTCATCTAGGAGCCGCAGATGTTCCAGTCCAAGCAGAAAATTTAATATTTCATAATCTCTCAAATCCGAAACGTTTCCACATAAGCAAGCATGTGAAAATCCTTTTCGCATTCATCGCCAAGCGCCTGGAAGCACTCGAAACCGGGGCGATAAACCGAATGAAATGGCACCTAATGGCAGTTTTTTGTTTTCACCGGCTGATCGTTTGTGAATGAGTCACCGGGCAGTTAGTTGACCTTCAGAGATAAAAGAAAATTATTTTGTGTGTGGTTATTATTTTTTATTTTATTATTATTTTTTATTTTTATTTTTTATCAATTGGAGAGTTTTTATGAATGGAGTTTGACTTTTATGAACTTGAGTATTGATGAATCGTTTTAATATTGATGTAGTATTGAAGTAGCCTGTTCTAAAGGTTAATCCAATGACGAAAATTGTATTGTAGAAACGAATGTATAATCATGGCACAGAAAAAAGCATTTCTTCCTTAGAACTAGATGAATCAACAACTTCGATTTGAAAACTATCTAGATTCTAGACTTAGATCATTGTAAATATTTAAAGAAAAAAAAAGTATAAAAACTCAAAAAATATCGATTAAAAGGTACTTTTGTGACATAGATTTTCACATTGGCATTTAGTTGACTTTCAGAGAAAAAATAAATTTACCGCATATACTTTTACACAAGTAGACCTCCCCAATTTGCAAGCGAATTTAATAAAAATAACAAGTTGAATGGAGATTCTATGCCATTGCAGAATTCCATTTTGCCTCTGATTTAAAAAAAAAAAAAAAAAGAAAAAAAAATCGATAGAGGTCTTTTAGAAGGGCGACACCGTTTAGAATGCAATGAACTAACTTCATTTTTCTTGTGTTTATCAATATAATAGCAAACAGAACGGCGTAAAATACCCAATTGATTAGCAATTTCTCTCTGTGACACTGGAATTGCGGAATAATAAAGAGATACAATTTAACGCGCTACTTCTTCATTGATTAGATTAATAAAAAACGGATTTTTCCTTTAGTTTAAACGCCTTTTTTATAAACTCTGAGAAAAAGGAAATGCATTTTAACAATAAAATTGTATGAATGTCTCGTTTTAATGGGCAGATTACGAAACTAGTCGTTGGGGGCCACCGTAATACTTACCCATTATGGATATGCTTTATATAATATGTGAAAATAAAATATGTGAAAACTATTTATAAAATGCATTGCAATTCCAAAACAAAATTTAAACGTATATTTAAATATTCTTAATATACATAGTAATGCTCCATTAATGAATTGCTGATAAACCCATTTCGACAAATTATGTAAAATACCAAACTACACAAGTAGTACCGGATTGCGTAAAAGAAACATCCTTATAACTCCAAAAACAATAATCATATTAATTAACAGTTTACTGCGTCAGATTAAGCGTATCATTTCCAATTAAAACATATCTATGAATGGAAATTTGAAGAAAATACAGGGTCATGAAAAATCGAAGAATGTGGAAAACAGGATTACAAATATCTCGGCAACTATTAATTCGACCGACTTCGTTCTTAGTGCAAAATTTGTGTTATTTTATTGCCTTTTACGTCCTTTCCTTAAAATTAAAAAAAATCGAAAATTTTTATATACTACATTTCATCAGAACGAATTTTTTGAGAGTCCGAAAAAGAAAAAAATAGTTCCGGATGATTGAGGTTACTGATATTAAATAGGCTTCGTCCTATTCTTACTTACTAAGTACATACAAAATTTTAAGTCTCTATCTCCATTTGTTCGTGAGATAGAGCGTTTACAGACAGACAGACGGACGGCATTTTTTTAAAATATGTTTTTCGGAAGCTCCAGTACCTGAAACGTGTTAATCCGGTAAAATTTTTCTTACGATTTTCAAGACGATTGCAAGACTTATCCTAACTACGTATGATAGGTATGTAAAAGTGGGCCACAATTTTTGACACGACACTTTTTAGCTTGTCTGAAAGAAATAGCATCGAAGGCTAATTAAAAAAAGAAAAAAAAGAAAAAAGAAAGAAAGAAAGTAAAAGAAAAGAAAGGGAAAAAATAAATTTTCGTGTATGAGTCGAGTTATATTTCTAGTAATACGTTAAAAAATAATTTGTAATCGAGGGTATTTTTTTCAATATAAATTTTCATTTAATGAATAAATTTTTTAAAATTTGTAATCAGACTTTTTTTTCCAAATTCAATGTTTTGAACTGTATAATTCTATAATTATGCAAAACTGTAGAAGTTTAAACTATTTTGATACCAATTGCCATCGATTTAATTGATCTAATGTAAGAAAGGAACAATATAGAATTCAGGCACTTTTCTCCGGGAGGAATTTCTGAGGCTCCGGGGGAGGGGGAATCGCACTTTTTGACCACTGAAAACTCAAAATTTCTAAATTCCTGGGGAGACATTTCATTGGGCCTGGAGGAAATGCCCCCCCCCCCGGGCCATCCCCTGAATTCAACACTGGAAAAGAATTTATAATCGCACCCAGGCATAAAGGCATAGGAAAATACATTTTATTCCTTAAAACATAGTGAATCAATAATGCCGATTTGAAAAATATTTAGGCATATCAATTTAAGCATCTAAAGAAAAAAAAAGTAGATTATAAAAAATAAAAAATTATTGGCCAAAAGCCAGTTTTGTCACATAGTTTTTCGCGTAGGCATTTAAAGTTGAGGCATGTAGTTGGTCTTCGGAGATAAAAGAAATTAATTTCGTGTGTGGTTATGAGTTTTTATTGTTATTACTATTACTATTATTATTATTATTTTAAGCTCTTCGGTTCCTGGGTACCCAAACGGGTACATCCGTTTTGTCTCATTTTATTAATGATACTCAAATATAAATGCAATTTCGATGTAAGAATAATATGTTTCGAATTCTAAGATTCCAGCTAATGAAAAAAAATCTCCCTCTGAAGTCAAACGAGAGAAGAAATAATTCAGTAATAATTGATAATACTGCATTAATTAGCGAAGAGGTTAAATTAGAAAGTTTATGAATGAAGTCTGACCTTTAAGAACTTGAGTACTGATGATTTACTCGCACAAGAAGTCTATGTTATTTGTTAATCCAATAATGAAAATTGTAATATAGAAACAAATCTATAACTATGACACAGGAAAATGCATCGTCTTCATTAAAAAACTTTGTGAATCAACAACTCGATTGGAAAAATATTTACTCTTGCATAATTTTAAGCATTTATCCTTTCGGAATGAGAGTCTCTTACAGAATTTTTAATCTTTATCGCCTTTTTTTTTTTTTTTTTTTTTTTTTTTTTTTTTTTTTTTTTTTTTTTAACTGAAATTTTTGCTTAATTGAATCGGAAAAATGCTCTTTTTAAATAAGGCAAAATTTACAATAAAAATTTACTGGTGAGAATAATCATGAATTCTGAGCACTTTATGCGGCACATATACCGGTCGTGATTAATGGACCAATCAAATAAGATAATAATAATGAAATACAATGAAATAAAATATCTGAAAATGAGCGTACTTGTTTTAAATCAAAATGTTTTCAAAATATAAATCAAAGTTATCTGTAATTAAGAAATTAAGTTATGGAACTGATTGTCAGTTACTTCAATATCAGTTAAGAAGTGATGCAAGGCTTATACATGAATTTCATTTATTCAATTTTTATTGACATTGAATCATCATACATCATTGAATTATATTTGGCAATTTGAACACTGAATCATTTCTGCTTGGCATAACCAATCATCATTGTCTTGATTTTTCATTTTTGATTTTGAATCGCTAGCAATTTTTTTAAAATGCGTTTTTCTTTATCTTATGTATGTAGCTCATCCCTTCTATCATATTCTTTCCAATCAAATTACGCCTATTTTTTGCAACTCGATATTGAAATTGTTTTTGTGCTTTCAGAGCTTTCTTTTCGCCTTTTTTTATGTCAAAGTTTACTTTATCCCCTTGAAGGGCACCGGTATATTATATATACCACTTACTTTTAATTCCCTTATGCCACATTGGCACCGGAATTTTAGTATTAAGATTTGCTTTTTACAAGGTACAAGAAAAACAACTTTTACTTTCTATCACATGAATTTGTTTGTGAATCCCGGTGTCAATCAATCATTTGAACATTTTAAGAACATAAGTGCTTTGTCCCTCAAGGGGTTAAATGGTGAAAATGATAATATAGCATCTTCTTTGGATCCCTCTGAAGTTTGATTTAATTGACTTTGGCAAGGGAGATAATGTTTATAGTGATTCTTTGCTTAATTAAATTAAATTAATTAATTTATCTTTTGATGTGGGAGGGGGTTTATAGCTGCAGCCTTCTTACAAGTCAATCTCTTCACAACTTTCCTTTTCGTTTCCTATATTTTGGCAACGTTTGCGGATGTTTTTCTTCCAGATTGTTTGTCTGTGTCGTCTTTATGATTTTCCAATTACATTGAAAAAAAAAATGTTTAAAAAATAAACTAAGTATATCTGTTCAAATTAAGGCAATTGCGCCATTTTATAAAACAAATTATCTGAAGACTAAGAACGAAAACGAAATCCAAGAAATCCTCATAAAAATGTGTGCAATAAATACATCGTTTGAGATATGTATACGAAAATATAACAAATTACCTTAATTTTTCAGTATTCTCCTGTGTTTAGTAAGAAAAAAAATTCAAAACAGGTAATTTTATGTTTTTAAAAATTGTCAGAAGATACCACGTAATAGGCGAAGGCTTCTTCTAGGCATAAATGACGCCATTCTGATGTGCAGGATTTCAGTGGTAAATGGCGTTTTGTACTGCAATTAACAACAGAATAGCAAAGTTCCAAATATGGTTGTTCTCCTTATTTGAAAAAAACCTCCAATAAATGTAATTAAATTATTTTTTTTTACTAGTATAACTTTTTTTTTACCATCTAGTCAATTTGAAAATAATGCCTTCAGTTTTGATGACGTCAATAAAAATATACTATTCCGTACTATCATTTCTCTTTATTACTTTTTATTTAGACCAATGTATAGTAATTAATTGCCATCATTACCAAAATACCATTACAATTTTTAAAAAAGATAATGGTATATAGGAATTTAATTTAAATTTCAAAAGTTCAAGCGTTATTATGATAACAATTTAAAATAATTTTTGTTCTATCGAACATGAAAAACATCCTATTCTGCGAAGAAATATATATGAAATACAAACACAAAACTCATATTTAAATATAAATGATCCATATTATTCTCCATAATAATGGTATTTTGAATGTTAAATTATCCCTTTTTTTATCATTTTAAAGTCTTTGCTAGTTAACTGACATAGCGAATGTTATATATATGATAATCAGTTTGCAAAACCCATATTTTCAAAATGTAATCTTGAGCATTTCCGGGTTCACATTCTTGGTTTTTTTTTCCAACAACAAAATAGTGAGCGTTCCATATTCTCTAAATAATTTAGCAACGGTTTATAATATTATATATAAAAGTTCAGATGAATAGTAAATGCACAAAAGAATTAATGATGGTTAATTTTCCTTTTATCCCCATTTTAACTGGTCTTTCACATTTCGTATTAAATCAGTTATAGCGAATAGAGTTTGGTGGCGCATGTTAAGCATCTCAAGTTTTCCGTTGGTTATTATTGTTTAATATAATAAATTTACGGGCATTAACCTTAAAATCAAGATTTGTTTATTAAAAAGAACGAAATAATACTGAAATGGATTCATAAAGGAGTTGAATTTTTTTTTCATTTTTTGGTGGCAATATTTAGGTTTGACGAATCAGTTATAATAACTGATGTTTGTGTATTTTCTTCATATTTATATTAATCATCCATTTATAATTTTTATTCGGTTAAGCGCAGAATTTCATATTAAATTCGTTCTTATTAGAGTTAGAAAGAGTTAGCCTAACAAATTACCTTAATTTTTCAGTATTCTCTTTCGTTTAGTAAAAAAAAAAAAAAAAAAAAAAAAAAAAGTAGATCAAAACAGCTATTTTTACGTTTTTAAAAAATGTAAAAAAAACAGCAAGTGCTAGACGGGTGCTTCTTCTAGTCATAAACGACGTCATTCTGATGTGCAGGATTTCAGTGGTAGATGGCGTCTAATACTACAATTAACGACAGAATGGTAACAGTCCATTTAAAACGGCGGTCCAAATATGGCTACTTTCCCCCCATTAAAAAAATAAAATCCTATGCATGTAATTAAATAATTTTATTATAATTTTTTTAACCATCCATTTGAAAATGATTGCCTTCATTTTTAATGACGTCAATAAAAATATACTATTCCGTACTATTATTTCTCTTTATTTCTTTTTATTTAGAATAATGTTGTAATTAATTGTCATCATTACCAAAATGCTGTTGCAATTTTTTTTAATAATGGTATTTCGGAGTTTAATTTAAATTTCAAAAGTTCAAGAGTTATTATGATAACAATTTAAAATAATTTTTGTTCTATCGAACATGAAATACATCCTATTCAGTGAAGAAATATATATGAAATACAAACACAAAATTCATATTTAAATATAAAAGATCCGTATTTTACTCCATAATAATAATATTTTGAATGTTAAATTATCCCCCTTTTAATCATTTTAAAGTTTTTGCTAGTTAACTGACGTAGGAAATCTTATACATATGGTAATCAGTTTGCAAAACCCATATTTTCAAAATGCAATCTTGAGCATTTCCGGGTTCACATTCTTGGTTTTTTTCAAACAACAAAAAAGTGAGTGTTCCATATTATCTAAACAATTTAGCAACGGTTTATAATATATATAAAAGTCCAGATGAATAGTAAATGCACAATAGAATTAATGATGGTTAATTTTCCTTTTATCCCCATTTTAACTGGTCTTTTCAAATTTCGTAATAAATCAGTTACAGCAAATTGAGTTTGGTGGCTTATGTTAAAGGTCTCAGGTTTTCCGGTGGTTATTATTTTTTCATATAATCAATTTACGGGCATTAACCTCGGAATCGAGATTTATTTTAATAAAAAGAATGAAATAATACTGAAATGAATTCATAAAGGAATTTAGTAGCAACATTTAAATTTGACGAACCAGTTATAATAACATATGTTTATGATTGTATATTTTTCTCATATTTACATTAATCTTCTTTTTGTAATTTATATTCAGTTAAGCGCAGGATTTCGTAATAAATACGTTCCTATTAGAGTTTTGTTCTTATTGTTTTCTTTATCTGTAATATACACTGGTGTCCAAAATTTAAGCATAATTGGTAATTAAGTAATTATTTTTAAGTAATGAAAGAAATATGAATCGGAATGTGTTGAAACTCCAGGTGTGTAAACAAAATAGTACGCGTCACATATTTTCGCGAAGAATTTTCCCCGAAATCGAACAGGGGACCGTCAACAAATTGAAAAAGAACGAAGATCTTTTGGATAACCCTGTCAAAACTAATGTAGCAAAAGCGTTCAAACTGCACATTATGATTAATTGGCTTATTGTAATGTACTGTGTTAATTTTTACAAGGCTAGCATGTATACTCGTAGAGAAATTAAGGTTTTTATAAAAACAGTCCTAAGTTTTTTGCTTATAATTTGCAGAGTTCTTAATATAAAATAGTGTTCTTTTTTGAAAAAATGACAAACATCATTGTACACAATACCCTGTCATCAGAATTAAAAAATAATAAAAATTGTATCACAAATGAGCAGGTTTACTAAATAATTTTTTACTGCGCGTGCGTGAACGCTATTAAAATTTCATTTGCATATTATGTTAGTTAAATGTATAGAGCAACTTTTGTGAAAGTCTCAAAAACATAGCTTAAAAATTCTGAAAATTATCGTTGATAGAATGAGATCAAAATCCTTTATTCTCTAAATGAAGCAAAAAGATGAGGGGCTGTATCCATATTCCATTGTTTAGTGCCTACACAATATTGCACGTACAACTATATTTAGGTAAAATCCCTGATTTTTTTGCTTCCTTTAGGAATAACGGATTTTGAGTTGATTCTATAGGCTCCCATTTTCAGAATTTTCAAGCTATGTTTTTGAAACTTTTACAGAAGTTGCTCTATACATTTAGCTAACACAATATGCAAATGACATTTTGATATCGTTGACGCATGCGCAATGAAAAATTATTTACTAAACATACTCATTTTTCATACAATTTTTATTATTTTTAAATTCTGATGACAGGGTATTGTGTACAATGATGTTTGTCATATTTTCAGAAAAGAACATTATTTTATAATAAGAACTCTGCAAATTATAAGCAAAAAACTTGGAAAAATTTAGGACTGTTTTTATAAAAACCTTAATTTCTCTACGAGTATACATGCTATCCTTGTAAAAATTAACACAGTACATTACAATAAGCCAATTAATCATAATGTGCAGTTTGAACGCTTTTGCTACATTAGTTTTGACAGGGTTAT
Organism: Maratus speculifer; assembly: GCA_964019185.1. Taxonomy (NCBI): domain Eukaryota; kingdom Metazoa; phylum Arthropoda; class Arachnida; order Araneae; family Salticidae; genus Maratus; species Maratus speculifer. The sequence continues at coordinate 250,009,714 of OZ025301.1, forward strand.
CCAAAAGATCTTCGTTCTTTTTCAATTTGTTGACGGTCCCTTGTTCGATTTCGGGGAAAACTCTTCGCGAAAATATGTGACGCGTACTATTTTGTTTACACACCTGGAGTTTCAGCACATTCCGATTCATATTTCTTTCATTACTTAAAAATAATTACTTAATTACCAATTATGCTTAAATTTTGGACACCAGTGTATGTGGAATCAACTATTAATAATTTAATCTTTATTTAACTCTAATTTCTTCCTAAATTACATTTCGTTAACTTATTTGCTCTCACAAATTTTAAAATCTATTAATTTACTGTCTAACATAACATTATTTTTAATGTCATCTAAAAAGCTCTTTTTCATAATAATATTATTTCCTATTTTAGTTAAAGTACTTTCTTTTATATATATTTTAATTGTGTTTTGCCTCTCGCTATTTTTTAACCCTTTCCGGATCCGGCACACTCTGCCCTGTCTGGGATACCTAATTTTAATTCCAAACTTGCAAACGGCACCAAAAATATTTTAGAAAAACTTTGCTCTTACAATAAAAGCTTAAATTAGGGATTTCAAAATATAAAATAAAATATAGTTTGTGAATTCCGGTGTCAGTCGATAATTTCTCATTTTACTACAGAATTTACCTGTGCCGGAAAGGGTTAAATAATGTTTAACGCTTAGAACTACTGGACATTTGAGTCAAGTTTTATATAAATATTTCACACCAGAATTTTGATTCTGATTTCTTATGTATATAATTTAACTGTGTTTTGCATCTCGCTATTTTTTAATTAATGTTTAACGCTTAGAACTTCTGGACATTTAAGTCAAATTTTATACAAATATATCACACCATAATTTTGATTTAAAACAATTTAACTTTAACGTTTTTCTTCTCGTCATCCCTTTTAAACTTATTTTATAATCAAATTTCTGGTTTGAACCGAAACATATTCATATGGTACCGTAAAAATTACGGCTCATAGTAGTTCTAGATGTAAGATGTTTTAACATCTGTCAATAGAAATAAAAAAAAAAAAAAAAAAAAAAAAAAAATACATTGAAATATTTAATGCCCCATTTTTATTTAATCATTATAAAACATTTTCCATCCGTGATATGACTGAGATTGACGTCGTTTGATAGTTATAAGACAGTCATATTGAACCTGTGGCCCGGCATAAATTTCATAATTTTAAATTATGTTAAAAATAAAAAATGATGTTTTATTAGTCAAAAATAGTTAGTTCAAATAGTTTTTACGTGTCCCTGTGGTCTCATTTGTGCCACAGAAGCATATACATTTTCTTAATCGTAAACATTAATTAAAAATTGATCCAAATTAATTAAATTTGTACTACATTTTTCAAATAAATATATATATATAATTTTTTTTAATTGAGCAGAAGAATTATAAGTGAAAACTTTTTTATTTATTTTCTATAGAAATCGAAAATTCTGCATTATTATAGTCTTAGTTTTTACTTATTACGCTTTTTAGTGTTTAAAGTTTGTCACGAAAGAAAACTGATACCAAAAATTTGCCACATCTCTATTTTCAAACAGCAAAATTTCCAGCACATTTCTACAAAATTTGCATAGAAATCTATTATGAAGCTTATTGCTTTAAGATAATGCTGTAAGAAAGTAACATTTTGGTAACATTTCTTAAACGACAAATGTTCAACCTTACTGATACTTTTGACTTTGTTGTAATACAGTCGACTCTCGTTAATTTGAAATCGGATAATTCGAATTAAATATGAAGTCCCGAAATTTTCAATGACAGAATAACGTTAAAAATTTTATTAATTCGAAGTCATTTTCTCTAGACTTCGTTTAATTCAAACTAACGAGAATTCCGATTTTTCATGTTTCTTTTCTTTCTCACGGATTTCAGATCATTTGAATAACTTTCTTTCTTCAATTTTTGTGAAAATTGTTCCGAACGAGTATACATATAATCCAATGCATTTGATATCCACTTTTTCTTATTGCCCCGTCTGTTCATCATAGACGCTTTAAAATTTTCTTCCATTGTGCTTGTTTCTAATCTTTTAATTAGTTTATTTATGCATTCTAATTTAATATTAAGTCATATTCTAATGATAACAGGCGAAATAAATTTAAAAAAAACACTATAACATTAATTCCTTTGTAATAGTACCATATTAAGCATGTTTTCATTTCATATTTTGCACAATTCGAACATTTCTTGTGGTCCTGACGAGTTCGAATTAACGAGAACCGACTGCACTTATATGTTATCTTACTATTTTAATTCTTCTTCTTCGTATTATTTTTTTTAAACGTTTTATGCATTTGTTGCCGCCCGCTTTTCGTCACAATATAATGTTTGCGGCCCGCTTAGTGCAACAATATAATGTTTGCGGCCCGCTTAGCGCAGCAATATAACTGAACAGCGATGTTACTGTCATCTTGGCAATTAATAAAAACGTTCCATGGATATATTTTATTCTTCAACCAGCTTGGTTCTTAGTATTATTCAGGAAACAGTATTAGTATTATTTAGTTATTGCTTAGATTTTAATAAACGCGAGCCACTATCTATTATTCTCTTACAAATACCCGGTCAAAACAATCGATGAAGTTTTACAATTAAATTAATTACAGCATAATATGTATATGAGTTTCAAAATTCGCCCTATCCATAATCAAATTTTACAGAGTTTTGATCAAGTTATTCAAGTTATACCGATCAATTTTCAAATACCCTGTAGCTAAATATAACTTTTTTACAGATTTCAATACTCAAACTGTGCTGCCGTCTCCCGGCTTGTTAAAGTACAAAACTAAAAACCAATTAAAAAATTAAAAATATATGTATGTAATAAAAAAAAAAAAAAAATTGCGCCATTTTGTTCTCTTTTAGCTTCAATTCTAAATTTGTGGAACATATTTCAATCTTAGTTTCGTAATGTATTATCTTGTAACAGCTAAAATTCTTTTTCTTATTTTATTTATCAATAAATTATTGCTTGCTTCTCAAAAAGGCGGGAGGTATTTCGTAACCTTTTTACTTTCTGGAATATTCCCGGGATTTTAATTTTATTTTTTTTATTTAACATCGCGTGACTGGTGTTAATACGCGTTGTTAAAGGGCTTGTTATTTGCGAGGGAAAATATAGATCCTGCCGAGGACACGCCTGCTAAGACCAATCAGAACTGATCTTTTTTTTACGTGAGACTCGAGTTAATCCTAATTGGATTTTTAAAATGATTGACGCGGAGTAGGAGGGAGCTAGTTTTGTCGTGAAAATGTTTTTTTTCATTTGGTTTTTGAGGAGCGTTAGAATGCAATTGCCTTTTAAACTATCAAGACGCCAGGGTCGTAGCTAAGGGGGTGCTATGGGCGGCTCAGCCCCCCCCCCCCTGGAAAAGATTCCAAGGTCACTCAATGAATTTCTGTTCCGAAAATTCAAATGAAATTCTGTTCAAAAATCTAACTTAGTTTTGAGAACCTTTCACAATTTTGCAGGATTACTAAATTGTATCTAAAATAAGTGTTTCAACACTCCCTCAACTTTGTACATATGAAGCTAGCATGAGGTTTAATTTTGATCAGCTATACACTCAAAATTTTCATCATCCTATAATTTTCTTAGTATAAAATGAAGTTATTAGAACACTTTTTAATAAGAAACATAGTACTTACAATATGAATATGCATTACTTTATCTTTCTGTGGCAATGCTAGAGAAAAAAATTATGAGCCCCACCCCCCTACATTCACTTGAGCCCCCCCGTCCCCCCCCCTTATTGTTCACTTCTAGCTACGGCCCTGATTGTGTGCCGAAAATCGAGATTCTTTCTGCGATCGTTTGCCAAAATTCATATTTTTTTCTTAGATCGTTTGTCGGAATTTGAGTTTTTTCCCTGGATCGTTTGCAGAAAATTGCAATTTTTTCTATGATCGTTTTTTGAAATTTGCCATTTTTTCGCACGCTTTTCTTTAGTGAAGATGTCTTAAGTATCCTAGTGCGAACATGATATTAGCAGTTCATCTACAAACTATTATACAATGGCAAAAAAAAAAAAAAAAAAAAAAAAAAAAAAAAAAATCTTGACATTTAAGCCACAATCTTAATATTCGAATGCTTTACTTTATTTTTCTAGTTTTAAATAGAAGAGCAGGGTTAGAGTTTTTATCTCGCATTGCTTACATGGAGTGGTAGCTCTTGCAGCTTAACATGGTTTAGAGTTCTCTCTTATTGTTGTTTTTTTTTAAAGTTCTGGTAATGGTTTGAAAAGAGGTATGTTTTAAACTATTTTCTAACTTTTCTAACAAAAAAAAAAAAAAAAAAAATATTTGCACATGCTTGACGTAAAAAACTTACAATTGTTGAACAACCTTGTGCTTTGACTTTATTGGACCAAACTGTTCCTATAAGTCGCAATGTCTTAAATTTACAAGAATCAGGACAACCTGTCTATGTTTTACAAAAGGCAAGGCCAATGGCATGGCTGCCAAAGGCATGGCTGCACACCAAAACGGAAAATTGTTCAAAAAGAACGAGAAAGAATTCAGCCAGATCCGATATATTTTTTAACGTGACATACTGTTAATATCAATTATAATAACTGTAAAAAACTGTATTAATAAATGTATCAATAAGGACTATCTGTAGTAAACATCACTTTTTCAATAAATGTCATGATCTTTTATTTTTATTTTTTTTATGTTTTTGGGCAATATTTAGAAAATCCTTTTCTAAACGCAAGCTTATATTGGAAAACAGTTTTAACTACCTTTCTGCCATGTAAATTAGGGTACAAACTTTATAGTTCAGAATTAAGATTATCGAATCAAGCACTTAAAGTAATAAATAATTAAATTTTTAAAGTGCAGGCACTAGAGATGGGAAATAGACTTTTGGTTAACAGGTTACATCGTTCCACACATTCACAGATAAAAGATTTCAACAACATGTTATTTTTGTAACGTATTGCTAATCGATGAGAATATGCTGTAAACAGACATTTTAATTAGAAGGCCTTTAATTAAGATAGCTTGAGTAATTTTGATACATAAGTATAGATGCTGTTTTAGTTCAGATAAACCTACACCTTTAAAATAAACTTGGTGTTAAAAATTTAATTTTTGCAAGACAAAAACTTAGTTGTGATACTTTGCATTTCACGCATTATTATTGTTTTCTTGCACTAAAAATGCATTTTTCCTCGTTAAAAATTCATAAGTATCATAACTCAGCAAATTTTGCCCGTAGAAGATTTTTTTTTTTTTTTTTTTTTTTTTTTTTTTTTTGCTGTTTTACTTGTTAAAAAACATAAGAACTTTTTCTAAATAAAAGCTATAGGAAACTCACTGAACACTGTATAAAATACGTAATTTCTTAAGAATTTAAAAAATAATTATTTTAATATAAATTGATATTTATATCATGCAGAAGAAAGTTTAAAACATTTTTGCAGTTGGTACAATGCCTCTAAAACTGACGGTTTAGAAATTAACTTTTTGTAAACGATCAGAAATATCCTCCATAAAAAATAACATCGTTTTAACAATGCGATTTATTAAAAAAAAAAAAAAGAAAGAAAATTGATCTTTATTCGTTGGTACCTTGACTTGAAGTTCGAATTTTGACATTCCCGAATCCATATCTGTCAACGCATATTCAAAGCTTATCCCACAAGAACACGAAACATCACTTATACATTTTAAATCAATTGCCATTCATCCAACAAATTTCGTATGTGCAAGTACGTATTTAAAATCCCCCTCAAAATTTGTGACAGGCCAAAAAATGACGTTGGTAGTATAAAATTGGCGCCCTATAAATTTCCGCGTCCGGGGCGACCGCCCCCATTCGCCCGCCCTTTTCGCAGGGGGCCTCACCAGGCTATTTTTCTTCTTTTTTTCCAGTAAATTTCAATTACAAAAATATTGTTTTCCAGTTCGTATTTTTTAACGACGCAATAATGAAAAACAATAATAATAATTAAAAAAAACCTGCAATAAACACTTGATAAAAAAAAAAAAAAAAAAAAAAAAAAAAATCATAGCGCCAGAATACCCCCCTTCCCCAAATACCATGAATAAATTGTAATATCCCTTTTTAATATTCAAACTCAAAGATTGCTACCGTTTTACCCATCTGACTACACCAACCAAAGATATGACCAATGCGATAAAGCAGCTTTCTATCAACAATTAAATCCGTAAATCTCATTATCCTCTTATCTTTTTAATTCTTTTCGGTTTAATAAATTGTAAATAGCGGATTCACACAACTATTATTTAACTAAAATATTCTTAAAATTTAGTCTAAACATTTCCACCATCCAATAGTATGAAAATTTTCTTAAACATAATAGTGCTGTCAAAAAGCTTTAAATGATGCAATAAGCAAATCCGTCTTGCCCGAACGACTTTCGGGCAAACCAGTTAAGGGGTTATTCCATTTTTCAAACAGAGATTCCTTCCCATTAAAATTATGACCAAAAATAGCCGACATTACATCTTTGCTTTTTAATAATCTGCAAGCGTCACTCACTAACTTCATGTACTCTAGAATGAAAACACATTTTTTCACCATTTCATTTTCAGTATTCCAACCATTTGTTTAATAATAGCAGTTTTCATTATTCCAACCATTTTTTTTCAATAAATATAGTTTTTGTTATTCTAAAAACTGATTCTATTGCTTTAATCTTTGTAAATGTGAGCATTATAAAAAATTCAAAAGATAAAATAACTTCTGTCAAGAATCGAAGCCAGATGTTTTTAAATATCTATACAATAATCAACAACGAATGGCTTTTGAGAGATTTTATCACGTGAACTTTTGAGATAGCAAAAAGACAATGAATCCTATGATTGGCTTCCTTGATTAGACCAAAAGGATTTTTAATATTTTGGAATCGTAGATCGACAATGATGCGTCAAAAGGAAAGTTTCGTAGTTTCTTTTTGTGCGCCGGACTTTTTTTTTTTTTCTTTCTCTGTCTCAAAAGCGTTTTAATGCTGTTGGGGATTTTTGTTTTCTGCAGTACAGTCAAACCTCGTTAACATCAGGGATGTAGTGGAGGGTATACGGGGGTATACTCCGTGTACCCTCTGGATTTTTTTAAGAAGCTCCGTATAGCCTCTGTTTTTCAAATTTAGCATTAGCGTATACCCTAACCATAAACGTCCATGATGTTAGCGTATACCCTATGCCTATACCGTATACTCTCTGCTGTTTTTACGACTGCAACACTGGTTAACATGAACACGCTTAACGTGAATTACTTTTAACATGAACTGTTTTTACAGTTCCTTATAAAGAAGAATACAAAGATTTGATACTGATAACATGAATTACTGTTAACATGAACAAAATTTTAATTCCCCTTGAGGTTCATGTTAACGAGGTTTGGCTGTAACAGAAATTCTTTTTCTTTGAATTCAAATAGATTTATAAGTTGAGAAAGAAATTTTATACAACTAAACTTTTATTAATTTTTAAATATGTATTCCTAAAATAATTTTCAGCCCTGCTATTTGTTTCTTCTTTTTAAAATGCTTGTCATACGAAGCGTTCCAAAATTAACAGGGATTTTTTGGTAATATGTAACTGAATAATAAGTTTTTGGTTAATATTACGAATATTTATCCTGTTATGTTAAATAATGCCCATCTCTAGTAGGCACCTTTTCTCGATGACTGTCAATTGATACCTCTTTTAACCTTTAAGCACCATATTATGAAATTGCAATTTTTGCCTTAATTAATCCCTTAAATATTTTAATTAAAAAAGTCAAAAATTGCTGTATATACTGGTGTGCAAATTAAAGTATCTTATGCATTTTATACGCAAACTTGTATAAAACCAAAAGCTTTATGCGCATGTAAATATTGGGTCAAAAGTTTTCTGCAAATTTACTGCTATAAGTTTTTACTATAAGTTTTCTGCAAATTTACTATTTAATAAAATTACGTGTTATATTAATTTTACATGGACGAAATTCGAGTTTTTTACGCAATTTATGGACGATATTAGTATTTTTTACGCAATTTGTAGACGAAATTCACGTTTTTACGCGATTCGTGGACGAAATTAGCATTTTTTGCCCGATTCATATATGAAATTTTCATTTTTTGCCCAGTTTTTGGGCAAAACTTGCATTTTTTGCGCAGTCTTTGAACATTTCATTTGGTCTTTGGACAAAATTTGCGTTTTTTTGTACGGTTCTATGTCAAAATTCACGTTTTTCACGCTGTCTTTTTCGAAATATGTTTTATACGCGATTCTTTGTTGAAATTCGTGATTTTTTCGTAGTCTTTTGACGAAATTTGCATTTTTCTTAAGATCCTTTGAAGAAACTTATGTTTTTTCGTGACTCTTCGATGACATTTCGCGCTTTCTTTGCGGAACTTTTACTAAATTCGTGTTTTTTTTTTCGTGATAATTTAACGAAATTGACGATTTTTTGTGTCCGAAATTTCGGACTGGAGAATTTTCAAAATTTTCGGCATCAAATGCCTTAAACTTTCGAAAAATTCAAAAATAGGTCCTGCTTTTAATTGTGTGCTAACAGTTAATAATTCGTACATAAAATTGGGGAGTATTTTAATTTTTTGGTACTAAAAAAAAAGTTAAAAAAAAATATATATATTCTTTTCCTAAAACTTTCTGCGCATGTCGTGCGCACGTGCGTCTATATAACACGGCTCGTATGCATATCGCTCGTCACAAAGTGGTTAATTAAATGGCCTAAATGTTATTTGAAAAATTTGTCAACATTCTGTGCTAATACACTATAAATAAATAGAAAGATAGCCACAAAGTATATTTATAGCTCAGCGAAGATTCTATGAGATTGGCCACTTAACTAATGTTTATACTATATTAATTATTTAATGATCTCAAAAATTTTTTATAACATATGCGAATCCACCTGCAATGTGTTTTCTTCCAGTTATCTGATTACAATTTTATTCTAATCGAAAGAAAACATACATAATTGTCCATAAAATTTTATTTCTGTAAATGTTTTCTCATTGAATTATGCATTTACAACATTTGACGTAACAAAAACTAATAATAACAGTATATAAAAGAATAATTATTCTGAAATAACGGGAATTCCTCTCATGATTTTGACTTATATGGTCACAAAATATTAAAATAGTAAAAGTCAACTTTTTACATCTTTCAGTTTTCTAAAAGCTTTTACGATAAGTTCATTTCCAACAGTGGGGTTTTCCTTCAGAAAAGACTGCCATTCCACTGTGACCGTGATATCCAGCGCATTCTCGATGAAATATTCCGTGGCATATTGCAGGAGTTCAGAATCGCTGTGGTTCATTGCCAGATGGATGACCTCACAGATATTGGTATGCAAAAGGGACTTTTTTATGAAATTGTGACATATTTTTTTCAGTCTTTGCATATCATATTTATCAGCAATATAATATAATCCAAGCATGTGAATTTCGTCTAATGTTTCAACTCTTCCGGTATATATGTATGAAAGAAAAAGTTTCATGGCTTCTGGGTCGCAGTCTGGCACCTCGATGATACCACTGTTTTTCTCTTTCATATCATGATTTAGCATGGACTCAAAAACTGGGGATCGAGAGCTCAAAATAGCTTGATGAGCTAAAAGTTCTTTGTTTCCGACTTTCAAAATTAAATCGTGGTTTCTTCCATCTGACAGCATTTTCTTAAGGTCTTGTATTAATGCTTCTTCTTCTAAAAAAAAAAAAAAAAAAAAAAAAGAATTAATATATTTTCAGAAAATGATATAATAACTGGTTGTTTATTTTCCGACAATGAAACAGGCCGAAAAGCAAGTATGCAAGCTCTGCACGACAAAAGGCTGATTCCTAACACTAAATCTTTATTGAAAATTAAAATGGCCTACTCACAGTTATTTTCTCCGCTTTTACTTAATTCATATCAAACAGCTGAAAGAATGCAAATTTATTAATCCGTGTGTAAAATCTTTTACCGAAATTTCAATAAATATCAGTGAATGATTTCTGATAAAACATGGAGCTATTAAAACAAACAAATGAAGGCGAATGAATCATTACATGCCCAATTTGCTTCTTGAATGACACTTTTTTTTATTGCTGGGGTTGTGTATTATTCGGCAATAATGACGCCATATGTATACTTTTCCATAGATACTGTTTAAGAATAGATCGTAAAACAGGAATGATTAAACAAATGCAAATGACTTCATTTTTTTAAGTGTATGTTTTGATTCTTAAGACTAAGCATTTTGTAGAAGTGCTTAATTTGGTCCCACCTGCTTTAGAATACATCTCAGGTAACAAATACTTCACTTTCGAAAATAACATAATCAAAATTACACACCAACAAAACGAAATGCTTTACAGAAATTTAGAATGTCTTTATAAGAACAATGTCATATAATGTGCATGATGTGGTCGGAGATCTTTGCCTAAAAAATAGCGATATATGTTAATATGATGATTCTTGACTAAATGAATTCACTTCGCCGAGTTAGGCAAGCAAATAAAGAAGTTCTTTGCAATAAGCGCTACTCAGAGCCTTCAATACAGGAAAATTAACCTTTTTATTTCTCTTTAACTAATGCTAAAAAACCACTGAAATAATTCTTTATTGTAAATGCATTTGAAGTTTTAGCTATTCAAATTCGAATAATTTTTTCTTTGTCTATAAGACTGAATACAAATGTCACATGAAATCTGAAATTGCACAAAAGAATAATCTTTCTGAACAAATTAAAAATACATGTAATGTAATGTGCTTATGGTATTCTCCAGAAGCGAGAAGTTATATCTTTTCTCCACCAGATGGCGTATTCGTGCGTTTGAATAATCAATAGTAGTAGGGGAAAAGTGGCGGTCCGGCCTCGGGAGGAGGGATGAGGGCTCCTCCTCCTCACTCCTCCTCCTTCTGCCATTTTCTGACGAAATTTGTACGTTTTTGCGATCTCTTGATCACATTTGCGCGTTTTTCGCGATATTTTGACGAAATTTGCGCGTTTCAGGATTTCTTGTCCAAATTCTTGCTTTTACGCAAACCTTGGACGAAATTCGCATTTTTTTTTTTTTTTTTTTTTTTTTTTTTTTACTGAAGCCTTTGATTAAATTTGTGTCTTTTATGCGATCTTTTGGACTAATTTTGCATTTTTTTCACGAGGTTTTAACTAAATTTGCTTAATATTGGCTATTTTTTTATCCTATGAATGTAATGCCATATCTTTTGTTGCGAATCCGTAATAATTACGGATAGATCGTAATACTTGACACTTCTATGAGTGGATAAAAATCTAGAAGCCTTAATTTCTGTTCTAATTGGAATTTCAATAGGAAAATTACATCATCATGTTCAGAAAAAATGGAAGTTTGACATTTTTAAAAATAAAAAATTCGCAAAATTTGAAGCTGAGTCTGAGACTCTTTAAAAATGCAATTTCAAATTAACTCAAAATATTTTTTTTTTCAAATAAAAAAGTTGAGGTACCTTCTATTCTCGCCACCTGACACTTATGACCATACCAATCCTGCAAGAGAGCAATTTCAGAACATTCTGGGCACCTTATCGGTCTTTCCAAGCATTTCTTCTCGTGGGATGAAACATTTTCAGAATCTAAAGTATTTTTACAGTAAGAGCACAAAGAAGTTGTATCGCTACCTAATTTATAATATTAAAAAAATGAAAAAATTATAACTTTGTATGCTTTTAATCATAAATCAAATTAAAATACAGTAGAATCCCTCAAATCCGCACGGACTGGGACCAGAGGTTGTGGGGATATTAGAAATTTGCGGATTTCTGATCAATGCTCAGTTTACATTTTTTAAACAGTAATTTGAATGTAATTAATAATGCGATATAAACTGTAATGATTGTTTACAGTATAATAAAATATTAAAATGTGTAATAAACTAAAATAATAAAAATTTAGATAATTTTTAAAATGACTAAAATATTAAAAGCAAAGGTCAAGTTAATAATCAATAACGTATGATTAAACATTCATTATAAAGATGAAAATATGTTTTTCCTAAATTATTCAGTGAAACATGCTTCATAAAAGTACATTATTAATTCACATCAAAATCATAAAATAAAAATTTTTTTATTTCAGGTTTAAGCAGACTTAATAACCAAAAGAGCTTAATTAATCTATAATAATAAAGAGACAAATTTGTGAGTGTGTCAGTGCTGTTCTGAAGATATCACTGCACGTACAGTTACAAAATTTGGTGGGATTTTACTTCTATGCATGAAGCTTTGCACCTCGAAGCCCGATTTTTGATTTTTTTTAATTAAATTTTTTTAATTTATTTTTTTATGTTTTGAGGCGATTTTTCCACATTAGTAAAAGGAATACAGATTCATTCTTTTAAACTAATACAGTAAATTTAGTTCTCTTTTCAATACATTTTATTTGGAATTCGTACACCAAATTTTTGAATTGTTAACGAATTTTTTAATGTGATTTTTAGTATTGTTTCACATTTTGCTGCTATTTCCTTCACATTGATAAAAAGAAAATTGTTTAAAACTTTCAACCTAATTTACGAAATTTTGTCTGCTACGATTTTTGAATTTCAGCGATTTTCGATGTGATTTTTAACGATTTTTTTATTTTTTGTGCGTGTAGCATCGATTTTTTCTCATTTTTGTCAATATTACAGATTTCTGTATGCATCACGGTCTTATCTATTTCTGAATTGCAAGTATAGTAGGAAAAAAACCAAAAAATCAATGAATTAGCAATAAAGGAATTATTTAGAATATTCATAGTAATCTATATGTATAAAATAAGAGATGTCTGCCTTCCTGGCCACGGAAAATGCCGAAATTATAACATCTAGGTCTCTCAAATTTTTGTCATGTGTGGATGCTAACATAGGAAAGCGCACTTCGCAGCCAGATTTTTAAATTTAAATTTAGATTTTTTTTTTAAATTGACTTACTGGGTAAGAGGATATTTGCAGCTCTGGACCAGTCCACGCAACGAAGCTGCCAGGAGAAAGGCTATTTGCAGGTAGCCACCAATCCGCGGCAACGAAGCAGCCAGCCAAGGAAACCAAGCGGCAAATATGAGATTTAAGGACTTTATTTCATGGCTGAATGCTAGCAACAAATTGCACACGCATTTGTTATTTTTTTCTGTTTTGATGAATTTTTTTGGTGAATTTTTTGGTTGATTTACAATCTCTCATCAAAATCCGTTCATGGAACATCCAAAAAAATTAGTGAATTAGGTAATTACTCCTTTTGTGTTTTCTTAGGTTTTGTTAAGATGTGCAGTGCACGTGGCGAGCATTCTCAGAAGATTTTGTTTAGAGTAGGTCCCATTGAAGAAAGGAATTTTAAAATAATTCAATTATTACATTGTTTTTGTGGTTTAAAACAGCTAAAATAGCCGACTATATTTCATTATCTTTCCAAAATATGGTTTTCGTAACAGAAATACTTATCTTTGTTCATTCAGATCAAGTTTAAAACATTCTAAAATTAAAAATATTCTCCAGATAAAATTTTATTTTTATTCTATTTTAGTATGAATGAAGATTTTAAATATTCGCAATTTGTTTCAAAACATCAATGATCCCGCGCAACGCCGGCGGATCAACTAGTACATAAATATATTTGATAAGGAGATTGTGATTACCAGTGACATCAGCAATACGTTGATTTTTTTTTCTTTTCTCAGAAAAAAAATTTATTCTCCCTTTATTAAATTAAAAAAAAAAAAAAAAAAAAAAAAAAAAAAAAAGCATGAATTTAGTAATATTAACAAAACTTAGAAATTAGATTAATGGCGGTCAAAAGTTTCCGGCCAGCAAAAATTTTTCAGTTAATTTGTAAATATACCCATATGAAGAGGAATCTCAAAGTGATATTTATACATTTTTTTGACATAATAGTTAGGAACTTACTTATAGAGAAACATGTAAATATCAATAAATTTAACAGACAAAATTAAGTATAAAGGAAAACGCATGTTCTCAAAAGTTTCCGGCCACCTTCACAAGTTTGTAAAAAAGTGGTATTGTAATAGAAAATTACAGTGATCAACAACATTTACAATTATTATTTTATCATATTACTATTTTATTAGTGGAACGAACTGTCGAATGTTGCGAGTACATTTAATGCACTCATTAGGTCGCTGGTTCAATTAATACTACTAATTACTTAAAAATTCTTTATATACAAATTATTTACACGTTATTTACATTTCGAATAAAGAATACAGATCTAGCGAAACACACGAATAGGTCCGCTCAGATCGCCGAAAACAAAACAATAACAAACGATATTCCAGTGTTGCCAAAACGGCAAACCTAAAGCACAGTAGAATGCGCAAGGAGACGCACGGCATCCGAGGTTATGGTGAAGCCGTTACAAAAGAATGCGCCATGGAGACGCGATATACAAGACTGTGATGAAGCCGTAACATACCGGCCCCCGTTGATATGTGCCAACATTCAACAATAATACTAAATGTAACAATAAACAATTGCAAATAATAGAAATTTCAATTCTACAATCAATAATACAGTATTTTCGATAAAATACAATATACTTCTTCAATATTATTACTTAATGTATTACTTAATATAAGTTTACCAAAATGCAAAATAGATAAGTTATAATACAAACAATAATTACACTTGAATAGTATGCAAGATAGTTATCAAATTAACACTCAATAAATGTAACAATCTAATAAATTTAGCAAGTTAATAATAGTTAATCAAGAATATATACAGACGAAGACACGTAAATTTACACTTATGTTATACAGTTAAGCTACAAAAATTATGAAGCTAAGAATTGAAATATTTTTAAATCTCAATGAAATTGCTATACATAATAAACAGTTCAATACAAATACAATAATGGTAACTATAATATAATTATTTAAATCTTTCAAAATAACAGAATTCATCAATTCTCTAAAGGAAGTGGGCAAACTTTAGAGACACACCTCGTAACTATACCTGTTGATGTTTTTATATCTAAAACTCTGACTTTTTTGTCAGATCCATATGTTACTTTAATGACACGACCTAATGCCCATTTGCCAGGAGGTAAATTGTCCTCCTTTAGGATAACCATACACCCTTCTTTTAGGTTGTCCTTCTCAATATACCACCTATTCCGTTGCTGTAAATTAACTAAATATTCAGTGTTCCATTTTTTCCACAAAATTTGGGTCATTTTTGTTAATTTTTGCCAATGTGATAATTTATTATCATTAATTTTGGTCAAATTTGGTTCAGGAATTGAAGTTATGGGTCGACCTACCAAAAAATGGGCAGGGGTCAAGACTTCAATTTCATTTGGATCTGATGACAAAGGTACTAAGGGACGAGAATTTAGAACCCCTTCGATTTCGGTGATTAATGTCCAAAATTCTTCGAGCGTGACTCGAGAATTGCCCAAAGTTCTTTTGAGATGATGTTTAAAGGATTTCACCCCAGCCTCCCATAATCCACCAAAATTGGGTGCACGAGGAGGGATGAATTTCCAATCGACAGCCTCGGAAGCCAAAAAATTTGACAAAGCTTCATCGGGTTTGCATACAAGAGCATGTAATTTCTTTAACTCTTTATTTGTACCTACAAAAGTAGTCCCATTATCCGACATTATGGTTGAGCTTTTACCTCTTCTAGCGAAAAATCGTTTCAGTGTGGCAATAAATGATTCAGATTTTAAATCTGTCACTATATCTAAATGGATTGCCTTTGTGGCAAGACAAACAAAAATCGCGACGTAAATTTTATTATATATCCCCTTTCTCTGATTTTTATACTTAATCATAAAGGGTCCACAAAAGTCAACAGAACATTTTTGAAATGGCGGGCTAGGATTTACTCGTTCGGCTGGCAAATTTCCCATAATTTGATTTGCCCCTATTGGTTTGTTTTTAAAACACGTTACACATTTGTGAACTATTTTACGAGCCAAAGATCGTCCATTTATTACCCAATATTTTTGCCGGACATGATGTAACAATGATTGTGGCCCTAAATGGAAAAATTTGGAATGAAAATATTCAAAAATCATTTCACTTATTTTATGATCATGTGGTAACACTATAGGGTGTTTCCTCTCATAGGTCAGACTGGAATTGTCTAAACGACCTCCAACTCTAATTAAATTATCGGAATCTATATAAGGATTTAGAAATTTGAGTTTACTGTTACCTGAAAGGCTCCTCTGGTTTTTCATATGCTTAAGCTCTTCAGAGAAGGCTGAATACTGTACCTGTTTAATCAGAAAAATTTCTCCAAATCTCAATTCACTTGCAGATAAGGCACCACTTTTTTTCTCCTTACCCTTTCGACAATTATTTAGAAATCTAAAAATATAACTAGTAATACGAATTAATTTCAAAAAATTATTAGTTAAAGAGAATAAACAATTATAAAAACAATGTTCAGTTCTAAGTGAAAAGTTAGTGTTTTTTTCAGTTCTAAATTCGGACTCATAGTCAGTGTTGTTTTCCAGTTTTACTGGATAATCTTCTGCATACTGAATTCTGTCCCGAAGAAAATTTGGTCCACTAAACCAAAATTTGCAGTTAGTCAGTTCTTTAGCATCTAGACCTCGAGATAGGACGTCAGCAGGATTATTTTCCGATGATACGTGTTGCCACTGATAAGAGTCCGTGAGGTCTTGTATAGCAGCCACTCTATTACTCACAAATGTTTTCAATTGGTGGGGAGATTTTCTAATCCATGCCAGTGATATTGTGGAGTCACTCCAGAGAAGAACAGTTTCTATTGGAATGTCAAGTGACGGTACAACTTTATGCATTAATTTTGCTAAGAGAAGACATGAGCACAGTATAATTTCGATGATCAAACAGATTGTGGTTCAGTAAAAACTTTGGGTGTTCTCTGGGAACCTTTAAGTGACTGTTTTCTGTATAAATTAAAGATTCATAACAAGGAATTGTATAGCAAACGAGATGTTCTCTCTTTGATTTCAAAAATCTTCGACCCACTCGGATTAATTGGCCCTGTAGTAACAAGGGCTAAGATCTTCATGCAGAAAACGTGGCTAGCTAAGATAGATTGGAATGAGCCATTACCAGATTCCATAGCGAAAGAATGGAGTGAATTTGTTTCCACTCTTTCAGAATTAGAAAATTTAAAAATTCCTAGATTTATTTTTCGTGAAGAGCGCATAGTCGTACATGGCTTCGCAGATGCCTCTTCTTTGGCATATGGAGCCGCCATATACATCCAGTATATACCAACTGAAGGTTCTCCTGATGCACATTTACTCTGTAGCAAGTCTAGAGTATCCCCCATAAAAACAGTGACAATCCCTCGTCTTGAACTGTGCTCATGTCTTCTCTTAGCAAAATTAATGATAATAAATTATCACATTGGCAAAAATTAACAAAAATGACCCAAATTTTGTGGAAAAAATGGAACACTGAATATTTAGTTAATTTACAGCAACGGAATAGGTGGTATATTGAGAAGGACAACCTAAAAGAAGGGTGTATGGTTATCCTAAAGGAGGACAATTTACCTCCTGGCAAATGGGCATTAGGTCGTGTCATTAAAGTAACATATGGATCTGACAAAAAAGTCAGAGTTTTAGATATAAAAACATCAACAGGTATAGTTACGAGGTGTGTCTCTAAAGTTTGCCCACTTCCTTTAGAGAATTGATGAATTCTGTTATTTTGAAAGATTTAAATAATTATATTATAGTTACCATTATTGTATTTGTATTGAACTGTTTATTATGTATAGCAATTTCATTGAGATTTAAAAATATTTCAATTCTTAGCTTCATAATTTGTGTAGCTTAACTGTATAACATAAGTGTAAATTTACGTGTCTTCGTCTGTATATATTCTTGATTAACTATTATTAACTTGCTAAATTTATTAGATTGTTACATTTATTGAGTGTTAATTTGATAACTATCTTGCATACTATTCAAGTGTAATTATTGTTTGTATTATAACTTATCTATTTTGCATTTTGGTAAACTTATATTAAGTAATACATTAAGTAATAATATTGAAGAAGTATATTGTATTTTATCGAAAATACTGTATTATTGATTGTAGAATAGAAATTTCTATTATTTGCAATTGTTTATTGTTACATTTAGTATTATTGTTGAATGTTTGCAATGTTTACATAAATGTTTCGAAATACAGTTAGCTGCTAAATGTGATTTGTTAAAGCATATGAGACAAAGTTTATTTTTTTTAACGATAGAAAATCTTTCACCAAAATTCATATTTAAGAATTTGTTACATTTATATAGGGGATGAAATGAATCACAAATAATACACTGTTTTTCAGAACTTGTATTTACTAAAAGAGATTTTGATTTTATTTCACTAGAAATTTTTGGTCTAGCTAAATTACTTCTATTTATGCTTTCGAGAGATTGGCTTCTTTTTTCTAAAAAGTCCATTAAACTGTCAAAACTAGGAACTTCAGATGTGTTTATTGACAATTCAAATTGTTTTCTCGTTTCCTTATCTACTTTTTCTAAAATTATAGTTGTAAACAAAGTGTCAGAGAGGTTATTTCTCTCAAATCCTAAATTATTTAGAGCCCTGATATTTTTGTTTATAACATCTGATAAACGCCTTAATTCTTTAGATGATTCATGTGTAATTTTTTCAAAATCTAGCACAGCCTTTAAATGTATATTGACAACTATTCGTTTATTTTCAAATCTATTTTCTAACGCTTTGAATAACGAATCAAATGTATCATCTGGAGTTTCTAATAATTTAGCATCATTTCTTAGTGCGGAATGCAAATAATGTAATTTTTGAACATCAGTCAATTCTTCATTATTCGTAACAATATTATTAAACTCTATTTTAAACATATTCCAATCTTCATATTTGCCACTAAATAGCGGAAGAGGTATGTCAGGAAGTTTAATTTTACAGTTACTTATCCTTAATTCCGAGTTTTTAGTTTCTAATTTATTAGAATATAATAATTGATTGAAACTTACCTCTAGCTGTTCTACTCGCTCTTCCATTTCCACCAATGAAGCATCAATTTCCGATAAATCCTGATCTTCAGGTGCTGTTGTATAGTAATCACGACGAAGTACATCGATATTTGTAGACAGTTTTTGAAGATTCTTGATTTTTGTTTCAATTTGAATTCTAGACAGTTCATCAGTTTTTTCTTTTACAGAATTTTCTAATCTTGTTAACTGGGCTTTTAAAGAGCCTCTACTTCTATTCAAGCTAATTAACGAAGCCATTTTAATTCAAATAGAACAAGGAGAAGAAGTTCGAATTAAAAACGAAAGTCCTACCGGCGAGCGGACCAATAATGTAACGAACTGTCGAATGTTGCGAGTACATTTAATGCACTCATTAGGTCGCTGGTTCAATTAATACTACTAATTACTTAAAAATTCTTTATATACAAATTATTTACACGTTATTTACATTTCGAATAAAGAATACAGATCTAGCGAAACACACGAATAGGTCCGCTCAGATCGCCGAAAACAAAACAATAACAAACGATATTCCAGTGTTGCCAAAACGGCAAACCTAAAGCACAGTAGAATGCGCAAGGAGACGCACGGCATCCGAGGTTATGGTGAAGCCGTTACAAAAGAATGCGCCATGGAGACGCGATATACAAGACTGTGATGAAGCCGTAACAATTAGCTTTAGTAATAAGTACTGCAGCGCAGCAATGTGACATTCATACAATCAACGTTTAAAGATCGTCTATGGTACGTTTTCCCCACATTTCTTGCAGTTTTGGCGAAATTTCGGCTGAGTTGGAATATTTATAGTTCCGCAAACTTTTGTCAGCTTCTTTTCAAAGATTTTCTATTGGATTCATTATGGGGGCTTGGGCTGACCATTTCAAAAACGAAATTTTTTGTGCGAAAACCATTGCTTATCGAGGTTTGCAAACATTATTTATGTCGTTATTACGTTAAGAAAAATAGTTGCGACCAAATTTTTTTCTCTAATAAGGCAGAAAATAGTCTTGCAAGATATCCTTATACATTGTATCATTCACCTGGCTGTGGATTTCAAATAACGGACCGACACTTTTTGAAGAAAATACGCCCCACGACATAACGTGTCCCCCGCCATGCTTCATTGTAGGAATAACATAGGTCGAATCATATCTTTTGTTGTTAGGTCATCGGATGTTGTGTCTGCCATCATTTCCAAAACTGTTTCGAATTCGATTGATGGAAAAATAGAACTTTTTTCCAGTTTTCACTTGACCAGACTTTGTGTTTTTTGAAAAACGCCAGTCGGGTACGTTTGTATTTTTTTTTAACTCAGAGAAAATTTTAACATCGACTCTTCCATAAAGTTATGCATCACGTCAGCATGTTGATACGGTATACGGACTTATTTCAGCAATATTTTCATTCCGTAAATCGCAGTATATTGCAGCAGAATTTTCATGCGGATTATCAACTGTTTTTCTCCTGATAATTCTGTCCACAGGAATATTAATTTTCCGGGATCTCCAGGACCTCTGAAAGTCCTGAAGGCCACGGCCATCTTTATATAATTTTTAAATACTGTTTACGGTCGATTTCACCGTTCGATAATTTTGCCGCAATATCTCGAGAAGATTGGCCTTATAGCGACAAACTAATCACTCATTTATGAACAATAATTGTTGAACTTTTCAATTTTGAATTCAGACTATGCTATACACGTTGATTCATTCATAAACACAACTAAAAAACAGTTTACTGATAGAAAAAACTAAAGAATGATAAGTGGCCGGAAACTTTTGCACACGTGAACTTCGAATTTTATCCCTTTGCATGAAGCATCTTCAGTATCCAATCAAAATGATCACGTGGTCAGAGGTCATTCACATATTCCTAACTTTTGAAGCAATTGTGCTTCTTCTTTGCTGAAACCTTTTGGTAAATAAATCGAAGAAACTAACTGGCCGGAAACTTTTGACCGCCACTGTATATAAAATTGCTAAAAAACTAAAAAATTCAAATTTTGCCCTATATCTGAACTGAATGTTTCATTGTTTACATCCATAAATTATGTGCGGGTTTTAGAGAATTGCGAATTTGAGGGAATCTAGTGTATACATATTATAAGTGAAATTGAAAGAGAGCATTTGGGAAAATACAGAATAAAACAGTCTAAAATTACTTATTACCGATACATTATATTTGTTAAATGTTATCATTATATTTGTTAAATATGTAATTTATCAGAATAAGTATTTGATCGGTTTTGATCTTCAGATCAAATGGTTTGAATCACGGAGTAAGAAACAGGAGGGGAAACTTAATGCGCATGACTCTTCGAAAATACAAAGTGAAATTTTGGTAAATAATGAGGGGGCTGCGATACGATGTAGTCTGGTTTTTTAGCACACTGTAAAACATTTGTGTAACGTTACTCCATAAAATTGGTATAAAAATGGTGGAAATGCTGCCTCCAGTTTCATGGAGTAATTTTTTTCACATATACAATGGTGTAATTTAAACATATATTACTGGTGTAACATTACAATGTTACACCGGTTTTAACGGTTAAAATACTCCATAAAATTGGAGGCAGCAATGCTGCCACCAATTTTACGGAGTAATGTTTCCACAAATATTTTACAGTGCAGTCTTTCAATATGATTGTATGCTTAAGATGCATATGTTCAAATTAAAAGATATTTTATTTTATTCGTTTATGTTTTATATTGATATATCATAAAATAAATTAAGATGGGATATAACATATAAGTGCTCCCGTAAGACATGGTGACGTCACAGTGACGTCGTTGTGAAGTCACACTGTGACTTTGTGACCGTCGATGTGACGTCACGTGACGTCGATGTGAAGTCACTGTGACTAAAATGTGAAGTCGTTATGGCCGTTTTAGAGCTCGTTTGTGACGTCGCATTGTGACCACTTTGTGACGTCACGATGTGACCAAAATGTGAAAAATGTGTCATTTGTGACAAAATTGTCATTAAAACTGTGGCTATTCTGTGACGATAGTGACAAGGTTGTGAAGACAGTTTGCGATTATTTTTTGATTTGTGACAAATTTGTCACTAATTTGTGACGGTGGCAGCATTGTCAATGTTGTGAAGTTACACTGGGACACAATTATACAGTTATGAATAATGTTATACGGAGTAAAATCCCTTACATCTATAATTTTATTGCACTTTGGCGATACATCTCAATTAAGAGCCCACAATAGTCACAGAAAAATTACTCAAAAAGACCCGGATGACCATGTAAAGTCTATGGGAACGTTCTTTTCTAATATTTCGCTCAAATTTTAATATTTTTGCATGATTTTTTTGGACAAGATAGCTGAGGGCAATCCACAACCTGGCTAGTTTTTACTTTTTCAATTTTTGTTTCAGATTTTCTTTAAAAAATTACTTTAACTTTCGAAACCGGTTTAAACCGGTTCTGAAACTGAAACTATCGTAATACAAAAAATATATAACCAAAATCGAAAAAGTAAAAACTAGCCCGGTTGTGGATTGCCCTCAGCTATCTTGTCCAAAAAAATCATTTAAAAATATTAAAATTTGAGCGAGATATTAGAAAAGAACGCTCCCATAGACTTTACATGGTCATCCGGGTCTTTTTGAGTAATTTTTCTGTGACTATTGTGGGCTCTTAAAACTTGGGAGCTGCTATAAAAAGAATGTACCAAAACAAAGTCACTGAATCAAAATATAATGCCATGCAGACTTTAATCTTTGATACATTTTTTTCTGTTGCAATAAATGAGAATATTTAAGACAGTTGAATATTCGATCTATCAAAATTATTTGAAATTTAGCAATTTGTTTTTCTAATAAGCATTAAAATTATCATAAAAACACTTCCTTTAAGGTCACTAGTCACAGAAAAAGACCCGGATGATAATGTAAAGTCTGTGGAAGCGTTCTTTTCAAATATCTCGCTCAAATTTTATATTTTTGCATGATTTTTTGCATAGGATAGCTGAGGACGATATACAACCGGCCTATTTTTTACTTTTTAAATTTTGCTTATATATTTTTTATATTATGATAGTTTCAATATCAGAACCGGTTTAAACCGGTTTTGAAATTTAAAATATTTTTTTTTTTTTTAATCTGAAACCAAAATTGAAAAAGTAAAAACTAGACTGGTTGTGGATCGCCTTCAGCTATCCTATGAAAAAAATCATGTAAAAATATTAAAATTTGAGCGAGATATTTGAAAAGAATGCTCCCACAGACTTTACATTATCATCCGGGTCTTTTTTTGTGGCTAGTATTGCAACTTAAAGGAAGAGTTTTTTTCTTTTTAATTTTAATGCTTATTAGAAAAACAAATTGCTAAATTTGAAATAATTGTAATAGATCGAATATTCAATTGTCCTAACTATTCTCATTTATTGCAACAGAAAAAAATATGTAACGAAGATTAAAATCTGATTAGCATTACATTTTAATTCAATAACTTTCTTTTGGTACATTCTTTTTATAGCAGCTCCTAAGTTTTAATTGAGATGTATCGCCAAAGTATAATAAAATTATAGATGTAAGTGATTTTACACTACATAACAATATTCATAACTGTATAATTGTGTCCCAATTGGACTTCACAATATTGACAATGCTGCCACCGTCACAAAGTTAGTGACAAATTTGTCACAAATCAAAAAATATTCGCAAACTGTCTTCACATACTGTCTTCTATGAATATTAAAATATTATTAAAACATGCAAAGAGGAATTATAAAAAAAATTAAAGCTAAATATTTATTAGTATATTAATAAACAAAAAAAAAAAAAAAAACATTAAGGGGATATCCATAACTGGAAGGCTGTCCATCATAGACACATCTACCTAATAAAAATTCCGACGATAAACATAAAATAGAACAACAAATACGTTAATTATAATTATTAATATTTTATTTATAATATTAGAGAGTATTTATAATACCCACTTTAATCACGATGTATACTAATACTACATATAATGGATATTTTGAAATTTACCTCTGTAAAATGATTCATTAAAGGAAATAATAAAAGTGCCTGGAATGAAAAATTAATAATAAAATACAGTTATTACTTTTTAGATTCATACCGTTCAAGTATTTGAGTTATTTGTTTTAAATAAAATCATGTTTAAATTCTTATTGATTGTCTTAACTTCCAAATTCTCTCTGAAAACATTCCAATAAGAATATTTACAACTGAAACGTTTTCACCCACAATGACTTTCTATTCAAAAATTTTATAACATTTCACAGGTTAAAAAATACATTAAACAATCATTAACGTTATTGTTTGTTTTTTTTTAAATATCAAACATCTACGATTTCTTTTAATAGTTCTTCTCGTTCTCTTATAAATTCCTCTTCTGAGCGGATGCATTTTTTTAAATAACATTATGCAATGTTTCCGAAGATTACTTAATACAAAAATTAAAAAAGGATGTTTGTTAATAATTTTATTCTAAAAAAAAGCTTCTTTATTACAAAATATAATTATCTTTAAATGTTTAATAATTATATTAACAATTTATTATAATATATTTTCACATGATTTTATGTTTATGGAAACATTTTAACCAATTTATGTTAAAAAAGGAAACAACGCAGATTAAAATGCAATTAAAATCACTACCTTTGACAACCTAATCCAAATTATTAATAATCAAGTTTTTCATGTCAACAAAATAAATAATGGATGTATTAGACTTTATTAAGTTAATAAAGCATTAATGTTTTATAGCATGTTTTTGAAAGGTAATTAAAATCCTTCTCAGAATAATAATAATAATAAATGCAACCATGAAAAATAATTATTTTCCATACCTTTTTTCCATCGAATTCATTCGTTCTAGTTTCCATCCAATTCATTCGTTCTTTTTGCTGTACAAACTAAATCCGATAATAATTAAAGTGGCAAAGACCAAATCATTTTAACAATCAAAGCCCCCTTAATTTTCTCGGACTTATGTTTATAAATTCCAGTCAACTAACTTCTCGCGTCTTCTATCATCAATTTAAAATACTTTTGTTTACGTTTATTTATTCTTTCGCTTGCAGACTATAGAATCTAGCGAGAGTCCTAACTATCGTGCAAGGCACTCTCGTTACCAGGGTTTGTCAACATCAGCGATATTTTATTTTCCCAGTGTGCCTTGCGCTAGTCAGCTGTTGTGATAGTAAACAGAAGTGTAGGTTGTTTATTTCGGTAAAATTTCTTAAAAGGTGTTAAAAAATAATAAAGTATCAAAATTACATGTTAAAAAAAATGTTTAACAAAATAAACAAATAAATAAACAAACGAAAAAAAAAAAAAAAAAAAAAAAAAATTTCTCGCATGTGACATTCCTGTTACGTCATTTCTCATATGGTTTTATTTTTCTTAACCGGAGCTGTTTAATCTCTGGTTACGAGAGTAGCCTGCACGGACTCCCGCTAGAGTCTTGTCTTGCAGACGATTTTCACTTTCCGTGCGCATGACCGTTTTGTTTTTTCTTTTCTTATGCAATATTTTGGAGTTTAAATACGCAATAATTCTATGGGAGTGATTCTGATCAATTTTTTTTTATTTGAAAATTTTTTTAATGTATTTTTATTTTTTATTTTTATTAGTTTCAAAACAATTCAAGTTAAAATGAATTGTAAAATCATTTTTTTTCTTTTTTTGTAAATAATAGTTAATAATAATCACAATTAAAGTTTATTAGATAAAATTTTATTTAAGTTTTTAAAGATTTAAAATAATAGATTTAACGCTAATAATAAAAAAAAAACTTGTTTTAAAATAAAGTTTGCATCACATGTGAACATACATAGTATCTTCTTAATACAAAAAAGGGGGGTTATAGAGGATAAAAGCTTTTTATTTGTGTCTTTCGATTCGATTTCGGTCTAAAAATCTTTTTTCAGTCTATCCTAATTAATAATTATGTGTAATACATCCATTTTTTAATACAAATATTTTTCTATATTTACGCACACATTTTCACTGTCAAGGATAACAAATTACTCATTTGATTTGAAATGTTAGATACACATCCACACATTAATGTTTAAAATTATTTAAATGTTTTAAAATGATAAAAACGTTATGTAATATATAACTGCATTTTTTTAAATGACATTTCATAGTGACGTCACAAAAACTTTTTCAATTGACAGAAAAATATTTTTTCCATTAAATAACATCTTTTGAAGAATTTTTGTATATATTTTTTAATTTTCTAAGAAGGTCACATTTCAGTCACAATGTGACGTCACTGAGGGGTGGCATTTTGGTCACAGATGTGACGTCACTGAGGGGTGGCATTTTGGTCACAGGTGTGACGTCACATTTCAGTCACAATGTGACGTCACTGAGGGGTGGCATTTTGGTCACAGTTGTGACGTCACATTTCAGTCACAATGTGACGTCACTGAGCGGTGGCATTTTGGTCACAGATGTGATGTGACCACAGTGACTCACAGTGACGTCACTGTGACGTCACTGTGAACATGCATGCTATGTGGGGCTGTGTTCCTGGATGTAAAACAGGCTATAATAGTAAAAAAAAAAAAAAAAAAAAAAAAAAAAAAAAAAAAAAAAGATGAAGGGAAAAAAAGTTAAGTTTATTCCGTGATCCACAAGTGAGTGATGTTTTTTAGGCTTTAATATAAAGCTATTTACTTGTAATTATATTTAAATTGAGAATTTTTTATTGCGTATAGATCTTAATTTATATGTTTTTTAAATGTTATGTGGAATAATAAAGCACAGACTTTGTTTTGTGTCTAAATACAAACTTATTTAATATGAAAAAAGACGTGCACATTTTACAAAAGATTAATTAACCAAAGATTTTTTATACATTTTTATAGCATTTGTAAGCAGTATTTATTACTTCTTTATCCACTGTCTATGGATTAATTAATATTATACAAATTTATTGATTCATAAAATCAATGTTGAATTCAGACACTTTTCTCCGGGAGGGACATCAGTGGCTCTGGGGGGGGGGGGGGGAATTGTACTTTTGGACCATTGAAAACACAAAATTTCAAATTTTCCGGGGAGGGGGGAATATCCCCCTGGGCCACTCCCTTAATTTAACACTGCATAAAATATAAAACTGTTTCGATTTCATCTCGCCAACTGAAGTTTTCGATTTCTTTTCCTAGAAATTTTACACATGCTTTAATACATATCTTGAGATACGGATGTTGCGTAAACCGTAAAAAATGCAGCATAACAGTGCCACCTATTGAGCGATTTACACAGAAAACTGATCAGCGTCAGTTTAAATAAGGGACTACCTAAATATAAATTTTTATTAAAATCCGTGCGTAGTTCTTGAGATACAGGTGTTGCATAAACCATAAAAAAATGCAGCATAACAGCGCCATCTGTCGAGCGATTTACACAAAAAACTAATCAGCAACAATTTATATCAGGAACTACCTAAATATCAAATTTTATTAAATTCCGTGTATTTTTTCTTGAGATGGAGCACCCACAAAATATATTTCACAGATAGATATTTTATAAGAATATGTCTTTTTGGAATCTCTGAACCCTAAAACGTGTAAAATCCGTCGAAAACCGGAATTCAAAAATTTATACAAATCCAATACTTTCTTCTTGTAAAGATAGCAGGAAATAAAAAAAGAAATTGGTGTTGGTAGAATAAATTTGGTGCTCCCTCAATCTCTCGGACGGGGCGACCCCCCCCCCCCCCCATTTCATACGGGCCTGAATTGTCCGGATGGGGAAGATGGGGATTTAAAAGCAAAAGTTCCTGAATGAGCTAAGAATAATTTTGATTAATAGATTTATTTTTACTGCTCAGTCACAAATAAAAAATAGAAACAAAGTAAAAAAAAAAAGAACTATGTTTAAATTATTTTAAATGTGTAATCTGAATATCCTGTAATTTACAAAATTTTTTCCCCTCCAAATAATTAAAATAAAAATTTGCTTTAATTCTACATGTACTAATTGCATAAATATCCAAAGTTATGAATTATTAAATTGTTCAAAGGTTATAAAAACTATACGCGAAATTAAAATTTACTCCAAAATATTTGATTAATACTTAATTTCTAAAAATCATAAGTTTATTTCTTTGCGAAATTCAACTTACTTACAACAGTCATTTCAATCCGCGATATTCAATGTTTTTAAATGGCCTGCCCTTTGGTTCTTATCAGAATGATCTCGTATTTTAAATGGCTTTAGTAGGGGAAAAATGACAGTCCGGCCCCAGGAGGAGGATTGAGGATCGGAGGAGGGAGGAGGGCTCCTCCTCCTCAAACCTCCTCCTCCTCCTCAATCCTCCTCAAACCTCCTCCTCAATCCTCCTCATTCCTCAAGGTTGTCTTATAAGAGAAGGGGTTAAAAAGGGGGATTAAATTTTTTTCGTGAAATTTGAATATTTTATGCTATAAGAGAGGGGTAAAAGGGGGATAAATTTTTTAAGTATACTACAATACGAGCGGTTCTTTTGACTGTTGATTAAGAGATGAATGATTCATATTAAATTAAAAATAGTAATTAATTAAAAGGTAATTAAATATAATAATTAAAAATAATGAAGGGACTTAGAATTTTTCGAGCGGTTTTTTTAGTCAAGTATAGTACGTAGTAGAATTTAAGAAATGAATAATAGCAATTAACGATAATTAGTAATTAATTAAAAAGTAATTAAAAATATTGAGTAAAAATAATGAAGGTAATAATTAAAAATGATAATTAAAAATAATGAGTAAAAAATAATAAAGGGAATTTTTCGGTGAACTTTAGTTTAAGGATTTATTTTTTGATTTGAAGCCGAAATTTTGGGGAGATTGATTTTTTTTTTTTCACCGTGTTTTTAAAAAGGGGTTAAGCGGATATTTTGGGGACACAGAATGTTTTTTTCTGTACTATTGTACGAGTAGTTTTTAATTTTAATGTGGTGACTTAAAAATTTTCAGTTTGGTGTAATTTAAGAGTTTATTTTTTGATTTTAAGCAGAAATTTTGGGGAGATTGATTTTTTTTTTTTTTTTTTTTTTTTTTCACCGTGTTTTAGATAATGGGTTAAGCGGGTATTTGGGGACATAGAATGCTTTTTTTTCAGTACTATTGTACGAGTGGTTTTCAATTTTAATGTGGCGACTTAAAAATTTTCAGTTTGGTGTAATTTAAGAGTTTATTTTTTCGATTTTAAGTGGAAATTTGGGGAGATTGATTTTTTTTTTTTTTTTCCACTGTACTCTTACATGATGAGTTAAGCGGATATTTTGGAGGAAATTATTATTTTAGACTAATCATTCACGAAGGATATTTTGCGGATATAAGTGTTTAATAGGGGGACTTTAATTTTTTTGCAATGAGATTGACGCGCGCTCGTCGACCTAACCGTACGGAGTTTATAGTTTTCTTTAAATCATGTATGAATATTGGTTTAGAATTTCTTAGAATGACTTCCACCACTTTTATCCACCATTATCATAAATAACACATGCTGGTAATGGGAATAATAATTTTGAATATTTATTTAATGAAGGAACTTTAAAATTATTTCGAGTACTATTTTTAGTCAACTGTGTTATACACTTGATATTTTAGAATAGTTAAAAAATAACTTTAAAATTTGAATGAAAAAATATGTTTCAAAATGGGATTTTATGTGCTAGCATTGAATCGCACTCGTCGCCCTAACGGTTTGGAATATGTGGTTTCCTTCGAACCTTGGTGAAAATTTAATTGAAATGATTATTATTATTATTTTGTGTGTGTTGTATGTATGTGTATATATGTGTGTGTGTGTTGTATGCATGTATGTGCGTGAATGTATGTTTGTGTGTTGTATGCATGTATGTGTGTGTTGTATGCATGTGCGTGTGTTGTATGTATTGTATGTGTGTATGTGTGTGTCGTATGTTGTACGTATGTGCATGTGTTGTATATATGTATGAATGAAATAACACATGCTTGTAATGGGAATTTGGGAATAATAATTTTAAATATTAATTTAATGAAGGAACTTTAGAATTATTTCGAGTATTATTTTTAGTGAACTATGTTATACACTTGATATTTTAGAATAGTTAAAAAATAACTTTAAAATTTGAATGAAAAATATGTTTCAAAATTGAATTTTACGTACTAACATTTATTTACGCTCGTCGACCTAACTGTTCAAAGTCCTTGATTATCTTCGAGCAATGGAAAATTTAATTTTATTAATTTATTTATTTAGTTAGATTATTTTTTGATGATCCCGGTTTGAGGATGTTATTTTTGGATAATGAATAAATTTTAATGGTGGTACTTTATTTTTAAGGGGTGTCTTATGAAGCGACTTAGATTGTTTTCGAGTGGAAAATTTAGTCACATTTAATTTAAGAAATGATTAATTAAAGGAAAAAAGACAATTCAATTTAATTGGGTTCCTTTTTCGATAGATAAAAATAGGAATTAAAAATTTTATGAGAAATTTATTAATGAGGGCAATTGAAGCTTATTATGAGTGTGACTCTATTTTAAGTAAAGGTTAGAAGACAGTTTAAAAAATGGCACTAAAAAATAAATACATTCATAACACACATATATATATACATAGAATTAACTAGCAGTATTTTTAAACTAGAATAACAAACTGAACAATTTTCGTGAATATTATGAAAAAATAAATGCGCTTTAGAGAACGAAACTTTACTATTTGATTGTTATTTAATATTATAAAAATATTTAAATCTAAGCATTTCGTTTTAGGTAACAAACTTATTTTATTAGTTTAGTACATATTAATTTTCATCGTATAGTATTCAAATCACCTGTGTTCATGCAATACGGATTTACCTACTTATCGCATGCGAATGAGTAAAAGCACGATTCATTCTTATCTTAGATAAGGTTTTACCCCAGAGTCTTCAATTCAATCGACGTTATATTTTAACTTTGATTAACTAATGAAGATGCCAATTGGGTCGCAATAATGATTTTATTAATTCAGATTTTAAATTAATATCAAATTGGAAGTTTTTTTTCTTTTCTCACAGATTAACTTTAAATAAAACTTAAATATTTATATATTCATTTACTTTATTAGTAAAATAATGAATGTGTCACATTCATTTAGGATTTAACTATTTGAAGATTTAAACTAACCTTTTATTTAAACGATCACATAACTAAAACTATTATAAAATTAAGTGTTTAAAAATATGAACGAAGGGTTCATTTTAAAATGTACTCATACTTGGGGATAATTTACTTGGGGAATATTTCTTAGATGACTCATCATGAATAACTAAGTGTACACTCAGAAACAAGAACCAGTAAACATTTTTAACGAAAGGTTTTCATAAATATATACTAAGGTATATATATATATAGTAACATTTCATATAACATCAAATTTTAGCAAGTGCATGTATTGGAACACCCCCCCCCCCCCCTATTTTCTTTCTCAATCATACTTTTTCTCTCTTTGTTGAACTACTTTGGTTGAGAAATGAGGTTCAAAAAACCAAATTTGACAAAACGGAGTATGATTAGGCAGTTTTTGAATACCTGCTTTACGAAAATAAATTTAAACTTTTGACATAAAGCTGTTCTTTAATAATTTAAAACAGAAATTATTTTTTATAATTAATCCTTAACAACTTTAGACATGATTTGATGAGTCATAGGGTCATTAAAAGATGTTTTTAACGTATTAATTAATTTTCTTAATCAGTTCTTCAAAATATTAAAAACTTATTCATAAGAAAATCTTACCTGGTTAGGAAAATTCAACCTCCTTCTATGTCGGTCTTGCATGGACTGACTGATAACATGCCTGCTTATCTACTGAACTATGTGATAAGTGACGTTAGAGATCACGTGACCCTCATTATCTGCTGATAAGATAAGGACTGACTTGGAATTATCTTAATTAATTACCAAACTTCTCATTTTTTTAAACACCACACTAATCATTGTCCCCATTACTTAATCACGTAAATATAATTTATATAGTTTATAATTATCAGTTTTATACTAACATTTGAGAACTATTCGTATGTGTTGTATTAATTCTGTTAGTTTAATTCATACAAATTTTAACTAAAGCATCCTGTGCTAGTTTTCATACATTTATTATCACATCACGTGATAGAATTTCTTGCGATGTTTTAGAAATAATAGATATTTAATTTTTTTAATTAGTTAAAACATGAAAAAAAATTTAATTGCTTTTTAACATGAATCTTTTAAGAAAAACATATTTTATTCTGAAACATTGAATTTAAAAACTAACTCTTAAGAATATGACTTGATGCAATTTACTCATTTTAAACAAGTTAACTTTACTACTTGACGGAAATATATTCAAACGCAAAACGATTTAACTTTCGCATTTTAAAGTTATTTATATATTATACTAACATTTAATTATAATAGGTATAATTTTAGTAAAAATACTGAATAAAATTAAATTTATACTATGTAAAAAATTAAAACACCATTTAAAAATATTAAACAACAACAACAAACTTATAATTAAGAGATGAATAAATATAAATATATGAATCACACAATAATAAAAAGAAATACTTAATCATTCATAAAAATTCTTCCCTTGAACATTCGCATGTATGTTAGTAAAAATATAACACTAAAGTTTTCAAAAAGATTATAAGCGTTTCCAAATCAACAAAGATAATTGAGTATTATATATCAAATAATGGACATGCACTCTTTACACTCACATCTTACAATGTAATTAGTAACCAAATTTAATGATTTTTAAGCATGTCTTCTTAAATTTTTTTTTCCAATGAAAGACTATCACAATTGAATATTAAGCTTTCTCTTCATAACTTTATCGAGAAATATGTAATGTATACCACACGATTTCATTGAATGAATCACAATACAATTAAAACTTCTCATTTTCAATGTTTTTTATACTAGTGTTTATCAAATAGCTGTTTATTCTGAACAATCATCACTTAGTATATTGATGAAAAATTTGTGTTGAACGGTTTTTAACTCAAATGGTGAAAATGGGGAACCGTTCAACACAAACTTTTCATCAATATACTAAGTAATGATTGTTCAGAATAAACACCTATTTGATAAACACTAGTATATATAAAACATTGAAAATGAGAAGTTTGAAATGTATTGTGATTCATTTAATGAAATCGTGTGGTATGCATTATATATTTCTCGATAAAGTTATAAACAGAAAGCTAAATATTCAACTGTGATAGTCTTTCATTGTAAAAAAATTAAGAAGACATGCTTAAAAATCATTACATTTGGTTACTAATTACATTGTAAGATGTGAGTGTAAAAAGTGCATATCCATTATTTGATATTTAATAGTCAAATGTTAGTATATTATATAAATGACTTTAAAATGTGAAATTTAAATCATTGGTAAATGAATAATTTTAACGAGATTAGTAAAGAAGGATCCAACACACAATGAAATATATCAATAAATTTGGGTACTTAAACTTGTTTTTATAACATATGAGAAGAAAAGATCATTCACAGTGATGACTCATCATGATTAAAGTTTGTAGTTATTCAAAATATTACTTAATAATAACTTGTGTTTCTTGAAAATTTTGAAAAGAATTCCTTTTTTATTTGATATATTTATTTTAATTATGAAAATTTTAATTAAACACTAATTAATTAGAAAAAATCATTTAAAAATTGTTAATTACACATTCATTACGAAAAATATTCTATTAAGTATTCAATAACATGTGTGTTTCTTGAAAATGTTGAAAAGAATTTCTATTCTATTCTATTAATAAGATTTTAAAAAATTATATTCAGGATTAAATTAAATTCTTAATTATGACGTATTAAATAAATTAAGTCTCTTTTTAATTGCATGTTATATTAATTATATTCGATATGAATAAACTCTTAATTTCAGATTTGAACTTGTCATTGTTACTTATCTAGTGAGTCAACCTTCGGGAAAACCGTCAAAGATAAGAATTGTTGTTATCAGACATTTCCTAACAGGTAAGCAACGATGAAGGTTGGATTTAAGGATTGGTGAATAAAAGTTTTAGGTGAGAATATTTTTCAATGTGTCTCTCATAAATAGTTTTCATTTAATTTTTAATTAATATTTAATTAATTGGTATTTTCATATTTCATTACAAATTAGTATTTCTCAAGTTGTTTCGAATGAACATGTTTCATTTATTATTAATTCATTAATTTATAAAGTGTTATTTTAATTACATGAGAAATTAATATTTTTCATTAAATTTTTAATCTATATTTTAATTAACACAATGTTTAATTAATATTTTATTAATGTTAATTAATATTTTTTATTTATTGTTAATTCATATTTTTCATTTAATATTTAATACATCCATAATATTATACCCAAAAGCATAAATGTTTAAAGTTTTATAAGGATGCGTATTCCCAAATTAATATTTTTCATTAAGTTTTTAATCAATGCAATGTTTAATTAATATTTTATTAATGTTAATGTCTTTCATTTATTGTTAATTCATATTTTTCATTTAATATTTAAAACATACATTATATTATACACAAAAGCGTAAGAATTTAATGTTTTATATGAATGCGTGTTCCGTTTTTAACTAGATCACATACTCAACCTTATGTAATCATTTTAATTATAGGTTAGTTTAAATTTTCAAACAGTTAAAGCCGAAATGAATGTGATACACTCTTTATTTTGCTAACAAAGTACAGAAAAATATAAATATTTTAGTTTTATTTAAAATAAATCGATGAGATAAAAAAAAGCCTTTAATTTGATTTAAATAATTAAATCTTAAGTTTTTAAAAGATATTGCTCAACAGACGTTATTTTATTTCAAGTCAAATAATTTTAATTAGATATAGTACTCATTAAGATTAATTAAGATAACACATGAACCCCAGTTCCTTATCAGCTATGATTCAGAGATTCAACCCTTTTCGGAAAACGCTATCAGATAAGCAGATAAGAATGATTCATCTAGGTTTACACACACACACACACATATACTGCAATGAATTTAGTATCCTCTCTTTGAGAAAACAATTATTAAACTCTTCATCGATTTGGATTTAACACTTTTTTTTATGTTAAGGTATGAAAAATATTATTTTCAATACAGCTTTAAAAATATTTAAAAGCATTTTTCACAAATTATTTAGATCTGAAGATAAAACCTTTAAATGTTAAATTTTTGATTTTAAACATTTATTTTCTCATTGCTTGAAGTATTTTTATTCTTACTTGGTGATTTTAATCAATCATTTTCTTACTATTTGAA
The DNA here is from genome assembly GCA_964019185.1 of Maratus speculifer. Classification (NCBI taxonomy): domain Eukaryota; kingdom Metazoa; phylum Arthropoda; class Arachnida; order Araneae; family Salticidae; genus Maratus; species Maratus speculifer. The sequence goes on from OZ025301.1 coordinate 250,044,987, forward strand.
ATATTTTGTATTAATTTGCTGATTTTATGTTGATACTCCAAACAGTTAGGCCGACGCGCGCGAACACATCTCATTACAAATATTAGTTTAAAAGAGTACCCAAAGTGGGGGTCTTTCTGAAATATCCTTATTGACGCAAGGTTTTCCAAGGTTAAAGGAAAATTAACAGACCTCCAAACAGTAAAAACCGACGAGCGCGATTAAATGTTAGTACGTAAAATTCCATTTTGAAACATTCTTTCATTTAAATTTTAAAGTTATTTTTTAATTATTCTAAAACTTCAATTGCATATTATGTTTCGCTAAAAATATCGCTCGAAATAATGTATGTGAATGTGTGCAATACGGGAATCATGTGATCTGCCTCCTCGTGGCGATTCCTGGGTGAAAGTTTTGACCCTAGGTCACTTTCAGCTAAAGATCACACCTATCGGCAAAAAAAATTACATACACATACATTCAACATGCACATACATACAACACACACATACATACACACACATACATACAACATGCACATACATACAACACACACACACATACAACATGCACATACATACAACACACACACACATACATATACATACAATATACACATACATACGACACACACACACTATGCAACACACACACACATACATACATACATACAACATACAGATACATTCAAAACACGCACATACATACAACACATTTTAAAAACAGTAATTCAATTATATAATAACACTTTTGTTATAAAATCTCATTAACAGGGTTTGAAAAAGTTCTGCGTTACTGGTTATAAATATTATATGTTTTTAAATTAATGTAGATGAATTCATTTCGATAATAAATATAGTTTAATTTTTTTAACCGACAAGTATTAAAACATTAAAAATAAGTTCCTTTTTTTCTTCGGAAAGTCAAAAATTCTATTAATATTAAAATTTATTTATTTGAAAATTGTTCTGCCAGGGAAAAATTACACATGTTAAAAGATATTTATGTTAAAAATCGCTTACACTTTCAGAAAGGAAAGGACACACAAAAATTACTTATATTAAACACATTGCTATGTTTAAAAATATGTACGAATTTTGAAAAAGGGGTGTCTGGTGAGGTACACTTTATTCTTTTTATTATTAAATTTCATTAATTGGAATAGAAATAGTTTTCATCAACATTTATACAATCTCACACAAAAGAAATGCGAATACGGATTGCAATTCAGCAATTAAAAATTAGATCCCAAAAAATCACAAGATTCTTTTAAGTTTCCCAATAAAAATTATTACCACTCAAAAGTTCTACAAATTGTTTTCGAAGTCACCTCATTAAAATGAATATTTAAAAAATTAAGTTCAAATTCCCGTTACAGACATGCGTTATTTATGATGGTTGAAGCTTATTCAAGCCCTTCTAAGGAAATCTAACAGTTATTCACACATGATTCGAGGAAAATCACAGATTCCGAACGGTTAGATCAACGAGCGCAAATAAATGTTAGTACGTAAAATCCCATTTTGAAACATATTTTCTCATTCAAATTTTAATGTTATTTTTTAATTAATCTAAAATATCAAGTGTATAACATAGTTAACTAAAAATAGTACTCGAAATAATTTTAAAGTTCCTTCGTTAAATTAATGTTTAAAGTTAATATTCTCAAATTCCCATTACCAGCATGTGTTATTTATGACTTGGTGAAGATAAAGGTGATGGAAGTCTTTCTAAGATAGTCTAAGCCAGTATGCACACATGATTCAAAGAAAATTACAAACTCCATACGGTTAGGTCGACGAGCGCACGTCAATCTCATTGCAAAAAAGTTAAACTCCCCCTATTAAACATTTATATCTGCAAAATATCCTTCGTGAATGATTAGTCTAAAATAATAATTTCCCCCAAAATATCCGCTTAACTCATCATGTAAGAGTACAGTGAAAAAAAAAAAAAAATCAAACTCCCCAAAATTTCTGCTTAAAATCAAAAAATAAACTCTTAAATTACACCAAACTGAAAATTTTTAAGTTGCCACATTAAAATTAAAAACCACTCATACAAAAGTATAGAAAAAAACATTATGTGTACACAAATACCCGCTTAACTCCTCATCTAAAACACGGTGAAAAAAAAAAAAAAGTCGCTTCATTCCTTATTTTTAATTAATTTTTTAAATGAACAACAGCAAAATTCAATTGAAAAAATTACCACATTAAAATAACCTATCATACTACAGCATGTCGAAATAATTAAAGTATCTTCATTATTTTTAATTATTATTTGAAATTAACTTTAATGATTCATTTGTTAAATTGGATTAACTTTTACACTTGACTCAAAATAAATTTAAACTGTTGAAAATTTTAAAGTTCCTAAATTAAAATTTCTTAATAAATCACCGCTCGAATCACCCTCATACTAAAGTATGTTGAAAAAATTTCACTCATAATTTTAACTACCTTTTTATATGAACAACAGCAAAATTCAATCGAAAAACATACCCCACGTACTGTAACACGCCGAAAATTTTAAAGTCCCCGCATTAAAAAACGGTTTAAGGCCGCTTTCGCAATTTTTTCCCTATTTCCTGTCTCCAACTTCGAGTGGTTTGAAAATCCAAACTGCAAAACTCCCCATCTTTGTTGAAATATATCGCTAAAAGCATCAAAAGGAGAAAGCGGTACCTCATTTCTACGTTTCGCTGTTGGGGGTAACAAGAGGTCAATTCGAGGGTCAATTGGAACTCCTCTTTAAATGTCAAACGTGTAATCAATCACTTTGGGTTAGCTTCTTTCAGAAAATGAAAGTGACACTGTCGCTGGAGTAATTAAATTGTGATTCGGGCTCTCTGAAAGGAAAAAAAAAATGAATTTAAGTATATTGAAGCACGCTGATTTTAAATCGAGGAGTGATAACTGTAAAATAGACCGATTAAAAAAGTTTTATGGTAACTTTAGAAACTTTAGTATTTTAACAACTTTTTCATGTACATTTGGGGGTGCACATTTTTGGGGGTGTTTTTCGCATTTTTTAAGTTTACATTTTCAATTTTATTTTTTTAATTTTTAATTCCTTTAAAAATCTCGATTCATTTTACTTCCTATTTCAAAAAAACTAATTAGGTAATATTTAAACAATTTTTTTATAATTAAAAAAAAAAAAAAAAACACTACTAATATTTCCTTTCCATAAACAAATATATTTACACTTGGATATTGAAAAAAAAGGTTTATTAAAAAAACAATATTCTAATGTTAGAATAGCATTATATGTGAAGAAATTACGTCATTAAAAAATTCTAACATTGAACTGCTATCAGAAGCACACCTTTATACTTTTTCTTAAATATATACAGTGGCGCAAACTTTTGAAAAATATTGGGTGGTCTCAAAATAATTTTGAACAACTACAAAAATATTGGGTGGGATCAATTAATAATGGATGGATTTAGATGTCAAATTATTGGGTGGGCTCGCGCCCCATGGCCCCATATAAGTTTGCGCCACTGAAAATCTATATATATATTTATATATGTGTGTGTGTGTGTGTGTGTAGGGGAGACTGGGTCACATGTAAACAGTTCGCATTCACATAGCTTTTTCTCATGACTGGATTAATTTTTAAGAACAAAACCTAGTGATCATAGTTAGCAGAATTTTTTCTTTTTACACATGTTATTTTTTTAAAAATCCCTCTTCTAGCTCTTCTTACTTTTTTTAATAATTTTATAAATTAAAATACTGTCCACATGTTCTCCAATAGCGGGGTAGATGTGAACACACGTGGGGCACATGTCAACACAAGTGGAAAAAATATGCCTTAACATGGGTTTTATTTTGTTATTCATTTGTTGTCATCATTAGTTATATTATGTTTTAAATTTACTATATAGAAAAAAATATGTATATTTTTTTCTAGTTTCTGGGTGATATGTTTAAACATAATATTCTAAAAGTAATGTAAGTAGGATGGAAGGGAAGGATTACATGACTCATTTATTGGTAAAATAAAATAACAAATAAAGAGGTAATTTTTTTTTAAAAAAAGTAAAGATTTTAAATTTTGTTTCGGGGAGATTTTAGAGAGGGGACATTTAGATAATATCTATCGAAAATCTGCCGAAATGCGAAAGATTCCCAACCCTGTACTTGTCTTATTTACTCCTAAATTAATAATGAAGAAGACTATTTTAATGATCTTTTAAAATATCTCCATTGTAAGGCCTCCGCCTTCCTACTTTAACTTCTTTTGCTTTCAAACTATGAGGAGGTGCTTACAATTGAGATTTTGTGTAATTTATGAAAACTTTCGTAAGATTTAAGATATCATATCTATCTCTATTCAAAATATAATATACCTAACTATTTTAGAAATGAAAGTAAGCCATCATTGCAAGTTTTGATGAAATGAATTAGAAAATTTTGAGAAGTTGTTTAATGTAATATTTTTCGTATTAACAGTCCATAAAAAACATAATTGTAAATCGTTTAGTATAAAATCGTATAATATTATTGCAGTTAAAAAAACTAAAAAACATTAATTTATTTAAATAACAATTGAACGTAAACCAGCTTGTTGCTCTTTATGTACTTGTTGACAGATGTTTTTGTGGAAGTTTCAAATAATCAAATGTAGTATGGCGAAAAGTCTTCTATTTCAAGAAAATTATAGATATTGAAACTACCACATTTTTCTCATTAAGTTAACTAATCGCGGAATGATGAATGTTCACACGTGACCTGTTAGAAAAATCTGTCAAGATAAAAGCACAAATATTGCGAAAAATTCTGTTTTCACAGGTTTTCGTCCTAGCAAATGTATGTTTATAGTCTTGTTTTTTTTTTTTTTTTTTTTTTTTTTTTTTTGAAAGCATCATTTAACATTTCTATTTAAAACAGAATTCCGTTAAAGCCAGGCTAAATTTTTACAAGTTTTGTGCGTTTGTATAAATTTGCTCATTTATGTTATATGAATCAGTGGTCTGCACGGGCTGAAATTTAATCCGTAGTAAAAAAAATTCGGCCCGGCCCTGCCCGAATAAAAAAAAATATCGGCCCGAACCGGCCCGTTATAAAAGTTAAAAGTTTTGGCCCGAGCACGGCCTGACCGGAGTATTTCTACAGAACATTTACTCTTGCGGAATAGTTCTGACCAAAAAATCTTATATTAATCTTTTTTTTTCATAGTTATATTCTTTATTTATGTAAAAGTGTCGTAGGCTGCGATATTTATATTTTTAATCAAAACCTCTATTTGTAGTATGCAAATGTTTCAGTTATCATTAATATTATTAATCGATATTCTATGTAATGGTGACATAAAAATCTAAAAAATGGTATGTGGTAAAAGTAAAATCTTCTAAGATGGAATGGCATTGGAAAGAAAAAGTACGTTACAGACAAGCTCCTAGTTGTAAACGTATAATATATATTTTTTCAAACGTATTATTGTTTCCATTTTGCATGGATGAACATTTTAAAAGAAGTTTAAAAGAAAATTCCAGTTTTCAGTTCAAAAGATTCCTTTATAGGCAGCAGGTAGGCTCTCCTTTCATACGTTTAACTTTATCTAATAAGCCTAGAAGTATACGGTTCTTTAAAAAGAATGAATTTTAATATTTAATTGTAAAATAATGGTTATTTGAAAGCATATGCCCTTTTTGCAAAAATTTTAGGACAAGCCAAATTTTACTGATTTTTGAACAGACTTGGCCACTTTGAGAAAATGATTTAATCTTTGAAAATACACTTCTTGGTAATTTTTAAATTCCCTTCTCAACAACGTGAAAGTTTGATACATTTTCTAACTAATTTTTAACTGTAAAGGTATAAAATTTACAAGCCTGACTATTGAAGAAATTTGGAATCGAATACCTTTTTCCATTTTTGGTAAATAAGAAATTATTTGGTAATTAAGATATACATATTTGTAGAAATATAAAAGATTCTTGTCACGTGGTTGCACATTTTTCTCTTTTATACTGCTGTTGCTTCCAGATATTCTATTCAAAACGCTAACTTTGAAAGTTTTTTCTGAAATTGCTTTAATCAAAAAATGGATATGACACCATTCGATTACATAGTTTTTGAATAAAAACACCTGCTAATCTTATGTGTTTCCGAAGAGAAATGAATTCAGAAAGTAGCTTCTGAGAAAATCTTTAATAAAATGACATAGGAATATTTTCATAAATCTACTTTTTATTATATAGCTTGAAAAGTTATGACGTTTTTAATTTTCTTTTTTTTTCTTTTATTCTAAACCAGGCATGTCAAACACGTGGCCCGCGGGCCACTATTGGCCCGCCAGGAACTTCTGTGTGGCCCGCTAAGCCTTTGGTATTTTCGTATTTTTATTCAGTTCTTAGTTGATGCAGAAAATCACTTTGCATTGCAAATATTCCAGCGTTGCAAAATTGAAGAATGATTTTATTCAAAATCTCTATTATTATTTCAGAATATTAATCTTCGTTTCATTTAATGGCAGGTATTGACATACATTAAATTTAATGATCCCCATTTAAATGAAGAAAAGTTTAAATTTTTAAATTAATGGTTGTTATTTTGGATGAAAATTTTTTAACAGTTTGGCATAAAAGATGCAAATATACAGTCTTGAATATGATCGAATGTAATTCATTTTAAAATTTCCTTTTAAGGAGATAGGGTATGCAAAAGTAATCAATAAGAAAGTTAAGAAGAGCATATCTTAATCTGAAAATTAAATATATATATATATGTGTGTAAACGTTTTATGCCCCCCCCCCCCCCCTGATAGTTTATTACGTGTTTTATTTTGAAACGAATACATTATTTTATTGCTCTCTTTGATTCACTCTGACTTTATAAAGTAATGCGTGGTATTTGTTAGTATATTAAAAATGTATCGAAAATCAATTAAAATACGACACTAATTTCTAATTAAAAGTCTCTAAAAAAACAAAAGAAATAAATGGCTTTAAAAGGGAAAGGGACACGATTTCTCGTCTTGTAAACTAATAATAATAATAGTAATAACAAAAACAAAAAATTGTTACCCTGTTTTTATTATTTGGCTGCATGCATATGTCGAAAGCGAATATTTTGGACATAAGCTCATTAATTAATTTCATTCTTAAAGATTAATAAACGTATCATTGTAAATTATCCCTGTGTGATCTTTATATTTCTTGATGATGAAGGCATAACATCGCAGATTCATAAAAGTCAATTTGAAATAATTTTTTACACTCAAAGACTGAAGAATTGTGTTTGATATGTAGAAACTTTGTTGAAGTTTGCCAAGAATTTACTCACAAATATTTCGAAAACCCCACAAATATGTAGAAATAATTTGGAAAAATAAATAGATTTTAAAATTAAACTTTATTGATAAAAGTGTGCTCTTGAAACATATTAACCCCCTGACTGCCCGGCAAAAGGGTAAAATTGTAATGTTGTTTTCTCTTTAATTTATTAAAAACATTAAAAAAAGATGTTTTTTCCAACCTGATACAAAATATTTTATTATGTAGAGGTGTATAATCTTTGAGAGTATTAATCATAACTTAATTTTTCAAAACTGGGTTTTATTTGTAGAATTTTATTAATTTAAATATCGCTTATGCTGCAGTGAAACCTGCAGGCTAATGTGCGAAAAAATCAGCCAGCGGCAGTCAAAAGTAACCCATCTGCTTTTAAAGACAACTATTGGATGCATTTGCACACAACTCGAGATCGCTCAAGTTAGAATAAAGGCTGTCCAGAATAGTAAATCAGTATAAAAATATGCATAGGCATTTCTATAAATACTCATGTTATAACCAGAAATTTCAATAATCGCATGAAATTTATAATTTCAATATGTGTTGCTATAACAGAAAATTTTCATTAAACTAACAAATTTTCATTCGTAGACCGTAGCCATCAGTAGCCACCGACAATTATTTTTGTAATAGCCACTGTTCCTCGTTTTGTGGCCCCATGACCGGTGGCTATCGCTAATTTTGCCTATTAACTTTATATTTATAATTCTTGAAAATATAGGCGCAAGAAATTTCACAACTTTTTTCCGCAGACAAGATTTTTACTTAATAAATAGGGTAACATCCCCAGTAATTGGCATGCACCAGTGATTAGCACATCCAACAAACATGTCCTAAAATAAGATTTATATCCAGTCTTTTAAAAATGCAAGACCATATACCAGTTATATGCTCACTTATGTTAAAGATTATAACTTTGATTTATGCTACTAGATGACTATAGTGCCTAGAAAAGAGAAACAATTATGACTTGTATCAAATTAGCCATTTTTGTTGCAAATGCTTCTTCTTTGGCTTAAGGAAGGCATGCTTTTCAACTCATTATTATCTGATTTATAATATATTTTAAATTTTAATTGACAACAGTTTTGTTTAATTGAAAAGGGTTACTTTAATTGTGTAAAAGTATTTTCGACACAAATATTTGGATTTCCGAATTAATGATAGATGCCAATTAATGGTGCTTCAATTTTGCTAGTTCCAAGTAATTGGCACCTATTCCAATTACAAGGAATTCGCAAGGAATTTGAGATTAAACCACTTTTTTGGAAGTACTTTTAAAGTTATAGACTAATTTTGTTTATCTTTTTTTTTTTGTTGTTGAAAATATGAAATATTATCAGTAATTGGAATCCATTAAAGCTTCATATGACAATTACTGGGGACAGCATGACAATTACTGGGTATTAATATAAGCATATTGTATAGTTTTAAAGTGTTCCCATTTCAGACTAATATGCTGATTTCTTACTCTCAAAAACCTGAAATATGGCATCTTCATCTACAGTAAATTCATTTAAAGCGATTAAACCCGATGCAAAAAGTAAAGTTTTTTTTAAATATAAACATATGCCAATTACTGGATCACAAGGTGTCATACATTGGTGCTCTAGGTGCCAATTACTGGTGATTTCAGCAACTTTTTATAAATATATTTTTATAAAAATACTTTTTCAATTTTTTTTTTTTATTTTAGTGGGTAAAATATATGCACAGATATGCATTCTTTGATTTAAAAATATTTCCAAGTAAATATCTTACTTCTTTGTAATGAAAATTGAAGTAAGTTTAAAGACAAATTCTTAATGTGCCAATTACTGGGGATGTTACCCTACTTTTAAATATTTTCTGGTGCGGGTTTTAATTTTTCCAATAAATAGTTTTAGTTTTTTTGTATGTATTTTTGTTTGCTTGTTTGTTTTTTAAAGCAATGCTGTATTTTTAATGTACAGTTATCGTTTTCTGTGATAGTAATCAAATTAATCTGCTTCTTTATTTTTGATAATGTGGCCCACGACTTTGTGTACAGTGCTAAATCTGGCCCATGGTGATAGACGAGTTTGACATGCCTGTTCTAAACCATATTAATTTTTTAATAAATCTTTATTTGAATGTTGAAAGTCGAAGAATCTAAGTAATCATTAATGTTGTTACAGTGTATTTCCTGTAAAATATACTTAAAAATCATTCCCTAATTATGTATGCAGTATTCCTTAATCTTTTCACGGCCGCGAACTGATGTATCCGTTCTTTAAGCTGCAAGTTTCACTGCAATATTAGCATTATTTAAATTAATATAATTCTACAGATATAATCCAATTTTAATAAATTAGTTTATGATTATTAATCTCGATGTTTTTAGACCTATGTGTAATAAAAAATTGTATATCATGTTGGAGAAAACACATTTTTTTTTTATCTTTTAAAAACACTTACAGAGAAAAGCCGCACCAGTGGCTGCGAGGTTCTAACCTCCAAACTGGTTGACGGTAGGTACTGAGTTCGAACCCAATCGCGAACGTCGGCCTAACCGTTCGGAGTTTTCCGTGGTTTTCTACAAACCTTGCGTAAATACGGTTTAGGTTCCCTTAGAAGGATCCCCCACGGAGGGCATCCCACCCATTAGGGCCTATATCCCACTGTGTAGAAAATTGGCCGACATACATACAAACAAACACTTACAGAGAAAACAACATTACAATTTTGTCTTTTTGCTCGGCTGTCAAAAGGATTAAAGGTACTATTTAAAAGAATCTTTATTGTATGTTAAGTAAAATCAAAAAATTTTTGTAGAAATTGAGTCGGAACATATTTCTAGAAGACTTTGAGAATTTTTTTTTATTAAGTTAGAACTTTTTTCCCGGTTACACAGTGCATCAAACATAACAATTATAACGGTTGTGCATTCAGTATTTAAATAATTTTTAAAAACATGAAATGAATAATTTTGGATTTTTTCTCAGTTTTCGCATGTGGTTGAACTTTTACTTATTTATTTATTATTATTATTTTTAGATATTAAAATTTTTAAAAGTTTAAGTGCATGTGTGTGTGTGCACGATGACAGGAAAGTGTGTGTATGGGGGGGGGGGTGATCTGTAAAACAGGAGTGCAAAAATGTGACACCGTAAAAAAGTGATCAGATAAAAGTGACAAGAAATTGATAAATATTGAACTTGTCGATAAATAAGTTATAAAAACTAAAGTAATAACAAATATCTCATTTATAAATTCTCATAGTTCAACAGTTCCCAGCCAGGGGTACGATATACCCTTGGGGTTACGTAGCAAGTTTGTTAGAGGTACATGACAATAGTTTCAGTAATGGCGGATAATAAAGCAACATTATCATTTTAATGCAAATAATTAATGCAAATAAATAACGCATAATTAATGCAAACGTAAATACATATAATTTTTAATTTGCCGTGTACAGAAACACATTTCTAACAAATAAATATTCATTTATAGGGAAGAGTTGGATATTTTTTACAAAATTAAGAAAAACAACTCTGTTTGACACAAAAACAAAACTTTCAATTTATATAATACAAAATGAAGCACTTTCTAATATTCTTGAGCAATATAGAAGCGTGATTTGCAGAAAAAAATATAATTAAAAAAATTGTAAGTTTCTTTTATGTTCTAATATATGAAGTTATTGATAATATTCATATAACGTTCCATAGTGGCGTAGCTAAAATGGAATTACCATTTACACCTGGGGCGGATGTAAATGGTGTCCCCCCCCCAAAAAAAGTCCTTTTTTTTTTCGATCACAGTTCTATGTTATTGCAAATAAAATTTCAACATTTTTTGCATGTCTATTGTGGTTTTATAGATAATTCGAAAAAATGGATACAAAATTGTAATTTAAATACAAAATTCTAAAAAAGTCCATACATTTATGTGAAAGTCGATTTTGATTTTTTAACAAAACTTCTGAAAATTTATATACTGTTTTTCTTTATCGTAATAAGCATAGTATTTTTTTCTGTTTTTATTGCTTAATTTTTGAACTATTATTCCATAAAATCACCTGTCCACATACTTTTGATACGCAATAAAGTTCACAATCTAAAGTTAATGCTTTCTTCGAATTCAGGGGTGCAAACACCGAATAAAGTATAGGTTATATTACCTTTTACTATAGAATGTACTGTATGCCAATACAATCGCTTAAAATAAAAGGGGGGGGGCAAAGAAATTCACGGCATCTACAACACTGGAAAAGACCTAACTTTTCCTTATTTACCTTCAGACGTCTCATATAAGAAACAACAGGGGCGACTCATAACTCATCCAATAGTTTGAATAAGTCAATGCTATATATAGATTTTTTTTCCTTTAAGTTTGCTTTTGCTCTCACTCGTTGGAAAGGTAGGTTTCTGTTCCTGGTGCATATCTTATTTAGACACCCCATTCTGTGTAAAATTTCAGAATCTCCAAGAAAAGAAAATTTACTCTGTTACGTGATGCGCTAGAAATTTTATTTCATTTCAGAATTTTTTTTTCAAAATTTTATAAGATTATATATAATTGCAAATAAGGATTGTTTGTCACCCCTTGGAGGATGACACCCTGGGCGGACCGCTTCTACGCCCCCCACTAGCTACGCCACTGACGTTCCATAAATACAGCGGTGTGCGTAGAGAAAATTACGCCCGGGACGATGTTGTAAATTGGCTCCCCCCCTCCCCCAATCACCATTTCTCTTTGTGACAGGTATCACAAAATTGAAAAGTGTAAAAACGCAATTAAAGTCCATTGAACACATATTTGTGATTTATTTGAAACTTTAAAAGATTTTATTTAAAAAACTAAATAATATAAAAATATAAATAATGTTTCTAACAGTATTGTATAACTACTTTTGGATGCCAAGAAAGAAGCAGCATGCTATTTTGAGAATGCATGTTTTTTTTTCACAGAAATATCCCAATATATTTGTATACATAATTTTTCAAAAAAAAAAAAAAAAAAAAAAAAAAAGAAGAAGAAGAAGAAACAAACGACGATGGTAATATAAATTTGGCGCCTCCTCAATTTCCACGCCCGGGGCGACCGCCCCCTTCGCACGGCTCTGCATAAATAGTATAATTATTACATCTACACATAAAAAGTCATTAATATACAGAAACCATGAAAGTATATGAAGGAAATTTGCTTTTAATTCTTGAAAAAAATCTTTATTTCAAGAATCTTTATTAACAATTAATGGTTATATATATACACACACACATTAACTTAAAATGTACAAAAGCAAAAAATAACTAGTTAAATTTGATGAAGCAGAAACATCAGCATTTAAATAGCATTTTTAGCCTAGAAAATATTAATTGTCAATTTTATTTTCCACTTAAACGTTCCCAAAGTTTGATACATTTAATATGATTGAATACACTAAATAATTTTAAAAATATATGTAAGGGAAAAAAGTATATAATGAACCCTAAAAAGTGTTTTTTTTTTTTTTTTTTTTTTTTTTTTTTTTTAATAAATTCTAGGAGGAATAATAAAAAAAAAAGTATATCTGATAACAAAAATCGGGAATTGAGGAGGTTATGTAGCGCCTTCTCTCGGCAAAGAGCCTCCGCAACTGTTTCTTTCAAATGCATTGAGATTTTGCGAATTGCCGCTATGAGATCAGTCCGGTCGTGGTTTAGCGAATAAATCAAAAATGGCGCCGAAAGACCGAATAGCAAATGTTTTTAACCGCTAAAGCGACGTAACCGTGTTTTTTCATCACGTAATATTTTATTTCGAAGACTGATTTAACACAAGATTGACATTAATATTATTTTTTTTTTAATTGTACAAGACAAAAAGATATGTAAAGTTATTAAGTACAAACGTTCATACCAATACTTTTCACAGTTATTATTTTATGAATAATTAGACATGAATGGAAAAATCTACAGGACAATTAAAAGATAAGCGTAAAAATATGGTTTTACATTTATTTGAGCCTTTTAGATGTAAGGTAAGGGCGTACCGGTAAGAAATCCGGTTTGGCGCAACACAAGAATGGTGAGTCGGGCGCTCCATGATGATTCGCACGTGAGAATGTGTCAGCTTTTTTTTTTTTTTTTTTTTTTGAAGGTACGTTAAATTATTCTAGGTCAATTGAATTATTACTTATTTTATGAATGTCTGATTAATATAAATCTGTTTGCCAAAGCTTGGTGCTATTTTGGCTTCAAAAAGGGAGGGTATGATGCCAAAATATATAAATAGCTCTGAAAACAAACCTGATGAACTTTAATTTTTGTTTTCGTACGATTTTTTTCTGTTTCTATATATTAAAATGCGGCACAAATATCATATACGAATCACATTGGCGTTAATTTTTTTCTAAAACCAATTTGGCGAAAATCTCGTTTTGGAATACCAGTTACATACCGGGTGTCCCAAATATGGCTGATGGATTTTAAAATTCAATAACTTGCAAACGGTGACAGCTATTTAAAAATTTTTTGCAGGAGGGTTATGTATAATGTGAGATTTTTTTACCGTAACTTTTGATTTTAGTTCGAATTTCAAACAATAGATGGCGCTGATAGCGATTGAAGGTCGGGTGATCAGTGTTCAGTGAGGTCAGTTTCGGCGTCGACCTGGGCTTCAATTGCTGTCAGCGCCATCTATTGTTTGAAATTCGAACTAAAATCAAAAGTTACGGTAAAAAAAAAACTCCTGACATTGTACATAATCCTCCTGCAAAAAAATTTTAAATAGCTGTCACCGTTTGCACGTTATTGAATTTTAAAATCCATCAGTCATTTTTGGGACACCCGGTATATATTTTTTGAAAGGTAATAACAATAAATAAAAAAAGGTTTGTTTAATAGAACAAAACAATTTATATATTTAAAAAAAAGAATTTTTTTTATTAAAAAGTAAAGAACAACATCCGGGTTGATATATCAAGCAAAATAACGACACTCTGGATTCAGTTAAATACTCCGATGTGCATATGATATTGGCGTCAGAAAAAAAAAATTCGCCTACATGGTGCGTATATGACATCTGTGCCAAAAATGCATACTTATTTTATTTACATTACGTACGGTGCTACTTGATTATCAGATCGACCAATTTCACCCATTTATAGAAATCGCCAAACTATTCGCCAAATTACTCAAAAGGAAAAATGTTGCCATTAAAAAAATTTAAGTTTAGAAAATTAATAAAGTTAAAAAAATAAAAGTCATTAGCGAAAAGGATTACTTTAATGATGACGTTTAGTTATGATGTCGAAACGTACCAAATATAAAATTTGATTTATTCAGGTGATTTCGAACAAAAGCATACTAATAAAAGTTTTCATATTTTAATGCAGAATTTATCAAATCAAACCATAAAGAGATATTTGTAAGATATCGCATATGTGAATAACATTGAAGTATTTTAAATGTAATACAGTAAAACCACTAAATAACGGACACCTTGGGAGCGCAGAAATTGTCCGCTATTGGGAAAACCTCAGCAATAGAAAAATTGCTAATGAATGCTTAATGTTTCATTAGTCGATTTAAAAATGTCCTAAAACCTCTATTATATGATTAAACCAGAAATTAAAATAATTTTTAAAGCAATAAAACTGAAATAAAATTATGCATACCTTTATCCTTTGCTTATTACATTCTTACAAAAAAAAAAAAAAAAAGTTACAAAAGTATGCTTTTACTTGCGATTACATGTAATTTGTTCTTCAATGTGAAGTTTTAACTCTGTCGTTTTAATCCTTTTAAATCATCTTTTTCTTTAAAAATATATATATATATATATATATATATATATATATATAATTATTGTATTTTTCTGCTTCTTAAAAGCATACAATCTCTAATCATCCGAGGGTGTGTGTGAGGGAAATAAATGTAGGGGGGAGGAGATTTTCTACAGCTCTTCCACACATTTATCTGAGATTACAAAATTTGTGATACATTACCCTAATAAATGTAGAGGATTTTTATTCTTTTTCCTCGTAAAAAAATAATTTTTTATTCTTTTTTGCCAAAATTACTGTCCGCTATTCGGAATGTCCGTTATTCAGAGGTTAAACATACAAAAATTAAAGTTTTGGAAGTGGGTATTTGAAAACTGTCCGTTAAATAGAGGTGTCCGTTATTCGGGAGTGTCCGTTATGGAGGTTTTACTGTATTAGAAATTATTAAAGAGCATAAAAAATATGGTGCTTACACATTAACGCCACCGCAGCAGAAGTTGCGCTAATGTGCCAATAAAGAGCAATCTTGTTCGCACGCGCACAAAAAAAGGCATCAAAAATAGGCTAAAAAAGCACTAAAATACTAAAAATGACGTCAAAATGAGCAAAAAAAAAACACTAAAAAGGCATGAACAACAAGATCACTCTTTATTGGCGCATTAGCACAACTTCTACTGCGGTGGCATTAATACGAAGGTACCAAAAATATCAATTTTAGCGTAAATTTGTAAGGAGTTAAATGCTTTTTATTTAACCAAATAATGTCGACGGATACAACCATAAAGTAACTTTAATAAATTATATATTATATTTTTCTCAATTAATATCAAGAGCTATTCGCTTATTGGCATAAAATTTATATTAAATAACAAAAGAACAAATAAATAAGTCAAACATTAATAAAAAATATAAATAAATCATCGAATTTAAAATCATTTGATCACTTAACAAACAAGTGTAGCGGGTTTAATGTCAAAGAAGTGTAACATTTATGTTCATCCATTATTGGCATATAATCTTACAGTTTGATGACGTTTAGTTATGATGTCGAAACGTACCAAATATAAAATTTGATTTATTCAGGTGATTTCGAACAAAAGCATATTAATAAAAGTTTTCATATTTTTCGTCTCGACCAAAGAACGTTTTTCTATCGTTCTTTGGTCGACGGGATAAATTAAGTAGTTATATATTTATTTATAGTATTTTTAATAAAATGAAAGAAAAACGTGCAAGTTAAATGTATCTGATATATGTATTTTTAATTTATGTGTTTTTTAATGAAAGTCATGTATTTTAAATAAAACTAGTGACAGCTTTATATTTAAAATGAAATTATGGCGAAGGAAACCTATTTGGCGATTGTTTCGAGTAGCTAAAATAAAAGTAGGAAAATAGCCGTCGGGCATATATAAAATAAAACAATCAGATCGGAGCTGTTGATGACAGTCACAAGACTTATGCTGGTATTTATATAGGTACTATAGCAAAATTTGCAACATCTCTGGTGTTAAACTAGGACTCTCGAGGTAAAGCATTTGGCTGCTCAGCAGCGAGTAGAGAGTTCAAATCCCGTCGGATGTAAGTTCGTTTTGTTTAGAAATGCTTTTGTGTTAAATTATTATTCCTTCGGGAATATTCTTATGTTAATTGTTATCCAATTTCTAGAATTTTTCTAGTTGTGAATGTTTTATTTGAGAATTACCTTGAATGTATTTAATTGGTATGGCTTTTAATTCTTTTAATAAAGTTCTGTACTTTTTTCGTTCGAATCCATGGTTTATTTTTCATATGCATTTTGTATAGCAATGCAATGACTTTTATAATTATTTTGATACATCAGAATTTTATGCTGTTGTTATCATTTTATAAATTTTGACAGCAGCAATTATTTTTCTTTTTAAGATATTAGAAAATCTTCAGTTTTTATCAAAAAATTAAATGACTAGTATTAAAAAATGCTCTGACGAGCACCAAAAAAGGTTAATATGTTTTTAAGTATGGGAAAAGGTTTGATAAGTGCTTCTGTTAATTACTGACCATGAGGAAGGACAAGGGATTCCTTCTTGGCTACAACTCACTTCAATGCCAACTTTGAAAAAATCATATTTGCGCTTTTTCCATATAAAAGAAATTTGCGGTTCTTTAGTAGCACTTCCCACCGAGCTTTATATGTTAACCAGGAGTGTAGTCGTAAAAATAACATAGGATATATGCTCTAAGCAGAGGGATACCCTAGAATGTGTATACTGTAAGCTTTCTTGAGAAACAGAGGGTATATGGTGTTCTATTAAAAAGTCCAGAAGGTATACGGCGTATAACCTGCACTACATCCCTGATGTTAACTGCACAGTTAACTCTGCACTATACTACAAATCAATTTTCTGTGCAATTATACACTTAGGGCATACTTGGTGCAGTGCATGAATGTGATACCTGCAGGAACTAGGTTTTTGGCACTATGTCGTCTTCCCTTACATTTATTGTCTAATTAAGCTGTATCTTTACCGATTATGTTTTTACACTATACATTTTTATAGTAACTGCGACTGATTTGTTTTCACGGAAAAAGCGCGAATATGATTTTTTAAAAGTTGGCATTGAAGTGAGTTGTAGCCAAGAATCCCTTGTCCTTCCTCATGGTCAGTAATTAACAGAAGCACTTATCAAACCTTTTCCCATACTTAAAAACATATTAACCTTTTTTGGTGCTCGTCAGAGCATTTTTTAATACTAGTATATATATATATATGTGTGTGTGTGTGTGTGTGTGTGTGTGTGTGTGTGTGTGTGTGTGTGTGTGTGTGTGTGTGTGTGTGTGTGTGTGTGTGTGTGCATTCAATGCTTAAATCATGTTTGTGTATATATGCAAGCGAGCTAGCAATATTGTTAGCCTTTATATCAAAACGTCATTCAGCTCTTTATTGCCCTTTCTTACATCTTCAGAAAATTATTTTATATAAACCATTGGGTATAAATGGAATGAGAATTATATAAATCATAAATTTATTGAACAACAATAATTAGCAATAAAATTAACAGCAATAAATTAGAATGATTCGACTCACATAAACCGTAAAAAAAGTAATATTAATTTTTTTAAAGTTAATTTCTAATTAGGTCATCAAAGAAAATTTTTATTTTAGTTATTTTTTATTTTTCTTTCTTTAATGGTCGCTTGTATTTTGTTGCAGTTTCTTTTCACATACAAAAATAAAATTAATTTAATTTAATTAATAAGTTAATATTAAAAAAAAACTGTAACATCAAATGTCATCCGCTAAAAGTTTTTAAAAATGTATTTGAACTTGGTTGAATGAATAAATTGAATTTTATTAACGAATGAAAAATTTAACAAGATTATATAAATATATTTAGAGAGAGTGTGAACTAGTAGTACGAATTGAAAAAAAAAATCTGCAGTTTTCAAAATAAGTAGTATTTTGCAACAAAATTGTCAAATCATAAAAAATATAATGTGGAAGTTTCTGTGAAGCTTTAGTTGCCAACTATATTTTCCCAATTAATTACAAATTCCTGCAATATATCCGTAATAATTTCTGGTCTAAATGTTTCTTCATAAAAGTTTGAGATAATGTAATAAATTGCACCAGAATGACATTTATTTATTATTGATAGTGTAAAATGATAGATATAAATTCTACTTAAAGAATTTAAGCTAATAGTCTATTATAATAGTAATAAAACAACAATTTAAAAAAAAAACTTCATTTCATTTTTATTCGTACTTTGTTATAGTATATATATATGTATATATATAAATACTTTTATAAATACATCCAAAGTTATTCAGACAATACCAATAAAAGAACCAATGAAACCAGTATTGTTACAATCATATTGTTAAAAACAGTTGAAGTTTGAAGAGAAATAGAAAGCAGATTACCAAATTACTAAGAAATATGTGGATAAATGGACATTATATAACCAGAGTAATTCATATATTACCATACAATAAACCTATGAAACCAGTATTTTTACAATTATCTTATTGAAAACAGTTGAAGTTTGAAGTGAAATAGAAGGCAGATTACCAAAATAATGAAAGATAAATGGATAAAAAGGCAGTATAAGGCTTTTATATTAAACTACTTCGTCAGGGGTGTATAGTTTAACAAAAAAGCAAAAACATCCAACCAGTTTCTGTTATGAGCCGTGCTGAAAGCTAAGAATTCGACTCACAATACACCCGACTGGCTGGAAGCTATTCAGATGACAAATTAGTAGAAAGATACACATAGAAGAAAATAAAATCAATATGACAAAATAACAATAATACGTTATTCCATTAAAAAAAAGGATATATATACGAAGATATTTACCATTACCCATATCCTAGCAAGATTTGTAGTGCAATCAGATACAAACTACATGTGACTTACTAACAGTCAAGGTTATGGTCATAGTATAAATCACATAGATAATAAAATAAAGTTGTAACAATAATTATAAAAATTAGTAAAACATATATTATACTATATAATTCATAATATAATTAGAAAAAAATAGATGCTACTATTAGAAATATTATATTTTTATTTTTTATCAATTATTAATATTACTATATTAATTAACTAGAATATATTACTACAACTTCTAGCAGAAAATTATTTTAGTGCTGCCATCTAAAGGATTAATATATTAATTAAATTAGATGCTTATGGTGCTGCCTTCTATTATAGGAAAAAAATAAATTATTATATTTATATATATATATAGAGAGAACCATTAGATAATACTACAAATCAACATCAATATGTGGAATAACTTGTTAATGACAAACTATATGAAACATAGGAGTTGGAACAAATTGGAATAATATTAGAAATGTGGTCTTTAGCTCATTATCAAGGGCAGTGCTAAATAGACACATTAATTGCGATTAATTTCTGAATAGAAATCAGGATAAACCTAAAAATGATTTCTATATTGCCCAATTAATCGCAAATGAAAACATAATTCAAAGAAAAACATTAGAAAAATAATAAGACAATAATTGAATTATCAGTAGATTAATTGCAATGGAAAAATTATTTCAAAGAAAAATATTAAGAAAAATAATTAGACTATAATTGAATTATCAAAAGATAAACTTACAAATATCAATCGCTACCATAAGGAGAGTTTCAAATTTGCAAACTCACTTTGCATTGATAAGTTGCTTTTGGAATGGCTTTCGAATAGTCCAGAGAATTTTTCCCAAATTTCTGGACAAATATGGATAATAATTTCTGTAAATATAATTTAATTAATTTAAGAATGTTTTTGTTTGAATTAAATTTTAGCAAAATACTGGCGTGTTATAAAAATACTAGAAAAAATACAGGGTGAACAAAATTATATAAGTATGCTTCATTTATCAATTAATACTATAGTATAAATTGCTGAAAGAGAAATTTCAACCAGTTTGGAGTTTTTTGCTAAAATAAATTTCCCTATTATATAATTCGTATATAAACCCACAGGTCAAATACAGGGCTGTTCATAAATATTGGAATATATATTTGGTTATGGACAGTATAAATTATTTCCTAAAATAACGATGTATTGTTAAAATTTCAAGAAGTGTTGGAAATTTTTTCATAATCTGTGCTTAACGCATGATTTTTCTTACTTATTTAAATGACGAAATTATATTTCTACTAAACCCTTAATTAGCAACAAAAAATATGATCCTACTATAAAGAGCTATTACACGGAAAATTTTAATCGTAGAATAATGGGCCTTTTTTTCTCTTACTAGTCAGTGTAACAGGAAAACTATACTAACTATAAGTTATAGGTTCAGGGGATCGTATAAAATTTAAATTTCAAGAAATTTTTTTATTGAACCAAATTGCTTTTGAAGTATTTCTTTACCTCATTTAAAACATTTTCGTACCTGGAAATGTATGTCTATCACTAACGGTTTAAGGACTAGCCCTTGGCCACCGTTGAGAGCGGACATATTATATATATATATATATACATACATACATACATATATACATATATATATATATATATATATATATATAAATCTTCTGTGCGTGTGTATGTCACTAAACTCCTCCTAAACGACTGGACCGACTTTAATGAAATTTTGTGTGTGCGTTCCAGTGGATTCGATAATGGTTTAGATTCACATTTCGTCGAAATTGATTCAGTACTTTTTTCATAATTAGGTAAAAACTAATAGTTAGTGATTTTTCGCTAATTAAAAGTGTTGAATAAGTTCGATGAATAGAGGGCGGACGGAATGTCCGAGCGGTCTAAGGTGCCAGATTTAAGCTCAACTTCTTGAAGGAAGAGATCGCGTGTTCAAACCCCACTCCTGACAAACGTGTATGTTTTACAATAATTTTCCTGTATTATAATCTTGATTAACCGACTTCAGAAAATCGTTAACTTTTAACTAAAAAGAAAAAAATAAACTTTTCTCTCAAAAATTGAACCGACTTCAAAAAATACTGAAGAGTGAAAAATAAATAAAAAGTTCTAGATAAACTACAGGGCTGGACAAAATTTTTCAAGTATTTTTCATACATTAGTATAAATTGATGAAAGAAAAATTTTAACCTATTAGGCGTTTTCCTGCTAAACTAAACTTTTGCATTATATAGGATATATATCAACCGGCAGATCAAATACAGGTGTGTTCAAAAGTATCGAAATACATATTTGGGTATCGATAGTAAAACTTTATTTATTTAAATAACGAAGATTTGTTCCAGATTCCAGGAAGTGCTGAAAGTGTTTCATAATCTACGCTTAACGCATGATTTTTCTTGCTTGTTAATGTATATTTTAAGATGTGCTGTTATTATTATTTTTTCAATTTCTAAAAGGAATTGAGCTTATATTATTATATGCAGTTCTATTACATAAATATATCATGATCTTTTTATATTAAAATCTTTTATATTAAAATATATTTATTCGCAGCTAAATAATAGATCGATAGTTAACTTCAATTGTCATGTTGTTATTTTAGAATAGTTAAACTAATAAAAATTCGACTTTGTGTTAAATATGTTCTTTAAAAAGGCTTGTTTATAAGAGAAAGTATTTTCTAATGGGTTCTGCTTTAATGTGAATTTTTTCCTAAACAATCCGTTTAGGCTGTTCTGAGAAATGTATTTTTCTTCACTCAAGAACACGAAACTTTCTGACACTTTATTAAATAAAACATAACAAACAAAGTAACATTTGTTGGCATTATTTTTTAAGAGATATTTTATAGAACTTTTTATTTAAAAATGTTTAGAAACCGATAAAGTTGATTAAACTTTCTGTAAGGCGGCGTTACATTATGTGTTTATAAATAAACATGAATTGGGAAATGTGACAGAAACAACCAGTTTAGATATCAAGCAGTTTTATAATTAATAAAGTAATTAATTAAATATGAATATTAATTAAATATGTATATACATTAAACAAATCCAAAATTTCTATTATATCGTTAAAAAAAAAAACAGCGTATGCATTTATTGATAATTTCTTAAAATATACATACTTGTATGTTCCTCCTTTTTACTGATCTAGTGGTTCTTAATGTATGTGCAGCGGAATGAAATTTAATGCGATAATGATTTATTATTTAAAAGTTCATATACTTTTTGGGATACAAAAAAATGAAAATGATCTTAAATCTTCAGATAAATTTTTCTCTTTCAGAGAAAACGTTTGTAGCAGTATAATGTGCTGTACAAATTATCTATGGCAAATAAAAAAATATTTTAGAATAATTACTACCCAAAAATTTTATCTCACAGAAAAATATTTTAGTTTAAAAAGTAAAAAATCAATCTCAATCGATCTCAGACAGCTCTTTAAAAGTTAGTGCATATTTTTTACAAGTTCATTAAATTCTGTTAGGCGGACTCTATGTATTATGGAAATTCATTATTAATTTTGGAAAGATTCTCAAGTCCCTGCAAATCCATAGAGATAGAATAAAATTTGTCTAAGGCGGAATGTTGTCTACTACGGAAAATTTTCTCGGTATCGATTGATTCCGCTTTAAACAGAGTTTATTGTATTCGCAAAATCTTTTTAAGAATATTAAAATTACTTGAAATGTAAATATAGTAAATGAAATAAAAACTAATGTAAAATAAACTTATTAGAATTTTAACATTCCATAAAACAATCAACAGAAAATTATATAATTATTTCATTTTTTTTTTACCTGTGAAAAATCAATTTGTTTCTGTAAGTAAATAAATTTTAAAAAAGGCATACATTTTTTTTTTCGTAAACTTCTTTCAATAGTTATAAGTTTAGAATTGCGAAGAAGTAAAGTACAAGTTGTCCAGCAAATAACACCTTGATTTCAAAAACAGTGAATATTTTGAAAAAATTGCGTTCTGATTGCATAGAATGCTTTGATTTGACATTTTTCTTGTTTTAGATTGCCTGCAGAGAAATAATTTTTCAGCTTACAGTGCAAATTTTACAGATTTTTCGAAGTAAATTTTTAGAATTTCGAAATTTCAAAAATTTAATTTAAAAAAACTATGAAATATGGCATTTTAAACCGAAAAACATATTATCTGGCAGCAATCTAAAGCAAGAAAAATGTCAAATCAAAGCATTCTTTGTAATCAGAACACATTTTTTTCAAAATATTTACCGTTCGACACTTTTGTATAAGATTTTTACAGCTTACCTGATAAACAAACCGTTTACTGCAAAATTCTATTGATCTTTGTTTTTGAGAAATTTAATTTTGAAATCAGGGTGTTATTTGCTGGACACCCTGTAAGTAAATAAAGTTTAAAAAAAGGCATATATATATATTTTTTTTTTCGTAAACTTCTTTCAATAATTATAAGTTTGGAATTGCGAAGAAGTAAAAACGAAATAAATCAGAAAGTAAAAAAGAAGTCAATCCCACCCCACTGCTTATCGTAAACCGATCTGGGACCCACTGCTTATCGTAAACCGATCTGGGAAGCAATTACTTGTAAAGTTCCCCCCGCGCCTCACACTACAGTAAAAATCTTTTTGACCTCAATGGTACTGAAGTAGAAACGAAATGGTTGCCTTTCATAGTTCGTTATCAGTATCTTAGAGGTTTTCCCTAACTATCCCTAAAATTTCTCCCCTCTCAGTTGCGAAATCACTATAGCACCTAAAAAACACCCCCATACTATAGTATGGTTTAAAAATTCTAACTCCCTGAAATTGCCGCTTAAAATTAAAAAAAATCCTTTTAACCCCTTCTCTTACAAGACGATGTCAGGAGGAGGATTGAGGAGGAGGAGGATTGTGGAGGAGGAGGAATGAGGAGGAGTGAGGATTGAGGAGGAGGAGTGAGGAGGAGGCTTGAGGAGGAGGAGCCCACCACCACCACCACGCTCCTCGCTCCTCCTCCCGGGGCCGGACTCTCATTTTTCCCCTACTGGCTTTAAAAAGAAAATGAAGCGCCGAATACCTTTAAAAAATATGTATGTTGTGAAGAAAACTTCAATTAACCAGATTTTCATTTCTACAACTTCCTAAAAATTCAGATTTTTCGAAATTTTTTTTTTTTTTAAATGGCCATTTTTTCCATTGAAAAGCATTGCAGAAGCATCGATTGACAGCCCACATGCAGCGGTGTCGCCCCCTATCGTCAAAAAATCCGCATGGCAAAATTTTAACACTACTTTCCCCTCCTGCTTCTTACTCCGTGGTTTGAATTACCTGCATTACAAATGGTCTCTAAAAATTGGAACGCACTTTGATGTTTTATTCCTTTCTGATACGTAGACAATGTTAATTTCATAAGTTTTCAAAATATGCCAGGAATAAAGATTACATTCATGAATTAATTCCGTTATTCCCTTTCAAAACGTTAGACTTTTTAAATTTTTGGGATCTGAAAGTTAAATTTAAAATTTAAAAAAATGTTATTCATTTATTGCTAAGTACAACAGCAAACATGCTAAGTTCTAAAAGTAAAAAACTAAGAGATTTTATTTCAGAAGTTATGTGATTTTTTAGAAAATAATCATTAATTTTTAAATGTAAATACATTCAGTAATTTTTTTTTCAACAGGACTTGGTTACTATTGAAGATTAAATTAAAAGGTCAAATTAAGAAAAATATATGTACAGTTGTGTAAAATAGTAAACGCGGCTACTAACTGTGCAACAAATTATTAAAGAAGAAAGTTGCTACCAAACTATTAGAAATAAAGCATATTTTTAAACGATGTATATAAAATTTTCTTAGGGGGGCATCTACATATCGAAACTAACTCTAACTTTGTGTGATGAAGCCTTAGAGCGTTTGAGAATCACTTTCCGCGGGCAAATTCCTTGTTATTATTGTATCAATTAGAATGTAGAATAGTATAACCTTTGTCAAATTATATTCCTGTGAGACACAGTAGCATAATCAAAATATAGACATTTGATGGAGCTACTTTGTTACACATTGGGTCCCTCGTAAATTAGTCCCACACGATTACCGTTTAATAAAGATATATTTTAAGGTGCGTTCGTAATTATATAAATACGTAGCACCTATGGTGGTCGTTCAGTCCGTCCGTCCGCATATAACAGAGCAAAAACTTACCAAACCGAATCGGTTGAAATTAAAAATATATAATTATTGTATAATTTTGTTGAGTCATTTCAAAATTTATGAAAATAGGGTGTATATTTCAATTACAGGGACAATCTAAAACATTCCGTTGCATTACGGTAAATGGGAAAAATTTGTTTCAAGTGAATTTTAACGGTGTTATACAAATTCGAATATAATAGAAATGATATACATCTATGAAGTGTGTACTAGAAAATACATTCTACACAATCTGTGATGCAAAGAATATTTGTTATTCATTTGCAAGGCCACAAAAGTATTCTATTACACAATGATGTTGGGGAGTTGATAATTGACCAGGGGCCTTGATAAGGGGGGAGCCTCCCCCCCCCAATCGTTTTCACATGCTGTTACAGTTGGCAAATTTACAAACTGAACTGGCAAAATAGTTCAAAACTTTCATAAAATAACTATAATACACTTTCTATTTCTGATAGATTTTACCAATATAATTAGAAATTGAAGGCTTTTCACAAATAAAAGCTAATATTGCACTTCTAATTGTGATGTGATAACTTGGTGAAATTATAGAACTAATTGGCAAACGCCGAGAACTATATATGTTTGCTTTTCACCGAGTTGGCAAATACTGAATTTTGACTTGGTAATTTAAGGCTCTCTCCCCTACCAATAAAAAATCTTCGCGAGGACCCTGTAATTGGCCGTCATATAACACAAACATTATAACTTACTTGCATCATCCGTAGATTCCAAGTGCTTCACAGAGCAAAGCACTGTAAGTATGTCAGAAGACAGTAGCTCCGTGGCTCTTTTTAAAAGCTCATCTTTACTTATGCTGCAAGAAGATTCATATGCTTCCCAACCGTCG
This sequence comes from Maratus speculifer, assembly GCA_964019185.1. Classification (NCBI taxonomy): domain Eukaryota; kingdom Metazoa; phylum Arthropoda; class Arachnida; order Araneae; family Salticidae; genus Maratus; species Maratus speculifer. The sequence goes on from OZ025301.1 coordinate 250,071,430, forward strand.
CTCAGATAATTTGTATCATTACTTTCACGATCATTTGTACCATCTAAACTTTTGATGGTAAAAGAAAACTTCAATTTGATGGGAGGAATGGTGTTATACCTGAAGAGACTTATAGCAACATAAGCGCCAGATAAAAGCGTCCCATGCGGGAAAATGCAGAGATGCCATGATGCTCCTGCAAATGAAAATGAAGCACTGCGGTAAAAATCTTTTGAAAGTGAAGTAAAGTTAGGAATCTTCCATTCGAAGGAACTAAGCGTTACTTTCAGTTCCCCTATTTCCATATCTGCTATTCTGAACGAATCTTTCATTCAAGAGAGAAGAGACAATTTCTAAGTAGAATATCTGTAAAGCAAAACAAAGGAAATATTAGTGATTGGTTTATAGTAATTCATATAGTGAGCTTTTTGTAATTGTAATATCAAACAACGGGCTATCCATTAAATATTTAGCACAGCGGTTCCCAACCTTTATTGGTATTTGAGTCAAATTAAAAAAAAAAAAAAAAAAAAAATACAATTTAAAAAATTACAACGACTATTTGAAAAATGATATTTTCAAAGACTAAAATTTTAAAGACTTACAAATAAACGTTATATTTAAATGAATAATAATAACAAACATCATTTTTATGATGATCATACCAAATCATACATTACGTATGCCATGTATTAAACATTAATATTCCTAGACCAATGATAAAAAAACAGTACTTTACAGATATACAATTTTAACTGTTTAAAATGTGCATTTTTATTTGATGGAGTTAATCAGACTGACTTCTCAAAGCCTCATATTACGTACGACACTGAATAAAAATAAATATTACTGGACCCATCATAAATAAATTTTAAATAAAATTTCAGATTTACAATTTTCGGTACTGCAAATTTTTAAATTTCTAAACATCGCACTTTTTAAAATTTTGCACCATTACGTAGAGAAAAAAATGCACTTTAAAATGAAATTTGTTTGAAATCTTTATCACAGTTTGTTTTCAAATTATTCTAAAGTTTTTATTACCTTTTTTTTGTAATTGTGACTGAAGTATTTCATTTTTGGACAAACATGGACCAATCAGATAACGAATAAAATAAAAAACATAAGCATTCCATTTTTGGACATTAAATATGGACTAATCAGAAAACGAAAAAAATGAAATAAGTTGCGGGATTCAACCAATAAAAACACTCAGATATACTTCAGATTTCCCAATTCCCTAGTGGGGACAACTATTTTCCGAATAGTTAAAAACGCTTAATACTTAATACAACACTTAATATTACCCACTTAATATGAAGGTGTATGCGAATATGCAGTATGTAAATTGTTGTATGACCTCTAAAAACTATCCGGTCCTACGACAAAAAGCAATTTTTCATACAAAGAATTAGAGTTGAAAAAATACGTTTTTGAGGGACGGGAATTTTAGGGAATAAACCCGGAATTTTGGGGAATATTGGAAATTTTGAAGAAGTTTTTAAAATAAACAAAACCAGTCATTTTTCAGCTTGAAATTTTCATTTTAAAACATCCATTTCTCATTGTTCTGAGAAATTTAGATGGATTTTTTTTTATTAATTAACAAGACTTATTTTTTAACACTTTGCAACTTTTTTAAATTCCTAAAATTCAACAGCTTTACAAGAACGGTGACTGAATTAATGAAGATTTCAATTATTCTCTTAAAAATTAAAATTGTTTACTTTCTGTTACCTGGCATATCCAACATTTATTCTTCATTCAATTTTTCTGTTTACATTGAATCTGAGAACAAGGGTGATGTTTACATTTATAAATAAATCTGTCATTTCCCTTTTCTAACTTATTAATATTTTAATCTATTTAGTTTTCACTTAGACTCTACTGATTTTGTTTACGTTTCTTATTGTAAATATTTTTATGCACTGATAGTCAGTAAGTTTCATAATACACAAATAGTTATAATGACAGATTTATTATATTTTATGCCTTGTCTTTGCAATATAAAATTGGACAGAATCAGGACGGAATCAGAGAAAAGTAGAGAAAACGTGCTCTGATGTTGATTATCTTCGCTTGGCTCGCTCAGAGGAAGAGTTGAGTTGTTCTTGCAATTATAGTTAAGAATAAAACAATTGAAATCATTACAAAAATATTAAATAATAAATTAAATATTTCAATGTTTAAAACGTTTTAAAAACTCCTGGAAATTTTCAAAATTTCCTTCCTAAAAATCCCGGTTTATTCCCGGGAATAAACCCGGTTTTTTCCAGCCTTTGCAACTCTACCAAGAATACATTATCAATAGAAACAACGACTGGTAATCCCAATCTGTGTAAGTGGAATAATAATTAAAACGATTAAAAAAATTAAAAGTACGTTTAATTATTATCAAAACCTTACTTTATAGGATCAGGAGGGATAATTATGACCACTTTTCGCATTTTTCACCATTGTTATTATTATTATTTTTTTACTTTACTTATTTCTATTTGGAAAAGCGGTGTTTTAGTACATAAAAATCAACTTTGACCATTTAAGAACACTTCTTAAAAGCTTTAATTCTCATAGCCCTTTTTTTTTCTTTTTAAGTTAAAGAATGCTTATAATTACCACATCAAAAACTAATAGTCACAAAAGTTTGGGGTAATTAACATCACTAGTGGCGAAATTATGACCAGTATATTTACTCTTTATACAGTAAAACCCCGATAATTCGGATTAATTGGGACCAGACCCAATCCGGATTATCGAAATTCCTGATTATCCGGAGAATTAGAAAAAAAAAAAACATACTTACAGAAAATCACCTTTATGTTAAACTAATTGAATAATTAAAATGAGTAAAAATGTTTAGTTTGATTAATTCTTCCGAAAAGATTTCAGAAAAAGTTCTTTTTTATTCAGAATACGAGGACGAAACAAGCTAATTGGAAATTAGCCAATTGCTTCTCAAACTTGAAGAAAAAAATGACCAAACCGATCCGAATTATCCGGAGATCCAGATTAACGGGGTTCTACTGTACTTGCCTAGACATTTTTTGTTTGGGGGTAATTAAGACCATTAGAATTCCAAATCGACAAATCCGTTTATTAAAAGTTTTGGTAACTTTGTTTAAATTACTATTTGGATCTCAAAAATGGTTCAGACTAGTGATAAAGAAGTCTAAAATGAAATAAACAACATCATGAGGTTAATATTTAAGTGTAAAATAAAATTTTACCATATGCAATTTTTCCCATTATAGGGGTGGGCATAATTAACCCCCTCCCCCCTGGTCATAATTTCACCACTTGATCCTAATAGCTGAGATTTCAAGCGCTGGTGTTTACGGAGAAAAGCATCTACAGCCGACTCTCGTTAATTCGAAATCGGATAATTCGAATCTTCGCTTAATTTGAACTAAACAAGAAGTCTCGAAATTTTCAATGGCAGAATAACGTTAAAAATTTTCATTAATTCGAACTTATTTTCAATCGACTTCATTTAATTCGAACTAAAAATAATTCCGATTTTTCATTTTTTTTTCTTTCTCACGGATTTCAGATCATTTGAATAAATTTCTTTCTTTGATTTTTGTGAAAACTGTTCCGAACGAGTATACAGATAATGCAATGTAATTGATATCCACTTTCTTAGAGCCCCGTCTATCCATCAGTGGCGCTTTAAATTTTCTTCCATCGTGCTTGTTTCTAATCTTTTATTTGTTTATGTATTTAACCATTCTAATTTAATATTAAGTCTTATTCCAATGATAACAAACGAAATAAATTTAAAAAACACTATAACATTAATTCCTTTGTAATAGTATCATGTTGAGCATGTTTTCATTTCATATTTTCCATAATTCGAACATTTCTTGTGGTCCCAACGAGTTCGAATTAATGAGAGCCGATTATATATCCGAATTGAAACTGTTTAGTTTTGAACTTAAGCCACTTCCTACATGCAATTTGTTTCTGTACTTGTTTCCCAAAAACAGTAAAGTAAAAAGACATATGAAAGTACATACATATAATATACTTTATATCGTATATATATATATATGTGTGTGTGTCGTATAGACAGAGGACCGTAGCTAGATGTGAATAATAGGAGGGCTCAAGAAAATTTAAAGGGGAAATTCATATTTTCTTTTTGTCTCGCGCTGTGATGCAGAAAAAATAAATTAGTGCATATTCACACTGTAGTTACTATGTTTCTCATCAAACTGTTGTAATAACTTCATTTTATGCTAAGAAAAGAATAGGATGATGAAACATTCGAGTGTATAACTAATGTAACATTAAATATCATATTAGTTATGTGCAAAATAGGATGAGCAAGTGTTGAAACACTTATTTTAGTTAAAATTTTTTAGTATTTTTGCAAAAACTATGAAAGGTCCTCCAAATTAGATTAGATTTCTGAACAGAATTTCATTTGGATTTTCGGAACATAAAGCCATTTAATGACTTTAGAATCTTTTCCATGGGAGGCTCAAAATATTTTTTTTTTTTTTTTTTGGGGGGGGGGGGGCTGAGCCTTTGGTTACGGCCCAGTATACACATAAATGTATGTAGGAAATATAAGTATGTCGTGCTGAATCCTATCAAAGACCTCAAAGCTGATTTAGATGCTTTTTGGATAGTCAAATATATTCATACAGATAGAAATTCAAGATTTACATTTAAGGCTCCGCTGCCCTGAAACTCTCCGATCACAAAATCTCGTGTTAGCCTATGGGAAAATTTTGAAGCGCGATCACTCATTATCAGGACCTTTTTACCGCACAGGCCAACTAGGCCGTGGCCTTGGGCCCACTGCTGCTGGGGACTCCAAATTGAATAAAATGATTTAGAAAAAAAAAAGTCATAAAACTGCAGTTTCCGCAATTATTTTCTCAAAAACCAAAATATGTTTTAGTAAATTTTGCAATAGTATCGTAATATCTATAATATCCTGTGCTCCTCCTCCCTCCAAAATGTATAGCAAACATTACAATGCGAGGGGCCCCCGAAAAGTTGCTGGCCTTGGGCACCGCACAATCTTAATTGGGCTGTGCTCATTACTTAATGTTATTATTAAACTATCATTTTCACCATCAGAAAGTAGACATCAGATTCTGATGATATGCGTTTCTAAAAATTATTTCTAAAAATAAAACAGAAAAATTCTAAATCTTCCACAACATTTGGAAAGAACATGAAATACACTACAAATTTATGTTATAAAGTATTTCCTAATAAACATATAGTCTACAGATCACAGAACTTATCTCGCAAATTTTAGATCCGATGTTGATTCCTATATGCTTCAGCGAGAAGGTTTACAAATGGAACAAATTAACTTTTAGCGGTTGTTTGCTGTTCGGATGACTCAGAGTCCTTCTGAGCAGAGCCCGTGAGTACCATCTCCCGGATTCCTTCATAATTAATTATATTAATTTTAGAATTGGTATTAACTCCCTATGAATTACCTTATCTAAAATAAATTGAATGCGAAATAATCGCTAAAATAATGCCACAATTAATGGACAATTTAAAGTCCTGAAACACTCCTGCGAGTAATAAACTACTAAATCTGGAGATCAGAATTCTCAACGTCGGCTCAGCATATCTGTATCTCACTTTGCGTATTATTTAACATCCTATAATCTGCAATTTGAATTTTATAAATTATATAAATACTAATGTAGATACCCGTACTAGGACGGTGCATAAAAATTATGTTTTTCACATAAATTTGAAAAAAAAAAAAAAAAAACTGATAAAAATAATTGAAAATATGAAAGCGTTTGCATGAGCTGATTTCGGCTTGCTTATGTTCTAATAAGCACACTATTAGCATTTACAATACTTCTCAGTAAACCAAGCTTTGCGTCTAATATAACATAACAAAATTGAGATTTCTTAATAAAAAAGATTTTAACGAATATACAATAAAATTGCATAATTAAAAAAGTCTGCTGAAACTATTGAAATAATATAAATAATTAATAATTATTATTTTTTAACACACTTTGAAATTGTATTTTTTGTTTGTATTGTTGTTGTTGTTTACTCCCCCCACCCGCTATCCTCGAAAGAAAGAAAACTGTCCTTTTTCAATTTTGTTGGCAAATTTCTGTTTCTCCTGTCAAGCTTCGGATGCATACAAACAACATACCGGTCTCGGTGGGAGCGTCAATTCCAATGACAGTTTTCGAAGGTAAAAACCGGTTTGGCGCACTATGCGCTACACTGTGTTTTATTATATAGAGATTTGTAAGTGTATCAAATTCTTCGGCGGGTCAGGAAATTAGAAGCATTAAATTAAACATGGTAATGCAATGCTATTTTGAAATTCTTATAAACTGCTTGTTCTTGCAGTATTTTAGATAAAAAAGAGCATTCTGTAATAGGTGGGGGCGGGCTCGTTCCTCCTGGGCAACTAATAAAGAAAAAGGTGAAAAGGTGAAATATGTATTATGTCAAATAAATAAAGTGATAGAACAAAAGCTTTTACTTTACTCGAAAAAATGCATAAAATTGCATCAATTGTTAGGCGCTTTATTTTAAAAATCTGACAAATAGGGGAGAGTTGGGATGAATGGGACAGGGGATAATTGGGACAGCAAAAATTTATATATGTTCCCCAAACATAAATAATTTGATAATTTACCTGACTTATGGCAGTACTGAGGTCATTCAACAGACATAGTTTCAAAGCAATATCTATAACAGAAAATTAGCTATTGTACAAAGTGTGTTTTTCAAGGGTTTTCTGTTTAATCTTTTTAGTATTTAATTGATAATTAACCTTCTCAAAACCTTAGAATTTTTTTCTGTTAAAATGATATAATCTCTTGTTATACTTATGATTCAAATGAACAATATTGGCAGTGCTTACTAAGTATAATCACTGTTTTATATAACCATGTGGCTATGGGGATGAATGGGACAGTGTTTATGGGGATGAATGGGACAGTATCATTCATCCCCAGGACTATTCCATGATAAATAAAATTACATTTTGTCATTACCTAGAAACCAGTTAAGAGGAGAAAACGAGGCTACAGTCGTGTCCTAACCGATACACCAGAAAAACAATGTTTGGAAAAAAAAAAAAAAAAAAAACAGACCAAGTAAAATGAATTGCCTGCCTTCTAGAAATATTTTTAGTAAAGGCATGGACAGTAGTGATGAATCTGACAATTTATCATTTCATGATGTAGATGAAAGTGATTTGAACATGATTTTAAGTGATATGGACCACCAAGTTTGCAGCTTGGATATTACAATAGAAGACACGACTTTCTCCTAACAAAGATATGTGGAAAAAAATATTTATTATTACGTTGCTTGGGTTTTAAAGAACAATAATGATAACCTTCAAGTACAATTCTTGAGAAAAAAAATTGATAATTCCTTGTTTTACTATACTGATCCACCAAAAATTTATTTTGTTAATCTGGAGGATATTGTTATGAAACTACCAAAGCCTAGACCTCTGATAACTGACAGAACTAAAGGACTGTTGTCATTTGATATTAGCTTCAGTCCATATGTAGTAAAATAAAATGTATCACTCAGTTTTCAAATAAAATAAGTTTAGAATAATTTTTTTAACTGTCCCATCCATCCCCAGAGTTGTCCCATTCACCCCCACCATGGGGATGAATGGGACAGTATGCATGCATGTTAAAAAAAAAATATTACAAATTTAAAAAACAATTGTTTATTGAAATTAGTATGCCAATAAGTTTCTAAATGCTGAAGTATTCTTTAAATAATGCTTTTTAAAATAACAACTGTATACAACTTAAGTTATTAGTAAAAATGTAAAAATTGTCCCATTCATCCCTACTCTCCCCTATATTAACAAAATTTCAAGTTGATTGAAATAATTTAGAACCCACCTAGGAAAATTTTAACAGCCATAATTTGCCATTTAAATCCATTAATCACATATTCCACTTTTTTTTTACAACGAATGTAAATTTTGAAAAGCGTCTGAATTGCCATAAGAAAACATTATGACAAAATAAAAGAAATATTCTATATTTTCGAACAATTGAACCTAAATTAAACGAAGACTAAATTAAACGAAGACAGCTAAATCCGGGAATCTATACAAAATATCAATGTAATACGACACTTTTTACGGCAGTTTTCGCAGAACAGACAGACGGACTATCGGATAGTTTTCGAGTGTCAATGACAAGGTTCGCACACTCCTTGGAATTTTCAAGGACTCTGGCACCACTATTAAAAATAAGGAAATTTACATTTAATTTTTAACCACAACATTTGTAATCCTCACCTTCATTCACAGATTTTACGATATTTTTCAGCAGTGAAACACTTCGAAAATATTCTTAAAGTTTAGTGGTAGAACTGTGCGAACCCTGGAGCCTCACTGACGTTTTAGCAATTTATGAACAGAAAAGGCTTACGTTCTGTCTAAAAACATATCGCGCCGTAATTTTTTACTCTATGAATTAAGACACCACTGGACTCGCTGAAAAAGATCCGGATGATAAAGTCTATGGCGGCTTATTTTCAAATATCTTCCTCAAATTTTGATATCTTCGCATGATATTTTTTGAATAGGATAGCTAAGAACGATCTAAAAATCGGGCTACTTTTTACTTTTTCAATTTTCGTTTCGGATTTAAAAAATTTAAAAATTTCTTTAACTTTCAAAACCGGTTGGAGCCGGTTCTGAAATTGAAACTATCATATTACAAAAAAAAAAAAAAAATAAATAAAAAAAAAAATAAAAAAACGAAAATGTAAAAAATAGCCTTGTTGTAGATCACCTTCAGCAATCCTGTGTGTGTATAATATATACATAATCACGTAAAAATATTAAAATTTGAGAGAGACATTTTAAAATAACGCCCCCATAGGGTTAACATTATCATCCGGGTCTTTTTCAGCGAATCGAGTGGTCTCTTAAGGTAGGCGACGATGCAACTTCGTTTACCTTTAAATTTTACAACAGAAAATTGATACCATAATGTGGATCCCTTTCAAATGTAGAAAATATTTTATCTTTTCAAAGAAACTGCAGTTCTAATTACTTTATAATGATATTTTTGAAGAATACTCTTTTGTTTGGGAAAAGAATGGGATCGTAGAATTTCCTAAGAAAGGTGGAAACAAGAAAAAGATTGGTCCTTTCAAAACTTCAAGCATTTTTTTTTCCTGAAGAAATAGCCACTAATGTATATATATTAAAAAAATATATGTACTTTTATTGCCACAAACAATGGTGAATTTCAAGAAATATTTGATGAAAGAACAAAAAAAGGGATTAATGTCCTAGTCAGTTGAAAGATAAAATGCACATGGCGCTTTGATTTCTGAAAAATAAATTAATTAAGTAAGTAAGTAAACAGTAAATTAATTTCTCCCTTGAATATGTAATTAATGATTTGAACTCAAAATGCCACCCTACTGTTAGCCCCTGCTATCTTTTGCCTATTGCAGAAAAGCTATGGAAACAGGCCTAAGCCTTAGTAACAAATGCCAACTTTGGTGGACTAATAATGAGTAAAATATGAAGAAGTATAGACCCCTTGCATTTAAGTCACAGAAACGACTGACACTCTAATCTGCTACATATCTGGAGCCCACACAGAACGTCACAACTCGCCGTTTGTCGTTTAAAGCACGTGCAGTCTTTCCGTTTAATTTTGATTTCTTTTATTCTTGCATTATTTTTCTAAGTATTTAAAAAATTAAAGCAAATCACTATTTGTAAAAACAGGTTTGGTTTGGTTTATTTTATGATGGCCGATTATCTACACGAAGGATATAGACCATTAAGGGGTTGGGGTGCCCTCCGTGGGGGTCTTTCTAAGGGAACCTAACCCGTATTCACGCAAGGAAATCCAAAGTTCGAAGAAAACCACGGAAAATTCCTAACAATTAGGCCGACGGCCACGATTGGATTCGGTTCCAGCACATGCGGTCTACCACTTTCGAGGTCAGAACCTAGCGGCCACTGGTGAGGCTGTACGAATAGGAAAACTCTACATTTGTCTTAAGTTTGGGCGCCAGATGAAACATGTGACGTCATGTGCAAGGGTTCTATACGCACCAACACATTTTGACTTTTCAAAGATGTTAAGCTCACTTGAGATTTCTGATCAGCACCTTCTTTTAATGAATCGATAAAATAAATAACTACCAAAGTAAAGGCGTAAAAATAAAAAGAATAGAAATAAGATACTTAATAAATAAACTCTATTTATAAAATTTAGAAATTTTGTATATACTCATTAATTAAAATAAATAATTTACGTTTTAAAAATAATCTGAAATATGTATGATGATGCATTATAATTCATAAGCTAGCTCTCCCTGTTCCTGAAAATATCTAAAACTCGATCAAAACATAACATATGAGAATAAAATTTGAAAACACGGTGCTTTTCAATATCGTGGTTCTGAATGTTACTTCCAAGCAGGTTCATATATTTAACCTCGAACTCAAAGTAGGTGGTGTTATTTATGATGACCGATTATCTGCATGAGGGATATAGGCCCTAAGGGAAATGCCCTCTGTGGAGTCTTTCTAAGGGAACCTAACCTGTATTTACGCAAGATTACACAGGTTCGAAGAAAACCACGAAAAAACTCCGAACGGTTTGATCGATAGGCACGATTGGGTTCGAACCCAGCATCTCCCATCAATTAGTTTTGAGAGCACAACCCCTAAAGTCACTGGTGGGGCCTCGAACTCAAAGGTAGGACATTGTCCATAATATTGCTTTAAAAGTTCGAGAGGCAGTGACATTTTTAATCTAGCCATTTTACATAACTTGAAATTCAAATGATAAAATATCTTACTTATTAATCCCCATAACAGTCATAAATTGTCACAACAGCAGTGAATGAGCCCATTGTAACCTATAAATGTACTTTTCAAACGGATAAACATAGTGACCCGATTACAAAAGATGGCCGTTCGTGATAACATTGTTCAACAATCCGTACTCGGGTAATCTTTTAAAAACATGATGCATTAGGCACGTCGCACACCAGGGAAATATGCAGCAAAAATCATGAGATAGGAGACAAATTCTACTGTTCAAACCGTTTTTTCGTTTGTAAACAAGGTGAAATTGTCTCATGCCTCAGGCGCATCTTACCATGTACTTTTAAAGGCTAGAAGTCCTAACGGGTGTTGGCGAGCGTAGCGCGTAGGGGACAAAGCCCATACTTTATATATGTATACATATAATTGTATAGTTATATTAATTAAATCTGTTAATATAATTTAATAATTAATGTTAAACATTAACTTGAATCTAACTTTCAACAATTTAGACAATACATAAACTATCATTTCTAAACAGATGCAATTTTTTCCATTTTTCATTTTTGGGTGAAAAAAGTCAGGGAGCCATCCCAAACACGAACACTGGAGGACTATTTCACTCAATGAATTGATCGTTGAGGTTAATTGGGTGAAATAATCCTCCGGTGTTCGTGTCCGGGATTGCTCAGTTGGAAGAGATTTGGCGGCTTCAGCCAATACATCCCTGGTTCGAAACCTGGCCCGGACTTTTTCACCCAAAAATGAAAAATGGAAAAATTTACATCTGTTATAGTTAATTTACCGATTCAATAATCGTGTTTAAAATTAATCTAATATTATTTCTAAGTGTATAAAATGCATACATTATTTATCTATTTTATTCCCTCTTTTATCTTATATTAAGATATTGAGTTTAGGTTAGTATTGTCAAATTAAATGTTTTTTTTACTGCATCATTTTAGGGGTAACTATAGTGTCTGGTGTGTTTTTTCCTTTTTTATCTATTTTAATAGTGTTATTATGATTTATTTTTAATGTTTTTCTCCATTTTATATTAGTTTTATGTATGTTGGTAGCCCTAAATTAGTATTATTTTTCTTATGACTAATACGGAGATGAAACCATACTTTTTGTTACCACATTGAAACATGGAAAAAATAAATTTAAATAAAAATTGAAATTAATTTTATTTAATTTGACAATACTAACCTAAACTCAATATCTTAATGTAAGATAAAAGAAGGGATAAAATAGATAATTAATGTCGGAATTTTATACATTTAAGCGGTCTCACACTGTAAAAAAAAAGGGTCGATCTACTAAAAAAACTTTAGTGATCCTTGTAATTACTAAAAAATTTTTAGTAATCTTAGTCGGTTACAAGAAAATCTGTAAGAATTACTAGAAAAAAGTTAGCAACGAAGAGAGTTAATAGTTTTATTTTTTTAATAACTATTACTAAAACTCACTTGGTGTGGCCTTGATAGCATAGTGGTTATAGGAAAGGACTCCAGACTAAAAGGTCCCGCGTTCGATACTGGCCACCGCCAAATACGCCCCGAATGTATGTAGTGTAAATACTCGTTAGTAAAGAGATTATGAAAATCCTGTCGGAGCAGTTAGCAATGTTTGGTTCTGCCATCTATTGCAGTTTTGCCGAAAATCTTCCGCTTCAGAAGTCTGGATGCAGCTCGAAGGAACCTCCTGCCCTTCGGGCGCACGTAATGGTTGTTAAAAATTATTTTGGAGCTATTACTAAAATTTGCTTGGCGGCTCATACTAAAAATTTTTAAGTTAGTTATACAAAAAATTCTTTTGTTCAGTTTACAAAAGAAATGCTTGTTTCACTTGCAAAAAAAAAGCGTGTAATGGTTACTAAAAAATTCTGTGGAATACAAATTTACTAAAAAATTTTCAGTAACCTCTTGAATTTTTTTTTACAGTGCAGGACACTCAAAATCGGAAAATTGAAAGAAATGAGAACATGTTCAATATATCTTAAAATGTTTATGATTTAAAACACAATTTTTATTAAGATGAAAGCTATGAGCATGTTCTTTCATTTTATGCTTTTGAAAAATTGCAAGGTGCAGAATTAGCATTTACACTGTAAAAAAAAATTGGGAAAGTTACAAAATTTTTTCTAGTAGAATTGTATTCCAAGAACTTTTTATGTAACGGCAACAATAAAAATTCATGTAACAGATACAGATTTGCACTTTGAATCAAACAAATTTTAAGATTACTAAGAATTGTTTTGGGAAATCGTATTCCAAGAACTTTTTAAGTGACGATAACGAGCATTATAGATAAAATTTTAGTAAAGTTACCAAAATTTTAGTAAATTCTTTAGTAAAGTTACAGATGGTTTTAGTTTTGCTTACAAGTTTTGTAGATTGACATCATTTTCTTGTACAGTGTACACATAAAATTTTAGTAAGCATAAGAGATTTCGGTTAATTTAGATTACTAAGGTTACAGATTTTTTTTTTACAGTGTAGAGAACGTACCAAACTGTCAGACATTTGACGAGCAGAAAATTGACATAAGAGCTTACGCGCACGATTACAAAATAAATAATGCAACTAGAAAAAAAATTTTGGTATCTATTTATACATCAGATTGTAATAATTATCTTGAACCTAAATAAATTTATATTTAAAGCATTTTTCTAGTTTTAATACAAAGTTGTATTCAACTAATACGAATTTTTGAAAATTTCAACAACATAATCACCTAAAAATATATATATATATATATATTTTGAACAATAAAAAGAAATTTTAGGTTCAGTTTATACAGGTTAACATGAAATATATATTTTGAAAATTTTATGTAAAAATACTTACAAGATTTTGAGATATCGGGCGCGTAATGACGAAAAATGTCATTTGGAGAAAAATGACTCCAAAGTTTCGGAAACGCCGCTTCAGCTATTGAGCAGATAAAATTCTAACACCCATAATCTTTGTTCTAATAGGAATTTCGGAAATAATTGATAAAAATGTCCAGAAAAGATAACAGTTTAACATATAAAAAATTGAATTTTCGAAAATTTGGAAGCTTTAAGAGTTCTGAGACCCCTTAAAAATAATATTTTAGGTATTGTCCAATATATGTATATAAATATTTTCGAAACTCAAAGGGTAAAAAGTACTCACTTGTTACGAAATGTATCTGTGAAATCATCAGCTTACGGCAACGGAAGAATGGTTTAGGTTTTGACTCTGACATTGAAAGAGAAGATAATAATTTATCTTATCATGAAACCTGCTTAAAAAAAAAATCCATTTTATGTAACGCAGTATGATAAAAATAGTGAAACAGAAAAGCGATTAGAAATAGTTAATTATTGCAGATATTATTTATGAAGAAAATCTCGGGCCACTAGACCAGGTGCCGCGAATAATAATTGGTTAAATTTGAAAACTACAGTCATTCAACTTATGTGAATGACTGCATTCCGATTCCACCGATAACTAAATTCTGGAAAAATTGAAATATAAATTGCTCAAGAAAGCAATTTCCTTTGCAATTAGTTTTTGCAGTTATAATTCATAAATCCCAAGGTTTGACATTAGATAAAGCAGTAATAGATATTGGGGATAAAGAGACATCAGTTAGCTTAACGTACGTAGCGTTATCGAGAGTGAAAATCTCCGTCGAATTATATTTATTATATATATATGATTTTGTTTCTTACTAGATTCAAATTCACTAAGTAATTCTAAAAAAGTAACTCTGAAATCAGGAAATTATTTCGCAATTGTGGTATTTCCATTTTTTTTCTTTTTGTGTGTGTGGGTTAACTTTTAAAGTTAACTAGCGAATAATGCATATACGATAACCCTTTGAAAAGAACCATATTTTAAAACTAACAACTTTGGTTGTTTCCGGGTTCATCCTCTTGGTTTTTTCACTAGTACAAAGCACACTAAATGCATACTTCAGTCTAAAAAACATTTAAAAACGATTTATATTCTTAATAAAATTTCACAGATGAAAGAAAACTGCACGTGAGAATTGATGTTTATTTTATTTTTATTTTTAACCGACCTTTTATTTCGTATTCGGTCGGTTGCCGAGAATAGAATTTATTCATATTAAACTTCTTTTACTCCGTTAGGTTATTATAATAAAATATATGACCAATTTACTGACATTAATATTGGAACAATGTGCTTTTTCAGTAAAAAGAATGAAAAATCGAGGATGCACATGAAGTGAGAAAGAAAATGTGAAATTTCTTTCAACTTGTAGGTGGTAACATTGAAATCAGAAGAATTTTTTATAATAACTAAGTGTATTTTCTTTTTATTTCCATTTCAGACCATCTTTTGTATAGTTTATATTTAGTTAAATGCAAAGAACAGAGTTCGATAGTAAACTTTTAAAATTTAGATTTTTATTATTTTCCTTGTTCTTTATCATAAAGCATAATAAATTTAAAATACTAAAAAATAATCGCGAACCACATAGAATGTTAGCTTTTTAAAATTCCATGGAATTGGTTGTATGCTGCCATCTACATTTTTATCTGTAAATTAAAATCACAAAATATCACAGCTCTCCCCAACTTAATATTTAAGTTGCTCAGGAGTTCTTCTGTGCCTACTGGATCTTCTCAGTACCTGTGAAGAAGATGAAGAATAAGTTTAGGAATAATCAGCATAATCAATTATGTAGCAACCGAAAGTTTTGTCACAATCAGTTGATTTAGGATTTGAAAAATCAGGATCATGAAAGTCAGCTGGGGTAGGACCTGGAGTATTTGGATAATGGAAGTCAATTGGGTGCTGATTGATCTGTGATACTAGACTGTATTGGTTGAGAAGCACTATGCTTCACTATGACATTTTCACTGAAATTGTTCGTATCACTTTCTTCAGAATTTGGATTATTAATAAAGGAAATATTTGATCATCATGCTTTTTACAAATATTCGAATCAACTTGAACTCTATAATGTAATTTTCCTTCTCTTGCTATAATTTGACCAATTTTCGATTTGGCTTGTGGCGTATAATTTTTCACAGCTACTTTCTGGTTAATTTCATATTCTTTTATTTTAACTTTGGGCCTTTCTGCATTTTGTTTTTCATGAACAAAATTTGTAGCATTTGACCCTATTAAATTTGTTTTTATTCTAACATGACAAAAGATGCAGGACTCTCTTACAACACATAAAGCATCCTTCTGTATTGTAAAAGAAAGTTATTCATTTGCAAAGTACCAAATTCAGAAGCTAACAGTGACACCAACTTATATGGGCCCGTGGGGCCCGAGGCCACCTAAGAATTTTGAATCAAAGCGTATCTAATTTTCATTATTCTAGTTATTTATTTCATTATTATTTTATTATTAATTTTTCTCGTTAGAGTAAATTTTATCTTCTCAATGACCATGTATTTTAATTCTCCCACTAATACTTATAAATCTCAAATGACTGAAATATTTTGCTTCCATGTTTAACTTTCCTCTAATTCAATTTGTAATCATGTTCAAGGTATCGTGAGATTACCATAAATATGAGTGTCTTTATAAGAAACAACGCATGAAAATATAATTTGATAAAATTGCAACTTTAATAAAACATGATAGCTTGACTTAAAATTCTCGTCTTTCAGCGTCTATCAACACTTTAAAGAAAAACAAACTAGTCGCACTATTTTACAAAAATATTTTTTAAGCCCACCCAATAATTTTGAGCCAACCCAATATTTTTCAAAAGTTAGCGCCACTGAAAGCTATAGCGGTTTTAATCCACGTTTAAGATCAATAATGAGAGAAAAGTTTCATGTCCATATACTAACATAAGTTAGGCATCCTTAGTATCCGATTAATACTGTAATTACTAATCATAATCTACATGAATTAGTCGTCGTATATTTAATGTTAATATACCGGGTGTCCCAAAAATGACTGATGGATTTTAAAATTCAGTAACTTGCAAACGGTGACAGCTATTTAAAAAAATTTTGCAGGAGGGTCATGCATAATGTCAGGAGTTTTTTTACCGTAATTTTTTATTTTAGTTGCAATTTCAATTAATAGGTGGCGGTAACGGCGATTGAAGGCCAGGTTGACGCTTCACTCAGCACTGATCACTTGGCCTTCAATCGCCGTCAGCGCCACCTATTGTTTCAAATTCAAACTAAAATAAAAAATTACAGTAAAAAAACTCCTGACATTATACATAACCCTCCTGCAAAAATTTTTCACATAGCTGTCACCGTTTGCAAGTTATTGAATTTTAAAATCCATCAGTCATTTTTGGGACACCCGGTATATTCATAAATAGAAATGAATAATAATGGAAAGTAACTGATATCTTTATGATACTTTGATTTATAAATAAATTATTGTTATCATCCCTATTTTTATATAATTTATGTGTTTTAAAACATCTGACTCTCGAACCTGAAAAACTGTAAAACCAAATAAACTGATACCCAAAGAATTGTCGGGCAATAATAATATTTTTAAAATTCAAATGTCATATGAGACTTGCAAGCTAAACATCATTTGAAAGTTCTTATGTAATACAACAGATTTATAATACCATTAAGAACTTATCTTAATTACTCTTTAAAGCAATATATAGAACTTACGTTTGCTAAAATTTTGGGAAGATCTTGAATAATTTATTAAAATTTTCAGGGTGTTTTTAAGAACTCCCTTTTATCTTATCATTTCAGACTAGCCGATATAATTTAATTATTTAATAATATGCATATGTTAAAAACACAAAAACTTGCTTAATGGTACACATAAACAAGAACATTTTTTATAAACTTGTACAAATAAAATTGATGATAAAGCATAATGTCTAATACTAATAGTAATAGCATAATAATAGTTTTTCAATTTATGTGTCATTTACACCATTTGCAAGTTAAACGTCATTCGCAGGTTCTTATGTAATACAACAGATTTATAATACAATTAAGAACTTATCTTATAGAACTTATGTTTGTTAAAATTTTGGGAAGACCTTGAATAATTTATTAAAAATTTCAGGGTGTTTTAAGAAATCCTTTTTATCTTATCATTTCTGACCCGCTTATTTAATGTAATTACATTAAATTACATACAATTTTAATTATATGCATATTATTAATTTAATTAATAATATTCATATACGTTAAAAACACATGAACTTGCTTAATGGTGCACATAAACAAGAACTTCTTTTATAAACATGAACAAATAAAATTATTGATAAAACACAATATCTAATACTAATAGTAATAGCATAATAATAGTTTTTAAATGTATGTGTCATTATACCACTTGCAAGCTAAACGCTATTCACAGGTTCATATATAGTACAACAGATTTATAATACTATTAAGAACTAATCTTAATCACTGTTTAAAATAATAAATTTATAAAAGTTATGTTTGCTAAAGTGGTGGAAAGACCCTGAATAATACAAATATGGTATTAGAAGTGAAGCCGCATTAATATTAATGATTTGTCTTTCTCAGTGTCCTCAAATTGCATCAAATAATTTTTTCTTCCGTTATCTGAGTTATAGCAAATTAATAAATTAAAAAAAGAAATATAAAAAAAAAAATACTTTGAAGTGTATTTTTGTAGAATATCTATATTATAAAGGACAAACGTGTCTACATACCGAAGGCTGGCGTTATTTTGTAAAAAAGCCATTGATATACTCTAGTACACTGTAAATAATTTGTTGGATGAGCCAACGATTTAAAATTTAATGCATCAGATATTTACTAGGCCCACAACTGGAGCATAGAGGAAGGTAACATTATTTTTCTTTTTCTTTCTTTTTTTGTTTTTTTCCTTTTTAGGTGCGTTCGTAATTATGTAAATACGTAGCACCTATTGTTGTCGCTCAGTCCGTCCGTCTGTCCGTCCGCATATAACAACGCAAAAACTAACCAACCGAAACGTTTGAAATTTAAAATACATAATTATGACATAAATTTGTCGAGTCATATCAAATTTTATGAGAATCGGATGCATAGATCAATTACAGGGACAATCAAAAATATTCCGTTACATTACGGTCAATGGGGGAAAAGTTTGAAATGCATTGTAATGGTGTTATACTCATTCGAATATAATAGAATCTACATGAATCTATGAAGTATATACTAAAATACACATTTTGTAATATCTGTGATGCAAAGAATATTTATTATTAAATTACAGGGCCACACAAAAGTAATCCACTACATAATCCTATACGGGGAAACTTTGTTTGGGGCGTGTTTTAATTATATTAAACTACTTCACATTTTATGAATAAGATATACGTTGCTGAGGTGTAAAAATTACTTCCTGCATATTTACAGGAACCCAAAAAGGATTTCGACCACAATACTATAACCGAAGTACGCTCTACTATATCAGCAAGATCTGAATATTTTTAAAACTTCGATATCGTACGAATGCACCTCATTTGCTACGCTTCACGTGCAATTTCCTACTTGTTTTATTTTTTATCAAAGAATATGAATGAGTTTTCTGGTACATAAAAGTTAGTACTATACTGTCAAAAATTTCCGTAAAATTATAGGGGGGGGGGAGGAAAACTCTCTCTGTAAATACTGTCTGAGACTCTCTGTAAATTGACACTTGTTCTCTTTTAAATGGATTTGATTGAGTTTCTCACTCATCATTTTACAGACATTTCCTTTAACTTATATCTAATTCCTTGTAAAGAATTTCATATTTTTATTTAAAAATATTTTTGTCTTTGTTAAAACGTGTAATACAAAATATACGTCTTTAATTTTTTTTTGCAAATTTATTAGACATTTAAAAAAAAATGTTTATTTACTTTAATTTAGAATAATTTAGAGTGGGGATTTTTATCGACAATTACTTTGCAATCGTTTTCTTCTTTATATGCCAGAAATGTTTTGGTAATATTAAAAGTAAATTGTATTGTATTATTTCAAACCTGTTATTATTATTACAATGCTATTGTTATTAATATTATTTCATTGGTAAAGGCTTTATAAAAAATTATCAATCGTCTAAAAACATACTATACAAAATAAATAAAAATATAAAAATGTAGAAAATAACTTGTAAATAATGAATAACATTTTTTCTGTTTATTTTTCTCTTATTTCTTACTATTTTTTTTTAAATATTAGAGCATTAAAAATAAATAATGTGCAGCATCCCCCCCCCCCCCAAAAAAAAGCATTATTGTAAATAATTGCTAAATAGTTTTAAAAACTAAAACACACGCTTTTATATCAGGTCGAACTAAAAAGTTTAAAATGTTTTTTTTTTTTTTTTTGGTTGCATAGTTATGGTTTTCATATATGTCTCACTGATTGTCATCTGTCTAAAGGAGGGGGGGGGGGCAGATAACTGTTAAATTTTCAAATTGCTTTTGATCCATTTATCCGGCGATTTTTATCCTTTTAAGCGGTGGTATTTTAAATCGTTGAATTGCCATTAGTTCTAAATAAGTGTACAAAGTTTCAATTTAAACAGATGTCTTAACCCTTTCCGGCACACTGTGCCCGGTCTGGGGTACCTAATTTTAAATCCAAACTTGCAAACGACACCAATAATATTTTAGTAAAATTTTGGTTTTACAATAAAATATTAAATTAGGGGATTCAAAATATCTAAAAAAAATCGTGTGTGAATTCCGGTGTCAGTCGATAATTTCACATTTTACTAACCGATTTTGCCGTGCCGGAAAGGGTTAAAGTGGGTGAAATCAACGTTCAAAGATTCCATTACATACATACAGGTGAAGCTAATAAAAGCATGTTAAAAATGAACTATATTCAAAAATTTTCATTAAAAAAGCCATTGATTATTTGTTATGTAACTTAAAATTTAGAAAAAAAATTAAAATTGATTAAAAAATATAATAAGTATTATGTACGTCTAAAAAAATTTTAAATAAACCGTTTACGAATTTTCTAACGAATATGTATTTGAAGCGAAATCTTTGAAAAGAATAAGTACAATAGATTTTTTCCCACTGAATCATAAAAGACATATTTTGTACACAATAACCACTTCTATAGCTCAGTCAGTAAGTTGTTCTTCCGCGAGTTTCGGGTTCAAACTCCAAGACGGCTAGGAAGAAATTGCGTAAAAATTAAATGACACAACAATTGAAATTTACTCGAAAAATTCAAATACTTTGAGATCAGTAAAGATTGAGGGATTCATTAATTTTGAAAACTGAATTATTATCATTGAAAATAAATTTACAGAGTTTTGTGTATTTTTAAGGCTGTCAATTTACAGAGCCTATTTTAAATTTACCGAATAACTTTTCTGTCATAAACCTTTTATAGGCCAAATTCCGATCTAGTCATATTTTAAATTATTTTTTTGCACATTATGCCTTCTAATGCTTTAGCTTAGGGATAGTAGTCATTAATATGCTGGGAATTTTTTATATATACAGTTTTCAGAATGTCCCCAGTTGGGAACATTGGTCACTTCCGGCCATCATTTTCCAGTGCTCATTGGTCATTTTTATGATTTTCTGTACATTTTCTCATAAATGATAGGAATGTAACTTCTATTTCAAAAAATCAAGTCATCTTTTTACTATTTCTCCTAATTTTTTGGAGTCAGTTTTGATTAAACTTAATTTTTAATAAATTTTTAAACTAATGTTCCCAAATAGTAACATTGCGGCCAGTAAAAGGTTAACCAGAATCTCGTTTTTTTCTAATCTCTGCAATTTTACATAAGACTGAATATAATGGTTTAACAGTAGATTCTTCGTGATTTCCCAAAAAAGTTTTTAACAGTGTAGACTAAAAATACATATGTCTTTTGAAATGCTCTAACACTTTAATAATAAAAATACACTAAATGGCCAAAGATGACCAGCCACTTGCGATTTTTAACATTTTGTTAAATATTTCGAGAAATACATGAATCATTATCTTAAAACTTCAGGAGGGTTGAGGGTACATATAATTGTATA
The DNA here is from genome assembly GCA_964019185.1 of Maratus speculifer. Classification (NCBI taxonomy): domain Eukaryota; kingdom Metazoa; phylum Arthropoda; class Arachnida; order Araneae; family Salticidae; genus Maratus; species Maratus speculifer. The sequence goes on from OZ025301.1 coordinate 250,093,160, forward strand.
GGTCATATATTTTCGTGAATTTTTTCCCCTGAAGTTCCATAGGGGACCGTCTATAAAATGAAGAAAAACGAATATCTTTTGGATAACCCTGTAAACAAAACTAATGTAGTATAAGCGCTATAACTGTAGATAATAATTGAATGGCATATTGTAATATATTGTGTTCATTTTTATATGAATAGCATGTATATTCGTAGAAAAATTAAGGTTTTTATAAAAACAGTCCCAAAATTTCAGTTTTTTAGTTATAATTTGCAGATTTAATATAAAATAATGTCATTTTTTGAAAATATGACAAATAATATTGCACACAATACCCTGTCATCAAAATTAAAAAATAATAAAAATTGTATGAAAAATGAGCAGGTTTACTAAATGATTTTTCATTGCACATGCGTCAACGATATCAAAGTTTTATTTGCATATTGAGTTAGCTAAATGCATAGAGCAACTTCTGTAAATATTTCAAAAACATAGTTTGAAAATTCTGAAAGTGATCGTCAATAGAATCAGCTCAAAATCCGTTATTCCCAAAGTGAGGTAAAAAGATGAGGAGTTGTATCCATATGCAGTCGAGTCTCTATATAACGAAACTCTATCCAGCGAATTTCTCTATTTAACGAATTTTTTGTAGGAATGGTCAATTCTTTCATGACTACATTAAAAATAATCTCCATATAGCGAAATATATATCTCCGTTTAACGATTTTTTTTTAAATGTTCTTTTATATGTCCAGAAAATGCTTCAAATTATTTGTAGGAAAAAAAAATTCGTTGATTTCTGGTTTATATTTCATAGCTACATTCTTCTGCCTTGTTCTTTATGTCTAAAAAATACATTCAATTCCCCTCACCCACAAGAATTGTGACTGAATGTCATCTATGTTGGTGTTATCTTCTACTGCAACTGCATAAAATCGCTTCTAGAAAAAGCATAACTCTCTCTGATAAAGTAAATAATTTTGAAAATAATCAATAAAACACTGAAAAAAAAGGGGGGGGGGGAGTGATAAAAATGTTTAAGATTCTGGAAAAATTCAATTATATATTTCAAAAACTTAATTAAACACCTCAAAAACAATTCTGTTTCAAAATTTAAACATTAAATGGAAAAAAAATTGCCGTTTTCTATTCAACGAATTTTTCTATATAACAAATTTTTTGACTGAACGATGGATTTTGTTATATAGAGGCTCGACTGTATCTATTGATTAATGGCAATATAGAATACACAATATGGCACATATTTTGATAAAACCCCCGATTTTATGCTTCATTTTTCGAAAAACGGATTTTGAGATGATTCTATAGACGATCACTTTCAGAATTTTTAAGCTATGTTTTTGAAACTTTTACAGAAGTTGCTCTATACATTTAGCTAACACAGTATGCAAATAAAATTTTGATATTGTTGACGCATGCGCATTTAAAAATTATTTACTAAACCTGTTCATTTTTCATACAATTTTTATTATTTTTTAATTCTGATGACAGGGTATTGTGTTGTTTGTCACATTTTCAGAAAAAAACATTATTTTATATTTAGGACTCTGCAAATTATAAGCAAAAAACTTGGAAAAATTTGGGACTGAACTGTTTTTATAAAAACCTTAATTTCTCTACGAGTGTACATGCTATCCACATAAAAATAAACACAGTATATCACAATAAGCAACTTAATCATAATCTACAATCATGCTACATAATGCTACATTAGTTTTGACAGGGTTATCTAAAAGATATTCGTTCTTTTTCGATTTGTTGAGGATCCCCTATAGAATTTCGGGAAAAAATCTTCACGGAAATGTATGACCTGTACTAATATTTTTACACGAATAGAATTTCAGGATAATTAATTCCTCATGTATTTTTCTAGATATTCAACGAAATGTCTAAAATCGCAAGTGGCCGGTCATCTTTGGCCATATAGTGTATGTATGATATGAAGTTTAGACACTTAATGTTATTCGAGAAGAATTTTCTATAGATAGATACAAGAGGAGGACTTTGTCCCAAGGCTAGACTAAGTTGGCCCTTTTCTGAATTTTAAAGGTAATGTCATAAATCTGGCAGAAGTGAACTATTAAAACGTTTTGAATAGAATAGCGTTTTACAATTTTTGATAAATAAATTGCTTATCAATTTATACGCTTTATATATATATATATATATATATATATATTTTTTTTTTTCTAGCAAATTCACATCCGGAAATTTAGTTTAAAATGCTTGCTTTGACAGTATTTCCTACAAGACATTTTGCTTTTAGAAAAAAATGAAAAGTACTATTTGATTATATATATATATATATATATATTTCTTATAAGAACACTTTTCTGACACATTTTCTGACTCACTTTTAAACGTAAAAGCATAAAACTGGAGTACATGACTATTGAAGCGATTTTAGAATCGAAATGCGTTTTCTTATTTTTTTAATTAGGAAATATATGTATATTTATCTAGTTATAAGTAACTGTGGTCACTTGCCGACCGCCTTTTTTTCCCTTTCTTATGTCACTTCCGGAAATTCAGTTAAAAGGGCCACTTTGACAGTATTTTCTGAAAAATTTTTTCGCCTTTACCAAAAAATATGGAATTTCCTATTTAATTACATAGTTTCTGAATAGGAACACCACCCGTTTCCGTAAAAATAAAATAAAATAAACTCAAACATGTATCAGAAAATAGCTGTTTGCTTTAAGAAAGAACACCCTTAAATGCAGCTAATTCATAAAACAAAATAGAAGAAAACACATGTGCTCTAAGGCTGCTAAATATCCTTGTCGAAATGCGTCAATTCCGGATTCTTCTACGCTTGTCTTTTGTCTCTAGAGAACACTTGGACAATTGAAGGTGACAAGAGGGGTAAAAAAAGACAAGAAAGAAAAGGAAAAAAAAAAAAAAAAGTGGAATTACACATAGAGTAAAAAAAGGAATAGAAGTGCAGTATGCCGTAAAAACGATTTGTGCTAATAAATCCAGTTATTGCTCAAATTTAAGGGTGTATTTCGATTTAAATTTCTTATTTTCCGATTTATTTTTAAATTCACTTATGCTGTTACATGCATCAAATTGGCAAATTGTCTTATTTAGAAAGTACACAAGGTGCTGTGATTGTCGATTTTTTGATAAATGCAGAAAATATTGCAAAAAAAGCAATCAAAAATGGCAATTTGAACCGATTTTTTCGAAGCGAGAGATCTGTGAACGAAAAAACGGGTCATACTGAGAAGATAATTGTTTATAAATCGAATTCCAATGAATTGAGCGTAAAATGACATCACACGGCACCTTATACGTCTCTTCAAAAATACCCTCGGCAAGTTTCATGTTTCTACTTTTAAAAATGTGTCTGAAATTATATCAGAAAATTTCAAGCTGTTGAAGGTGAAAAAGCGTTTTTTCGAATACACCCTTAAATGCTTTCATTAGGACCAAGCAAGATAAACACGCAAAATAGGGACCGAATTAGGATTTTTTCTCTAAATCAGTGGTTCCAAAGTGGGTCGTATGCCCCTCAAAGGCTCCAATATATCTTTCCAATTACATATTGCTTATTAACAAATTTCCTGTGATTTTTAGTGCCGTAATCTAAAAATAGAAAGAACAGTTGTAAAAATTAAAAATAATTAAATAAAAATAAATTTTCGAAACCCCATTTTAAAGTTAACCATACACTGATATTGGAACAATTATTTAAATGTACAGTCGAACCTCTATATAACGAAACTCCATACATCGAATTTCTCCATATAACGAATTTTTAGTAAGAACGGTCCCCTTTTCGCATGATTACATTAAAAACAGACTCTATATAGCGAAATATCTATCTCCATATAACGAATTTTTTCATAAATTAATCTTAATTTATTCAGTTTTAAAAAAGCTTCGAAATCATATGGGATCAATTTTCCATCACTTATTTTTGATTTATCGTTCAGTGGAGAGGTTTTTTTTTTTTTTATAAATATTACTTCTCTCCTTATTCTTTAAATCTAACAAGTTCATCCCACCTCCCACACACCTTTCAACATCTTTCTCAAAACACAGTCAATTGAATTGTTACACATATAAGAGAGGAATCAATGAGAGCACATAAGAGAGACCTTCAAATGGAGGAAAATATCAACTACAATTTTTCATTCCTTGCTAAAATTTGAGAATTTTTTTTGAGAGCGTAACAATTGTAATTTTAAAATCAAAACAACAAAAAATTACAGATTTCTTCCTCTGAAATTTATGTAAGTCTTCCTTATTTGATTTTCATTAAGCTTTCAAATAAATGTCTTTTCTCTTTTTTGAAACTGCTTAAATAAGTAAGAAATAAAATGTTAGGTTAATATATACTTTTAAACATTTCAAATTCTTAATTAAAAAGATCAAAAATAATATTTGTTCAAAATTTACACACTAAATACTATTTTTAATATCATACTCTTGAATTTCTCTATATAATGAATTTTTTACTGGAACGATGGATTTCGTTATATAGAGGCTCGACTGTATTTTGTTCTTTTTGGAAAAACTTGACACCTTTTATGTATTAGAATTTATTCTAATTTTTCTGTTTTTAACATTATTTTAGCAAACTACACTTAAAAAAAAATAATAATAAACTAGCATACATGTATTCATAATGCATTTTGCCCCATGAAGAGCATATGTCATTTTGTAGAGTATATCTAAAATTGATTATTTGGACATATTTAATCAAAAAAGTGTTTTGAATTATCTAAACGATGTGCTACTTTTGTTAAATTAATAAATCCTCGAGTACATCATGGAAGGAATGGATAGAAAGTAAACTTGTGGCTCTTTTGATGACCACATTACACAATAATATATAAGCATATTTCATGAAATGTGGATTTAAAATTTAAAATTGGAGAAACATGATGGCGATATAATTACAATAGGGAAAAGAAAGCCCGATATCAAAGAAGCATGTTATGAGGGGAAAGAAAAATTATTACTTAAGGCCCCTGTCCTCGCTCGAGGAAACACTCGCGAGCTAATGTTATTCCTATGGGGAAGCATTTTTCTAATAACTCTTTCGCATTTTGACATTTTTGAATTTTTTTTTTTTTTTTTTTTTTTTTTTTTTTTTTTTTTTTTTTTTTTTGCATTGGATAGCTGAGGTGCATGCCGAGAGCGCACCTTTTTTACTTTTCCGATTTTGGTTGCAGATATTTTTTACAAAGTTAGTTTCACTTTCAAAACCGGTTTCGAAACTGAAAGTGCTTTTTAAAAAATATATCTGCAACTAAAATCGAAAAAGTAAAAAAGGTGCGCTGTCGGCATGCACCTCAGCTATCCAATGCAAAAAAAAATATTCAAAAATGTCAAAATGCGAAAGAGTTGTTAGAAAAATGCTTCCCCATAGGAATAGCATTAGCTCGCGAGCGTTTCCTCGAGCGAGGACAGGGGCCTTAAGGGTGTATACGAAAAAACGCTTTTCCACCTCCAACAGTTCGAAATTTTCCGATACAATTTCAGACATATTTTTAAAAGTAGAACTATGAAACTTGCTGAGGGAATTCTTGAAGGGACGTATGAGGTGCCGTGTGATGCTTTTTTTACGGTCAATTCATTAGAATTTGAGTTATAAACAATTATCTTATCAGTATGACCCTTTTGTTTCGTTCCCATATCTCCCGCTTGGGAAAAATCGGTTCGAAATGCCGTTTTTGATTGCTTTTTTTTCGCAATATTTTCTGCATTTATCAAAGAATCGACAATCACGGCACCTCGTGTACTTTCCAAATAAGAGATTTTGAAAGTTTGGTGTATTTGAGAGCAAAAATGAATTCAAAAATCAATCGGAAAATAAGCAGTTTGAATCGAAATACACCCTTAAAATGAATAAAAGTGAAAATCCGAAAGTGTTACGTGTGAACCATGTTATTCTTAAGCTTTTCGTTCCTGAGGCTAAAAGTAACATTACAAATACTGATTCATTGGTTTTAAACAAACAAAATGACGTTATAGATGACAGAAAAAAGAACTTTTTGGAAATCGATACTTTAGTGGACCAGTTATTTAAGGAGGCTCAGGGCTTGAAAACTTTTCAAAAAATCGATTTTTTTATGATCTAGTTTGATTATTCAATTAATTCTGAACTCAGTGAAAAAAACCGCATAAAAATATCTGCATTTTTTAACGGAGTTATAAGCATTTATGTATCAACACTTTCAAAGCCGCACCCATATAATTTCAACTTTAAAACTTGATTTAAAGTTGTTTTCTCAAAACTTGATTTTTGACGACTAATACAAGATTTAAAAAAAATTATTTGATGGAATGGCTTAATTTTTTTTTTTTTTTTTTTTTTTTTTTTTTTTTGCATGCATATAACATCATTATCTATAGAATGAATTAATATATTTCAGATAGTTTAATATTTTGAGTATTTTTAATGAAAATAAAGTTGTACTTTTGGGGTTTTTTAAAATTTTCAAAATTGAAAGTTTTTTTTAATGATGATTTTTTTTTTTTTTTTTTGAGAGATAGTGTATCCTTAGTTCATTCTATAGAGTAAAGTTTCCGGATCATTTTCAAGCAAATATTAGGTTCCTATGTCAATTCAACGTTAAGATATCTTGCGGGTGGTAATATAACACATTTTTTTTTTTCCCGAAAATTGTGTTGCATAACTTTTGCTACATTTCTTATTATATTACATTGAAGTACTTCATTTTATAATTTTATAAGACTACAAACATACCTTTAAAATATCAGAAAGTTTAAATTAATTACATTGAATATTTCTGTTTTTATATGGACTCGAAGCGAAAGCTCTGTTTACATGTTTTTCCGTATCGATCAAGCCCTGAGCCCCCTTAAGTTCACAAATAGGGATCTAAAATTAAAAATCCTTTAAAATACCAATTTAATTACCACTAACCTATATTTACACAATCCCAAACTTAAAGCTTTTAACCTTTTGGGGACGAGCGACGATATACGTGTCGCAGAAGGTGTACAAAATCTTTGATTATTTTCACCAGTAAAATTTTACTGTAAATCTTGCCTTTTTTATTATTTTTTATTTATTAATTGCCTTATTATATATCAATTCGAGTATTTTCGCGATTCAGGAAGGCAAAAATTTCTTCTTTAAAAAACGATGAGAAAAGATTAAAAATTCTAAAAAGGACTCTCGTCCCGAATGGGTTGACCCTTTCAGGAAAAAAGAATTTTAATTCGAAAAATGTAATAATGAGTGGTTGACACCAGAAATTATAAACAGATTTATTTCAAAGTAAGTAAAAGGGTTAGTTCATGTACTTAATAACAGGAAAATGCTTGTTCCAATATTCTGGGGTCAATGTGGCATTTAAGAATAAAAATTAGGTGGTCCTAAAATCAACTACCGCTTGATATGCAAAATCTCAAAACATTTTATTGTAACGGATTTAAGTTAAGTAATTATGAAAATTTCGCAATTTCTTGGCCACACTGTCTTGAAGGCATTTTGCAGATGAAGGCTCAGATGAAAACAATGTCCATTTTTTGTGGAAATTTGCATAAATGTTGTCATTTATTAGTTTGCTTTTGAAGCAAAAAAACAGCTATTAAGATATGCAGTAAATAATGAAAATGTCTTTTTTTTAAGCTATTGCATAGCTTCTATCCCTTTAAGACCCGATGAAATTGTAAACAAAACTTGTCATGCTGGCTAAAAATAAATCAAGTACTACAATCACTATCTGTTGATACGAAATGATATTTTGCTCTTTCTGCAAACCAGAATGGTCATTCGATTTGGGGTTTTATTACATACAACTCAAAAACAACAATTTAAAAGAATGTGCAAACTGCACGATCGTGCGATCTGGGTCTTAAAGGGTTATCGCGGGCTTTGAGCGCGACGACCGAATCCAAAAATTCCGTAACGCGAAAAATCCTAACACATCCGTAACGAAAAAACCTAACACTCGGCTAACGTCGTTTTAATTCGGCAGACTTCGGCAGACATTGACGCGGTATTTTTCAGATATTTAGAGGATATCAAGTCTCAAACTTATATTTCTTATTTCAGTTACTATAAATCTATAGTTTCAATAATAAAAATTCCTGATAGAATGTGTATAGAAAAGAATCGTCTTAAAATAAACCAAGGTAGGGTAATGTCGCTTTTGGTGATTGGAGACCCGCCCAATGGTGAGGATCGAAAAATTTAAAGTGCTTATAACTCGCGATCTAATTTTCGTAGTGCGGCCAAATTTTGTTTGGTAATTCATTATGAGACAGTGTTAATTTTTGGTGACCAGAGACCCCCACGGTGAGGGCCGAAGAAGTTAAAATGCTTATAACTCGCGGTCTAATTTTTGTAGCGCGGCCAAATTTTGTTTGGTAATTTATTATGAGACAGTGTTAATTTTTGGTGACCAGAGACGCCCACGGTGAGGGTCGAAGAAGTTAAAATGTTTATAACTCGCGGTCTAATTTTTGTAGCGCGGCCAAATTTTGTTTGGTGATTTATTATGAGACAGTGTTAATTTTTGGTGACAGGAGACCCCTTACGGTGAGGGTCGAAAAATTTAAAATGCTTATAACTCGCGATGTAATTTTCGTAGCGCGGCCAAATTTTGTTTGGTAATTTATTATGAGACAGTGTTAATTTTTGGTGACAAACCCCCCCCCCCATGGAAAGGGTCGAAAAATTCAAAATGCTTATAACTCGCGATCTAATTTTCGTAGCGCGGCCAAATTTTATTTGGTAATTTATTATGAGACAGCGTTAATTTTTGGTGACAGGAGATCCCCCATGGTGACGGTCGAAAAATTTAAAGTGCTTATAACTCGCGATCTAATTTTCGTAGCGCGGTCAAATTTTATGAGACAGTGTTAATTTTTGGTGACAGAAGCCCCCCCCCCCCTATGGAAAGGGTCGAAAAATTCAAAATGGTTGTAACTCGCGATCTAATTATCGTAGCGCGGCCAAATTTTGTTTGGTAATTTATTATGAGACAGCGTTAATTTTTGATGACAGAAGATCCCCCATGGCGACGGTCGAAAAATTTAAAGTGCTTACAACTCGCGATCTAATTTTCGTAGCGCGGCCAAATTTTATTTGGTAATTTATTATGAGACAGCGTTAATTTTTGGTGACAGGAGATCCCCCATGGTGACGGTCGAAAAATTTAAAGTGCTTATAACTCGCGATCTAATTTTCGTAGCGCGGTCAAATTTTATGAGACAGTGTTAATTTTTGGTGACAGAAGCCCCCCCCCCCCCTATGGAAAGGGTCGAAAAATTCAAAATGCTTATAACTCGCGATCTAATTATCGTAGCGCGGCCAAATTTTGTTTGGTAATTTATTATGAGACAGCGTTAATTTTTGATGACAGAAGATCCCCCATGGTGACGGTCGAAAAATTTAAAGTGCTTACAACTCGCGATCTAATTTTCGTAGCGCGGTCAAATTTTATGAGACAGTGTTAATTTTTGGTGACAGAAGCCCCCCCCCCCCCCCCATGGAAAGGGTCGAAAAATTCAAAATGCTTATAACTCGCGATCTAATTATCGTAGCGCGGCTAAATTTTGTTTGGTGATTTATTATGAAACAGTGTTAATTTTTGGAGACAGGAGACCCCCCACGGTGAGGGTCGAAAAAGTTAAAATGCTTATAACTCGCGATCTAATTTTCGTAGCGCGGCCAAATTTTGTTTGATGATTTATCGTGAGACAGTGTTAATTTTTGGTGACATGAGACCCCCCCACGGTGAGGGTCGAAAAATATAAAATGCTTAATACTCGCGATCTACTTTTCGTATCGCGGCCAAATTTTGTTTGGTAATTTATTATGAGAGAGTGTTAATTTTTGATGACAGGAGACCCCACACCGTGAGGGTCGAAAAATTTAAAATGCTTATAACTCACGATCTAATTTTCGTAGCGCGGGCAAATTTTGTTTGATGATTTATCATGAGACAGTGTTAATTTTTGGTGACAGGAGACCCCCCACGGTGAGAGTCGAAAAATTTAAAAAGCTTATAACTCGCGATCTAATTTTCGTAGCGCGGCCAAATTTTGTTTGGTAATTTATTATGAAACAGTGTTACTTTTGGTGACAGGTGACCCCCACGTTGAGGGTCGAAAAATTTAAAATTCTTATAACTCGCGATCTAATTTTCGTAGCGTTGCCAAATTTTGTTTGGTAATTTATTATGAGACAGTGTTAATTTTTGGTGACAGGAGATCCCGCTCCCACCGTGAGGGTCGAAAAATTTAAAATGCTTATAACTCGTAATCTAATTTTCGTATCGCGGCCAAATTTTGTTTGGTAATTTATTATGAGAGAGTGTTAATTTTTGGTGACAGGAGACCTCCCCCCCCCCACGGTGAGGGTCGAAAAATTTAAAATGTTTATAACTCGCGATCAATTTTCGTAGCGCGGCCAAATTTTTTTGGTAATTTATTATGAGACAGTGTTAATTTTTGGTGACAGGAGATCCCCATGGTTAGGGTCGAAAAATTTAAAATGCTTATAACTCGCGATCTAATTTTCGCAGTGCGGCCAAATTTTGTTTGGTAATTCATTATGAGACAGTGTTAATTTTTGGTGACAGGAGACCCCCACGGTGAGGTTCGGAAAATTTAAAATGCTTATAACTCGCGATCTAATTTTCGTAGCGCGGCCAAATTTTGTTTGGTAATTTATTAAGGTATTGCATAGCTTTTATCGCGGGCTTTGAGCGCGGCGAATGAATGTAGAAATTCCGTAACGAGAAAAAAACCTAACTCTCCGGCTAACGTCGCTTCAGTTTGGCAGACTTCGGCACGGTTTCCTTCGGTAGACTTCGGCAGATATTGACGCGGTATTTTTCAGATATTTTTAGAATATCAAGTCTCAAACTTATGTTTTTTATTTCAGCTACCACAAACATATAGTTTCAATGATAAAAATTCCTGATTAACCTACATGTATTGTAAGATGATAAAAATATTTTAAACGATATTAACTTCTCATTTATTCAATAAAAGAAAAAAAAAATGTTATCGGTCATCACGCTCAAAAAGTGTAACTTAAATTAATATCAAAGACAAAAAAAAACTGCATAAAATAAAAAATAAATAAATAATTATAATTGCATAAGTTTTTTTTTTTTTTTTTTTTTTTTTTTTGAAATTTGCATAAATGTTGTCATTTATTAGTTTGCTTTTGAAGAAAAAAAAAAAAAAAAAAAAAAAAAAAAAAAGCTATTAAAATGTGCAATGAATGATGAAAATGTCTTTTTTTTGTGTGTGGAAATTTGCATAAATGTTGTCATTTATTAGTTTGCTTTTAAAGCAAAAAAAAAAAAAAAAAAAAAAAAAAAAAAAAAAAAAAAACAGGTATTAAAATATGCAGTAAATGATGAAAATGTCTTTTTTTTTGTGGAAATTTGCATAAATGTTGTCATTTATTAGTTTGCTTTTGAAGCAAAAAAAATAGCTATTAAAATATGCAGTAAATAATGAAAATGTCTTTTTTTTTTTTTTTTTTTTTTTTTTTAATTTGCATAAATGTTGTCATTTATTAGTTTGCTTTTGAAGCAAAAAAAAAAAAAAAAAAAAGCTATTAAAATGTGCAATGAATGATGAAAATGTCTTTTTTTTTGTGTGTGGAAATTTGCACAAATGTTGTCATTTATTAGTTTGCTTTTGAAGCAAAAAAAAAAAAAAAAAAAAAAAAACAGGTATTAAAATATGCAGTAAATGATGAAAATGTCTTTTTTTTTTTTTTTTTTTTTTTTTTTGGTGGAAATTTTCATAAATGTTGTCATTTGTTAGTTTGCTTTTGAAGCAAAAAAACAGCTATTAAGATATGCAGTGAATAATGAAAATGCCTTTTTTGTGTGTGTGTGTGGAAATTTGCATAAATGTTGTCATTTGTTAGTTTGCTTTTGAAGCAAAAAAGCAGCTATTAAGATATGCAGTGAATAATGAAAATGCCTTTTTTTTGTGTGTGTGTGGAAATTTGCATAAATGTTGCCATTTATTAGTTTGCTTTTGAAGCCCCCCCCCCCAAAAAAAAAAAAAACAGCTATTAAAATATGCAGTAAATGATTTTTTTTTTTTTTTTGAGGAAATTTTCATAAATGTTGTCATTTATTAGTTCGCTTTTGAAGCAAAAAAACATTCAGCTATTAAGATATGCAGTCAAAATGCAGAAAAATCAAATAGTTTAGTTTTTATGAGCAAAAGAATTGAAGTCCACATATGTAGACCCAGGGAACGAAGAAATAGGTCGCGGTGATAAATAAATGTCACTTGTCTTAATGATGTACTAATATGATTTTCAATATAAAATGTATCAATTCTATCTCACAGTGCTGACCATTCTCCCCAAGCCCAATGACGCAAATCCCCCCCCCCCAAAAAAAAAAACTTCATACTTTAACATTGAACCCCCCCCCCCCTCCCCTAAACAGAATATCAATTGTAAAATATATTCTATTTATAATCTACTGCACATTCAAAAGTTAGCGAGTTGAGCATAGTGGAATGAGTTCTTATTGCCCTTATCTAGAATTAAAAAAAAAAAAGAAAACACAAGAACATTTCTGGAAATTAAATGTTGAAAAAATTTAAAAGTGATATTAAAAAAAGCAAGATTTTTTTAACAGTAAAAAAAAGGAAATATTAAGAATTTAAAAATGCCCCCCCCCCAAAAAAAATACTTTTTCTCAAATTCCCCCCCAAAATTAAATTGTATGACGCATTTTGCGTCACCAAACCCCTCTCTGGGCACCCCTGCTATCTCATGTAATGCAAAATGTGAGAAAAATTTCAAGAAATGTTACGAAGGTAAAAATCTAGACTGTCTAAATATTAAAAAAAGATTAAATATTATTTAAATTATTAATAAGAAAATGTAAAACTGTTGATTTCCACATGCCACTAAAATTTTTATTGAAAATACTGAAAAATAAATAAATATCGGCCGTCAGTTGTTAGATTTCCTTTACAAACTTTTTAATAGGTCAGAAATTTCACGATTACTTTTTTTTTTTTTTTTTTTTTTTTTTTTTGTTAAAGTTAATTTTCAATCCCGATTATTAAAATCCACTGTTAAAAAAGTAAATGCAGAACACTCAACAAAAGCTGAAATACGGTAATAAGCTTCATTCATGCTTTTGAAATACATAATTTTGAAGAAAAAAAATTAAATATTATTTAAATTATTATTCGAAGAATGTAAAACTTTCTAGAACAAAATAACAAAAAAGACTAACAAAAATAAAGAACATTTGCATTCAGTTTCTAACATAAAGCTGTTTCTGTTACGAATTGCTTAATAGGTCAAAAACTTTGCGATTACTTTTTTTCTGTTTAAATTAATTTTCAAATTCGATTCCATTAAAAACATTTCTTCAAAACATTTAAATTCCTTTTACCTCTTTGTATTTTGAAACAGTTAGGCTCTGGAACACTGTTGAGTAAATTCTCAAATACTTATTTATTAATAAAAAATTACTTTCAGTTAAGATATAAAATAAAATATTCAGTTTCCTTTTATTTTCTTTTATTTATTCTTGGCCTATAAATTCTGTTTCTTTTCATTGTTTCCCGTTAACCTTATTTCCTATTTCTTTCATTATTGTTTTGGCCAAATACTCTGAATTTTATAATTTTTTTTACTTTGTTTTTTTCTCCTTTTTCTAATCTTTTTTACTCCTTTTTCTAATCTTTTTTATTCTTATTTAAAAAGTTACAAGTCATAAGTCTAACTTAGTAAATTAGGTGCGTTCGTACTACAATGAAGTTTTTAAAATATTCAGATTTTAGTGTAATAGTATTTAGAAGTTCGGATGCAGTATAGTATCCGAAATCTTTTGTGTGTACCTGTAAATGCTACCTACTTTATGTTATACAGAAAGTAACTTGTAGTAAGCCTAAGCAACGTGTATCATAAAATATTATATAGTTTGATATAATTAAAGCGCGTTCCAAACAATGTTTACCCCAATATCATTATGTAATAAAATACTTTTGTGTGGCCCTGTAAATTAATAACACATATATTTTGCACCATAGATTGTACAGAATTTATATTGTAGTACTAGCTGACCCGCCCGGCGTTGCCCGGGTCCGTATTAACAATATTAAACGAACTTGAAATTTGTATGAATTTATCATTAACTCGAAACATGCAGAAATGCATTGTCTGAAATACGTGGCCACTGACTGTGTGAAAAATTGGTTTAAAAAACAGCTAATGTACTCTAAAAATATTCAAAATGAGCGATGAGAAACGCGGGAGGGAATATGTATCCAACGACTGCGTGATTTTCGTGTTAAAGTGTTGATATTTATCAAAAATCACTGTTAAGTCACGTAACTAATTATTTTTTTTTTCGCATAGAAATCCCAAGTGAAATACTTTGAATTTTAAACTAATTATATCACTCTTAAATCCGACTATACCATGAATGAAATCGATACTCGCTGGTAGCTAAAATGTTGGTATGTAGTATTATAATTTCAGAGCCATTTAACAAAAGTAAGTGTTATTTTTAATCAAATCATGCGTAATGTTCACGCTATGGATAAATTCCTAATCGTGAACTTTTGTACCGTAACCATAACCTGCCTGTAACCTTACTTTGACTTAACAGTACCTTACCGCAAATTAAATATAACATAAATGTAACCAAGCCTTCACTTTATTGTAACATATCCTTACTCTAAGCGTAACATAAATGCAATTTAACTTTAACCTAACTTTAACTTAACCGTGACCTAACTGTAACCTAACGGGAAATTAAATATAATCAAAGACTTACCGTAATGTAATTGCAACCTAAATGTTACCAAACCATCTATTGGTTTCATGTCCATGGAAATTATTTTGTCTTGTTCGGATCTGGTTATGATTCATTAGAACATTTTTGTCGGGTTCAGATTTCGTTCTGTACAGATTTTAGGTATTTTTTGATATTGAGTTTTAATGTTCGGGTTGTATTCATATCCATGGAAATTATTTTGCCTTGCTCGGATACAGTTATGGTTCTTTGGAATATTTTTGTCGGGAACAGATTTGTTTCAATTCAGATTTCGGCTTTTTCTTCAAATGGAATTTTTGGGTTCGGGTTTTCTTGCGTGTTCACGGAAATTATGCTGCCTTGTTCGAATAAGAACATGCTTCACTGGAATATTTTTTTTCAAGTTCAGATTTCGTTCAGTTCAGATTTCAGGATTTTTTCAAAGAAATATTTTAGGTTCGGATTCGGTTCATGTGAATGGAAATTTTTTGTCATATTCAGATCCGGTTACGATTCTTTGGAATATTTTTTATCAGGTTCCGATTTGGTTCGATTCAAATTTCAGTTATTTTTTCAAATAGAATTTTTAGGTTCGGATCTCGTTCATGTCCACGGAAATTATTTTGTCGTACTCGAATCCAGTTATGATTCTTTCGAATATTTTGGTCGAATTTAGATGTGGTTTGGGCCAAATTTCAGTTTTTTTCAAATCGAATTTTTTAGGTTCGAGTTGGGTTTATGTCCATAGAAATTATTTCGTCTTGCTTGGATTGGATTATAGTTCTTTGGAATATTTTTGTCAGGTCCAGATTTGGTTCAATTCAGATTTCGGGTTTTTTCTTCAAATATAACTGTTGAGTTCGGGTCTTCTTGCATATTCACGGAAATAATTCTGTCTTGTTCGAATAAGAACATGCTTCACTGGAATATTTTTGCCAAGTTCAGATTTCGTTCCGTTCGCGATTTTTTCAAAGAAATTTTTTGGGTTCGGATTGTATTCATGTCCATGGAAATATTTTGTCTTGTTTGGATCCAATTGCGTTTTTTTTAAATAGTTTTGTCAGATTCAGATTTGGTTCGATTCAAATTTCAGGTATTTTTTTGAATGGGAGTTTTAGGTTCGTATCGGGTTCATGTCCACGGAAATTATTTTGTCTTACTCGAATCTGGTTATGGTTCTTTCGAATACTTTGGTCAGATTTAGATGTGGTTTGGATCAAATTTCAGGATTTTTCAAACGGAGTTTTTTAAGTTTGAGTCGGGTTTATGACCATGGAAAGTATTTTGTCTTGCTGGGATCGGGTTATAGTTCTCTGGAATACTTTTATCGGTTTCAGATTTCGTTCGAGTCATATTTCGTTTTTTTAAGAAAATATTTAGGTTCGGGTCAGGTTTCATGCCCAAGAAAATTATTTTTCCTTGTTTGAATCGGGTTATGCTTCACTTGAACATTTTTGCGGGATTCAGATTTGGTTCGGGTCAGTTATCAAATCCATAGTTTTTTCCAAATAGAATTTTTAGTTCAGGGTCCGGTTTATACTCACGGAAATTTTGTGTATCACGGATCGGAGTGTGATCTGTTTTTTTTCTGGTTGGGATCGGGTTATGTTTAAATTAGTCTAAACATTAAGGTTATAATCAGTTTTGTTACTATTCTTTTTATGGCTATTTCTGATAGATAATTTACTTTGTTATTTGATAATTTATTATGATGAATGAATTGTTTGCGGATACAAACAATTGTACGCCAAACAGCTATTTTATTTTTGTTTTAAAAACAAATTAAAGCCATATTACAATTTTAAATCGAATAGAACACATTTAAATTTAATCAATGATTAAAAAAATAAACTCATAGAAAAGCGTTGTGTAATGTTTTTTTACTGCAACACAGCTAAGGCTCATACATTCTAATGTTCGAAATGTCAAAAATACCCGTACAACCATACAGTAAAAAGAAATTAATAGAGTGGCAGTATAATGTCTTTGGGTGACGCAAAAAATGTAACTCTAAAATCCGCTACATTAAGTCCAAATAAGCACCATGTGCTTTGAAATTCCGATCAATTCAAACTGGTTTAAACCAGTATTTCTTTGTTTTTGTTTTTTACCTTCCAAACTGTTATTGAATAGATGACTAAAATTTCGTTTAAAAAATAATGTTTTGTGCCATTATTGCCTGAAATACACGACCAGAATGCATGAAAGATACAATTAGATCAATCATAGGCAAGAATTATTTGATTATTTTTATCATATGACTTTGAAATATCAATATAGAAGCATCATTTAAGACTTTGCTTGAAAAATCAACATTCTTTCGTTAATGTCTTAAAATCGTCTGCACTCTGAAATTTAGATTTTAGATTAATATTATTATTTAAGTGTTCATGCATGATTTTAAAAGAATCCTTTCATCACTACATTTTATATATTAACATGGAATTATTAATATGTTGTTAAATCATAAACATTTTTCATCTACGTTATAAAGTATTAAAAATTTCTGAAAAAAAAGAGAAAACTTTTAGTAATACAATTTTTTACTTCAAATCATATGTTTTCAATATTTTATTTAATTTTGTTTTGACATTTAATTATTTTTAATTTTCCAATTTCAATTATTTTAAAAGCAAATATTTATTTTAATAAATAATATAATAGAAAAAAACATTTAAAAAAATTACTATTTCTTCGTAAAATATGCTTCAGCTGCAATTCATTTCTTCCAATCCGTCTTACTAATACAAAATTCCTTCGTGCTTTATTTTGAGACATTAAAATTTCAGCGATAAATGGTTTCATATTTTGCAAACCTTTTTTTTTTTTTTTTCGGTTTACTTTGCCACCACCTATCTTTTTCCTCCATGGCGTACAGCAGCTGTGATAAAAAAAAAAAAAAAAATCCTCATTTAAACTGACAGTTTGCCAGTCTATGAATTTTAAAGGTCAGTCCCAGTTTTTAAATTATTTCTGAGAAAATTTTATGCAACCAACCAACCATAAGAGAATGAAAGGGAAAAAAGCTAAAAAAAGCGATTTTTTATAAGAGTGAGGTTTGGAATTTAATTAATTACTCAGTTAATAAATAGAATTTCGAAATTCTGAGCATCAGGTGCATCAGGAGAGATATTGGGCTACTTTCAGAAAAATTTTGAGCTTCGTACGTACCGTAGTTTTTGCTAACTATCGCAGACACACACACACACACACACACACACACACACACACACACACACACACACACACACACACACACAGAGCGATTTGTTATTTTATTAATATAGATATACTTCTTAAATGCATATCAATTTTATTATTTTCCAAAGAGTGTAACATCATTAAAATGTACTTGAAACTAATTTTTCCCATTAACCGTAATGTAGCGGAATACTTTCGATTATCCCTGTAATTGAATTATACATCTAACTTTCACAAAATTTGAAATGATTGGAGAAAATTGCTTATTTATTTATTTATTGAAATGCACACTACAGACGAATCAATTTACAGTGTTGCAAGAACATCATGAGATCCATTATACAACCCGACCAATCATAATTTTTATCCATTACATATTTTTCATATTATACAATCCGACCAATCAGAACCATCAGAATTGTATCTATTCCTATTTTTCATGTATCATTACAAAGGGACAGCACAACACCCATTTCTTATTAGGATTCGAACCCGACCTCTCGGCGTGGCAGTAGCTGCCGCTACTCATCGAGCCACTGGGGCAACAAATTTCATTGTATAATAATTATATATTTTAAATTTCAAACGATTCGGTAGTTTTTGCGTTGTTATATACGGACGGACTGAACTACAACTAGAGATGCTACATGTTTGCATAGTTACAAACGCATTTAAGGGGGCTCAAGGGTTGAAAACTTTTCAAAAAATCGATTTTTTTTAAATGATCTAATTTGATTATTCATTTAATTTTTAACTCAATGCAAAAAACCGCATAAAAATATTTGCATTTTTAACGGAGTTATAAGCATTTATGTATCAACACTTTCATAGCCGCATCCATATAATTTCAACTTTAAGTCGCGTTTTCTCAAAACTTGATTTTTGACGACTAACACCAAGATTTTAAAAAAAAACTATTTGATGGAATGGCCTTTTTTTTTTTTTTTTTTTTTTTTTTTTTTTTTTTTTTTTTGCATGCATATAACATCATTATCTAGATTATGAATTAATATATTTTAGATAGTTTAATATTTTGAGTATTTTTAATGGGAAAAAAGTTGTATTTTTTAGGGGTTTTTTAAATTTTCAACTTTGAGAGGTTATTTAATGATGTTTTTATTAAGTGATAGTTATATCCTTAATTCATAATCTAGATACTGATGTTATATGCATGCATGCAAAAAAAAAAAAAAAAAAAAAAAAAAAAAAAAAAAAAATTAAGCCATTCCATCAAATAGTTTTTTTTAATCTTGGTGTTAGTCGTCAAAAATCAAGTTTTGAGAAAACACGACTTAAAGTTGAAATTATATGGATGCCGCTATGTAAGTATTGATACATAAATGCTTATAACTCCGTTAAAAATGCTAATATTTTTATGCGGTTTTTTGCATTGAGTTAAGAATTAATTGAATATTCAAACTAGATCATAAAAAAAATCGATTTGTTGAAAAGTTTTCAACCCCTGAGCCCCGTTAAAAACGGAACTTCTATGTACAAGATCACTCGTGTGTTTATCTGTCCGTATATCACAATCGTTCTTCTAAACCATGGATCGCGGAAACTTTAAAATCTTGTCTAATAAAATTATTAAGGCTATTGACTCACATATGTATAGATTATTAACTATTCACAAAAATCTTTGAGAATAATTTAGAAGGAGCTAATTAAGTTACTTAAGGGGTCTCAGAAACTTACTTTTTACCTGGTGGTGCAATTTAGCAACATGTCACATTTAATTTTTTTTTCTCAGTCCCCATGAAATATAAAAGCATAAAATTTTTAATATAGGCAATTTAATATCTCTTCTATTTAAAATAATGTTTTTAATATTCTACATTGAAATTTTATCTGTTTTTTTAATGTTTAATTTTGATTTATAAAAAAATAATTGTTTTTTGACTTGCATCGACTCTGCGCTACATTTCTGAAAAACTAATAAAGCTGTCTGCGTGAAACTTGCTAAATATCTTCATTTTAAGTTAAAGAATAACTTATATTTCAAATATTGTATTATAACTACATTAAATAGTTAAAATTGGCAATTTCTTAATTTAAAAAATGATTTTTTAAAAATATATAATTTATATTTAAAATTGAAATAAATAAATAAATAGCTTTCAAATTAAGTATAAGTTCAAAATACATCAGTTTTAAATCATTATCAACATTATTGAGGGCTCTTGAACCAATAGATTTGCTACGTCTTGCACGCAGTGGATGCAAGTCAAAAAACAATTTAAATTTTTTTTTATCAAAATTAAATATTAAAAAACATTTCAATATAGAATATTAAAAAAAAAAAAAATACTTCAAATAAAAGATATACTAAGTTGTCTCTATTAAAAATTTTATGCGTTTATGTTTTATAGAGACTAAAGAAAATAATTAAATGTGACATGTTGCTAAATTGCACCGCCAAATAAAATGTCAGATTCTTGAGATCCTTTAAAAAAAAGTGTGTATCGTTCAAAGGACCTCATAATATCAAATAAAAGTATATTTGCTTTAATTTTAAATATTATATTTTCAAAGGTACAGTCGAAAATGTACATTGCAAAAATATATTTTTCCGTCATCTATTTCGGAATCTACTGCAGCTGAAATTATGAAAATTTTTGTTATAGTAAGAGTTTATTTGTATCTTGCAAAAAAAAAAAAAAAAAAAAAAAAAAAAAAATTCAGAGATGACGAACCTTTTTTGAGAATGTGTACCAAAAATTTCAAAATGTTTATTTCCCAACACTCTAACGTGCCTAACGTAGATTAAATCCAATAATTAATTTTTATAAAATTTTTACTTAAATATTTTTACAATTATACTGACTTCGATTCCTAACTTGTTTATCATGCTGTATTTACTCAACACTATAGCATGAAATTAATTAGTAATCTATAAATGAGTTTTTCTTTTATTGTATACTTTCTATTCAACCGTTTTCAGTTCTTGAGGTAGAAGCAGTTTCAATAGATACATAGTTATTTACACGAACATTTAAAATTCAATTTTCAAAATTAAAATCGATAAATTTAATAAAACCTAAAATAACTTAAAACCCTAAACCGAAATAAACCCATTCTGAAATAGTAAGCGTCTCAGTTAATGTATATAAATCAATGTATATGTTGAATTATTTGGTAAGAAAACTAGTCGTTGGGGGCCACCGTAATACTTACCCATCATTGATAGGCATATGAAAATAAAACATGTGAAAACTATTTATACAATGCATTGCAATTCATAAACAAAATTTAAATATTGTTAATATGCATGGTAATGCTCTATTAATGAATTGCTGATGTACCAATTTCGACAAATTATATAAAACGCCAAACTACTCAAGTAATACCGAACTGCGTAAAAGAAACATCCTTATAACTCCAAAAATAATTATAATATAAACTAACAGTTTACTGCGTTGGATTAAGCGTCTCATTTTCAATTAAAATATACCTCTGAATTGCAATTTGAATGATATACAGGGTCATGAAAAATCGAAGAATGTGGAAAACAGGATTACAAATATCTCGGCAACTAATAATCCGATCGACTTCGTTCTATATGCAAAATGCGTGTTATTTTATTGCCTCTTACGTCCATTCCTTAGAACAAAATCATTCGAAAATTTTTATATACCTTTCATCATAACGAATTTTACGAGAGTCCGAAAAAAAAGTTCCGGATAATCGAGGTTGCTGATATTAAATAGGCTTCGTCCCATTCTTACATACTAACTACATACAAAATTTCAAGTCTCTATCTCAATTTGTTCGGGAGATAGAGCGTTTACAGACAGATAAACAGAGATACAGACAGACGGACGGCAAAATTTTTTTTCTAAAAATATGTTTTTCGGAATCTCCACTATCTAAAACGTGTAAATCCGTCAAAATTTTTTTTTCGATTTTCAAAACGATTGCAAGACTTACCCTATACTACGTATGATGGGTAAGTAATAACGCTTCAAGAAGCTTTCATTGAAAATTATAAAACTTTGATTCTTTCAAAAGTAACGGATCATTTTAAAGTATTCTGTAACACAAAACTACACTTTTTATTTGAAAAAAAAAATTAAAACGGATAAAAACTTTTTATAAATTGAATACAGTCTAGAAGTTTTTTCAAGTGCCAGAGAAGTTTTCTTACGTGCGCGCGTGCCGTAAGTTCGCTAATCCTGTACCCACACCTCATATAAATTTTTGCGAAAATCGCATTTTTTCTTGCCTGATAATGCACGTTTGTCTGCACTTTTATTTAGAGGCACTCTAGATACATTTTCCTACTTTTGAAAACAAAGAAAGCGTGGAAAAAAGTGCAAAAATATGTACGTGAGTTTATCTATGAATTTAACTGTTATACATTTTGTTTTATCTTAATTATCCATTTATTAAAGCGTGATATTAATTTTGTGGAAGAACATTTTTATTTTTATTCTAAGTTGTATTTTGAGAAAAATTGAAAATTGTATACTTTTTTCAATTTTATGTGATAAAAAAACGCATGTTTTTGCATTCTCCGCTTTTAGAAACAAAGAAATGGTGGAAGAAAATTTACAAAATACGTACATGAGTTTATCTATGTACTTAACCGTTATATATTTCGTTTAATCTCAATTAGCCATTTATTAAAATGAGATTTAATCTTATGGAAGGTCATTACTTTTTTTTTTATTCTAACTTATACATTTTTTTATTCTAACTATCTTTTAAGAAAAATTCAAAATGCTATACTTTTTCTTAATTTCAAGCGATTAAGAAAGAAGAAGAAGAAGAGGAAGAAAAAAACGCGTATTTTTTATTTATTCTACTTAAAAAAAAAGAAAAAAAAAATGTTGAGAAATGTGCAAAATCTGCACATGAGTACTACTAACTTAATTGTTAAATAAATTATTTTATCTTAATTATCCATTTATTAAAATGTGATATTAATTTTATGGAAGTCTATATTTAATATTATTCTAAGTTGTATTTAGGGAAAAATTGAAAATTCTATACTTTTTCAATTTTATGCGATAAAAAAATGCGTGTTTTTTGCATTTTCCGCTTTTAGAAACAAAGAAATGGCTGAAGAAAATGTGCAAAATATGTACATGAATTTCTCTACGAACTTATACATTTCGTTTAATCTCAATTATCCATTTATAAAAATGTGATAATAATCTTATGGAAAGTCAATTCTATTTTTATTCTATTTTGTATTTTGAGAAAAACTGAAAATTTCATGCTTTTTTTCAATTTTATGCAATTAAGGAAAAAAAAAAAACGTATTTTTTCGCTTTTTCTACTTAGGAAAAAAAAAGAAAAAAAAAAAAAAGAAAAATGTCCAAAATTCATACGTGGGTACTATGAAGTTAATTGTCACACATATTTTGTGTTATCTAATTATCCATTAATTAAAATGTTATATTAATTTTATATAAAGACAATTCTATTTTTATTCTACTTTTATTTTACTTGTATTTTGAGAAAAATTCAAAATACTATACTTTTTCCGAATTTTAAGGGATTAAGGGGAGGAAAATACCGGTGTATTTCTTGCTTTCTCTGCTTTTAAAATTAAAGAAATGGTGTAAGAAAATGTGCAAAATCCGTACGTGAGTACGTGAAATTTAACTGTTATACATTTTCTTTTAATCATCCATTTATTAAAATGTGATATTAATTTATTTAGAATTGGCTTTCTATAGGAAGCCAATTCTTTTATTATTCTAGGTTGTTAGTTTTTCCCAAATTTCATGTGATAAAAAAGCAGATTTTTTGTGCTTTTCCTATTTTTAGAAAAAGAGATTAGACGTTTTGATCGGAAAAAATGCAAAATATGTACGCGGGTACTACGAACTTAATTGACATTTTTTTTTATCTTGATTATCTATTTATTAAAATCTGACAATAAATTTTTGTAAGACCAATTTCTATTTTTATTCTAAGTTGCCTTTTGGAAAAAAATTGGAATTTCTATACTATTCTTCAATTTTGTGCAGTTAAAAAAATGTGTAATTTGTTTCCTCTTTGTTTTGTTTGTTTAGAAACAATGAAATGATGGGAAAATGTGCAAATACTTACTCTTTACGTGAATAAATACTTGCTCTTTTTCTGGCCTAGCTTTTCCTTTTCTATTTTTCTCCCCCTCCCCCTTTTTTTTCTTTTCTTTTTTGTTAATTACAAATGGTTTTCCAAGGTCAAGTACCTTTGTAAGTTATTGCATATTCAGTTTCCCTTTTTCACGGTGAGAGAGAGAAAATGAGCAAAACAACGGAATGGAGTGCAATTAGTGATGACATTGCACTTTAGAACTTGAAACACACACTTTGTTATGAAAATACAAGCGACTTCTGTTAAGAGAAGATAAAATATTGTTTCCTTTTCTTTATTCTTTCGTATAGTCTCCTTTCATAAATTTTCCCTCTTTTTCATTAGTAGTTTCTTCTTCTTCTTCTTCTTTTTTTTTTTTTTTTTTTTTTTTTCCTAATTATTTATTTTTACACGTGTCATTAACAATTTTACAGCTGTGTATGACATTTTGTATAGAATACCTTTCTCAAAAATTCAAGTAATTTTAATTAAAAGATTTGATATTGAAATTAACTATTCACTGGGGGGACACTTTCATGCGTACTAATGTAAACCGGGAAACATCAGCGCAGAAAATCACCTGATCGTGTTCACGGATGAAAATTTAGGATTAGTTAAATCTAGATTCGTACTCAAACGCAATCGATCTGCCAAGTCATATCTTGGTGAAAAACTCCTAAAAACTCTATTTTAGCGGTTGAGTCATAGGTTTACCATTATGTTTTCCGGCTCCAAATCCTCCATGTTTTAATACTTTTGGGTGCAGGAAAGTACAATGAAAAACCCACCAGACAACCGCTAAAATCCTGATTTTAGGTGGTTTCAACAAAGATATGACCTGGCAGACCGATTGAGTTTTAATATGCAAATCGAGATGTAACTAATCCTAGTTCTTAATCTTAATCCGTGAACTCGATGAGGTGATTTTCTGTGTTGCCGCCTCCCGATCTACCAGTTTTATACAATTAAAAAAGAAAAAAACATACATATCAGGTCAAGTACCTTTATAAGTTATTGCATATTCAGTTTCCCTTTTTCACGGTGAGAAAGAGAAAATGAGCAAAACAACGGAATGAAGTGCAATTAGGGATAGCATTGCACTTTAGAATTTGAAACGCACACTTTGTTATGGAAATACGGCGACTTTTGTTAAGAAGAGATAAAACATTGTTTCCTTTTCTTTATTCTTTCGTATAGTCTCGTTCCATAAATTTTCCCTCTTTTTCATTCGTAGTTTCTTTCTTTCTTCTTCTTTTTACAGTTTAATTATTTTCACAGATGTCATTAACAATTTTTCAGCTGTGTATTGCTTTTTTTTTTTTGTTACAGTGTAGAATACCTTACTCTAAAATTCAAGTAATTTTAATTAAACGATTTGAGATTGAAAATATCTATTCATTGACACTTTCATGCATACTAATATAGACCAGGAAATGTCAGCACAGAAAATCACCTCATCGTATTTACGGATGAAAGTTTAGGATTATTTAAATCTAGATTCGCATATTAAAATGCAATCGCTCTGCCAAGTGATATCTTGATTAAAACTACCTAAAAACCCTATTTTAGCGGTTGATTCATAGGTTTACCAATATATTTTCCTGCCCCAAATCCTCCATAATTTTGGGTGTAGGAAAACACAATGAAAAACCTACCAGACAACCCCTAAAATAGAGTTTTTAGGTGGTTTCAACAAAGATATGACTTGGCAGAGCGATTGAGCTTTAATATGCAAATCGACATTTAACTTATCCTATATCTTGATCTTAATCCGTGAACTCGATGAGGTGATTTTCTGTGCTGCCGCCTCCCAGTCTAACGGTTTTATGCGATTAAAACAGAAAAAAAAAAAAAAAAAAAAAAAAAAAAAAAATCATACATATTTCGTTTCTGTTTATTTTTTTGTAAACAAAGAAATGGTGGAAAAAATATGCGAACGTGAATAAATATTTACTCTTTTGTGGTCTTACCTTTTCTTTATATTCTTTTTCTCCCTCCCCCTCCCCCTTCTTTTTCAATTATTTACAAATGATTTTCCAAGGTCAAGTACTTTTGTAAGTTATCGTATATTCGTTTTCCCTTTTTCACGATGAAAGAAAGAAAATGAGCAAAACAACGGAATGGTCTGCAATTAGTGATGACATTGCACTTTAGAATTTGAAACACACACTTTGTTATGGAAATACGGCAACTTCTGTTAATAGGAGATAAAATATTGTTTCCTTTTCTTTATTCTTTCGTATAGTCTCGTTCCATAAATTTTCCCGCATTTTCATTAGTTGTTTCTTCTTCGTTTCTTTTTACAGTTTAATTATTTTCACAGATGCCGTTAATACTTTTGCAGCTGTGTCAGTGTTCTCGCTGACATTTGACCAACATTAGTAATTTGGCTAATTAAAAATAAAAAACATTCGCCAAATGACAAAAGTATTAGCAAAATAGATTCGCCTTGTAGCATAAAAAAAGTAATAATAATAATAATAATAATCTTATAATGTACTCCCTTTTTCCAATACGTTCTAAAATAACCTAAGTTTTTATAACTGCGACAATGATGGTTATTAATCTAATTTCAACTATCCGCTACAATTATATTAAAAATATATCTATATTAAAAATATGTATGTATGCATATGTATGAAAAACAAAAGAGAAAAGAAAGTAAAAGCAAAAATTGAGCACTAGCAATTTGGCGAATCTAATCGCTTGTTTACTCGCCAAAAGAAGAATTTAGTCGCAATTTGACGCAATGGCGAGCGACAGCGAGAACCCTGTGTGTATGACACTTTTTTGTTTAAGTATAAAATAATGTAACGGTCTCAAAAAGTCCAGTAATTTTAATTAAACGCTTTGAGATTGAAACTAACTATTTACTGACTCTTTCATTGAACATCGAACCTGGATATTTTTTTTTAGGGGATAAGTGCTCTGTCTTGCGTACCTCCATTTACCTATAATTTTAAAAGGAACATTTACTTTGTATATATACATAGATGCAGTGTTCTCGCTGGCATTTGACCAACGTTAGTAATTTGGCTAATTAAAAATAAAAAACATTCGCCAAATGAAAAAAATGTTAGCAAATAGATATGTTTCAATATGTTCTAAAATAACCTAAGTTTTTATGTGACGGCGATTGTGGTTAATCTATTTTCAACTATCCGCTACAAATATAAAAAAAAATGTATACATTAAATATATAAGACCATTAATTGTAAATAATATGTATGTATATGCATGTGTATGAAAAACGAAAAAGAAAAAAAGAAAAAGCAAAAATTGAGCACTAGCAATTTGGCGAATCTAATCGCTTGTTTACTCGCCAAATGAAGAATTTAGTCGCAATTTGGCGCGTTGGCGAGCGACAGCGAGAACACTGCATAGATGTCAATATCTCTTAATCCCTTGGGGATGAACAACATGTATTTGCTTCAAATAGGCTTAATAATCCTTGTTTATACCTACCAGTAAAATTATATTGAAAATTTGCCTTATTTAATCGGAGCATTTTCTCGATTTAATAAGATACGAATTTCTGTTTTTAAAAACCGGTGACAAAACATTAAAAATTTCGTAAAAGGCTCCCGTCGCGAAAAGATTGAGTCTTTTCTCAACTGCTCTGCTCAACAAGTGCAAATCGTTTGAAACATTTACAAATTCATTTTTTAACGGAAAGATATAAAACTGGAAGGCCTGACCATGGAAACGATTTCGAATCGAAATGTGTTTTCCATTTTTTGATTACCTATTGAGATAAATTACCTATCGAGATATAAGCGTTTCTGATCAAATTATAAACATGTTTTTCATCCCTGTTTGAGGGATTATTCTACTTTCGCGCAGAAATTCGGTTATAACAGTTCACTTTGGCATTATGTTTTGAAAAATCAATTGGGTTTGCAAAACCATGCATTTCCAAATGAAAACAAATTCAAACTTATGTCATACAGTTTCCCTTTTTGATTTAAGAATAGCTTTAATTATTCCTGAGTCTGACCCAAAACAGACAAGTTTAAAACCAGAAAGTCTTTATAAGAAAATGTGTCTTATTTCAAAATGGTACCTATAAGGTTTCATTTAAAAATCGTTTATTGAATAAATTTCTCGGTTGGAAGCATGTTTTCGTTGGATCGGACTCCGAAATAATTAAGAGATGTTGGCATCTATGCTATATACTTCGGAAAAAAAATTCCATTTTTAGCATTAAATATGTGACGGTAAAAAAAAAAATTCAAACATTTGTTAAAATACAGAAATTACCCTTTATAAAAAATCCGCGTAAATACGAAAATTTTTAATCGCATTGAATACAGAGGTCTGCACGGGCCGGAATTTCCAGACCCGATCTGGCCCGACACAGTTTTTATTATTTTGAAAAAATTCAGATTTTTAATATGTAATAAAGATTTCGTTAAAGAATACTGCATACGTGTTTATGGGATGATTTTACGGTATATTTTACAGAAAATACCCAATAGTGACATTAATGATTACTTACATTCTTAGACTTTCAGCATTCAAATAAAGATTCATTAAAAAATTAATATGATTTAGAATAAAAGATAAAAAATAAATTTAAAAAATATCATAACTTTTGAAGCTTTATAATAAAAAGTAGATTTATGAAAATATGTTTATATCATTTATTAAAGATTTTCTCAAATCCAAAGGAGCTACTTTCTGATATATTTCTGAATTCATTTCTTTTCAAAAACGCATAAGATTAGCAGGTTTTTTTTTTTTAATTCAGAAACTATGTAATCGAATGGCGTTATCCATTTTTTTAATACAGGCAATTAAATAAAATACTGTCAAAATTAGCGCTTTGAATCGAATTTCTGGAAGCGAAAGCAAGAGAAGGGTGAAAAATCTGCAACCTCATGACAAGAATCTCTTATATTTCAACAAGTACATATAAGTATATCATTTACCAAAAATGGAAAACTTTATTCGATTCCAAATCCCTTCAGTTATCAGGCTTATCAATTTTATTATTTTAAAGTTAAAATTAGTCAGAAAATGTATTAAACTTTCGAATTGTTGAGAAGTGAATTTAAGAACCACCAAGGAGTATATTTCCAAAGTTTACATTAACATAAGGTCTTTATCGCTATTAATAATTTTACAAATCACGTTAGTTGCTCTACAGATCTTGAAGACAATTAAGTCTAGTTATGCAGAAAAACAATGCAAGCCTGATCGCGGCACGAGTCTGCTAAAAAAATGTTAAACCCGGGTTAGATACAAAGTAACTGTTCAATGCCGATCTCTACACTGGACAAGTTACATTTCTGTATTGTTTTTGCCAAACTAGTATCGGATTGTGACGCACATTTATACTTATTCTCGTTAAAATCATATTAATTGAAAATAGCTGATATTTTACCGTTTTCGCCCAAATCTTTATGACGGACCTGTAGGCCCGCTACATTTTTTTATCGGCCCAGCCCGACCCGTAGGGCCCGGCCTGTTGAAAAAAAATGTTCTAATTCTTCCAGCCTGGCCCTTTAGAAAATTCGGAACCATTCCGCCGGCCCGTCTCGGTCCCGTGCAGATCTCTAGTTGAATCGCAAGTGATGAAATAATTTTCAGTTATTTCCGAATGGAATTTACAGATAATTTAACCGCGTTTTTATCGACTTAGAAATTATAGATTAATTTCTAAAATGCATTCATTCAAAAACATAAACTGGCATTTTTAATGCATTTTCTTTGAATACTATGCACATGAACTTTTATTTTTCTTCATCGTGTAATGCAAATGTTATTTCGCTTGAAGAATTAATAAACTTGGAAAAGACCTTCACGGGACATGTCCAATCCCATTATTGGTAATGATTTCTATGATAAATCACGATCAAAAAAAGAAGTTGAAGCCGATATAAGGATGACATAAACGTATATGAAAAGAAGAAGAAAAGGGAACGGGAGCGGGGAGATAAAATATGATTTTGTTGATTTTGAAATGGCAATTTCAATCTAAATTATAAAAATTCCCTCTGGTTCAGCTTCTGGCACTAATAATGATTTAATCCGTGATTTAGTGAATCATAATCTAGGGATTACTACTGAAGAGATTCTTGAGAGACTACATGTTGACAATTCGATTGCATTTTGTCATTCAAAACAACTTGGGTACACTTATAAACTCAATGCATCCAAGATCGGACACAAAATTTTGCAATTACCCAACATATTCCTTATCAATCCAGTTTTATCAAAACCAGAGTTTATTCCAATAAAATTTGGGATTTTCACACAAAATACATCTGTTAAAATACCTTTAAAAATCCATATAAATACGAAAATTTTTAATCGTGTTGAATCGCAAATAAAAAAATTTTCAGTTATTTCCGAATAGAATTTTCAGATAATTTAACCGCATTTTTATTGGCTTACAAATAATAGAATAACTTGTAAAATGCATTCATTCTAAAACATAACACCGGCTTTTTTATTGCCTTTCCTTTCAATATTATGCACATGAACTTTTATTTTTCTCCATCGTGTAATGCAAATGGCATTTCGCCTGAAGATTAATAAACTTGGAAAAGACCTTCACGGGATGTCTCCAATCCCATTATTGGTAATGATTTCTGTGATGAATCATGATCGTAAAAAACAAGTTGATGCCGATATAAGTATGACATAAACGTATATGAAAAGAAGAAAAAAAAATAAGGACGGAGGGGGGGGGATGACATTACATAGTATTAAGACGTAGACAGTAATAACTAAGAGCAGTTATAAATGTAGACAAAAGGTTTTGATAGCATATTGATAAAATTATGATACGGATTTATTTTTAAATAGCTGTTCTATGTTCTTTAAACTTTTGCTAATGTGTCTTACGTGAAGGTTGAAAATATTCATGCTTTATTATCTAAAACAGTGTTTCTTCACTTATTTTATTGCACAGAATTATGGGTAATTGCAGGAGTTCATACCCTATTAGAAAGATGCCAGAAACTTACGATTTTGACTGTGCTGATGTTTGTTTTACAAATGACAGTTATTTACACGGTCGTGAGTAAACATAGCGTTAAAAAAAGTTTCTCAAAGAAGTGTTACAAAAAATATTCTGCATAAAAAATTTTATTTGGATCCTGCTCCCACTCTTAAGACAGTTAAAAAATGGTTTCGTCGATTTCGAAATGAGGATTTCAATCTAAACGATAAAATTCGCTGTGGACGACTTTCTGGCATAGATAATGATTTAATCTGCAATTTATTGAATAATAATGTAGAGATTACTGCTGAAGAGATTGCTGAGAGACTAAACGTTGACAATTCGGCTGTATTTAAAACCACAAGGATGCACTTATAAGCTCTATGCATCGAAAATGAGACATGAACTTTTATAATCACCCAATAGGTTCCTCGTCAAGTCAGGTAATCTAGTTTTATCAGAATATTGCCTAGATACGATCGGGTACACGCTAATTTTTTTCATTATGGGTCGGGTTGACATTAAGTATTTCGGGTTGGAGTAGGTATCGGAAATAAGTTTTGCCTCTTCTGGATCAAGTTGGGTTTGATAAAAGCTTTTGATATAAGATGATGATATGATTTATTTTTAAATTGTTCTTTAAGGACGAATTCTGTTTATGTGTCATAAGGGTCAAAATATTCATGTTTATTATCTAAAACAGTGTTTCTCCACGTATTTTATTGCACGAACTTAGCTGCCCCATCAAGTCGGGTAAGCCAGTTTTATCTGACCCGACCCCAAAATGCGGTTTGGGTTCGTCCTAATTTCTTTTTGTGGGTTGACTTTAAATTCTTTGGTTTCCAGTACGTTTCGAGTTGAGTTTTGACTTTGATCGGGTTCGGGTTGACAAAAACTTTTGATCGGGTTCGGGTTGACAAAAACTTTTGATAGCATACTGATTAAAGTTTTATAAAGATTTATTTTTAAATATCTATTAAATGTACTTTAAACTTTTGTTAATGTATCTTAAGTTAAGGCTCGAAATATTTGTAGTTTATTATTTATACGTAGAGTTCATTATCGATAGACGTTTCACAAACTGTTTTATTGCACGAAATTAGACTTCTGCAACGATTTGGGTAACTCTATTTTATTTAAACCAGAATCAGAAGTGTGGTTCGGGTTAGATTAGTGTGGTTCGGGTTAGACTGGTACTATTATTTTGTTTTCCTTGATGTGTGTCCGGTTTACTTTAAATGCTCCAGGTTCAGTTAGATTTCCACTTGGGTTTTGATTTTTCCGGGTCATCTTCAAAATGATTAAAATTTTCAAAAAAAAAAAAAAAAAGAGAGAGAGTCTTGAATAATTTTCAAGAAAAATATTACTAAAAAGAAACTACATATTTGAATTTTAATGAATTTACATGTGTTCATTTTTATATAAAAAAATTAAATTAGCATTATAAAAAATTTAAGATTTTTTTTTCTACGTTTGTATTAACATATGATTTAATTTTCTTTCAATTCAGGTGTATCGGTTTCGTGTCGGATATCGACATGACAAAATTATTTTGTTCAGGTTGATTTTAACCAGAAATTTCAGGGACTTACGCAGGATTCTACACGAAACATTTCCAAGCCGTGATTGATTTCTGTGGCATCATACAGTTTTTATGATAAAAAAATATTCAAGTATAGATGCATTTTTAAATTTACTTAATAACGTAAACTGAATGCTGTACCACTGTCTTAAAGTAAAATAGTTTATTGGATTTTTTTTTATATAGAACATGTAAAGTTTATATTGGTAAATTTTCTTCCAAAGAATCTAGCCTAGACATATAGTGCCATATAAAAATTAAGTTCAGTGTCTAAAACCATTTAAACATTTAAATAGTTTGCTTAAACGTTTTTAGTTAAGTTGCTTATACCATTTAAACAAGAACATGTATTTATTTTAGGCACCTTGAGCAAAACACGAACTTTTACAAACATAAAACCACGAGACATTTACATGAATTAAAACTTTAAATCCATTGTCGTTTCGCAGCGGAGCTCAGGTCCAACTGCCCAGCTCTCTCTCCTGAATCGAAATCCTCTTTGAGGCCTCACTTACCGGTATATATCTAAAGGTCATTTTTTGATCATCCGGCAGTCTTTGAGGATGAAGAGGCACTATCAAGTGCATGTGACTTATAATATTTAAACTTGTCTAAGATTAAGTTCTTAGCCTAAAATATGTTTTTCATTCTGTCAGATGGGGAGATGTAAAGTGGAATTTACTGCAAGAGTAATCGGGATATTAAAGATTTTGTTATACACAAAAAATATATCGGTCTTTTATCAGAGGGGAGTTAATAGGATATAACATCTCCTCCTTTGACAGTGTGTTAAATAATTAAATTCAGATCGTTCCAATTAGTATAGTTTTTCAAACAAGGAGAATCATATAATTCGTCACAATATTTTTATTTGTAACAATAATCGTTGCAATATTTTTTAAGTTTTTTTTTTTTTTTTTTTTTTTTTTTTTTTTGACGAATTAAATTAGAATTTTGGATTTATAAATTTGATTTCTGGTTAGAAAAAAAAAAAAAAAAAAAAAAAAACATAAGTGTATTAAATATTTTAAAATACAGAGTTAGCATTTGTAGGAAGCTCCGAACTATCAGAAATTTGGCGAGCAGAAAATTGGTATGACAACTTATGCGGCGGATTAAAAATTAAATATTACAACTAGAATGAAAATTTTGGTGCTTATTTATACTAGCGGTTGTAATAATTATCTTGAACCTTTATATATTTTTATTTAAAGCATGATAAAAGTTTTTAAATCAATTAGAATTTTAAAATCACAAAATTTAAAAGAACATCACCTTTTTATAAACACGTTAATAAACGTTTACTATTTCTTAAGAAAAGTGTTACAAAATACATTGAAAACAAATTGTTTTTAATTCGGATAAGAACCGTAATCATAATATAAAATAAAAATACAAATTGTCTCACGGTCAATGCAAATGACACGCGACAATTAGATGTATACAAAACCACGCATTTTACTCTAAATATTAAACTAAAATAGACTAAACTATGATCTGAAATTCTTTTTCAGTGTGATTTCTCCTACTCAAGATTTTTACGAGGAATTTATTCATTAACTCTAACCATATCTTAGGAATAATAAAAGAAACAGTATCATTGCAAACAACCCATTTACGCGTATAAATTTCAATGGCCTCTCCTACAATGCACTTAAGATAAAAATTTTATACAAAACACAATTTGCTTTCATTAAGCATTATTTTTACTCCCCCCCCCCCCATTTAAATATAATCTAGATAAAGCAGTTTTTGCACGACCAAATTTAATATCCAATTCCTGTCCAGTGTCCACCTTTTCAAGCTGCAAACTTTCTCCCTTTAATCCCTATCGCCCAATCCGAAGTTGCGGGTGTGACATTTACACAACTTAATTTAGTCACCAGCAAAAAAGTTTTTGAGCATTGGTTTCAATTTGTATGAATTTCAATGTAGACCACTTGCACATACATTCATCTAAATCTGAAAATTGTCCGATGTATCATTTATTTATTAAAAAAAATAATTTCCGCCTGTTGCGGGTGTGACATAAAAAGGACATGCATTTTCATCTTTCAGTGCAAAAATGCAAAACTCTGTGAAT
This sequence comes from Maratus speculifer, assembly GCA_964019185.1. Classification (NCBI taxonomy): domain Eukaryota; kingdom Metazoa; phylum Arthropoda; class Arachnida; order Araneae; family Salticidae; genus Maratus; species Maratus speculifer. The sequence goes on from OZ025301.1 coordinate 250,127,800, forward strand.
TATGACAACTGAGTGAATTGATATTTTTATATATTAGACAGTAATACTTAAATAATTATTCTATGAAAAAATTAAATTACTTACTCAATTCTTGCTTTTGTGGAAAATATTCAAAATTTCCGTTGCGGGTGTGACGCCCTGTTGCGGGTGTGACTTGTATACACAATAAAATAATGACATACACAAATATTTTCAAGGCAGATTTTTTTTATTAAAGAATTAATCAATATTGCAATTATAATATCTAGAGAGGAAAATATAAAGAAAATTTCATTTCCTATCTTGAATTTATAATTTCTGGTGGTGGTAGCTTTTTTTACAAAAATGCTCTTTTTTTTCTAAGATGCATCTGACTTACTGGGGCAAATATGCACGTTTTCTTAAATTTTTTTCAAACATTCTAATTATATATCGTCACCATCCATTTGTCTTATTTGTCCATCAAAGTTTTCACTTTTTTAATGTCGAGAATAAAACAACTTCTACAAAATCTCCAACTGCACATTCATCGTTGGATATTATATCCTTGTCAAAGTATCGTTACATCTAACTGACTGAGACAAATATACACATTTTCTTGATTTTTATTCCGATACTCTTATTCTATAATATCCCCATTCATTTGTCTTATTTGTCCATCAAAGTTTTCACTTTTTTTTCCAAATGTGGAGAATAAAACAACTTCTACAAAATCTCCAACTGCACTCTTATCATTGGATATTATATTTTTGACAAAATATGGTAACAAACAAATTCTCTTGTGATCCCTTTCTGAAGTTATTGCTACATTAATTGTTCCTACGTCAGTAAAAACAACATTATGTATCGATTGAATGTTGAGCTCCGATAGTGCTTGGTGCCAGCATTCATGAAGCATTTTCACAATATCTTCTAAAATTTCACATTCAGCAAAGTTCTTTTATATTTTTTAGGACTCTTTCTATACACATGCAAAATCTGAAGCTGAATTTATAGTTGCAGAGCGTGGCTAGTGTTACCATTTTCTTGGCAACTGCACCAACCCCATCGACAACTCCTTTACTCTGAGATGAAATGCAAAAGGATTTGCCATCCTTTACCGTGATTTTTTAAAATAGTCTCTTCTTTTCTCTCCTTGATTTGTCTCTTTCCTTCTCTTGTTGTAGATATGCTTCATATTTAAAAGGGTTTTCCTTAATATTTTTTCAATGATATCGTTATCTTTCTGTACTCTTCATTCTCTGCAAAAGAGAAGAAATTAATGTGTAAACTGAATAAATATAGCACTTCCAGTCCAAAAATATAAGCTTAACAATTTTTTAATAGTTATCCCTTGAAATTTCTAATCTTACATAAAGATAATTATGTTAAATTTTGGTTAATTTCAAACTGACTATATACATTTTATGCTAACTTAATAAACATTTTAACAGTTTCTATTATTCTTACTTCTACTTTTTATTTAATTTGAATTAAAAGAGAAAAAAAATCTTCCCCTAATATTGATTTACTTATTTTAAAAAACTAAAAATGTATATATTAGATAAATACTATCAAATAACAAAATTAAAAAAATGTATATAAAAAACAAAACAAAATTAACAAATTTAAAGAAAATTGCTACAATATTGTTTCGTAATTTTCTTTTTTTAATTTCTATAAAAATCTTACCTTTTAAATTAATTTCTTAATTATATATCACTAATAAAATTATTTGCTTGCAACAACTTTATCAATCCAAACTGAATAAATCAACTGCACACAGTGTCACATGCTCAGATGATGCAAATTTTTATTTATTAATTGGAATTCCCTCTATTAAATCAAAGGGTATAGTTAAAGCTGCCAAGTACACGTTTTCCAGCATATTATTCTTTTATAAATTTGCATATAATTTGTTCAAATATGCATTTGTAATCAATTTTAAAAGACGTTGCGGGTGTGAGTTTAATTAAATGTCAAACCCGCAACAGGGACATGTCACGCCCGCAACGCTCAATAATTATAATTAAAATATTAATTAATTTATTTTGTGTCTGTAATTCAAAGTATCTTAATAAACTATTTTTGAATATAAAGTTTCATAACTTTAAATCAAAAATATTTTTCTGCAGAGAAATAAATGTAACTTTTTGTTGCGGGTGTGACACAATAATTAAGAGTAATTAAATATGCTTACCTTTTGTAATGAAGATTAGTGAACACTTCTCTGCACACAAAAACTCTCGATAATAGCTGTCAGATCATATATATCCAAGTTTGGAGATTTTCAGAATGTTTGTTCAGCTGTACGAGACCATGGAATGTAAAGTTTTTTGCCGCAGTCTATTTTACAAAGTCATAGTGTCACTTTATTAATTAAAATAAGTATGTTAATGACAAAAATTTAATTCTTTTTTGATAAAATATGAAATAGTACACTCTTAACAGTTAATATGCAAAATTTCAATCATATTTAAAGAAATTTAAATTTTCATCCTGATGTCCATTTTTTGGTGGATTGGGCGTTATGTTATAATTTAAGTCACCTTTATCTGTAAAGGTATTTCGCAAACCAATGCAGGATCCTCTTGTCCTACAGGATCAAATTGCTTATTAGTAAATTCTTCAATTTTGGTAGCGGCGTCGCAATCAATTCAATATTAAACTTTTTTAATTTCAATTTCAACCTCTCGAAACTGTCTTTCAAATAGCGGGAAAAAAACTATTTAAAGCATTTCTATGTTTTTATTACAAAGTTACTTAGCTAAAACAAAATTTTGAAAAATTCAACAGCATAATTTTGTAAAATAAATATTTTTTTGAAGGGACCATAAAAAGGAACTTTTAGGTTCAATTTATACAGACTATTACGAAATGCAAATTTTGAAAATTTCATGAGAAAAAAAAAAAAAAAAAAAAAAAACAGAATTTTTTGAGAGATGCAGCGCGTTATGCCCAAAAGGTCATTTGGAGAACAATGACTTCGGAGTTTCCGAAACACATAATTTTAAAAGTCGTATGATCACTATATTCTAATGGTTGGTTGGTTGTGTAGGGTTTAATGGCGCAAAATCCCTTTAGGGATATGCTGCGCCAAACAAAGACAAAATTTATAAAAAACATGGAATTAAACAAACGAAATTTTTAAAACCAGAGAGATAGAAAAGGCTATCTGGATGGGGTATCCCATCCAGATGTACTCGGAAAAGTGTATAAAAACATATTTATACAATTAAAGTAAAGTAAAAAGTAAAAGTGCTAAAATCACGAAAGGCATCTGGATGGGGTTTCCATCCAGAATGCCAAAACGGAGTGTCAAAGTTAAAGTTTAGAGATCCTAAATCATAAAATAAAAGCCTGCATGTTTTAAAAAAGCAAAGAATGCCCCATGAGGTGTTTCCCCAATGATATTTGTCAGTAGTGGCTATATTCTAATGGAAATTTCAGGGAAGAAAAATCAAAAATATGGTTTGAAATGTATAGGTCTGCTGCTACTATTCTTGTTACAAACTCCCATGCTTAAAATACCTCTTCTCTTATTATATAACCTCTTATCTTGTTTTTAAATAACAACTGAAATCATACTTTCAGTTTTATATCTCTCTCATGTAACTCTTACAAATACATTCAATTTTGTGCTTGATAACTACTTGTTATATTTCTTTTAAGTGGTTTGTACTAACATTTCAACTTTCATTTTTCTCGTCTTTCTTTATCTAATGCAAATGTTATTTCCCATGGAGAATAATAATAAACGTGAAAACCTCCAAGGGATTCTTCTCATCCATTATGGGTAATGGTTCCTATACGATGAATCATCAAAAAGTAAAAGACGAGTTGATGATGATATACGATGACATAAACATGCATAGAATGAAAAGGAAGTTAAAAAAAAAACTTTACTACCTGATATCAAAGCATGGAAAGCAATACCTGCCAGAATTTATGAAAGTATATGAACTTTCTTCGTTGTATTAATAGAAACATAGATACGATTATTTTTTAACAGTTTTTATTTCTTAATAGTTGTTTAATGTTAAAATTTCCCATAAAGGTATGTTGAGTATTCTAGAAAAATATGCTACTTTGTATTCTATGGCTTGCGAACATAAAGTAATCTAAAACATATAGTAATCTATGTTAAATTTTCCCTTAAATATACATTCAGTATTCCAGAAAAATATGTTACTCTGCATTCTATGGCTTGCAAACATGAGTAATCTAAAACATATCTATGTTAAATTTTACCATAAATATATATTCAATATTCTAGAAAAATATGCAACTCTGCATTCTATGGCTTGCAAAAGTAAAGTAATCTAAAACATAACGTAATCTACGTTAAATTTTCCTATAAATATATATTCAGTATTCTAGAAAAATATGCTTCCTTGTATTCCATGGCTTGAGAACATAAGGTAATTTAAAACATATAAATAGTAATCTATGTTTGATTTTATCATAAATAAATATTCAGTATTCTAGAAAAATATGCTACTTAGTATTCTATGGCTTGCGACCATAAACTAATCTAAAACGCATTGTTATCTATGTTATAATTTTCCTTAAATATATATTCAAAATTCTAAAAAAATATCTTATTTGCACGTTAAGAAAAATCAACTTTATTTCTGGAAATTCAGTCGTGTCCGATTACATTGATTTTTGCAAGGGCCGAGCTCGTTCAGACCTCTAAATTGAATACTGGTTATTATTTTCTAGCAAAAGATATATTTTATTTAAACTTTAAATTAAAGCTTTTGTTTAATTGCAGAAAAAAATCTGTATTATATTTGTACCGATTAATTCTGCACCGTGCTGTGGATTCAGTTGTATGTATAACTTTAACTATTTCTTATACAAACCCATATACATAAAAGGATAAAATTTTCCCAATAAATTGAAATAACATTTACAAGCATACATTTAGTTTTAAATCTGCCACGTAGCTCCAGGGTTCATAGGCATCAAAGAATTAAAAGGAATTATTTCTTTTGGTATCAGAATTTTTTTAAAATATAGTAATCGTTTAACATTCGCGAAAGTTAGGTTCCATAAAACATCCGCGAACATCAAAATCGGGAATGTTGAGACTATCTTTCCGTATATATGTCAAACTAGCAAGCGCCTAGCAACAGGCTTGCTTCGGAATCCATTTACCGACTCAGCATCTGGCCTGTGTCGTCAGAAACCTAACGAAGCGGTAAGTGTAATACGTGGGGGCGTGTAGCCCTTAGAAACAAGCCACGTGCAAAGGAATACTGCACAGTCAGCACTTTCCCACGAAAGGACCCTGGTAACAGGAAAAAGCATCAGAACGAGGCCGGATCGAGAGATGTAAAGACGTGCGCCCCGAGCTCTATCGGCAGAATTTGCTGAAGATGTCCCTAATCTCTAAATTGTACTTATCTATCCATTGTAAATATCATTACCTAACCAAGACTTATTAAAGATGTGTGACAATACCCCTAGAATCCTTTTATTTACATATATAATCAGGGGTGTAGTCGTAAAAATAACAGAAGATACAGGGTGTCGCAGAACTTCGTGTACAAACTTGGAGGGGTGGTAGAGAATATCGTTAGGAACCATAATTTCATAGGATTGCATAGGCGGAAATCGATAGGTGGCGCTGTACGAGAGTTTTCAAGATCAGCACGTGTGACATTTTCATTTAGACGCCGACTGCGTACGATTAACATGAATCGCTTCACAAGCGGTTCACTTCATCTACGGCCTAGCCGACGGAAATGGACACGCTGCTGTTCGGTTGAATCGGGAATGATATCCAACGAGGCGCCATCCAAATCATCAAATGTTCGCTCAGGTACATCGGAAACTTGCGGAGCATGGATCCTTTACAGCCACGATGCAACATACTGGGAGGCTTCGAAATGTGCGAACACCCGTGTTCGAAGAGGGTCTGTTACATACAGTGAACCAAATCCCTGTACCAATTTACGGGAGCTTGCCGCTGCGACCGGAACATCTCGATCAACTGTCCATCGTGTATTGCAGGTTAAAGCCTTACGTCCCATTCATCTTCAGAGAGTTCAGTTATTGAAGCCGGATGATCACCCACGTCGTGTCGCATTTGCACAGTAGTTTCTACAGCAAAGTGTTGCCGACACAAAATTTTCCAGTTCAATTGCGTTCAGTGATGAAGCAATCTTTTCACGTGAAGGGGTGTTCAATATGCACAATACCCACATGTAGGATTTAGACAACCTACACGGAACCCAACCACGAGCCGCACAACAACGCTCCACTGCTAACGTGTGGGCGGGTTTCGTGGGAGACAGTTTAGTCGGGGTATAAATCTTACCACCTCGACTGGATGCTCAGAAGTATCTCGTCTTTCTTCAAGAGGTATTTCTAGAACTGCTTAACAATGTTCCCGCACATACTCGGCGCGGAATGTGGTACCAACATGATGGGGCGCCATCTCATTATACAAGGTGTGTACGTGACCACTTGGACTGGGCATTTGGAGACAATTGGATTGGGTGTGGTGGTTCCCTCGTTTCGCCTCCCAGATCGCCTGATTTATCTCCTCTTGATTATTTTTCTGGGGTGCTATGAAGAACATTGTTTACGACACGCCCGTAAATTCTGAAATGGACCTGGTGGCACGAATAGCTAACGCTATCGATCAGAGAAACGCCAGGTATCTTCTAAGGTTCGCCAATCCATCACGCGTAGGTGTCATGCATGAATTCATGACAATGGGGGTAATTTCGAACATCTTTTCTGATGCATTTAATTAATGCATCATACTCTTTTGTTTGTAATAAAGCATTTTGCCTTAAATTCCGTGTTATGGCCTTATTGTGTCTTTGTATCTTTTTACCACGTGAGGGTGACGTTTCCGCCCATGTAATTATTGTTCCATAACGATGTTCTCTACTTTCCCTCCAAGTTTGTACACAAAGTTCTGGGCCACCCTCTATATGCTCTAAGGAAAGGGTATACGCTTAAAGCATGGAGTATACCTTAGAACGGGTATACTATAAGCTTTCTTTTGGTGCTCCTTTAAAAATTTCAGAAGGTGTACGGCGTATACCCCCGTATGTATAAAAAGGTTAGGTTCTATTTTTTAAATAGAAAATAGCAATTGAAATTAAAATATACAGTCGGCTCTTGTTAATTCGAACTCGTCGGAACCACAAGAAATGTTCGAATTATTCGAAGTTCGAATTATGGGAAATATCAAATTAAAACATGCTCAATATGGTACTATTACAAAGGAATTAATGTTATAGTGATTTTTTAATTTATTTCATCTATTATCATTAGAACATGACTTAATATTAAATTAGAATGTATAAATACATAAACTAATTAAAAGATTAGAAACAATGGAAGAAACATTTAAAGCTTCACTGATGGACAAACGGGGCACTAAGAAAGTGGATATCAAATGCATTGGATTATATGTATACTCGTTCGGAGCAAATTTCACAAAAATCTAAGAAAGAAAGTTATTCAAATGATCTGAAATTCGTGAAAATGAAAAGAAAAATGAAAAATCGGAATTCTCGTTATTTCGAATTAAACGAAATCGAGAGAAAATGAGTTCGAATTAAAGAAAATTTTAACGTTATTCTGCCATTTAAAATTTCGGGACTTCATGTTTAGTTCGAATTAAGCGAATATTCGAATTATCCGATTTCGAATTAACGAGAGTCGACTGTATATATATATATTTATTTATTAAGCTTTATACATTAAATGTGCATGTTTCAAATAAATTTGAATAATTATAAGCGTATTGTGAAAAATTTATTTCTAGTGTATTGTGGAAAAAGCTTAGTGATGTTCGATTGTTTAACAGAACTGATCTTAGTTTATTAATTTCAATGTAAAGAAAAGTTATGGCCTCGATTTGTAAGGTGGTCTGGTGTAATAATGCCAGACGGGGTAATAACGCCAAGCGCTAATATTATGCATAATTATGAAATAATCTGGTAAATGACACCCATGTGCTCTGCGCAGAAGGGTTTTGAGTCATATAAATCGCTAAAAACAGCTTCAAGTTAATTTGTTTCATTTTTAGGTCTTATTGTTTTTACAAGCAACTAAAATTAACGCTTGATCTAAAATTTGCGAGATACGTTTTGTGATGTGAAGACTATTTTTTTTAAATACAGAAATACTTTGTTAATTACATAAATTTGTAGTACATTTCATGGACTTTCAAAATGTTGTTGAAGATTTTGGATATCTTCTCGAGATAATTTGTAATTTAAAATGTACATAGCAATAACTATAACGGGGTAATAACGCCAATCCTTGGCATTAATACCCCGGTTGATTCCCTACAGTGGCCGAGCTATATACTAAATACTGATTCAAATGAACACAGTTAAAACTGTGCAATGTTTCTAATAATTCTATTTAAGCGGTCCTTTTTAAGCAAAAAGAAGCTCGCGGTCTGATATTCTTTTGCCTCATCCTCCCCTTCAAACCACACCTTTATTTTTCTTACACTTTCACAAAAAATTGAACATTTTCAATAGCTTAGAATGCAATTTGTCAATTTCTAAGTTTGTAGAATTTGTATTTTTAGAATTGGGCAATCTACATGCAATTATTCCCTCTTATTTCATAGTTTTGTTTGCATGGCGTTATTACCCATATAGGTGGGTAATAGCGCCAAATAGCATTGGTCAAGAAATCACGCCATTACATTTTATGAATACATATCTGTTAATTTTTTTTTTTATATAGATAGTCAATGAGTTGCTGTATCAAATCCCATATTTGTTTGAAAAATACAATCTAAAACTGAGTCGCGAAAATTGGTAGAACCTTAACGTGGCGTTATTACCCCAGGGTACCTTATTTTAAATTTAAGATTGCTCACCCGTGAAGAATCGCATTCTACTGCTTCTTCAACAAGGTGTTGGTGATATTTTAAAATTTCCCCGACAATTTTTTCAGAAAATACTTCACCAGTAATAAAAAAATTGAAATTTTAGAAAATTGAAAAAAAAAAAATCTGCATAAAAAATAAAGAATATTACTGGTCCATATTTTCCCCCAGCACAAGAGCTGAAGTTTTTGTAACTCGGGCTATACTGTAATACAGTAGACTATGCCGTATGTAAATGTTCCGTGTCACGTACCTCATAGAATTGGTAAAAATTGGTAAAACAAGGTGAGTTTACTTTGTAATATTCTTTATAAAATAAATTTCGTAAATAACTAAGTTCAATCTTCGCGAATATTGAAATGTTTCACATTTTTCAATTCGCGAACAATCAAAACAGGTGAATGTTAAATCCACGAATGTTAGGGGATATTACTGTACTGGTTACTACATCTGGAAATTTTTTCTTTAAATAAAACAAATATTGCATTGCAAAAATTCCGGTATAAGGACCTTACAAGTCCTTCCAGACAACGAACCCCGAACTCTTAAAGTACATTAATTTTTTTACTCGACATCTACTTGTTATATTTACCTTAAGTGATTTGTATTCAGGTTTCTACTTTCATTTTTCTCGTCTTTTTCTTATCTAATGCAAATGTTATTTCCCATGGAGAATAATAAATGTGGAAAACCTTCGAGGGATTCTTATCTCCCATTATTAGTAATGTATCCTAGGATGAATCATCAACGTAAAAAAGACGATTTGATGATGATATTCTACGAATGACATAAAACGTGTGCAGAAAGAAAAATATTGGATACCTGATACCAAAGCATAGAAAGAGATACCTGACAGAACTTATAAAAGGGGAGGATTTTTTTTAATATTATATTAATATATATTATATATATATATATGAATACATTGCATTTAATAGTTACGTCATTTTCTATAATATTTTATGAATGATGGTAAGATAGTTTCAAGTCTCTCCCTTTATTTTTTCAAAATTGTAATTTTTTGCATGCAAAAAGTTATTGTATCCTCACCAAGGTTGGCAAGTTTCTACCGCAGTGGAATAAACCATGGAAAAAAAAGTCCGGAAGAAATGGAAGAATCTGTTATTCTTTATAAATTTACCATAAAACTTAAAACTTTGTAAGACACAATAAATGTTTTCTTTCTATAACCTTAAGAAAAATTAATTCCTTCAGATCAGCACAAATTTAATTAATTATATGCTAAATTAATATCTACATCAATTTTTATAAGCGAAGATCACATGAGACCAGTCTAAAGATCTTCAATCATTGGCTAAATGTAGAAAAGAAATTTATCAATCACAAAATCAATCCATTTTAATTTAACGAGAGTATTTTTCTGTTAAACTTGTAGTAAGTATAGTACAGATCATTTACCAACAGAAGAATGGTAATCAGTTAAGTAAAAGACACTGCTTTAAATTTACAGCAATTCTACTAGATAAGTAATATTAATAGTACAATAATTACAGTATTTAAAAAAAAAAATCATTAAAATCCTCATTTTCCTTCCTGTAGTAAAGTATTAATATCTATCTATCTATCTATCTATCTATCTATCTATCTATATATATATATATATATATATATATATATATATATATATATATATAAATCTTTTAGCAGTATAATGCTGCAATCAATTTCTCAACTTAGAATGGATGAATGAAAAAGATAAAATAAAAAGAACCCCTTTCAAGTCCTGTAGAAAACTTGGAGAGTTTAAAAGCATCTTCACACAGGCATACATGTAAAAATCTAGGCTCCAACAGGCAGTCTTTTATCGCTAAATTTTATTTGTTTTCTTCACTTAAATTTTATTAGAATTTTGCAAAAAAATTAGACGAAAAATAAGGAATAAAATTTTGTGGTGAAAAACAGCCCACTGACACTTAGATTTTTATAGCCTTGCCCATAGATATTTTGAGAAATTGTGAGTCTTTTTAAATCAGCATTCAGATATTCATGCTAGATGCTAATATAAGTATTTGCAAATTTGTATATTTACTGTGTTGCACAGTTTTCAATCACATTTTTATATGAAAATAATGTATTTTTATTTGAAAAATAAATTTTTTACAGGTAGTTTTTATTTTCCTTTTTACATAAATGGCATATTAACAAATAAAAAAACATCCCTTTACCTCTAAAGTTATAAAATCCACCACCCATAAATGTCTGCTCAGCTTGAAGTTTGTCAATAAAGAAATAACTTATTTTTCCAAAATTGATATTTTTTTAATAATTATTAAATTTTCTAGTTTTGATTTTATATAATTTTTCTTTTAGTTTAATTATTTTGCATAGGTTATAAACATTAATTTTCAGCATATTATGTCTTCTATTGGTTTCTTCCATTTCTTCCGGTTTCTTCCACTGTCCTGGAAGAAATAAGTTTCTTCTGAAAGAAGATGGAATGTGTAAGATGGTCACTTACACATTTCATTTTACATAATCTTAAACTTTTAACTCAACAACAATAAACTTTCTGACATATTTACAAACCCAATTCATATATAAATACATTTACAAACTATATTAGGAAATTTGAGAATCGAAATTTTTTTTTCTGTTAAAGTCATATTTTTTTATTTTGGGGCAACATAAATTTCTTAAAATGCTATTTTCAGAGGCCACTTATCGGACAACTAACATTTTTCTTTAAAAGGAAAGTATTTAAAAATATAAATTAATTAATAATAAATATAAAATATTAAAAAAAAAGCTTAAAAATTCCTTTAAAAACCTACGAATTTGGTTTTGAAAAATTACGACATTATATTCACATTTTTGTTGGGGAAAAAGTTGGCGTATTTTCAAAAATAGAGTTTTCCGGCAACCCTAGCCGAATTTCGTAGCCCTATCATAAGACAAACGAAAACTTCTTAGTGCTATATTTGGTGACTCACCTCACTTTTGGCGTGAAATAAACAAATAAAAGTCCAATAATAAGAAATTTAAATTATAAAAAATATATTAAATAAAATTTTAACAGAGAATTTTTATCGGATCTCTAATTTTTATGATTAGGGCTACAAAATGCTCCAGGTCTTGATGTTAGGTGCGAAGAAAACCAAAAGTGGTTCCCTTGTAAGCACATGTAAATCGAATACCATTAAATATTTTTTAGGTAGAGATTTAGTTTAAAATTTAAATAAAACCTATTGTTTAATCGCAGAATAAAATGTGTATTACATCTAAACCATTTAATGCAGAAGAGTGATGTGGATTCAGATGTCTGTCTTAACTATTCTTGGAACAAACTCGCATGCATAAAGTGATACTATTTTTCTGATGTTTTAAAATAACAACTGCAATCATACTTTTAATTTTATTTATCTCTCAAGTAACTATGTTTAAAAACATTGGATTTGTTAATTTGTTTGTTTAATATCTACTTGTTATGTTTCAGTTAAGTGGTTTGTACTAAATTTTCAATTTTCAATGTTGCCCTTCATTTTTATCTAATGCGAATGTTATTTCCTACGAGGCAGGGCCCCATTATGTTTAATTGGGGCCCTGGCAGTGGCGCAGCCAAGGGGGTGGTTTTAGGGTTAAAACCCCTTTCAGAGCTAAAAAAGATCGCTATAAGTGCCGCTTATATGAATCAAAACCAAACTTAATATTTAAACGCTTTAGTGTACTTCGGAATGTGCCGTTTTGTTGAATCAAATTTCATTTATAAACATTTAAACAGCAAAAATTCTACTTAAAATTGTGAAAGTGCATATTGTAATATATATATATATATTTTTTTTTAGGATTAGTTAGGTAAAAATTGATTATTTGAACTAAATCACTTTTCTGAGACATATTATGCTAAAAGAATGATGATTTCCTGCCATACAGATGCTCTTTGAGTTTAAGTATTATACATTGAATATTCTAATTAGTACTGATTCTATTAACCGGTGATTCAAATAACAGGCAAATACCTTTATCAGAAACTCAACCCCCCCCCCCCCTAGAACTGAATTCTGGCTGTGCTGGGCAAAGATAAACTAAGGGAGCCCCTTTACAATCATTGCAACGTTATTGAAATAGAAATGATGGTCACACTTATATATATGTGTGAAATGCATAAACGTATTTTCGCACCTTGGATGTAAATAGAAAAAAAATCCTTGGCTCCTCAATTCTAAATTAAATACCCTAATTATTAAAAGTATATCTTTCTTTTTTCCCCTTACTACAGAACAAAGCTCTTTTATATAACTTTAGCAATTTGTCATATTACATGAATGAATTTAATATGATGAATACTAATGAACATGATAAATTTATTGACTTCAATAGATGGAAGAGTTTAAATTGTAAAAAAAAAGTAAATATTTTATAATTTAATGTGTGGATTTGGGGGCCCATCAAGATCCTGGGCCCATGGTCAAAGTCTCGATTTGCCCATGCGGTAATAAGGGTCTGCTACGAGGAAAGATTAACATGAAAACCTTCGAGGGATACTTCTCTCACATTATTGTCCATGTTTTTGCGATGAATCATCAACATAACAGACCAGTTGATAATGATATATGAATGACATAAACGTGCATGGAAAGTAAAAGCACGGGGGAAAAGACGATTATCAGAGTTTCCCCCAGGTTTAAAAAAGGGCAGGGCGCTACTGTTCTGAAAAGGGCACTTTTACATTTTTCAGGGCACTTTTCATATTTTTCAGGGCAATTATTCATTTTTAAGGGCACTTTTACACAGTTGAATCTAGAATCTAGCAGTTCAAAAAGTCGTGAAAAAACAGAAATTTCATCAAAAAATTGAAAAAAAAAAAAGAAAAATTTTGTCAAAAGATCGCGAAAAAACGGCAAATATTGTTAAAAGATCACGAAAAAACGGCCAATTTTGTTAAAAGATCGCAAATAACGGCATATTTTGGTTAAAAGATTACAAATAACGGCATATTTTGCTAAAAAAATCGCAAACAAGTCGAATTTCGTGCAAAAATCGCAAAAAACTGCAAATTTTATTAAAAGATAGCAAAAACAGCAGCTTTTGTTAAACGATCGCTAAAAACGGCATATTTTGCTAAAAAATCACGAAAAAACGACAAATATCGCGAAAAAACGAAACTTTTCACAGAATTTTCCGTTTTATTGCGATTTTTGGACGAAATTTGCCGTTTGTTTGTTTGATATCTACTTGTTATGTTTCAGTTAAATAATTTGTACTAAATTCTCAATTTTCATTTTTCCCTTTATTTTTATCTAACGCAAATGCAAATGTTATTTCCCACGAGGAAAGATTAACATGGAAAACCTTCGAGGGATACATCTCTCCCATTATTGTCCATGTTTCTGCGATGAATCATCAACATAACAGACCAATTGATAATGATATACGAATGACATAAACGTGCATGGAAAGTAAAAGCACGGAGGAAAATACTGATTATTTATAATATTAAAGTATAATAATCAATACCTGGCAGAACTTATAGAAAGGATATGAACTTTTCCTACTATGTTAATATCAATATCAATACTAATTATTTTATAATAGTTACCTCATTTTCTTTAATGCTTTACGAATGGTATTAAGATTGGTGAAATCTCTCCCCTTCTTTTACTCAAAAGTATATTTCTCAGTTAAGTTACCTCACACTTTAGGAATAATTTTAATTTTCTGAAACATTGTAAAAAAATTATAGAGTAATTTAACTTATACAATGATTTAACCCTTCAGTGCACCCTTTAATTTTCATTATGTGACATGAATTTGGTCAGTATGGTCATTGCAACTGATCAAGAACATTTCAAAGACTGGAATAATACTTGTTTTAACCATGTCAGTTGGCTGCATTTGCCAAAAAATAAATAAAATAAAATGAAGAAAGAAAGAAAGGACAAACAGAATTTGTTCTTCGGAAACAAACAAAAATATTTTTTTCCTACTTCACTCAAATGAAAAGACCCGTTCGTTAATGCTAATCCTATGGGAGAAATTTATAAAAATATCTCGGTTGCATTTCAACATTTTTAGATGATTCTTTTTGCATTGGATAACTCAGATTGATCTGAATGGAGGACGTTTTTTAGTTTTTCGATTTTGGTTGCAGATATTTTTTATGGGGTTGCTTTCGCTTTCCAAACCGGTTCCAAAAATGAAAGCATCCTCGTAAAAAATAACTGTAAACAAAATGAAAAAAGTAACTAACATCATGTATACAGATCGATCTCAGATATCCAAAGCCAAAAAATCATTTAAAAATATTGAAATGCAACCGAGATATCTGTATAAATTTCTTCCAGAGGATTAGCAGTAGTGAATGGGTCTTCTATTTTCAATAGAAGAAAGTATTGTAATAGAAATTTTTTTCGACTTCTTGTTTTCGATGGGCCCCACCAGTGGCCGAGAGGTTAGGACCTCTCAACTGGTAGACGGCAGGTGCTGGGTTCGAACCCAATCGCGGCTGTCGGCCTAACCGTTCGGAGTTTTCGTGGTTTTCTTCGAACCTTGCGTAAATACGGGTTAGGTTCCCTTAGAAAGACTCCCACGAAGGGCACTCCCCACATGGTCCTATATCCCTAGTGTAGATAATCGGACGACAAAAATCAACCAACCTTGTTTTCGATGGATTATCACATTTTAGGGGTCAGAGATTCCAAAAAACATGTTTTTACAAAATGTGTCTGTCTGTCCGTGTGTCTGCGTGCCCGTATGTCGACATTCTACCATCAAAAAGTGTATGAAGATATGCATAGAATTGAACCAATTTTTGGTGAATGTTTTTGGCTGTGGCAAGCAGGTCTTCCTTCAATTTTGAAATATTCCGCCGGAAGGGGGTGCTAGAATAGCTATTTTTGTGCCATTTTCAATATTGTACCGACTAAAAGTGTATGAAGTTATGCATCAAATTGAACCAAATTTTTTGTGTGAGTGTTTGGCTATGGATAGTTGGTACTCCCTGAATTTGAAAAAAAAAATCCGTCGAAAAGTGGCGCTATAATCGCGATGTCGGTGCCATTTTCATTATTTTACCATAAAAAAGTGTATGAAATCATGCACAGACCTTAACTAAATTTTTTGTGTATGATTATTTTTGATTATGGCAAGCAAGTCCTCCCTGAATTTGAAAAAAAAAAAATATATATATATATATGTCAATAGTTTTATAAAATATTGTACATCGCTTCGTGCAGAAACGGGAACTCGTGTCCTGCTAGGCCGTCTATTTGTAAACAAATGATAATAACAGATTATGGAAAAAACATTGATTTTAATAAATATTAGGATGCACATTAACTCGTTTTTACTCCAATCAATTGATTGGAGCCGAAATTTAAGATGAAAATTAAAGTTGGTATAATATTGAATTAACAATATTAAAATATTAACATGCGTAACTAATTTTTGAAACAATAAAATGTACGTATGGGATAGAAGAAAATTATGGGATTGGCACATCTAACTAGTTATATTTATTGAATACTTAAAAATATTAGTGTAAAGAATGTTTCAGAGTGTTCAGCAAATAAATTACTTTAAGCCCATTTATTTTCAAAATATAACAATACAATATTTAAATCTTTAATAGATACCGGTACATAGAAGTCTGCATATATTTTAAGATAGTTTTTCTTCTTTTTCATGATTTCTTATTTTTTTATCCCCTCCCGTTTTGATATTTCCTACTTATGCACCTTTTGCGATAATTACTCTTTATAAGTCATAATAAACACAAAATCTGGCAATACCAAAAGAAGCGAGTCAAAAGTTGTGGAAGTTAGAAGAGCTTATAAAAAAGCATCAGGTTGGCAAAGCAAATGTTAATTAGCTATCGATATTTGGTTAGGTATCAGCAGTGTTCTCGCTGACATTTGACCAACGTTAGTAATTTGGCTAATTAAAAATAAAAAACTTTCGCCAAATGAGAAAAGTATTAGCAAAATAGATTCGCTGTGTAGCACAAAAAAATTATCTTTAATCCTTTAATGTGCCCCCTTTTTTTCAATATGTTCTAAAATAACCCAAGTTTTTATAACTGTGACAGCGACTGTTATTAATTTAATTTCAACTATCCGCTACAAATATAAAATATATATATATATATATATATTAAATATGTATATATATGCATATGTATGAGAAACGAAAAAGAAAAAGCGAAAATTGAGCACTAGCAATTTGGCGAATCTAATCGCTTGTTTACTCGCCAAATGAAGAATTTAGTCGCAATTTGGCGCATTGGCGAGCGACAGCGAGAACACTGGGTATCAGCTTTATTAGTTATTCAAGAAGAAAATGAATGGGAATAAACTTGCCTGCACCAATTATTCTTATATTTATTTATCTTTCGAGAATTATTGCAAAAAAATGAGGCGTTCACTGGGGCGGGTATTGGGAACTCGAAAGTTAATTAACTTTATTTATGAGTCAATTAGAATAAGTGTAGTATTAATAATATTAAATGAAAAATTTATTCCAAAATTCGACAAAAAAATTTAGAGGTGTGATCGGAAGCATTTACAGAATGAAAATTTACCGTAGAACATGTGATCACAAACACGTATTTTGTCACAAATATAGGGTGTTTCATCCCAACTAAACTTGGGTTGACAGTATTAATTTTGAAAAAAAAAAAAAAAAAAAAAAAAAAAAAAAAAAAAAAAATCAAAACATTACAATGAAAATGCAAAAATATGTACCGTATTTTGTGTGAAATGTTATAACATTATGAAAAATTCCGAAAATATAGGGTACTCAGGCAATCGGTGATACCGCTAGAATTGACAATCGCAGTCTAAAATGTGGAGCGTCTGCTCACGCGCATAGTGAAAACTCCCATCTCTCTTTTTTTTTTTTCAATATTATCACATGTGGGAAAAAAAGAGAGAGAGAGAGAGAGAGAGAGAGAATGTTTTAAGAGTTTTATTGCAATATATTTCAATTTTCTGAAAGTTATTATCGCCAACCCAAATTGATACTACAGTAGACTCCCTCAAATCCGCACAGCTTGGGACCAGAGGTTTTGCGGATTTTAGAGTTTTGCGGATTTCTGGTCATTGCTTTGTTTACACTTTTTTTAAAATAATTTGAATATAATTAATAATGAAATCAAAAGTATAATGAATGCATACAATATACTAAAATATTTAAAAAAGTAATAAACTAAAATAATAAAAATTTAGATATTTTTTAAAATGATTCAAATACTAAAAAGAAAGGTAAAGTTAATAATCAATGAAGTACAATTAAATATTCATTATAAAAGAGGAAATGTGTTTTTCCTAAATTATTCAATAAAACTTGCTTCATAAAGGTACATTACTAATTCACATCAGGATCATAAAATAATGAATATTTATTTCAGGTTTAGCCAGACTTAATAACTAAAAAAGCTTGATTAATACATAAATATATTTGGCAAGATTGTGATTATCAATGATATTAGCAATATCTTTATTTTTTCAGAAATAAATTATTCTTTCTTCATGAAAAAACACGAATTCAATGACCTTAACAAAAATTATAAATTAAAAAATGTTTGGAATTTACATAAAACTGAAAAAATCAATTTTTGCACCTACATCTGAACTGAATGTTTCATTGTTTACATCCATAAAATATGTGCGGATTTTAGAGAGTTGTGGATTTTAGGAGTGCGGATTTGAGGGAGTCTACTGTATCTTCACCTGTAATACTGCTCAAACTAATCTTCAACTTTAAAAATCAAACCATTATTTTTTTTTTTCGCTAAACAGGAGACGATTACAATAGAATTGACTTGGATCTACCTTTATTCGTTATTTAGAATGTTCTTAACATTTTGAGTAATGGCGTCTTCAATTGATGCTGTTTGAAACTAAAACAAGTAAACACAGCAAATAAATTCCCGATACCACATATTAAAACCTGAAAAAATAATTTCAATAGTTCTCCCTGTTTACCTGCTATTGGATTTTAAAAACTTTCAGAGAATTTTAGGACAATAGGTTTCGATTTCGGAAAATTACATGGAGATCATGTTCAAAGTTTCGAATTCAAAGTAATAAGGAGTTGTTGTTATTCTTTTATTTCTTTTTTTTATTATTAATTTAATGTGCATTAAAATTGTTTCATGTCTTGAAAATGTTTGTAGTTGCACAATATTTTTCGCGTCTAGTAGGTTTTATATCTTGTATTACAGAATTACAATGCTTACAGTTGTTCAGTAATTGCAGCTTAAACTCACATTGAAAAAAAAAAAAATCTTCATTCAAAAGTAGAAATGACTGACTATCACAATCAAAATTCATTGCAGCTGTCTTTTAGAAACGCCTCCTTTTCAATAAATGTCATAACAAAAGAAAACATACTCAACGGAATGAAAAATAAATCTCAATCAAAAATTCCGTAATTTGCAGGCGTGTTACCATTTTTTAACAATCAGAACACGTTTTAATCGAAAGTCGTTCATTAAGCAAACGCTTTCAAATTACATTCATGTTGAGTTCTTTTCACGAAAAAATCGTTTTAGTTCTCCCTGTTTACCTGCTATTGGATTTTAAAAACTTTCAGAGAATTTTAGGACAATAGTTTTCGATTTCGGAAAATTACATGGAGATCGTGTTCGAAGTTCCGAATTCAAAGTAATAAGGAGTTTTTATTCTTTTATTTCTTTTTTTACTATTAATTTAATGTGCAATAAAATTGTTTCGTGTATTGGAAATGTTTATAGTTGCGCAATATTTTTCTCGACTAGTAGGTTTTATATCTTGTATTACAGAATTACAATGCTTACAGTTGTTCAGTAATTGCAGCTTAAACTCACATTGAAAAAAAAAAAATCTTCATTCAAAAGTAGAAATGACTGACTATCACAATCAAAATTTATTGCAGCTGTCTTTTAGAAACGCCTCCTTTTCAATAAATGTCATAACAAAAGAAAACATACTCAACGGAATGAAAAATAAATCTCAATCAAAAATTCCGTAATTTGCAGGCGTGTTACCATTTTTTGCAATCAGAACACGTTTTAATCGAAAGTCGTTCATTAAGCAAACGCTTTCAAATTACATTCATGTTGAGTTGTTTTCACGAAAAAATCGTCTGCGATATGCAGAAATAAGGTCTGCTGCCATATTTGGTTGAAAAACTTTGGTGCACGTTTTTAGGACTTGTTCTTCGAACTATTTTACTTGCCTTAATTATCTTACATAAATCATTTGAAAATTAATCAGTTCTTTTGCTTTTAATTTGAATAAGATACTAGAATAACTTTTGAATGGATATTTATTTTGTTTTATAGTCAAACGTTTCATCATAAAAAGGTGAATTAGTGAATAGAAATATTAAAAAATATTGAAACTCGTGACAATATTTTTTATTTTCGTCTTGTTATTCGGTGCAGTTATAAGTTAAATAATGTAAAAAATCTTCATTATTATGTAATTATTTTTTTTATTTATTCTTAAATTAAAAGTGATACTGACAGTCATAATAATAAGAACTCTCCAGATAAAAATTGTAATGATAAATTTAGGATTCCAAAGGCTTCGATGTAAAGGTAAGATTCCATAGAAACAGAAATTTATTTGTTAAAAACGTGTAATGGCTAAATCAAATTCAGAAATAATAACAATGAATTTTTCATCACATGATTTTTCCAATTAGGAATTTTTAATTTAGACATATTTGCACTTTAATTACGAATTAGGTACAGAATTTGCATTTTGAGTTTTTCACATGATATGAATATTTATTTGCAATAAAAGCGACATCAATAAGAAACGTTCTCTGTTTGTTACGTTTTTAGACCGCTGAGATTCAATTATTCTGAAAGAACTAAAAGCGAAAGTTTGAAGTTTTTGAGTACTAGTGTATTCAATTTTAGGGGACGTGTTACAATGTTGACAGCAGCTCTAGATAAAAGCAGGTGTGCTTCTACCTTTTTCTCACAAAAGTTGGAAAATTCAATTTCACGAAAATAGCAGGAAATCAAAGTTATAAAATGCCATAGTTACATGGATCTCTTAGTCCATGAGCATGATAGTCCAATTTCACAAATTCTTGGGTATTGTATATTAGAGTCACTTAAAAAATTCCGTCCCGTATATTATAGAGATCTTACAGGCACGCGTTATATTCGGAAATATTAAACCCTCTTTATATTATTATGTAATATTTTAGTGATCTTGGATTTATGAAATAATTAGCCAGTTAAAATTTCCTTCCCGTATAGCATAGAGATCTTACAGCCACGCGTTACATTCGTAAATATTAAATCCTCTTTATGTTATTATGGAATATTTTTGTGATTTTGGATTTTTGAAATACTAATTTACATTTGGAATATACGTGAAAAGATTTGACACAGAAAAATCCTCTCCTTTCACTTCCATTAAGCTTATTTGTACGCAGATTCGCCCTCACGTGTAGTCTCAGATTGTTATCAATCCTAATTAGTATTTCGGCTGATTAGCTTTTATCCGTCTGTGTTAATAATTTCAGAGTGTGAGAAAATTTCGGGAATGGGGGCAAAAATAACATAAAAGGAGTGGTAATAAGTTTACCATTCCCATTGAGTCGCAGTAAAGTTCGAAGTTTTTATTGCGAGAGCTAAACAGAAAATAAAAAATTCACATTCATACTGTGCAAAAGCTGAGATCCAAAAAGAAAAAGTATTCAAAGGCGTTGTATCTCCTTTTTTCTTCTTTTTCACAAAGGTCAGTAAAATCAGTTTCTGGAAAACAATCTGAAATCGATATTATAAAAATCACACATAGTTTTCTTACATGGATCTCTTGCATGTATGTTACTTACTGGGCATTCTAAAATGGACTGACTGATTTTAAAATTCAATAACTTATAATTGATGACAACTATTAAAAATATAAAACTGTTGGAGGTTTATTTTGAGATGTCAGGAGATTTTGTACTACTATTCTCGATTTTAGTTTAAAATAGCAGCGACAGATGATGCTCCAAGCAACATGTGATAAATTGGGATTCAATTTTTGACCTCGCTTTTTTTTTCAGTATTGATGCAAAAGAAAGAGGTTAAATGTATGGAGTGATTACTAGTCACCTGTGCAGTTTTATTCTTAAGAGTCCACTTGATATATTTAACTTCTTTGCCAACATTACTGAAAGAAAAGAGAGTCCAAAAATTTGGCCACGATAAAATTTGATAAATCCAAAATCGATCTTTAGAGATAATTGATTTAGCACCTATTGTTTGCAGTGCCATCTACCGCTGCTATTTTAAACTAAAATCGAGAATGACAATAAAAGGACTCCTGACATCTTATATGATTCTCCAACAAGAATTTTTTTAATTCTGTCACCATTTGCAATGTAATGGATTTTAAAATCAGTCAGTCCATTTTAGGACACTGATATATAAATATTTTTCTTTTTGGCTTACACATGAACAACAAGACTCAAACTCAGATGCCTCACAGAGCCAAATAAAATTTTTGTTTCAAGTATGGTCTCCTGTTATCAGAAGTGGCACGAAATGGTTGGACCAACATTGAGTAGTTATAATTGTCGCTGCACTTTAATCAATAATGTAAAATTTTCGCCCTGCTGTACTATTAGCCAAAGACCCATTTACCAATATAAATCTAACAGTGCTTCAGTCGTTCTCAGAATGTTAGTCAAATATGTTTAAAATTAGAGGCATCTCTGCATCTACTATTTTCTAACCACTTGCCAATTCTAACATTTCCAGTCCTACATTTCCCAACGGTTTCCACAAATTGACGACAATGAACCAACAACAGTGATACTTATCATGTTTCAGAACATTAATTTCTACAACCAATCATTGCTTTTTGCTACTTTAATGACGATATCAGTGGATTATTGCTTAACTTTTCAGCTTTAATTATTTCAGAGTAAGATGTTATTGCGGTAATGAGGAATTGTAACTCTAACTAATAGATGTTACAGAGCCAAATTATTCCTTTCCAATACAGTATAGAAGTCAAAGGTCGTATTGTTTTCTGAAATATTAAATCCTCTTATTATTCAATACTTTTATGAAATTGATACTTCTTATTATTATTTGGAAAGTCCTCTTATTTAGGATTAGAATAAGAAGGATTAAGTCCTCTTTCTGAAACTATGCAATATTTCCATGATTTTTCAAATAGAATCTATTTGTGAGTCTCCTTAATCAATTGGTGAGCAATTCGGATTACTTCCATAGAAGTTTATTAATGCAATCCTATTTTCGTCTTCAGACGCAATTACTGATTTTCATCAATAGTTATTAGCATACATGTGGATGGCAAGTAAATGTTTTCCACCCAAGATGGCACGGGTTCCAAGAGTCGCATTATGTTTAGAAGGTTTAAATTCTTTTCTGATATTATGCAATACTATTCACGATTTTTGATTTTGCATTCGGTTTCAATTTGAGAGGAAACAGAAACTTCAAAGAACAAGAAAGTGATTTTCAGTTGTTGAAAAATTTCAACATGTGAGAAATGCCGATTACTTCCATAAAAGTTTATTTGTACAATCCTATTCTCGTCTTCAGGCATAATTACTAATTTCCATCAATCTCAATTAGCAGAATCTTGGATTGTTGTCAAGAAAATCTTTTTACCACGCTTTTATTAACTTCACCTGTATGTTTATTACCACGCTTTTATTAACTTCACCTATATGTTTGTGAGTTTGTGAGTTTGTAACTCTCCTTATTTTATGTATGTTCACCGATTACTCCGAAACCATGCAACCGATTAACTTGGTTTTGGTGTTAAATGAAAGACGATGCTCTCGATTGGTACCACTTCAGTTTCATCGAAATTGGTTCAGTACTTTTTTAGTAATTGGGCAAAAACTAATAAAATTAGTGATTTTTCGCTAATTAAAAGTGTTGAATACGTTCACTGAATGGAGTGTAGACTGCATGGCCGAGCGGTCTAAGGCGCCGGATTGAAGCTCTGTTTTTCGAAAGAGATTGTGGGTTCGAACCCCACTCCTCACATTATTTACATCTATGTAAAATTTAAAAAAAATTTCCGTATTACAATTTTTATTTTTAACCGGCTTCAGAAAAGGAAGAGGAAGTTATCAATTCGAAGCGTATGTATTTTTTTTTCTATGTATGTTCACTAATTACTCTGAAACTATCCAACCGATTAATTTAGTTTTTGTATTAAATATAAATATAGTTTTAAAAAACTAAAAACCACCCTTTTAAAGTAATCAAACTAAAAAGTGAAAAATAAATATAGTTTAAAAAAACTAAAAAACACGCTTTTTAAGTCTATCAAACTAAAAAGTGAAAAATAATTCGTACTATAAGCTGAAAACGAAAATAGATGAAAAATACTATATTACTATAAAATCATTGTTATTATAGAAATCAATTAATAAGCAATAAATAAAATTATCGTGAAAAAAAAGCGTGGGGTGCTTCTTAAGAACTGATAGATGGAGCATGGTAGATGGAGCACCCCACGCTTTTTTTCCCACGATAATTTTATTTATTGCTTATTAATTGATTTCTATAATAACAATGATTTTATAGTAATATAGTATTTTTCATCTATTTTCATTTTCAGCTTATAGTACGAATTATTTTTCACTTTTTAGTTTGATATACTTAAAAAGAGTGTTTTTTAGTTTTTTTAAACTATATTTATTTTTCACTTTTTAGTTTGATTACTTTAAAAGCGTGGTTTTTAGTTTTTTTAAACTATATTTATATTTTTTTCTGCTACCATGAAATATTTTCATTATTTTTGATTTTGAAAACAGTTTCAATTTAAGAGTATACAAAAAATATCTACCAGTTAGAAATTCGGATCACTTCCATAAAAAATGATTTGTACCAGCCTGTTTTCGTCTTCATGTGCAATTTTTGATTTTCATCAACTGTAATCAGTATAAACGTATATTATACGCATAAGTTTTTCATCCAACATGGTATGGGTTACAAAAGTCATAATAATGCTTGGAGGGTTCAAATTCTATACCTGCTTATAATAAATACTTTCATAATTTCTCATTTTAACAAGTAGCTTCCAGTGGGGAAATTCTACAAGAAACATCAACTGGCGCAAAGCTCCAATCCCTTCTACACTGTGAAAAAAATCCGTTAAATTTACGACAAAAACTGCTAGCACCATTGCAGCCAGCAGTTTTTATCATAAATTTAACGGATTTTTTTTCAGTGCAAAAGTTTATTATTACCAGCCTGTTCTTGTCTTTAGGCGCAATTACTGATTTTCATCAAGCATGATTAGTAGTTTCTTGGATTATTCTCTAGAAAACTGCAAAATCTGATCCTTAACGAAATCTTTTTTTTTTCTACTATGCAATATTTTCACGATTTCTGATTTTGGAAATAGTTTTAATTTGAGAGGCTATTGTAAAAGAAATATTAACTGGTAAGAAATTCGCATCGCGTATATAAAAAATTATTTGTACCAGTCTATTCTCGTCTTTAGGCGCAATTACCAATTTTCATCAATCATAATTAAGAGATTCGTGGATTATCGCTTGTCCTTCAGATTTAATTACTTCCGAGTACAAGAAGGTACTGTGCACGAATATCAATTACTATGAACAACGGATCTTATAGGAGAACTTAAAAGTTCTCTATCCAACATGATATGGTCTCAAGAGTCGTATTAAGCTTTGGAAGGAATTATTTTTTTACTGCAATGCCATGCAATATTTTCACGATTTCTGATTTTTGAAATTGTTTTGATTTGAAAGGTTTTCTAAGAAACATCAGTTGCTGATAACTTATTTACCAAGGTCGGAGAATTATAATTTGAAATATGCGTTTACTCATGTAAGGATGAAAAATTCAATACCTTTTTTCTGCTACTAAACAATAGTGACTTTTCATTAATGAAATATTGTCCTCGAAAGATAAAAACTAAAAAGAAACTCCTATCTTTTTTTAAATTAATTTCTGCCAACCATTCTTACTCACTTGCAGTCACTTATTTCTATCATTCTTAAATAGCATATCGGTGTAACATCACTTGTTCTTCAGCTATAATTATTTTCGAGTATAATAAGATACTGGAAATCAATACAACAGTAATTTTGACCGAGGATCGATGCAACATCACGCAGAACTCCGGCAAATCCCTCAGCGTGACCCAAAGCATCTGTCTGCAATACTGCATTAATAAAAATTGCTTTAAAATCTCTATATTATCATGAAATATACAATATAAGAACACAAAATCCCTGAAAAATATCGTGCAATCCAATTCACATACAATTTGCATAATTATTTTTAATTTCTAAAAATCTTGCCTTCTTTACATTTTCAATATTTATTTTTTGTGTTCGTACTTTCATTCAGGTCCCTCAAATCTATATATTTCTCAGCAATTGTATTAACTCTGAATAAGTTAATATTCATTAGTTTTTATGAAGATGCGTTTAATCCCTTAACGCGCAGTGTTGCCGGGTCGGCAACACCTAAAGTTCCCCCTCTTGAGAGACACAAAACTCCGCGAATATTTCAAAAACTACTGTAATGGCTACTTTAAATCGTTCTTATGAGTTCTATATGGCAGCACCACAGAGATCAAACTCTACTGTTTTTAAATAATAGGTAAAATGCTTTACTGTAATACGCGCTTCACGGCAATGCTCTTCTCACTGCGCTTATTAATGCTTTACTTATGGGAGGTTACCACTTCGGCAACAGCTGTATAATTTAAATGGTTAGTGCAATCTTTACAAAACAATACCTGTGTACTCCTCTAGGCCTAAATAGATTGCCTAACTTTGTTTTTCTTTAAATTCCAACTTTAAAGAGTAGTGCGCCGGAAAGGATTAAAAACAAATTTGGAACAAAAATATCATTATTTTACACAGAGGCAATGTAATTTACTTTAAATATTTCAAATTTCATAAAGAGGCTGCGGCTCCTAACAGGACCCCCATCCCAACTGGTGCGGAGCCCTGAGAAGTCAGCCCGTTTGCGCGATTGTTTCGCCATCCCTGCTTCTAATTACTGTCCACAGGTCCAATGCCACGGAAATTGGGACAGAGAGTTAAAAAAAAGGGGGGGACAAGGGATTCTAAACCGGGACGTAAAAATACAGTAAACCCTACGAAAACAGAATCTGTCTATAACTGTATCCAGCTCTAAACGTAAAAATTTTATTGTCCCTACATTAGGAATAGCCAGTGTTCTCGCTGTCGCTCGCCAATGCGCCAAATTGCGACTAAATACTTCATTTGGCGAGTAAACAAGCGAATAGATTCGCAAATTGCTAATGCTCAATTTTTGCTTTTCCTTTCTTTTCTTTTTCGTTTTTTATACATATTTTTAATATATCTGTAGAGATTAATAATAATCGTTGTTGCAGTTATAAAAATTTGGGTTAATTTAGAACATAGTGAAAAAAAAAAAAAAAAGAAATACATTAAAGCATATTAAAGATACCTTTTTTTTTTTTTTTTTTTTTTTACTACACAGCGAATCTATTTTGCTAATCCTTTTTTCATTTGGCGAATGTTTTTTATTTTTAATTAGCCAAATTACTAATGTTGGTCAAATGTCAGCGAGAACACTGGGAATAGCATGCAATCTGCTAATATAAATGTTTAAAATGGAATTTTCCCTTCCCTATAATTCCATCTTTTCGGGTTTTATCATATTAAATAAACACAACAGTACACAACGAACACAACAACGAAACCTCTGGAAGCGGAATCTTTAGGGACGAAAGGATAAAATTTAAATGCAGAAATTTCGCCCA
The DNA here is from genome assembly GCA_964019185.1 of Maratus speculifer. Lineage (NCBI taxonomy): Eukaryota > Metazoa > Arthropoda > Arachnida > Araneae > Salticidae > Maratus > Maratus speculifer. Next base: position 250,155,364 of record OZ025301.1, read on the forward strand.
ATTATGGACAAAATTCTAGTTGTTCCCATCGTAAGGACGGAGAAATTTTTCTATTTTTCTTTAAAATTGTGTTATAAACAGGCTCCGTATTCACATAATTTACCCAGCTAGGTATTGTAAAATATGTTTTTTATTGTGTGTTTTGCTACAACCAGAAATATGAAACCATGGATGAATGGCACAGGAAAATACAATAATAAACTTATCAGTCAATCACTAAAATTGGGTTTGTCGGTGTTTTCGACTAATATATGACTTGGCAGACCAATTACATTTTAACATGCGAATCAAATTTTAACTAATTTTAAAATATTAATCTCCAACTCTATGAGATGATTGTCTGTGCTGCCCGCTCCAAGTCTGTACTATTATGCAAAATTTTTACTTTTCATTTATAAAATAATTTGAGTTTGGGATTTTTCTTTAAAGAATCAACCGAAGAGAAACTTCCAATCACTTCCATAAAAAGCTTATTTATAACAAGCTATTCGTCTTCACGCGCAATCACTGATTTTGATCAATCCTAATTAGCATATCAGTGGATTATCGCTTGTCCTTCAGATTTAATTACTTCCGAGTGTAAGGAAATACTGGGAATCGAGACAACAATAACACCAAATATAAAAAGAGTAATAATAGGTTTACGATCACAATTACTTGCCTCAAGTTTTTTTTTTTTTCTAGTTGATGATGTTTGACTAGCTTATTGTATTCATGCATAAATTTTAGTAGAATAAGTAGGATAGCATCTTATGTTTATATTAGTTATTGAGCAGTAGAGAAATTATTATTTTTTAGGTTATGACAGAATATCGCCTTCAGTACAATTCTGTCATTATTTTGAAGAGAAAATTAATTACTATTCGCTACAGGGAAAGTTTTAGTAAAATAAGGTTAACAGACTTGAAATGATTTTGCTTTCTTACCTTTATGTTCTTCAAGCTTATTGTGTTCGTGCATAAGTGTAGTGGAATAAGTAGGTTGGTTGGTTGGTTGTATAAGGTTTAATGGCGCAAAATCCCTTGAGGGACATGCTGCGCCAAAGCAATGATTACAAATACTAGTGTGAAAGTTAGATAGAGTCAAAATATCTGGATGGGGTATCCCATATTAGTACTAGAGAGATGTTTTTTGAGCTATGACAGAATATGCTGCACTGTAAAAAATATCCGTTAATATACAGAAATTGTTCCGTAAAATTCTACAGAATAGTTCCGTTTTTCCGAAAAAATAGCAGAATTTCCGTTATTGCTATTTTAAGATTATAAAAACAGTAAGTTTTCCGTAAAATTTTCTGAAAACAGAGGAGTTCCGTGTTAAAACAGCATAAATTCCATAAATAAATTCCCAGTGTTGCCATCTATATCTGGGATAGAAAAACATTATAAAGTTGTTTTTTGAACACCTTTCTATAATAATTTTCTTTATTTCTTTTTGTTTTAATAATATAAAGCTAACATATTTTTACAATATTAAAAAAATTATAAAAATTATAAAATTTTATTAATCTCTTTTAAGTTTGAGATTAATTAGTTAGTTTATTTTCAGTTAGTTTATTTCCATTATCATTTTTAAATAATGTTTAACACATTTATAGCATATTTTTTAAAATGTGCTTGGGATAATGAAAAAAGTTCTACTTTTAATTTTAATATATTTTAATAACAGTAATAATGAAATATTAATAAAATAATTTTAATTTTAATATATTTTAATATTACTTTAAGTACATCCTTTCAAAAATAAATAAGTAAATAATTATGAATAATATTACAATAAACTTTTAAAAATCTCCTTAAAATGAAAAAAAAAAAAAAACTTTTTAATGCATTCAATTCTTAATACATGTAATATTTTAAAGTCTAAAATTTATTTTTTATAGAACTGAAATTAAAAACTAAATATTCGAAATTATGGAAATAAAATTTGTTAAACATGTAGAACTGTACACTCAATAGAAAATAAATATCTACAAAAATTAATGCCGAGTTCAACACTGTTAAAAAAATTTTGAAATTCAAGAACATTTTTTTCCTGAATTTCACAGAAAAACTCCCTTTTAACAACTAAAGGGTATTTTCCATTACAAATCACAAAGTTCCATCATATTTCCTGAAAAAAAAAAAAAAAAAAAAAAAAAAAAAAAAAAAAAAAGAAACGGATGGAAATAAAAACAAAAAAACGGAGATAGTCCGTTGTGTGGGGAACTCCATAGCCGAGTGGTCAAGGCACCACACCGCTAATAACCTGCGAGCGCAGATTGTGGGTTCGAGTCCCATTGGCGCCATGGAATAATGAAAAATAAAAATTCCTTTTAAATTACATTTTTCTGTTTATTTTTCTCTTTTTTTCTTATTAAAAATCTTTTAATTTATTAGCCGAAAAATAAATAAATAAATAAATAAATAGTGTACGACAATTTCAAAAAAAAAAAAAAAAAAAAAAAAGAGTCTATATATATATATATATTGTAAAAAATTTGTTAATAAAAAAAAAATTATTAAAAAAAACAGTGGTTCCAAACAGTGATTTTTTTAAATTTAAACTATTTAAAAAATTAAAAATGATTTTAAAAAATAATAAGTATTATGCATCAGTCTAAAATAATCCGTTTACAAACATTCTAAGGAATATATTTGAAAGGAAATCTTTAAAAAGCACAACAGATTTTCTCACTAACTCATAAAAGACATACTTTGTACCGTTTAGCATCAGCAACTTTGGCTCAGTTCGTAAGAATTTGTATTGCAGTCTGAAGGTCCCGAGTTCGGTCCTGAGGACGGCGTGAACTAAATTATCCAAAATAACAATTAAGTAAAATAACATAGCAGCTTAAAATCCCTCGGTGATTTCGAATTCTTTGAAGATTAATCAGTAAATCATTTTTAAAAATTATATTAAATTATTACTATTATAAATCAAACTTTGTAACGGAAAGTTACTGATTCTTACACCGGAGTTTTCCCTTCTTGTATTTCCCACAACGGAAAATCTACTAACGGAACGGTAAAAGTTCGGCTACATTGCTGCCGGTAGTTTCACCTGGAATTCACAGATTTATTTTGTGAACATAAAGCCTTTGCTTTATAAAATCATTCCAAATAAGTAAAGATATTTGCAAGCTGTGCATATGTAGCTGTGGCGAAATGGTATTACACTATTGCAAGCTGCCATAGGACAGGTGCCTGATTCGATCCCCATCAATGGTAAGTGACATTTCTCCACTGTTGTTTAAATTAAATGTATGTGACCTGAGCTGTCTTTGTCTAATGAGTAAAAACCATAAAGAGGCCAGTCCTTGAAAATTCTTTTTTAGCTTTCAAGTGAAAATTTTTATATAAAAAAAATATGAAAAAAAAAACGGTAATATTTTGTAAAAAAAAAAAAAAAAAAAAAAAAAAAAAAAAAACGGAAATATTTTTGAAAATACGGAATTTTTTTCCCCATTAAAAAACGGAAATAGTACTGGCGTCTAGATTACCAGTACTATTTTCGTTATTTAACGGAGATTTTTTTTACAGTGTGCCGTCTCCAGGTCTATAATAAAGAGATGGGAATTTGTTTATCCGGAAAAAAAATAGGCCAAATTTTGCCACCAGAGGGTGTTTGTTGATGAAATACACAATAAACATAATATTAAAATAGTTTTGAAATTTATTTATTAACTATATCTGATATTAAAAACAGCATTTCACAGCATGTTCTTTGCATTTCCCAGAACACACTAGGGTCAAATCTGAAACATCTAACTTACGATTCCAGATATGTCTGAAAATGATGACTGTTATGTGGAATGTGTTTGGTTGTAATGAAATTTGTACATTACCTTAAATATATGATACTAAATGTGCAATTCGGTAAAAAAGACCATTGGCAACGAAATTTTGAACTATTTTTTTTCGCTCAAGCGAATACTAAACCTTTTTTATTAGACCGCGAGGTCTCAGCACAAACAGTCCCTCATCGAGTTCACGGCTGAAATTCAAGAAATGGTTAAAACTCGATTTGCATATAGACCAGGAGGTGGCAACGCAGACTATCACCTCATTGAGTTCAGGGATAAAAATCAAGGATTAGTTACATCGCGATTCACATATTAAAACGCAATCGGTCTGCCAAGTCATACCTTGGTTGAAACCACCTAAAAATTCGATTTTAGCGGTTTACTCATAGGTTTACCATTGTGCTTCCCTGCAACCAAAAGTATGTAAAGATGGCGGACTGGGAGCAGGAAAATATAATTGTCTGAGCGAAGCGAAGTCTTATACTCAGAGTACGTAACGATATTAAAAGTCAAAAAAATTCTTTCGTCAAGCAAATCTCAAAAAGTACTTGTCGGATTTTGATTCTGTTTATACCAATAGGTACCTATGAAGGTAATCTGGTGAATGCACCACCTACGAAAAATTAGTTCCAAATAGTTTAAAAGTTATATTAAAAAAAGTGATAAAAAAAGCACAATTTATTTGCATATGTCACAGAAATTTGGTGTGCGTCATTTTTCACCGGCTGGATATTTTTGTAGAGAACCGAATCAAAGTGTATGGAGTAAATAGTAATTGTTTGAGCGAAACGAAGGCTAATACACAAAGTACGTAATAATATTAAAAGTTAAGCATAATTCTTTCGGCAAGTAAATGTGAAAAAATTCATCACGGATTTTGGTTTTGATTGTTCCAGAAGGTACCTATGAGGGTAATCTACTGAATGCAATTAATATAATAACATACTCTCAAAAAATTTCCGAATAGTTTAAAAATTATATTAAAAAAACTGATAAAAAAGTACGATTTATTTGCATACGTCTCAGATATTTGATGTACGTCACTTTTCACTGGCTGAATGTTTTTTTTTTTTTTTTTTTTTTTTTTTTTTTTTTGTTACATCCCAGAATTTAAGCACATGGAGCAAAGAAAATATGCAAGCAATTTTTATTTAAATACAGTAAAACATTTAAATTTAAGAAACAAATTGGAAAAAAAATCTGTTTTATTATTATTATTATTATTATATTTTTTTAAAAGAAAAAAGCCATAATACTTAGTGACTTAGTATTCGGGGTTTTGCGATATTTTTTATAATAACATTTTGTAATCATATTTTTTGCTTGGCATCTTATATATTTCACGCGTGCAAATTAGGAAAAAATTCTTTCGTGTTTAAATAAAATACGAGTTTGACCATGAGTGCTTTAGATATTACTTTTTACCTCCTCAGTCCTGAAACAAATTTTATGCAGCACTACAAAAAACAGTTTAAGATTTTTAAGAAACATCTCCAAACATGCATTAATTTATATATCGATACTTCTAACATGCACACATCTATTCAAAAAGTCTAAATGTAATTTTAACAATTCTAACAGATATTAAATTAATTTAAAGGGTGATTTTTAGTGTCGCCTCCAGGCGACATCAGGACTGAGGAGGTTAATCATAGATTATATTCTGTTATTTTGTTTACATATATTACTTAATATTATTTCTCATTAAGCAACCTGTGTTCCCCGGCGATTATTGCTTTATTGCACGCATTTTATTATGGCGTGTATATTTTATGAAAACATATACATGACGCAGATGTCATACATGCACCAAGTTGATGCGATTGCAACAAAATGGCGATTTCATGTCTCACATGGTAACCCGTTTATTTTGTTCCATCACTTTATTTAAAAAATAAACAATGGTGGAAGCAATAAATATACAGTTATAAATAATAAACGGTACTACTCTGTTATCCCGTCGACCAATTTCGCCAAATTATACAAATCGCCAAACTAATAGCCAAATTATACATAGTGACATATTTTTTATTTTAAATAACGAAAAAACAAATAATTAGTAGAATATTAATAAAAATATTAATAAAAAGTCGAAATAAAAATCACTTAATGATATTTTAAACACGTGAATCGCATTCAATGTCATTGAATGTGACATTCACGATCATCCATTATTGGCATCTAATCTTATACTTTGGCGATAATTTTTTGGTCGACGGGATAACCTAATAGTACCTAATAAACATAATAATAAATAGAATAAAAAGTATAAATATGACAAAAAATCGTATTAGAGAAATATTCAAAAACTTTCACCGAAACAAAGTTTCTACCAATTTACGGGAGAAGAAATCGCTCCACGTAGTGCATATATGACATCCGTGTTATATTTATACGTAAAAATAAGCATAAACGTTCATCAGGTTTATTTATGTAACTGTTCATATCTATTTGCTACAAATATCACTTTCTGAAGTCTCCACAGGACGAAGGTTTATAAAAACGCCAAGGTAAAGGTAATATTGGAAATGTACCATGAAATTAGAGTAGGTATATAATATACGGATAGGGTTTGCGGCAAATTTGGCTAAAATCATTTTTGAATATGAGTTACAAATATATTTTTCAATTATTTTGTATTATTTTAAAAATAAAATAATAATAATAAAAAACACAATTAAATAATAAAGAAAGAAAAACTATTTATATAATTTGATAAAAAAAATTAAACAATTTATTAATAAATAAACATTAATAGTCGGGTTACCAGGCCATGCAAAATAACGATATTTTGGCGCCAATCATACGAAAGGAGCGCCGTGCAAAAGGGGGAGGGAGCGAAGGGGGCAATCGACCTGGTCGCGGAAATTTATGGGGTGCCAAATTTGTACTACCAACGTCATTTTTGGCTTGTTACAAGAAAAAGTTATGTGGGAGGGTGCAAAATTGAAACAGTTTCTTGGCGCAGTTTTCCCCTCGCACGCCCATGTGCGGAAAAGTTCTATATTCTTTTCTAGCATTTTGGCGAGCATTTTAAATTATTTATTTAGCATTAAATGAATCGATGTGATTTCAATATTCAGCTTTGGGTTTGAATTTTTAATGTTAAAACTGTTGTTAGCTTTCATTTTTTCAAAAACTAAAACAAAATCACTTCACCTTTTTTCATTCACGTATAAAAACATTTCATATTTATTTACTTAGATGGTGTCACAAATAAAAATTAAATTAAAGAGTTGACATGTTTCGGTTCATTAATAAGAACCGTATTCATAACATATAAAATCAGTAGAAAATTAAATGACACTGGATATAAATATAATTTAAAAATCAAAACAAAACATTGCGCCCGCTATGATCGTGAATATAGCCATTGCCAACGCGGCATATAAATATAATAAATTTTGACCATATATTAAATTTAAAATGTATAAAATTAAAATTAAAAAAGTAGAAAAACTAAATGACTCTGGATATAAAGGTAATTTAAAACCCCCAAAACATAAAATATTGCGCCCTCTATGATTAAAGCTAAATTAAAAAAGTTTAAAATAGAATTAATTGCTAAGCCACCTCCTAAGTTAAAACATCTTCTATACAGAGCTTTTGATCCGGTTCCACAAGATGATCTAGCAGGGGTATATGAAATTCCATATGAGAATGAAGAGGGGGATATTAATTTTTATATCGGTATGACAGGTAGAAAGTTTGGGGTTAGAAAGAAAGAGCATGAATGTGACATAAAATTTGGTAGGGATAAGACTGCGTTATCAAGATTGTTTTTAAAGAGGGGGGTTAAAATTTGTTTTAAAGATAGTAGATTAGTGTTCATTTCCAGTTTATTCCGAAAATTAATCATCCGTGAATCCATAGAGATATATTCTAGGAGGGATAGAGTTTGTAATGATTCTTATTCTTATGACATTCCGAGTTTGTGGTTAGAATTACTTAATAAATATTTAAAGGATGAGTCTAATAGGAGGAACCGCGATGGCATTGGCTATTCACGATCATAGAGGGCGCAATATTTTATGTTTTGGGGGTTTTAAATTACCTTTATATCCAGAGTCATTTAGTTTTTCTACTTTTTTAATTTTAATTTTATACATTTTAAATTTAATATATGGTCAAAATTTATTATATTTATATGCCGCGTTGGCAATGGCTATATTCACGATCATAGCGGGCGCAATGTTTTGTTTTGATTTTTAAATTATATTTATATCCAGTGTCATTTAATTTTCTACTGATTTTATATATTATGAATACGGTTCTTATTAATGAACCGAAACATGTCAACTCTTTAATTTAATTTTTATTTGTGACACCTTCTAAGTAAATAAATATGAAATGTTTTTATACGTTGAATTTTTAATACTTTCCAACAAAGTTGAAAATTGTTTATGTATTTGGTTTGTCTGCCTGTCTGTCCTCGCTCTAATACCTGTATATATACGCTTATTTTAATGCAATCGGTAAACCTTATTAACGTTCCCTAAGCATGTTTTATATTGTATATGATGCATGTTAGATTATAATTCCTTTAGAGGAGCACCCTAAAGAATTTGATTACATTATGGTCTTTGGGAAGAAATGTTTACAGAGTATTTTAATGACATTACCCTATTGAGATGGATTGAATCTGTTATAAATCACCGAGTTTCACAACGATTATGTTGGAACAGGATATTCATAGCATTTTTAATCCATTTATCGGGACACACAAAAGAAATCAGCTACAATGCTGTCTTTTAGTAACAATTGCTGAGATGAGTTTTCAATTTTGGCATGTTCTTTTAAATTTAACTATTTTTAGGTACGTTCGTAATTATATAAATACGTAGCATCTACAGTCGTCGACTGATCCGTCCGTCTATCTACTTATCCGTCAGTATGTCCACATACAACAGCACAAAAACTACCCAGCCGAATCGTTCGAAATTTTAAATATATATTTGGCGCCGAATTTTGTTGAGTCATTTAAAAGTATTCCGTTACATTATGGCCGATGGGTTGAAATAATTCCAAGTGCTTTTTAATTATAACACCCGTAGAAACATAAAGAAATCGATATGCATTTATGAAGGGCACTAGAATATAAATTTTGTAGAATATGCCACAGAAAGAATACTTATTATTCATTTAGAGGGTACCATAAAAGTATTCCGAAGCATAATGTTATGTGGGGGGGGGGGGGGGGGCATTAATTTTTTCCAATCAACATATTTTCATTATAGAATCTTTTTCTCATTTGACATTACAAAGTCTTTTAAATAGTAATTTATACAGGTAAAACTGCATAATAGAGTTCACTTTGGCGTATTGAGCCTGCATGTTTTGCTGAAAAAATGTGTTCAAATTTCTAAATCACTTGTGATGATACTTTGACTGTTCAAAGATTATGCAGACGAGATATTCAAATCTCATGCCTATCTTATACTACAAATATTGTCAATTCCTTTTATTATACGCATGCTAAAGTGAAATATTGCTCAACTCCTTGAGAATGGGTTTGAAAAGAAAACAAAACAGCGTATGTAGTGGCCAGCATACATTACCTATTTAAATCCAATTGATCATATCTGGAACACATTCAAACGACGCATCGCATTCCCTTGTTGGCGTTTTCGTGATTTTTATGTACCACTTTTTAAGAGAGCCTAAATTCTTATCGAGAACCTCATCGCATCAATAGAAATCAGATGTAGATATTATACTGTTATACATATTAACTATTTAAGGGGTTCGCACACCATATAAAAAATTCTCTCTTTTTTTTCAACCATGATGATTTGTGCCATTTTTACGTACTAAAATTGGTGTGGAGTGTCTGTTTATCTTGGCGTAATTTCAAAGAGTTCAAATTCCGATATAAGATATTTTAGAGTTTTATTATGTGCATTACTTTTAATATATTGCGTACGTTCAATTTTATAACCACGCATGGCTGTTTTGCATAGTTATGCTTCCCTCTTTTTTAACCGTGTATACGAATTTATATAGAATATTTTGCAATTCTATAGTTCAATTTGGTCATTTTCGTCATTTGAACTTGTGGCAGTATATGGTCAATTAAAGGTAGCATCGTATTTTTTGTCTTTTACTTTTTGCAAGATATTATTAAATCTATATTCTCAGCAATATCGCTCAGACTAATCCCTCTGAGGGAAGTCCTAGTAGTAAATCTATGAGTCAACCGCTAAAATTGGGTTTTTATGTGTTTTCCACCAAGATTAAACATCTACTGGCTACTAACATGTTTGATCAAACAAGACCAGTTCAATCGCAGTATAAGAAAAAATTTTAAGTACGGCCTTTCAAATGTAGCTTTTAAATCTGATGTAGTTTTCACTATTTTTTTTTCTCTTTTTTATATTCACGTGAAAATACTTTTGTTGTTTGAAAGGAAATATTATTTGTGTCGTCTTAGAATTCCCAACAATAGTTTAAAAGATCACTTCAAAATATAAAATAAATGTCTCATCTATTTTTTTTTTTTTTTATTTTATTTTATTTTTTTTTTTTTTTTATTCCTTTGCAATGTTACTTGGTCATTTTAAATATGATGTAGTTTTATTTACTTGCTGGTTTTAACGCATATTAATATTTATTATTTAAAAGCTTTCTCTCTCTTTTTGATACTCGCGTGAAAATATTTTTTTATTTCAGCATCAATATTTTTCCATTTACGGCGGTTCACGCATTTTAATGAATTCATTCTTTTAATATTTTCTTTCTCTTTTTATGTTCACATGTAACTATATTTTTACGACGTAATTTTCAAACTTAAAGATTTTAACTCATAATTTTTAGCACTTTCCAACAAAGCTGAAAAGTGCTTATGCATTCGGTTTGTCTGTCCGTCTGGCCGCCTGGCCGTCTGTCCGCGCTCTAACACCTGTAAATATACTCGAATTGCCCTGAAATTTTTGTATGTTATTGACGTTTACCCTAACCCGAACCCTATTGAAAATGAAGTTTCTACCATGATCAGTTTATTTACAGGGAGAGTCAAATATTTTCCATTACATTATGGCCTATGGGGGAAAAATCGTTTCAAAGACATTTTAAAGATGTTATACCTTGTCAAACATATTAAAATTTACATGCATTTAAGAGGTGCACTAAAATATGCATTCTATCAAATATGCGGTGAAAATATAGCTATTATTCTTTTACAGGGCCACTCAAAAGAATTCCATTGGATAATGGTGAAGGGGGAATAGTGTGTGACATTTAAAAATATATTAAACCTTTCATGTATAACAAAATTGATGTATGTTACTGAGGCTTAATATAAATTATACGACACTGTATTGCATAATATGAAGTACATTGCATTTACAGGGACATACAAAAGATTTCAAATAGTATATTCTTTCCGACGGACTGTATATGTTTCCGATGGTGGCTGATGGATGGATGTAATACATTTTAATTATGATATATGCATTTAAGTTTCACTAAATCTTTGTACATTATAAGGGTGTGTATAAATATTATAGTTGATATACAGGGCTATCCAAAAGAGCTCGCCAACATTACTGAGTATGAGCATAAATTACTTAAAGGTGGTTCTTAAATAAGGTATACATTTTTTACGCTGAACTGCATTCTATTTACAAAGAAATGTTTGCAGAATATAGATAAAATAATATACAGGGCCCCTCAAAGAATTGTGTACATGGACACCTATGAATGATTATTTATAACAATGTCATTTCAGTTGTTTTAAGAGTATTTTAGTTTAAAATGAAATTTAGCTTCTTACTGACGTATAATAAAGGTACAAGATAAATTACAGGGCTGAACAAAAGTTTTCAAGTATGTTTCCCATTTATAAGTATAAATTACTCAAAAAGAAAATTTAAGCTTTTTTCTTGCTAAATTAAATTTTCCCATTTTATAATATGTTTATCAACTGACAGATCAAATACAGGGCTGTTCAAAAGTATTGGAAGTATTTTCTTACTTGTTAAATTCTCATTTGATTTTTTTTCTTTTTGTGATTGTCGCGTGTAAATATATATTTTTTAATTAGAAGGAAATGCTATTTTCTGATCATTTGGCAACAATTTAAAATAATAACTTTTTCCAAAATATGTAAAAAATGTCTCTCAAAATGCTCAAAATTTGAATTTAAAATGTAAATAAATCCTCGAAAAATAAGTCAAATAAAAAAATAATAAATGCAGTCTGCACACCGGGAACTTCCAATGGATAAAATGAAATAAAAATGTATAAGTTCCTATTTCTAGTTTTACGTCCTATAAAATTTTTTTAATGGAACAATTTTGACCAACTTTAGTATTAAATGTCTTTAAATTGTTTTTTTAATTTAAAAACTGCATGCATCAGCACATTTCTCAAACATTTCTCTGTAACACTACCAATTTTCATATTTTAGTGTGCAATTAATTCTTAATATTAGCGAAGAAATACCCTAGGTCCCAAAAAATTCATTGTCAGCGGCGGTAACAGCGTAAGTTACTTTTTTTTTTTTTTTTTTTTTTTTTTTTTTTTTTACAATAGAGAGAAACTTAATTATTTTCCTGTAAATTATATTTGTTATCACAAATTGCATTTCATAACAGTCATTATGCAACGTAAAAAGCATAATTTAATATGGTATCAACATATATAAGACAGATGCAATGGCGGATCTAAGGGGGGGGGGGCGATGGGGCGATCGCCCCCCCCCTTGAGCCCAGTAAAGGGTCTGAAAACGTTGCCCGCACGGAAAAGGGATTATGGCGCGGCCCGTGCCGGGCCGCGCCATTTTTAAGTTGCTGAACTGGGTCAAGTCTTTACACTTTCAGAACCGGGGCGGATCGAGTCTTACTTTTTCCTATAGAGCGGGATCGAGCCACACTTTTCTTTTCAGGGTGGGACTGGCGTGGATTTCGTTCTTCCTTGAGGTAAACGCTCGGTCTAAAATCGAGCCAGACCATAAGGGAGGAGAAGCAATGGCGGATCTAGGGGGGGGGGGCGAAAGGGCGATCGCCCCCCTTAGATCCGCCATTGGCGGATTCAAGGAAAATGCGCCTTGGCATTTTTCAAGGCGAAAGGCCGATCTCCCCTCCCCCCCCCCCCCCCCTTGGGCAAATAAAAGTTTCCTAAAAAGACATGCATCCTCGCAGGAAATGAATTGAAGCCTAACTCGAGTCCGGGGCGGGCCGCGCTTTTTTCATTTCGCGAGGCTCGGGCTCGGGCTGGGTCAGGTTTTCTCGCTTTCAGAACCGGGCAGTATCGTGATCATTATTTTTCTGCAGATTTGGGTCGGGCCCAATGGCGGGTCTGAGGGGGCGATCGTCTTCACTTCTTGGGCAATAAACGTTTCCGAAAAATACATGCATCCTTGCAAGAAATGAGTTAGATCCTAACTAGAATTCAGCGCCCCCCCCCCCCGGGCCGCGCCTTTTTAAGTTCCCGAGGCTCGGACTGTGTCTGGTCTTACCGCATTCAGAACTCGGTCGTCATTTATTTGATACTATCAAGATCATCATTTTTCTGCTGATTTGGATTGGGTCTGACTTATTTTTCTTCCAAATCGAGTCTGGCCTGGAGTCATTCTTCTTAGATGTCTGCATTAGAGATGACATAGGTTCAGACTTAGCCCGTGTCCGATACGAGATCGTGCTATGTTTTTATGCTGGTCTACTGATTTGATTCGGACTCATTTTTTCTGAAATCTGTAAATGTTACTTATCGATGAATAGAAATATGTAAAAAACTTTTTTTCCTCTTAAAAATTAGTACTTATTCCTTTTCAAATCAATGTCTTGCTATTTTGATAAAAATGAAAAAGAGGCACATTTTTTTTATATTTTAGTATTTGAATGCTATTAAAGAAATAAAACAAAACAAAACAAACAATTAGTCATATCTACATCTGTAGATTTATATTCAAGCATTGCTGACGACCGCCGATCTGGCGCCTACGAAAAACGGCGGGAATAATGAATTTGTGTTTAGTTCGATTTTTGTTTGTGGCAGAGATTGTTTTGCAATTGGATCTTTTATTATTATTATTTAGGCATGTAACGCGAAAAGAGATATTTTCTTTTGATTTTATTTTGCGGTTACAGAATAATTTAAATTTCTAGTGTATGCAACGTATACAAGTCGTAATCGCTTTTCATATGGAAATAACTGTAGTAATTATCATTTCTTTTGGGATCTCTGCTGATGCCGTAGCGGTAAGTAAATGTATTTACCATATTCTTGCGATCGAGTAGTGTTTCCACTGTTCCTAAAAAAGTTTTGAACTTTAAAATTTTTAATTTGAGATTATTTTTTGGGTCATGCTATAACGAAGGCTTGTTATGAAGAATGAAATGGTTATAGTTAAAAATGTGCATTTTTTACAGAAAATTTAAAAATGTTGTTCGATTTGACAGATAATAGACAGTATTTTCTACAGGTTCCATGCATTTATTCATGAAACACACTTCATTACCATGTCCATTGTCCATAATATTTTTTTACTAAAACAGAGACAACATATGAAAATCCTTTTATGCGTAAAGTATATTTTTATTTTACATCAAACTGTTCTTTTGATAATATTAAATTTAATGTTTCGTTTAACAGCCTTTTTTTAATATAAAAAATAGCTTTAAAATTATAATTACTTTTGGAACATTTTTTATTAGTATTATGCAATTTTTTCTACTGTATAATTTCATTATCGGGTTTTGCTCTTGATGCCGCAAAATATTTCTGCCTCAGGCGGGACCAGGCTGTGGAATAATATCCCAAATTTAGTCCGGACTGACCAAAATTTCCCTGGTCGGGGTTCGGTCGGAATGAAAGTTAAATTTCGGTCCGTGTCCGACCCAGCCTAGACGTATACATGTGCCCGGGCCTGTCCGAGTAGGCGAAATGGGTCCGAATTTTCTAACGGGCCAACAAAATTTGAATAATTTTTCCAACAGGCCGGGCCAATAAACAAAATAAACGGGGCGATTCGGCAAAAAAATTGAAGGGCCAATTGGGCCGAGCCCATTTAAAAAAAAAAAAAAAAAAAAAAAAAAAAAAGTTAAAATATGAGCTATTTTCAATTATATGTGTTTAATGAGAATAAATATAAAAGTGCGTCATCAGTCGAAACTAGTTTGGCAACATCAATACAGAAATCTAACTTTTACAGTGTAAAGATCAGCATCGGAGAATTATATTGTGTGTAACCCGGGTTTAGTATTTTTTTTTTTTTTAGCAGGCTCGTACCAGCCCGAGATCAGGCTTGCATTGCTTTTCTACATATAGACGAGCTGGGCTGGAACTAGACTAATTGTTCTCAAGATGTGTAGGACAGACAATATGCAGTGCCGTGCGAAAGGGGAGGCGAAGGATGCGGTCGGCCCGGGCTTGGAAATTTAGGGGGCGCCAAATTTATGCTACCAGCGTAATTTTTGGCCTGTTACAAGAAAAAGTTGGGTCGGAGGGGGGGGGGGGCGCCACATTTTGCTTTGCCCCGAGCGCAGTTTTCTGTTCGCACGTCAAATGATTGCGGATTTTTCTACCTTCTCATGCTGTCGCTTCCAGAAATTCTATTCAAAACGATAATTTTCACAGTATTTCCTTAAACTGCTTATCAAAAAATGGATTACGTCATAGTTTTTGAATAAAAACACCTGCTAATGTGATCCACAACATAAACATTAGTTAACCCGACCAGCAGCAAAAGAAACGAAGTCAACCGGACCCAAAGCTGACCCACAGCAAAAACTAGAAGTCAACCGGACCCAGACCCGACCCCCAGCAAAAAATAGAAGTCAACCGGACCCAGACCCGACCCGCAGCAAAAAATAAAAGCAACATGACCCGCAGTGAAAAAATTAGCCCCGACCCACGCATTAAAGTCGAGTCTTCAAATTTCTAAAATCGCCCCCCCCTTGAGGACTCTCCAGATCCGTCCTTGGACAGATGTTACGTCATACAATATTTTTCATCGTCTTGTGATGCTTCATCTTGTCCTTGTAGAATTTTAATGAAGACAGAATAATCGACATTAATAAATATACTTCTTTTTGTCTTGTTAAGGAATATCAACCCTATTTCAAATCGCTGCAAAGTAATACTACTTTTATTAAGTAAATATACTTTATGTGGCATTCTTATTGTTATAAAATATTTGGGAGAGTAAAAAAAGAAAAAAAAAGGAGAACGGAAAGGAAAGAAATGAAACATAAATATTATTTTATCATTGAGTATTTATGACTATTTTAGAAAAATCTAGCGAATACAATAATAATTCTCCACCGTATTTCAGTTTCAACATCAAGGTAAGAAATTGCTTGCAGCCATCATTAGTATTATTTCTTTTTTCTTTTTATCAGCGACCGCTGAAATCATCACACATTTCTCTCAACCAATCGTTGTGAAATAAAAGGAAAGAAAACGATAAAAGCTATAATCGGAATCGAAATAATTTCTTCTGAGAATCTTATGACATAGAAGAACGTGTGGAATAGCATCTTTTTTGTGGAATAGACCAAAGACTGGAAATGATCTAAAAACAGGAAACATTCCTTATCCTCCCCGATTTGTATAGTTGAAACTGAATCTATACAAAGAGACAATCATTAAATTTTGGTACACTGCAATTCCGCCTTCTCTTTTAACACCATTATTTCGAAACCAAAAAGATTCTTTGCAACTAGAGCAGACGATATTTGGCCGATGAACACGAAAATAAAATTTCATTTCTTTGTTCTTTCTGTAAGCGCATGAGATTTTTTTTTTCTTTATTCACATAAAATGAAGTGATTTTTATTATCTGAAATGTATATTTCCATTGTATCTGAGCTGTGTTAAAGCGATAATGAAAAAGATAAACGGGATATTCTATAAAAGGACTTGAATAACTGTTACTGAAAACGATAAATTTTAACTCATGAAAGAAATAATTAATCTATTTTACTCTATTTCTCACGGACGAACGATAAATATGTAGTGTAAAATCCTGAGTATATGAGTTTTGAGGTTAAATAAATGATTATTTTAGAAATTCATAAAATAAACTGAAAATGCTATGCAATTTTGTAATTGAAGTTTATGTTTTCAATTTTATTTTTCAAACGGATTCCCCCTTAAAAATAATAGCGTACATCATTAAAAAAAAATAAAGTTATACAAGAGTTAATACATATTGTTTGAACAGAATGCAATTGTAATGAATGGTAGGTGTATTATTGAACAGTTGTAGTGGAAAATACTTAATATTTTTAAACCATTTCCATAACTTTTTTTGTAAAAATTCAAATAAATACCATACAGAACTAGAAAGGTAAGTAAAAATACTTACCGATCCGAGGTAAGCCGCTGTGTGTGAATAAAAAATTGTATTTTTCGAATATAATAGAAGTCGACATCTAATTTATTACACAAGACAATACTTCGAAATAAATAGGACATTTCTTCTAGCGTTTTCTATTATTTTATATCTTGCTTAATTTGCGTAAACATTTATATTTAGATATTTACAACATAATTTAAAGATTTTCGAATTTAAAATATGTTTCTCGAATGGGAAAAACGCGCTTCTTTCGTCAAAAACACATTCGTTCTAAAAAAACAATAAAAGTTGCTGTTGCCAAAAAAAAATCTAAATTAGAAAAAAAAATGTCGATGGAGATCGGCGTTTTGCAATACATTCCCATTTCTATGGTTCAGGAGCTAATGAGACTCAAAAGTTTTACAGATCAAGTTTCAGTTGCTTCAAAGCCAGCTAGAGATCGGCGATTGCCACCATCAGGTATGAAAGATTGGTGCACAGGAGCAGGATCGGAGGCATTGTCTAGAGACTCACAAGGAAGGTCTCCCTACGGGCATACTCAAAAAAATCTGAAAAAATTACAGAATGTTCTTCTAATATAGTTATATATATTTATAAAAAAAATTTCGGCGGAACCTCCTTATAACGTCCGTAAAAAAATAATAAAAATTTCGTTTATTTGGCGATTTATCTCCGGTTGGCGAAAAAACGAAATTTTGAAAAATACGCTTTTACGCTTCGAATACTTTTTAAAGAAAAAACTTTCTATGTTCAATTTATTTAAATAAGTTTAGTTTAAGTAATTTTAGTTTTGCATTTTTACTTTACTTTAAGTGTAATTTTGTCATATACGTTTATATGTACTTATAACAAAATGAAATTAATATATTTTATCATTTAAAACACAATTTAAATTGATTAAAATTGTTCCAAATTGAAAAATACACTGTTAAAAATCTGCTGCATTTTGTTGCAACGCACTTCCTTGCTTGTATAGAAAACGGTTACTTGGCCGTGAAATGGAGCTTTCTCATTGGTTGGAATAGAGATATTATATACAAGCTACAACACCGCTAAAAATCTGTAGCATTTTCTGCAGCGTCACTCCACCGCTTTTATAGAAAACGGTCAATTCACCGTGCTATGGAGCATTCTCATTGGTCAGAAGAGAGATATTCTATAAAAGTAGCGGAGTGACGTTGCGGTAAATGTTGCAGATTTTTAACAGTGAAGTCAATTAAAATCAATTTTCAGATTCGTTAAAATCGTCTGCTTTTGGCGAGGAAATGCACTGCTCGCCAAATCCCGCGTCGCTTTCAGCTTTTCACGCCAATTATTCCAAACTATTTTATTTTTTTACATATCTAATAATGTAATTCCGCCGCTAATTTTCACTAATCCTTTATTACCTACATGAGTAGTTTAATTCGTATTTTTTTCAAAAAATTCTGAGTATGCCCCCAATGGAGACCTTCCTTGTCAGCTACAGTTGTAGAATCTGAAGACTCAGTAATAGGGATGGGATCAGGAATAGAGGCACTTTTCACAGACTCGACTGCTCCAGGATCTGAAGACGCTAACATGGGAGCAGGAACAGACGTGTCATCTATTAGTCCAAGAGCCGACCGCACAAAACCCTAAGTCACTAAGCACAAGAAAAAAAATCCTTTATTTTATGGGAGAGTTGTAATAGGGGAATCTAATCATCCATGTCTGCTGGATGCGAAGTGGTGCATAAGCCAAAAATTGATACCACTAGTGGTTCACTCGTAGACTTAGCATTATGTTTTCCTGCACACAATTTTCCACGTTTTCATACTTTTGATTGCACAGCAAACACAATGCTAATCCTACGAGTCAACCACTAGTGGTATTCATTTTTGGCTTATGCACCACTTCGCTTCCGGCAGACATGGATCATTAGATTCCTCTATTACTACTCTTCCATAAAATAAAAGAATTTTCCTTGTGCTCGGTGACTTAGGGTTTTGTGCGGTAGACTCTTGGACTAATAGGAAGAGGAACTCTAACGAGCTAAATAAGGATGAATTAGTTTATCAATAATTTCTAAAGTATATAATTTTTTAATAAACTTATAAGTCTTAGAAAAGAACCGGCTTTAGTTTTCACTTTGGCTAAGCGGAATTTTCCTTCTTTGTCGGGATACAGCCCTTTAATTTTGCCTAAAGGCCAATTAATTCGTTTGGAATTGTCATCCTCAGTCAAAACAATACCATCCTTTTTTAATCCAGTTTCCCTTTTTCTCGAAGTTGCTCCAGGAATTCTCTTTTAAAGTGTTTTCTAAGATCTTCACGAACTTTTTGCTCATAAGCAAACCTTTTTCGCATTTTTTTTTTAATCAATTATGTCAAATTCCGGAACTCTCGAATCTTTGATTTCTTGCAAAAACATTGCAGGGGTAAGAGGATAAAGATCATCGTCATCTGCAATATATCTCAGCGGCTTAGAAATGACTACGCTTTCTGTTCCACATAACATGGTGTATAATTCTTCATGATTTAGGCTGGCTTTACCAAGCACTTTTCGTAAAAAAAATTTCAACATTCCTATCATGCGCTCAACCCCTCTCCCTCCCGCCTACGAATTGATAGTGAATTAAATGTCCATTGAATTTTTCGTTCCACAGCGAATTTCTGTAAACTTAAAATTTATTGACTTTAATTCTGAAGATGCTTTCACTAGATTTCTTCCGTTAAAAATAAAAATTATTCTTGTAGGGGTAAGAGGATAAAGATCATCGTCATCTGCAACATATGTCAGCGGCTTAGAAATGAGTACGCTTTCTGTTCCACATAGCATGGTGTATAATTCTTCATGATTTAGGCTGGCTTTACCAAGCACTTTTCGTAAAAAAAATTTCAACATTCCTATCATGCGCTCAACCCCTCTCCCTCCCGCCTACGAATTGATAGTGAATTAAATGTCCATTGAATTTTTCGTTCCACAGCGAATTTCTGTAAACTTAAAATTTATTGACTTTAATTCTGAAGATGCTTTCACTAGATTTCTTCCGTTAAAAATAAAAATTATTCTTGTAGGGGTAAGAGGATAAAGATCATCGTCATCTGCAACATATGTCAGCGGCTTAGAAATGAGTACGCTTTCTGTTCCACATAGCATGGTGTATAATTCTTCATGATTTAGGCTGGCTTTTCCAAGCACTTTTCGTAAAAAAAATTTCAACATTCCTATCATGCGCTCAACCCTTCTCCCTCCCGCCTAGGAATTGATAGTGAATTAAATGTCCATTGAATTTTTCGTTCCACAGCGAATTTCTGTAAACTTAAAATTTATTGACTTTAATTTTGAAGATGCTTTCACTAGATTTCTTCCGTTAAAAATAAAAATTATTCATCCTATATGGAAAATGTTTTGAATGGTTAATCTAAACAAGAATTAAATAGGCTATGCACATTTCCTTCTTGGACTTCATGTAGTATCCCTAAGAAAATAACATCAGCACACTACCATCATCAGAAAATAAAACAACAGGTTCAATTCAAAATTTTTCCTTTTATGACGTCGAAACAAATACAGTCGAGTCTCTCTATAACGAACTCCATACATCGAATTTCTCTATATAACGAATTTTTAGCAGGAACGGTCCCGTTTTCGCATGATTACATTAAAAACAGTCTCTATATAGCGAATTTTCTATCTCCATATAACGAATTTTTTTCATAAATTGGTCTTAATTTATTCAGTTTTAAAAAAGCTTCGAAATCATAAGGAATCAATTTTCCCTCACTTATTTTCAATTTATCGTCAGTGCTGAGGGTTTTTTTTTTTTTTTAAATATTACTTCTCTCCTTGTTCTTTAAATCCAACGAATTCACCCCACCTCCCACACACCTTTCCACATCCTTCTCAAAATAGAGTCAATTGGATTGATACACATGTAAGAGAGGAATCAATGAGGCCTTCGAATGGAGGAAAATGTTAACTACAATTTTTCATTCCTTGCTAAAAGTTAAGCTTTTTTTTTTTTTTTTTTTTTTTTTTTTTTTTTTTTTTTTTTGAGAGCGTAACAATTTTAAAATTAAAATAACAAAAAACTGCGGATTTCTTCGTCTGAAATTAATGCAAGCCTTTCTTATTTCATTAAGCTTTCAAATAAATGTATGTTCTCTTTTTTGAAACAGCTTAAATAATTAAGAAATAAAATGTTAGGTTAATATTTGCTTTTAAACATTTCAAATTCTTAATTCAAAAGATCAAAAATAAAATTTGTTCAAATTTTACACATTAAATACGATTTTTAACATAATTCTCTATACATCGAATTTCTCTATATAACGAATTTTTTACTGGAACGGTGGATTTCGTTATATGGAGACTCGACTGTATAGCTGTTTGAGACGATTAGCGTTGTCGCATCATCAGTAGCAAACAAAATAGCTCAGTTTTAATATTCCACATTCATTTTCCTGATGTAGATATTATGGTGCTTATCGTTATAATGATGATTTGGAAGATGATAAAGGTTGACGATATAAGTATTCGGTGAATGTGATGACTTTTTTTTAATTATCTACAAATGGATGGCTGTTCTACGAACTTATACTAATCATATTCATAACTGCCATGGATTGAAATTAACCGTCGTCGAAAGGATGGATGATAGCTTTAGTGCCTGAAGATTGTTTGTGATAAAGAACAAATTAAAGGATTTAAAATTACCTGAAGGAAGATATGCCCATTTGTAAAAGTTACTTCCTTAATAACAGGCAATTGATTGCGACGGAGTCGTTAAAAGATTTAATGGAGAATATTTCAATTATTTCGACCTATTTTATAATATTTTCTTGCATTGGTACAAAACTTAAATAGCACTTATGTTTATTTCTAATTAACATAATAGCTATTTTCAACTGAGTTTGCAAAATGGCTTCAAGACAGTATGGCAATGAAAGTAATTTTCATAATTGTCTCACTTAAACCCTTTACTAAAATAATAATAATATTAATGAGGATTTGTAAATTATTTACTTGCCAAATCAAATTGTTTTTGCATGAATTTGGGGTATTAATGGTTAAATTGGTAGCTTAAAGAGAACTAGTAATTTTAAATTAATATTTGTGAACCTAATCTACCAGTGTCCTACAGAATCAATTTCAGTAAAAGGACTCTTTTTTCATAAGGTGTCATTTTGTTTGTACAAAAGTAATGAATGCGTATTTGTACGGTACTGTTTGAAATTCAGGCTATGGAGTAACTTAGGGCGGAAACGTGATGAATAGCGGCTGCACATCGCGGATTGGTTGTTCCGCATAACCGAAGGAATCGTATTCCCAATAAACTGACACATACAAAGATAAATAATACGAAGAAATTTCCTTGCATAGTAACTTTAATTTAATTTGAAAGGAAATCTTGAAAACAATTACAGAGATAATGACATAACTCCCGTAAGGGATTGGATGGCCCCGTAACTTTTAGACAACTGTTAAGGCAGCAGTCGATGCTGAAGTGACGACAAACAGAAGTACATCTATATGCCAAAAACATCAAACTGTCAGCCATGGCGAGTTGAAAAAAAGCCAATAAAACAAAGAATAAATATCCGTTAAACGAAAAGTCAATGGGATTATTTAAATTTAGATGACCTATGAGAAGAGGCGCAATTCGCCAAATTAATCAGTATTTTATATACTAACCCTGTCAAAGATGACTCCATAAAGACTACAAAATAAATATGATTGTTTACATTATTTTCGAAAATGATCCCTGCTATTGCATTTATCCAAGTAATTTAAGTGCTATAAATAGATTTCCGCCTATAATCATAAAATATAAATCAAACGTTAATTTAAATTCTGGACAGAATGTCTATAAATAAACAAAAAGTATAACTGAAAATGATTTTTTAAATGTATTACGTTATCTCATATCAGTTAATTATTTAGTGAATTTGACAGATAATAAATTAGTAGCATCATTATATTTAATAAAATAAAGTAGAAATGATTTATATTGAAACGGCTTTTTCTGTATACAATAAAAGTTAAAATTTGCGAAGGGGATGAAAAAAATTAAAGCATTAATATATAACTACGTTATACAGGCCTCAAGGGGTTATGACTGAAACTTGTTAATGCAACAAATCTAGATAAATAAATGCCTTAATTGGGTTTATTACTCAGGTCTCGAATTCCTCTCACTAAGATAAAGTCTATGGGCGTTTGATACATTCGTAAATTTAAAATATCGCTTGTGGAAATTAATATTTTAAACTTTTTTATAGGCTTCTTAAAAAATGCCTCTGTTTTTCTTATTTATCAAAATTTTTCTAAAATATAAACAAATTTTTACACGAAGTGTTAGATTTTATGGTACTACTCTGTTATCCCGTCGGCCAATTTCGTCAAATTATACAAATCCCCAAACTAATAGCCAAATTATACATATTGACATAATTTTTATTTTAAATAACTAGGGGGGCCCCGCCCCCCTGCTCGCTATGCTCGCCAACCCCTCGCGTAATCGCTTCGCGATTCCAAATTATTGGCTACCCCTGCTTGCTGCGCTCGCCAATACCCCATGGTATGAATAAGCAGTTGCAGACCTTTCAAATGATGTGTCACACGACTGGTGTTGTAAAGAAATTAAAAATGTGCCCCCCTGGGGGGCAGAGTGGGGGTGACACACAAGACATCCATAAAATAAATAAACAGTTGCAGACCTTTCAAATGATGTGTCACACAATTTGTGTTGTAAAGAAATTACAAAATGCGCCCCCTCTGAGGGCAGAGGGGGGGGGGGGTTACACACAAGATATCCATAATATGAATAAGCAGTTGCAGACCTCTCAAATGGTGTGTCACACAATTGGTGTTGTAAAGAAATTAAAAATGTGCCCCCCGGGGGGGCAGAGTGGGGGATGACACACAACACATCCATAATATGAATAAGCAGTTGCAGACCTTTCAAATGATGTGTCACACAACTGGTGTTGTAAAGAAATTAAAAATGTGACCCCCCTGGGGAGAGCAGAGTGTGGGGATGATACACAAGACATCCATAATATAAATAAGCATTTGCAGACCTTTCAAATCTTGTGTAACACGACTGGTGTTGTAAAGAAATTAAAAATGTGTCCCCCCCTGGGGAGCAGAATGGGGGATAACACACAAGACATCCATTATATGAATAAGCAGTTGCAAACCTCTCAAATGATGTATCAAACGACTGGTGTTGTAAAGAAATTAAAAATTTGGCGAAATATTACAGTTATCGCCAAGTTGGCGTCACATTTGACAACTAATTTTGGTCGCCAAATTTGGCGATATATCGCCAAGTTGGCGACAAACTTGGCGATTGTTGGCGATGGTAACCTTTCCTCTCTTTATGGTAACCCATACGGCGATGCATAGACGGAGTACTTTCCTGATTGGTCTATTCGACTCATGGAAGGAGTGGACAACCCGGATTCGTTAGTTCCGGAAATCTTCCACATCAGCATCATTCCAGGAGTCATTCCTTTTAAGGCTAGTTTTTTTTTACTATAGAAGGATGAAAAAACAAATAATTAATAGAATATTAATAAAAAGTCGAAATAAAAATCCCTTAATGACATTTTAAACACGTGAAGCGTATTTAATGTCATTGAATGTGACATTCGCGATCATCCATTATTGGCATTTAATCTTATAATTTGGCGATAATTTTTTGGTCGACGGAATAACCTAGTAGTACCGATTTTACTCACACTTCGTGAGCTTTTAACACATGAAATATTAAATAGAGCATATATTTAGAAATACGTTGAGAACTAGGTAAAAAAATATCTTTTAAGAAGAGGACATTGAAAAAAGAATTTAGAAATATTAGTTTCCCCAAGAGCTATTTTAAATATACGAATGCATCAAATGTCCATAGACTTAACATTACGGAAAAGAATTAGGAAGCTCAGTGACCAGCTCCTTTAAGGGTGTATTCGAAAAAACGGTTTTCCATCTTCAACAGCTCGAAATTTTCCGATACAATTTCAGGCACATTTTTAAAAGTAGAAACATGAAACTTGGTGAGGGGATTCTTGAAGGAACGTATGAGGTGCCGCGTGATGTCTTTTTACGCTCAAATCATTAGAATTTGAGTTATAAACAATAACCTTCTCAGTATGACCCCTTTTTTTCGTTCTCAAACCTCCCGCTTCGAAAAATTCGGTTCAAAATGCTGTTTTTGATTGCTTTTTTTGCCGTATTTTCTGCATTTATCCGAGAATCGATGATTACGGCACAAACGTACACCTTGTGTACTTTCTAAATAAGAGAATTTGAAAGTTTGGTGCATTTGAGAGCAAAAATGAATTTAAAAATAAATCGGAAAATAAGTAGTTTTAATCGAAATACACCCTTAATCGTCGCGCCCGATATATTAGCAGGCAAATTGTATGCGTAAATGAAAATCAAAACAATTAAGGAATTAAATATTTCATGTTAAACAACTTTTATATAATCACTTCTAATTGAATATGTAAGAAAATCACGTAATAAATATAAGAGTGAGACTAAATATTTTGCAGAATACTCTGCTCAACAGATCTAGCGCTTGTTTCTCCCTTTAGCAGTTAGATATACAGTAAAACCCCGATAATTCAGATTAATTGGGACAGGACCCAATCCGGATTATCCGGAGAATTAGAAAAAAAAACTGAAATAAAATATAACATACTAACAGAAAATCACCTTTATGTTAAACTTATTGAATATTTGCAGACAGTAATAATGTTTACTTTGCTTAATTATTCCGAAAACATGTCAGAAAAAGTTTTTTTATTTAGAATACGACGATGAAACAAGTTAATGTTATGGAAATTAGCCAATCGCTTCTCAAACTTGAAAAAAAAAAAAAAAAAAAAAAAAAAAAAAAAAATGACCAAACCGATCCGAATTATCCGGAGATCCGGATTATCGGGGTCCGAATTAGCGGGGTTCTAAAGTACTTTCATGATATATTAGAAACAAGTGGTTAAGTGTGATCGCAGATCGCACAGAGGGTTTCGTTTCATATCTCCTTCAAAACACTTTATCATTAAGGGGACAAGAGACCTTGAAATCCTTAAAAATAATTTTTTTTATTTTTTGTAAATTTCACCTAAATATTATTCAAGGGTGAATTATATGCATTATAACATGCATTTATCACAAAAAAAATGCAAAAAAAAATTATTTTTGACAAAAAAATGGCATTTTACGCAGCGTCTTCGAAATCTTCGAAATGCGGACTGCGCATTCCATATCAATGAAAATCCCCAATATTTTTTATGAAAGTTTGTTTCATATATATAAACAAAATTGTGCATCCAATTTTGAAAATTTGAATTTAAAAGTTAAAAAAAAAAAAATGAAATTTTGAAATTTTTTCGAAATTTTTTTCAAAATTTTCAAATTTTTTCAATTTTTTTTTTATTTTTTGTAAATTTCATCTTAAATATTATTCAAGGGTGCATCATATGCATTATGGCATGCATTTATCACAAAAATATTTTTAAAAAAATATTATTTTTGAGAAAAAAATGGAATTTTACGCAGCGTCTTCGAAATCTTCGAAATGCCCCCTGTGCTTTCCATATCTATGAAAATCCCCAATATTTTTTTGGAGAGTATGTTTTATATATATAAACAAAATAAAGCATCGATTTTTACATATTTGAATTTTAAAAAGTAAAAAAAAAAAAATTGAAAATTTTGAAAAAATTTTCGAAAAAATTTCAAAATTTCAATTTTTTTTATTTTTTAACTTTTAAATTCAAATATTCAAAATTCGATGCACAATTTTGTTTATATATATAAAACAAACTTTCATAAAAAATATTGGGAATTTTCATTGATATGGAATGCGCAGTCCGCATTTCGAAGATTTCGAAGACGCTGCGTAAAATGCCATTTTTTTGTCAAAAATAATTTTTTTTTTGCATTTTTTTTGTGATAAATGCATGTTATAATGCATATAATGTACCCTTGAATAATATTTAGGTAAAATTTACAAAAAATAAAAAAAAAATATTTTTAAGGATTTCAAGGTCCCTTGTCCCCTTAAATTAACAAACGAAAAACAGTTTTTCGGCTCTATTTTGGGATTTTTCGCCAATCGCGCCAACCAGAACTGGATATTAAATTCTTTGTCTAAATGCTACCCTGATCGCATAGATTTCTTGATTTCTCTGTCAGGATCTGCAGACTCAGTGAAGTTACGCAAGTAAATAAAATTATGAATGAAAGTAAAATATTGCAAAGCTTAGAATAAATTTAAGGGAGTCAAAACTGGTCATTAGAGGCGGCTAGTAATTTAAATGAATAAGAATTTAATAAATAAATAAAATATTTCACTTCGCGTGTCAAAATAGATCATAAATAGGATGAAATAAAAACAAATAAGCACGTTTTTTACGTGATTTATTTAATCCATTAATTTATGTTGCATACATAATAATTTTATTTAAAATTACTTGCAACAATTAGAAGAAATAAAATTTCAATTTTGAAATTTACGCTACTGCAAATTTTTAAACTTCTAAATATCGCACATTTTCAATTTTTACACCATCGTATAGGGAAAAAAATGTACTTTTAAATGCAGTTTGTTTGAAAGCTGTGTGTATAAAGTACACAAATTTTGAACTCTCTGGTTGTGGTTTAGATAGTTTTTGTGTACGCACTCTGTGACAGACAGACAGAGGACAGAGACGAATAGGGTTCCGTCAGTAAATCAATTGATAGATCGAAGCATGCCCGCTTATGTCTTTTCCAGGCATAGCACAATGCTATCAGTGTTATTAAGGATTTGATTTCATACAAGATAAGAGAATTAAAAACCTGGTGTCTCTAAGTTTAACAAATCTACATACATTAAGGAATTAGATGTTTCATATTAAATAACTTTTATATAATCACTTCTAACTGAATATGTAAGAAAATCACGTAATAAACATAACAGTGAGACTAAATATATCACAGACAACCCTGCTCGACACAGCTAGCGCTTGTTTTTCCTTTTAACAGTTTGATATACAGTCGAATCTCTCTATAACGAAACTCCATACATCGAATTTCTCTATATAACGAATTTTTAGTTGGAACGGTTCCCTTTTCGCAGGATTACATTAAAAACAGTCTCTATATAGCGAAATATCTATCTCCATACAACGAATTTTTTCATAAATTGGTCTTAATTTATTCAGTTTTAAAAAGCTTCGAAATCATATGGAATCAATTTTCCATCACTTATTTTTGATTTATCGTAAGTGCTGAGTTTTTTTTAATATTACTTCTGTCCTTGTTCTTTTAATCCAACGAATTCATCTCACCTCCCACACACCTTTCCACATCCTTCTCAAAACAGTATCAATTGGATTGATACACATGTAAGAAAGGAATTAATGAGAGGCACATAAGAGAGGCGTTCAAATGGAGGGAAATATTAACTACAATTTTACATCTCTTGCTAAAATTTAAGCTGTCTTTTTTTTTTTTTTTTTTTTTTTTTAAGCGTAACAACTTTAAAATCAAAACAACAAAAAATTACAGATTTCTTCGTCTGAAATTAATGCAAGTCTTCCTTATTTGATTTTCATTAATCTTTCAAATAAATGTCTGTTCTCTTTTTTGAAACGGCTTAAATAATTAAGAAATAAAATGTTAGGTTAATATTTACTTTTAAACATTTCAAATTCTTAATTCAAAAGATCAAAAATAACTAGCAGGGGAGACCGAGCTTAGCTCGGTCAAAATTAACTTTGTGTTCAACTCGATATAGTATTTTCACTGTATCATTAACTCTGTATTATTACTGTAAAACATGTTTATAATAGTATTATTTAGAAAAACAATCAATAAAAAAACTATGTTTTTATGCGCATATTTATAAATTTTATTTTATTTTAAATTTTACAACGAAAGGACATCGATCTAAATCACTTTTTTAGCTCGACCCTGATTGGTTTAACATGCATCTCGAATCCTCTTAAGAATGTATAAAAAAATTCTTTACATTCTGAAAGACAATATATTTTGCTAGATATAGCCAAATTTGGAGGCATTCTTTCATTTGGCTCCAAATACGTGTTTTGGTTTTCGTAATTTTTATAGTCGATTTTTTGGCCATATGTCGCCAATATTTTGTCAAATATCACCAAGTTATTGGCTTTTGCCATATTCTCGTGACCCTGACCCGTATTACCCAAAATGAGCCACTAATCAAATTTGATCAAGCATGTGACATAGCTCAATCGTCTTCAGGTAATCAAAAACAGTAGAATATAAAATTGAATCAAAATCGTTCAAGCATTTTTTAGGTAAAATTAGCTTGGCAGCATTCAGCAATGAAGCGAAATGACCCACTAATATAATTTTGTTTAACATGCGACTCAGCCCAATAGTCTTCTCGTGACAAAAAACGTTTTGTTTCAAAATTTAGGTAAAATTGATTGAGTCGTTATTGTATATAATTAGAATGACCCTAGCTCATTAAGACCCAAAATGACCCACTAATAGAATTTTCGCGAGCATGTGTCCAAGCCAAATGGTTTTCTCTTGCTCAAAAACGATATAATACAAAGTATAGTCAAAATGGTGAGTACCATTTTCTATATAAAATTAGCATGACCCATCATGACCAACAAATGACCCTTATAATCGAAATCTCTTAAACGTGTGGCCTAGCTCTTTAGTTTTAGCATGCCGAAAAACATTAGATACAAAATTTAGATAAAATCGATTGAGCTGTTTTTTAGATATAGTTGGTTTGACCTTGACCCCTTATAATCCAAAATGACCCATTGATCGAATTTTCACAAAAATCTGTCCTAACCCAATGATTTTCTTGTGACCGAAAACGATAAAATACAAAATTTAATCAAAATTGCGCGAAACGTTGTCAAGATAAAATTAGAATGACCCAAAAGTGGCCCACCAATCGAAATTTCTCGAACATGTGACCTACCCCAATGATTTTCTCATGCCAAAAATATGTTGTATACAAAATTTCGTTAAAATCGACCCACAAATTCTTTAGATATAGCTTGACCTTGACCCATTAAGACCCACAAATGACCCTTATAATCGAAAGCTCTCGAATATGTGACTTAGTCCATTAGTTTTCTCGTTTCTAAAAATTGTTACATACAGAATTTCGTTAAAATTGATCCTGCCGTTCTTTAATTATACATAGCTTGACCCAGACCCTTTATGATCCAAAATGACCCATTAATCGAAATTTTTCGAACATGTAACCTAGTCCAATGATTTTATCGTGCCAAAAAAATGTTGCATACAAAATTTCATTAAAATCGATCCACCTGTTCTTTAGATATAGTTTGACCATGACCCATTATGACCCATCATGACCCACAAATGACCCTCATAGTCGAAATCTCTCAAACATGTGATTTAGCCCATTAGTTTTCTCATGTCAAAAAACTGTCACATACAAAATTTCGTTATAATCCATCACGCCGTTCTTTAATATAAATAGCTTGACCCAGACTCTTAATGACCCAAAATGACCCATTAATCGAAATTTTTCGAACATGTAACCTAGTCCAATGATTTTATCGTGCCAAAAAAATTTTGTATACAAAATTTCGTTAAAATCGATCCACCTGTTCTTTAGATATAGGTTGACCATGACCCATTATGACCCATCATGACCCACAAATGACCCTCATAGTCGAAATCTCTCAAACATGTGATTTAGCCCATTAGTTTTCTCATGTCAAAAAACTGTCACATACAAAATTTCGTTATAATCCATCACGCCATTCTTTAAATATAAATAGCTTGACCCGGACTCTTAATGACCCAAAATGACCCATTAATCGAAATTTTTCGAACATGTAACCTAGTCCAATGATTTTATCGTGCCAAAAAAATGTTGCATACAAAATTTCGTTAAAATCGATCCACCTGTTCTTTAGATATAGGTTGACCATGACCCATTATGACCCACAAATGACCCTCATAGTCGAAATCTCTCAAACATGTGATTTAGCCCATTAGTTTTCTCATGTCAAAAAACTGTTACATACAAAATTTCGTTATAATCCATCACGCCGTTCTTTAACATATAAATAGCTTGACCCAGACTCTTAATGACCCAATATGACCCATTGAAATTTTTTCTCGAACATGTAACCTAGTCCAATGTTTTTCTCGTGCCCGAAAACCATAGAATGCAATTTTTAGTCAAAATTGCGTGAGAAAATCGCTAGATAAAAATAGCATGACCCACAATGACCCCAAGAATGACCCACTTACCGAATTTTCTCGAACATGTTACCTAACCCAATGGTCTTCTTGTAATCCAAAATGATACAATATAAAATTTGGTCAAAATCGTTAGAGCCGTTTTTTAGATAAAAATGGCTTGACCCATAATGACCCCAAAATGACCCACTAATCGAAATTTTTCGAACATGTGACCCAGCCCAATAGTTTTCTCGTGCCAAAAAACGATTGGATACAAAATTGCCTTAAAATCCATCCAGCCGTTCTCTAGATATAAATAGCTTGATCCTGACCCATTGTGACCCAAAATGACCCAGTAATCGAATTTTCCCGAACATGGGACCTAGCCCAATGGTCTTCTCGTGCCCGAAAATGGTAAAATCCAAATTTTTGCGAAAATCGTTAGAGCCGTTTTTGAGATAAAATTTACCCACACACACACACACACACACACACAATTGTTGCTCGCATTATAGTATAAGATATTTGTTCAAATTTCACACATTAAATACGATTTTTAACATCATTCTCTATACATCGAATTTCTCTATATAACGAATTTTTTATTGGAACGGTGGATTTCGTTATATAGAGACTCGACTGTATTATCATGCAATATTCGAAAAAAAATATTAAATGGACATTTTATGGGTTGAAACATGCTATGTTTTTTTCAAACGTAGAACAGTGCTTATCAGTGTTATTAAGGATTTGATTTCTAACAGGATATGAGGATTAAAACCCCGGAGTCTATATTTAGCAAATCTACATAGATTAATTAATCCATTCATGACGAGCATTAGGTATAGTGAAGCATAAGGTGCTGAAAACCTTTAATTATTCCCACAAGTTGTTTTTTATTGTAATTTAACTCTTATTTAATAAGAATATTTTGTCAATTCAATTAGGCAAAAATTTCTGTTTTGAAAAACAAGTGCTAAAAGATTAAAAATTTAATGAAAGGCATTCTTCGTGAAGGGGTTAGATAGTAGTTTTAATTCTACATTCCTTCTAGTAGCTTCATTTAAAATCTAAAATAACATATATAAACGTTTTGCGGATCTCTCTCTCTCTCTTCCGGTGCTCTGTTTTCCGAAGAGACCTTTGCACGCCGACTTACAAGATTTGGCCAAAAGTTATCTGTATTGGTTATGCAGTTTAAAATCTTTTATTTTTTCCCTTGGAATTTTTTTTTTTTTTTTTTT
The DNA here is from genome assembly GCA_964019185.1 of Maratus speculifer. Lineage (NCBI taxonomy): Eukaryota > Metazoa > Arthropoda > Arachnida > Araneae > Salticidae > Maratus > Maratus speculifer. The sequence continues at coordinate 250,187,879 of OZ025301.1, forward strand.
TTTTTTTTTTTTGTAAAACGCGAAAAAACCACAGTTTTTTCGCGTTTTACGGCGATTTTCTCAATCAGTAAAATAAACTAGTTGGATGTGTCAATCCCAAAACTTTCTTCTATCTCATAAGTACATTTTAATAACAAAAAAAAAAAAAAAAAAAAAAAAAAAAAAAAAAAAAAACCGTGGTGACCCCAAAGTTATCCACTATCGAATTTCCTCGAACATTCGACCTAGTCTAATGAGATTCTGGTATCCGAAAAGCCTAAAACGCAAAATTTAATTAATATTCTGAGAAAATGAGCTTAGTAGTGCCTCATGTTGGGTAATTTATACTAAAACCTGATAAGCATCTATTTATGCCAAGACCTAACAGAATCTGAAACTTGATGGAATTTCGTCCATTAGTTCTTGAGATATAGTTATGACAAAAAAATTGCAAAACGTAGCACAGCAACACCATATCTTGGACAATTTATGCCAAAACGTAAAAAAGCGTCTAATTATGTTATGGTGTAAAAGAATCTGAAGTTTGATGAAATTCTGTGCATTAGTTCTTGAGATATAGCTAGTTTAAAAAAAACCGTGTAAAATATAGCACAGCAGCACCATCAGTTGAAGTTTTTATAACAAAACGTAATCATCGTGTATTTATGTTATATGTCATTTTGTAACAAAATCTGAAGTTTGATGAAATACTGTGGGTTGGTTGTTGAGATATAGCTATCGGAAAAATCGTGCAAAATGCAGCATAGCTGCACCACCTGTTGCAAGGCTAATACCAAAATGCAACCAGCGTCTAATTATGTTATATATTCTAGTGTGAGAGAATCTAAAATTTGATGAAGTTCTCTGGATTAGTTCTTGAGATATAGCCATCGCAAAAATCGTGCAAAATGTAGCATAGCAGCGCCACCTATAGGGCAGTTCACACCAAAACCTTATCAGCGGCTATGTATCTCAAGGTATCGCGGATTCTGAAGTTTGGTGAAATTCTGTGCATTAGTTCTTGAGATATAGCTATCATGAAAATCATGAAAAACGTGGCATAGCAGCGCCACCTGCTGGTAAATTTACACCAAAACGTAATCAGCGTCTATGTATATCAAGGGGTCACAGAATCTGAAGTTTGGTGAAATTCTGTGCATTAGGTCTTGAGATATAGCAATCTTGAAAATCATGAAAAAGGTAGTATAGCAGCGCCACCTGCTGGCCAATTTTCACCAAAAACCAATAGGCACTAATTCATATCAAGGTCTAACTGAATATAAAATTTTATTAAATTTCGAGCATTAGTTTTTGAGATAGAGCGCCCACAAATTTTTTGTCACATACAGACAGACACACAGACAGACAGACAGACGGACAGACAGACAGACAGACAGACGGACAGACTCACAGACAGACATTTTCTAAAAATAGTCAAAACGTGTTCAGGACCTTCTAAAACGTATAAATCCGTCGAAAACCGGAAGTCGAAAATTTTCATGAATCCAATACTTTCTTCTTGTAAACATAGAAGAAAGTAAAAACGGTGTCAACCTTTTAGCTTTATGTATAGTACATTTTGTCTTAATAAAGTTTATTCGAAATTCGTGTCGCAGTTTTAAATTCTTCAAAAACGTGCATTTTATGAAATTTTTTTCTGAATTTTCTGCGAACAGAGACAATTTTTTAACAATCGTAAAAGGAATCCGATTAAGTCTTTTAGCCAAAATTAGTAAATTTTGTCTTTTGCTATATTTGATTTTCTGCAAATCTTTTTTTTTTTTTTTTTTTTTTTTTTTTTTTTTGTGATTTTTAGCGGGGTTTTCTCCCATTTCGCGACGATTTTTTATATGAGTTTTAATAAACGTGAATAAAAGAAAATCGGTTTCGATCTTTTAGCCCAATGTAGTAAAATCTGTTTCTTGTGAGTTTTGAATTTTGCAAAATTTTTATCCGATTTTTATTTATTTATTTATTTATTATGTTTTGTGGCGATTTTTTGGCATTTCTAAAAAGAATCTCGTTTTAATGTTTTATTTGTAATAAATGCAGTAGTAAAGCAGCCTGAATTTTTTTTTTTTTTTTTCAAGAAAATTTTATGTGATCGTCACCATTTTTCCACGTTTCATGGTGAGTTTTTACATTCGTAATCTAGTTTCGATCGTTTTACTTAAGTTGGTACATTTTGTTCACTGCATTTTAAAATTTTTCTCGAATTTTCGATTCGAATGTTCGCAACATTACGTGTTTTATGGAGTTTTTGTTTTACATTTCTTTTCTAAAAGGAAAGAACTCTCCGGTAAAATCTGCTTTGTGCCATTATTATATTCAAGTCGGAAGAATACTAAATCGGTTCCTATAGACGATGCTTAAATTTAATTTTTATCCCTTGAGGACAAGAGTCAACTATTCATAACGCAGACGGTGCTCGAAATCCTTAATTATTCCCACCAGTTATTTTTTTAGTCTAAATTTTGCTTTAATTAATTAGCGAAATTTCTCGATTCATTTAAACAACATTTTCTGTTTAGAAAAACCGGTGATAAGTGATTAGATATTCTGTAAAAGGCACTGGTTCCGCAGGGGTCAATATTATATCTATACATATAATAAAACAGTAGGACCCGGTGTGTCTGTACATTGAAGATAATTGACAAAAATGGAGTCAGGGCGATAAAAGAAAACCAATGAAACACAAAAAAAATTTTTTTGAATTTTTTGTCTGTCTGTCTGTCTGTCTGTCTGTCTGTTTGTTCGAGGTTATCTTCGTAACTACTGAATGGATTTTTATGCGGTTTTCACTAATGAAGAATGCACACTCCCGGGCAGTGTATAGGCTTTGTTTCATCAAAATCGGACAACAGACAAAAAAGTAACAAAAAGAAACAAAAGAAACTATTAGGTGCGCTGCTCACGTTTTTTAGTACATAACGTTTTTTAGTACATATAAAATCCAATAGATGTCACTGTGCGATTTTAAAACGCGCTATCGTTATGTTTTCGCCAGTCTACTTAAGTATGAGAAAGTTTCAAGCTGGCTGTCGTTCCATGTGGTTTAGTCCGTAGAACGTCAGTGCGCCATACTGATGGCCCGGGTTCGATTCCCAGCATGGAATTTTTTTTCACTATGTTGGCATTAACGCCTATAAGCAATTAAAAGAATTTGAAATATTGTATTCAAGGCGAATTTTCTCTCTGGGAAAATTTCCTTGCATTAATATGTCAGTGTAATTTTTTTTTCGATTTAATTTTTTCTTTCGAAACTTTGTTTTTCTTAAAAAATTACAGTAAATATTTGATATTTCCCAACGTTTTTTGAATGATCGACTTATAACGATTATTTCGTTATATATTGGTTATTTTCTTAAATTATTCCTTTACCCCCCGTCTCTGTTCAATTCAAAATTAGTTTTAAGTTGTCCTTCATTCCTTTTCCATTTTCTTTGCTTATTAATTCTCTAACTGAAAAATCGGCAGCTGCTTAACTTTGTCTGTGTGAAATACATTCACATAGTAATCAACCGTTTAAAGCTATTTGCAGATGTCTGCTATTTCCGATCGAGGCAATTCTGCATTACCTTATATGGACATCATCTCTGTTTCACAGTTAAAATTTATGCTTACGCTTCTTTTCCTTTCTCGACAAAACCCTATAAAGAATTTAACATCTGCGCAGTAAAATCTCATGTCCCTTCGGTGTGCTTCTTTATTAGACAAAACAACACGTGTAACATTTTATTGTTTGGCAACCTTTTCATTTCTCATCCCAGCTGGGAAACTAAATTGAATTCTTATCTTGCCGGCTGCATTTTAACTGTATTTGGCGTATACTATCCATTGTGCATGGGCGAACTTTTGTATGTTGGCGATTTTCTATCATGCCAAAAGTGGCAATTTGTTGCTATGTACGAGGCACTTGACTCTCTGCGCTCGTCTTGTTAACCTGCTATTCTTCGTTCGGAGATTTTCTCCGAGAGTTGTAAGTGCGCCCCCCTTCGTAATAGATGTTAAAATAAAGTGTAACTTTGCAATCATCGTGGGTTTTTTTTCGAGCATCCGAACCTGGACTGATTCTATACCGATCATACCTCTTCTAAACCTTCTAACATATATATGCAACTACCAAAATCCCTCAAGAAACTCTTCTTTATATAAATAACTGGTGCCTGACGGTTTCGTTTTTCCCCACATAAAAAAAAAAAAAAAAAAAAATATGGAGGGGGGTACAATCAACTGCGACTTTTCTACGGATGTCATGCATTTCGGTTCTTCTTTTTTCGTCTCTGCATTCCCCGATAAAAAAAGGCAACTGCTAGTAGTCTTGGCTGCTAAGCGTCAACAGATGTGGAATTGATCTTCAAAGTGGTGTTCCCGTCCTGAAGTTCCTTTCCTGGACACCCCCTTTTCCTCCCCTGTGTGCTCCATCTCAACTGCTTCGGAGGGTCTCCCCTCGAGATTCCATCTTCAAAAAAAATCTGCGGCTGATTGTCACCTGAGCGCTGGGTGCCCCTTTTGTCATCTCCATCGTCTGTGTGATTGACGTGTTCATCGCAGCCAGATATCATCGAGGGCTGCATGTGCTCATGTTGGTGCTTCTATACCAGAGTGTTTTGTGTGTTTTCAGTGAATGTAATCTACAGAAAGTTCATATACCCTCATAGAAAATTTAGTGAATAACAGTATTCCTGTGGTGTGATGCATCGTAAAATCGTTCATCGTGCAAAAAATAGTGATTGTCTTCAATTCTGAGAAAATCCATCAGAAATAATTCATCGTAGATATCAGTTAACAGTGCACAAAGTAATAAATAAATAAATAAGAGAATTACAAAAATTCTCTAAATGAGGTGTCACCACCTTTGATAAGTGCATATTCAATTACATGATTACAATATAAAATTTCTGCTAGTCTCCAGTGATAAAAAAAAAAAGAAAAAAAGTGCACAACAACGAAAATGCAACCTCAAAAAATCTACATTTTGAATGTGGGAGCAGAGCGTGCCCCAGTTCCCTAAGTTTTGTCTTATTAAATTTGTAATCATTTAATTATTTCTTTAAAACTAAATCTGTAAGTTACCCCAAGTATTTTTTTTACTTTATGTTCTGCCTCCACAGTCAGTTCATCATAATCAATATTGCAGTTTGGTGTTTTTAAATCATATTTTATTCAACTTAACTATTTTTAATCCTGTTATTGTGTTTTTGCAAATTTTTTTAAATTGCGAAAGCACGGTAACTGTTGTCATTTCTAGTTATTATTTTTATGACATTTTATGCAGTTTTTACCAGTTATTACATTTATGTGCTAGTGTTTCATATTTTACGTCCCACCCCTTTTGTTTGTTTTTTTTAATTTGTATTTAGATTCTCTAATATGCTTAAATGTGTTTAACCAGTTTTGAACTTTAATTACAAGGTTAAAATAAGAACATTCCTTTTTCATCAAAAAATTATAAATAAATCAGAAGGTTTTAAGTTACAAAAAAAGGAATTTTTTTTTCCTAGTGTAAAGAAGTTAAAGGATTTTTTTCTTGCTTGCTAACAGTTTTGCGGTTTTCTATAGAGTTTTCTTTGCTTTATTATCTAAAGTAAGTACTTTGTTAAAGTGAAGGAATATATAGATATATGTTTCAAAGTGTAATTATTTTGCCATTTTATTTAATTTATTTTCTAAATGTGTTAATTTTGTATGTGCTTCCTTGCGTTACTGTCATAAAAGGTTCAAATAAGATATCTTTAAAGTGAGGTATATTTTAAAATCTATTTATTTTGCTAGTTTAGATATTTTTACTAGCTAGGAAATTTACTTGTTTTCAATGTGCTTTAGAGTATAAGTCAGGTCTGTGTAACAATTTCTCTAAAACTTGTGAGCGTAAACAAACAAAAAAAAACTAATCATGGCGGCAAAACAAATTCCGATAAATATCATTCAATTTGATGGAGATCCAGATTTACTTAAATTTTTCTTTGATCAAATTCGCGTCTGTGCAGAAATTAATAAATATAACCCTCAAACAACAATTGCAATCTTAAAGGGAAAGCTAGTTGGGCCTGCACAAAAATTTCTAGCCCAAAATCCCGACCTGCAAAAGATAACAGACCTTGATTTGCTGGAAAAGGAATTTGCGTCATTTTTCGCCCCCCCTAGTAAATGTGTTGCCTCGGTTGAATTGTCCAGTTTAGCACTTATGCCTTCTGAGACGATAAAAAACTTAGCTCATAGACTAAATGTTCTTGCGGCGACTGTTTATGCAGATATCAACGACGAAAGTGCACGCAACACTATTAAACTTATGAAATTTCTAGAAGCCCTTCCTTCAAATATTAGAATAAAATTACAGGAAGAAGGCATTAATGATTATAAAACAGCAGTCGAAAGAGCACAAACCCTTCATGAAATTTTAAGGAATGAGAAAATCTTACATTCCTTACCTTCGGTACACAGACCAGAAAATCTCATCGAATCGCAACTGAAAGAAATTTCCGAGAAAATAAATGCATTATCCTTTGCCCCTCCTGATACTAAAACCGAAACTGAGCAAAAAAATCTCCAGACTAGACCAAAACATTTCGCAGGTGTTTCACGCTTCAAAAAAAATTACAAAAATCGAAACTACACTAGACGTTATTCCCCACACAAGTTTTCACAAAAAAAACCAGTTGTTTGTCAGTTATGTGGACGAAACAATCATGATGCTCTCTCTTGTTTTAAATGGAAAAGAGCAAACACTCAAAGAAAAAACAATTACACAAACTCCACGCCCCAATTTCAGGAAAACTGAAACAGAGATACAATTTTTATGCTGATGGTGTTGTGTCTCAATCTAATACTTCTACATCAGCAACTTTTGTTTTTGACCCTGTATTACCTAAAATTTCAAGTTCGAGACTAGTTAATTCAGTAGCTTCCCAAACTTTTGACTCTATTAAGATAGCAAATAACATCAGTACACAAACAGAAAGTGATAATGTTCAGATAATTTGTAGTGTAAACACTATGTCACCATCCCTCCCTCTTGTTAAAGCCACTATAGCAAACCATGATATTACTTTATTGGCTGATTCTGGTAGTAGTATATCTTTACTTTCACAAAAATTATTCAACCAACTTAAACCTGTCTTAAAATATAAAAGACTGTCCACTGACGTCAATATTAAAACTGTCAATTCTGATGTTTCATTTTCCGCCTGCATCAGAACATCCATTAAGCTAAAACAAAAAGCGTTTTCACATCACTTTTATATTGTTGACATACCCGAGTCTTCCAGTTTTGAAGGCATTTTAGGTTTCGATTTCATAACTAGATACAATGTTGTCATCGATACTTTTAACAAGTGTCTCCACGTCAACAATAATTTCTCTGTTCCTTTAAAAACCAGTAAAGAATCTTCTGGAGAGAAACAATCAAAATCATGCAATTCTTTGAGTGATGTTGTAATGAATCAAGCGGTGTTCTTAACTCGAAAAATTATAGTAGAACCTCAACAACAAATATGGTGCTCTGTTTACACCTCCAATAACATCAACAATGACAGAAATTATCTTTTTGAATATTTGGCACAAACAAAAGAATTAACAGGAAATGATGCCATTATTCAAATGAACAAATTATCCAATAAAAGAAAGAAAACTTCACAAATACATCAGTTCTTCTCAATAACACTTAAAAACACTTCTGAAAAGACCATTCATCTCCCTAAACACACAAAAATAGGTCAATTATCTGAGATTGAGGAAATTCGCGACTATACTTCTGAAATGTCTGACAAGCAAAATAACTCAGAACAGCAGTTTGTAAATTTTATTCAGGCGTCTAATGAAATCTTACAAAAAAGAAAGCAGGAGTTATCGGCTAATGATTTTAAACTTTCTCACTTAAAATCTGACGAAGCAAGGAACCTAACTAAATTATTACTTAATTATTATCCTGCCTTTTCCAAATCATTAGACACACTTGGTCATACTGATAAAATTGTACCTGATTTGAAATTCATTAATGATTACCCCATAAAGACTCTCCCTTTCCCTCTTCCCCAAGCTGTGCAAAAGGATGTTTTAAATCAAATCAAACAGTTACTTGATGCCAAAATCATTGAACGTCATTGTTCCGAATGGGCCTGCCCCATGCTCCTTGTTAAAAAGAAACCAGACGGTACAGGTATACAGAAATATAGACTCGCATTAGATCTCAGAATGGTTAATACTATAATTCAAGGTTCGTCCTATCCACTTCCAAAAATTCAAACTATTATTTCAAATCTTTCACAATATCGTTTTTTCTCTTCTCTCGACTTTCATCAGGCATATCATCAGATTGATTTGCCTGCAAAATTTCAAAATCAGCTCACATTCACTACAATGTTCGGTTCTTTTCGGTATAAGAGATTAGTATTCGGCTTAAAATCTAGCGCCTCAATTTATCAAGCTTTAATGGACTCGTTACTTGATGAATTACAGTTAGAAGGTGTCTATACCTACCAAGATGATCTTATTGTTGGTGCCAATTCATATCAAGAAATGTGTGATAAGTTGGATAAAATTCTTGCAATACTAGTAAAATATAATTTAACGCTGTCCCCTAACAAATGCACTTTTCACAAAACCAGTTTAGATTATCTTGGATTTCACATAGAAAATCAAACTATTTCTCCTGTTCACTCGAACATTGTAAAAATAACATCTTTTCCAACACCTACAACAAAACGTCAATTAAAAGCACTCATAGGCGTCATTACATTTTACAAATCTCTTGTTCCATCCTTTTCTGAACTTGTACAACCTCTCATAAACTTAACTACTCCAAAAGCCAAATTTAAGTGGACATGCAAACATCAAAAAATTATGGACACCATACAGAAGATATTCTTTAATCCACCCATGGTTAGATTACCTGATTGGAACAAAAAGTTCTATTTAAATACTGATGCGTCAAATATTGCCATTTCTGGCGTCTTACTACAAGAACATGATAAACAACTATTACCTGTTGCATACTTTTCAAAATCTTTAAAAGCATCCGAAAAAAAATATCCTGCACTTAAATTAGAACTCATGGCAATTCATAAATCAGTCACTGCTTTCAAATATTATTTATACAACAGAGATTTTGTAATCCTTTCAGATAGTAAACCATTAGAAAAGTACAACAAAACTACAAATCCGGCTGATATTATCTCTCGCTGGCTCATGGATCTCTCAGAATACACATACAAATTTCAACATATTCCAGGTAAAAAGAATGTACTCGCTGACTATTTATCTCGCTGTAACTTTGAAAATAATCAACAGACTTTAGCTACAAACCCTGAACTTATTCATGACACTCAACCCTTACCTATTGTAGAATGTGATACTCCACACTCCAGCTCGAGTGATTCTAATATGCATGTTAACTGCCTTATTTCTGGTACACAAACAAATCCTGACCCTTTATTAGAAATTTCGAATGAAACATTTGCTACTGAACAACAAAATGACCCTACTTTGTCTGTTGTTTATAAAGAAATCTTAAAGAAAGGATCTTCTCAAAAATTTCCTAACTACTTCATTCATCCTGATTCGAAAGTATTAATGTTAAAGAAGGAAAATATTTTTCATAACACTTTTTCGTATCACATTATTGTTCCAAATTCACTTAAAACCAAAGTCTTAACAATTTCACATTTATCCCATTTTGGCTTTAATAAAACTTATGAATTCTTGTCAGGTAGATATTTTTGGAAGGGTATGTATGTAGACACTTTAAACTTTGTTGCATCCTGTATCAAATGTCTTCAAACTAAACATCACCAAACTCCACCTGCACCCTTACAGCCCACATACACTCCCAGGTACCCTGGTCACACTATCAGTACAGATCTCCTTGGACCGTTTACTAATGGAAAATACAGTTGGCAAAAAAAGTATTTGTACACTCTAAAATTTTTAATTTTTAACTAAATAAAAGCAGATATTTTGTCAAAAATAGTTTTAATACAGTCTGTTTACCGTGCATTTTAAATTACATAACAGAAAATTTCGATAAAGATGTAAAATAATTTTCTAATAGGAAAAGTTTAAAAATTTCTTGCAAAAAAAGTATTTGTACATTTCTCCATCCTGATGTATACTGTGTTTTATAGTGTTTATGGTTCAAAGGACTACTTTTACAGAAGCTGTTAATAATTTTTAACTTCATATTATATTTTTCTGACATTTAATATAATTTGCTCTTGAAGTAATTAAGTATAGAACTTAAAACTAGAGAGGCACCTCTAGATAGATGAAATCCTATGATTGAGCATAATAAAAATTTAAATTCGCAACAAGAATTTGTAAAAGCTATTAAATTACCATTTACAACTATTGGATATATAGTGGGACACTATGAATAAATTAAAAGCATCGAAATTCAATGAAAACCAGGACTTCTCAGCAAACTAACAATGAGGGAAAAAGGGAGTGTTGTTAAAAAAGCTTTAAAAAATCCTATGCGTTCGGTTCAAAAATTTGCTGGAGACCTTGCGACATCTTCTCGCATCAGAGTAATACCTCAAACAATAAAAAATATTCTTCTCAATGCATATTTAAAAGGAAGAACCTCAATGAAAAATCCATTCATCAGCGAAACAAATAGGCGAAAACGCATAGTATTCGCTTTCGCATACAGAAGTAAATCATTGGATTTTTGGAAAACAGTAATTTTTTCTGATGAGGGAAAATTCGGAATTTTCTTACCACCAAGCATTCGAAAAAATTGGCGTAAAAATAAAACTGTTCTAGATCCAAAACGTATACTTCAAACTATCAAGCATGTTGGGGGAAATATTATAGTTTTGGGGTGTATAGCTTCTAATGGAGCAGGACATTTAAAATTTATTGACAATGGAAGGACAGGTTTAACATACATTGATGTGTCGCGGCATAATTTATTAAACCGTGCTAAGAAATTATGCATAGAAGAAGCTTTTAACTTTCTGCAGGATAACGACCAAAGCATACTGCTGTGATCACCAGCTCATGGTTACTACAATACTCGAAGACGACTGGTAATTTCTCTAAAATCTCTAGACTTGAATCCAATAGAAAATTTGTGGATGCTATTGGATGCAAAAATCCGAGAAAAAATATGTATCAGTAAAAAACAGTTTTAAAGAAGCTCTTATTGTGTCATGGAATAATATTAACCAGACCGCTACAAAAAAGTTGGTGGAATCTATGTCACACCATCTAGAAGTAGTCAAAAACACTAAATAAATTCACACAAAATATTAATTTGCATCATTTTACTAATTTTTCATTAATTATATTACATTAATATAGTGTACAAATACTTTTTTTGCATTATATTTTTGTATATTTGTTTATTATAATGTAAAAAATCGATTCGTTTAATTTTGTTTTTGCTTCTATAATAATATAATGCATTAAATTAATGTATTACAGTATTTTTTGCTTAAATCGTTTGTTTAATTTCATTATAATTTAAAAAAATGAAGTGTACAAATACTTTTTTTGCCAACTGTATGTTTTAACTATCACTGATCATTTTTCAAGACATATTGAACTCTTTCCACTTAATGACATATCTGCGAGTAAGGTTGTTAAATGCTTATTTTCTTACATAACCACCTTTGGGAGACCTTCGGTTGTCTTATCAGACTTAGGACCCCAGTACACTTCTCAGGTATATAACATTTTTAATGATACAATGGGCATTAAGGTATTACACAGTTCTGCCTCGAGACCACAATCAAATGCGATTGCAGAACGAATCAATAAGTCAATCAAATATTCAGTTAATATTCTTTTACAAGAAGGTCATTCATTCGAAAATGCTGTATTTATACACAAATCACTTTATAATGGTTCGAAACATGCAACTACATTATATTCTCCTAATTTTCTTCATTTTGGACGTGAACTTTCTCTAATTTTTGACACTTTTGATCAGTCGTGCAACCAACCCTTTCTTGATAAACATATTGAAGTACACAAATTACTTGATGATTTGAGTAAGATATATCACAAAGCCTATAACAACATTAAATCTGCTCAAGATAAAAGATATAAATATTACGGTCAGAAAGCTAAATTAAGATCCATTTTCTTAAAAGATATTGTATATCTAAAATCAAATGACAAGTTTAAAACAAAGTATACTGGTCCATATATTGTCACTTGTAAACATTCCCCTGTGTCATTCTCAATTAAAAGGTTGTATGCTCCTGATAACACAGCATTTCGGGTACATATTGATAGACTTTTATTAGCACCTCCTCGGTATGGACATTTATTTGATGCATCAAGTCATATAAACAACACTAACTTTAATACGTTTTATCAACCTCACACATACAATCTAAGAAACAGAAGCTAATGTAAATCACTATTTATTATTTTTTTATGTCTTGTTTTATGATACCACATATCCAACCAAAGAGCTCATGGTTGTGTGTATGTTGTTTTTGACTGATCTTTAACAATATCATGGCTGGTCCATCACTGTTGCTCTGAAGATCTCTTAGGAACAATATTAGGTATCATTGTTATCCTCTAACACTTAGATAGGCCTTCATACTCACTTAAATTTTATTTACTTTTATTTTGTTTTCTTTTTGCAGTACACTTAAAATTTCTTTGACAATACTCATTAATTCAGTATTTTTCCACTAGCTAACCTCCCACTTAACAATTCCTGTACTATAAGTCAAACATATTATAGTTAGAGAAACAGGTACTGTACTTTAGAAAAGTAAACAAAAGATTCATGTAGTTAAATAAAACACAGTTTTCATATATGACTTGTTCATCACCCCACTCGATTGTGACACATTTTTCGTCTCTCTTCACTCTAGGATTGTCTGCCCATATTAGTTATTATATGATATACATTTTTGTTTTTTTTTTTTTCTTTTTGAATTCTTCCCTTTGAAGTCTTGTTCCCGTTCAAAATTAATGCCCTAAGGGTTCAAGCTTCATTGTGTTGAGAGACAAAATTTTGGAATTGGAGTTTCGATTCAAATTTTTGAATTGTGATTCCAATTCACAACAATTCAAATTTTTTTTTTCATGTAATTCGACGTGGGCTCCTTCAGAAGACCGCTAGTGCCTTCGGGGGAGCGTCACAATTCCCTCCTCATCTAAGGCTAGGCCCTAAGCCGATGCCATAATACTTGTGTTGTACACAAGATTCAGGGTGACGCATATTTTTTATGGGCGTGCTTGGAGCACCTCTTTTTTTTGTCATCCTATGCTTCGGCATGAAACACTTTTTACAAAAAACATTTTTATTTTTATATACATCATTTTACTCTTTTTTAATTTTTGAAAAATATAGTACTATTATGTTATTTTTGTGTATTGCCATTTTATATTCATTTAGTATTAGTTTCATGTTTTGTGTATATGTTTCAAAATTTTATTTATGTCATGATAACAATCAAAGCTGCAGTAAGATTTTTGTACTGTCTGAGTCGACTCAACCTATGCATATAAAATACAGTACTACCTTGGATCCATGAAATACAAATATAAAAAATATAGAGACTTTAGAACTGCTGACTGTTTTTGAATACAAAAGTCTCCATTATCATGACGTTAAATTTCTACATATATATATATAAAAAAAAAAAACTTTTGCATTTATGTATGTTTTTATGTTATAATATTTTATGCTAGCCTATGCACATTGGACAGCAAAAGTTTTTTTTGTGGTGCACCGGGTGATATATATAACGATTATTTCGTTATATATTGGTTATTTTCTTAAATTATTCCTTTACCCCCCGTCTCTGTTCAATTCAAAATTAGTTTTAAGTTGTCCTTCATTCCTTTTCCATTTTCTTTGCTTATTAATTCTCTAACTGAAAAATCGGCAGCTGCTTAACTTTGTCTGTGTGAAATACATTCACATAGTAATCAACCGTTTAAAGCTATTTGCAGATGTCTGCTATTTCCGATCGAGGCAATTCTGCATTACCTTATATGGACATCATCTCTGTTTCACAGTTAAAATTTATGCTTACGCTTCTTTTCCTTTCTCGACAAAACCCTATAAAGAATTTAACATCTGCGCAGTAAAATCTCATGTCCCTTCGGTGTGCTTCTTTATTAGACAAAACAACACGTGTAACATTTTATTGTTTGGCAACCTTTTCATTTCCCATCCCAGCTGGGAAACTAAATTGAATTCTTATCTTGCCGGCTGCATTTTAACTGTATTTGGCGTATACTATCCATTGTGCATGGGCGAACTTTTGTATGTTGGCGATTTTCTATCATGCCAAAAGTGGCAATTTGTTGCTATGTACGAGGCACTTGACTCTCTGCGCTCGTCTTGTTAACCTGCTATTCTTCGTTCGGAGATTTTCTCCGAGAGTTGTAAGTGCGCCCCCCTTCGTAATAGATGTTAAAATAAAGTGTAACTTTGCAATCATCGTGGGTTTTTTTTCGAGCATCCGAACCTGGACTGATTCTATACCGATCATACCTCTTCTAAACCTTCTAACATATATATGCAACTACCAAAATCCCTCAAGAAACTCTTCTTTATACGACTTGCTTTTTTTTTTTTTTAATGTATGTCTGAACCTTATCTAACTACTTCTTCAAGATTTCTTTAGATAAACCGACCAGCGTAGCGGGCGAAGGCCGCTAGTTATACCAATATAATATGAATGTAATAATATATAATATATAGCTCATATTCAAAATATTAGAATAATTGAGAAAAAGTAATAAGAAAAAATTATTTGTCATTTATTTATTTTTTATACTAAGTAAATGCAATTAAATTTCTTATAAATTAAATGTGGAATGTTTAGATAAGATTTTAACATTTATAAAATATAAAATACAGCACAATAAATTAGGTATACAGCTTCCTTAAACACATCAGAATATTAGAATAAAATTTAGATTGGTTCAAAATATTAGAATATTTTATTTTACGCAACAATATTACCTTATGAATATGAAGTAAATGGTAGTTAATATTTTGTAGCATCCCCTTTAGCTTTCATAACAGCGTACAATCGATCTTGCATACTATATACAAGGTGTTTACAAACATTTTTATCAATATTAGCCCAAATAGACTTTATACGTGCCACTAACTCAGTTTTACTTGAAGGAGGATTTTCTTGAAGTTTTTTCTTCATTATACACCATAAGTTTTCGATGGGATTAAGATCTGGTGAATTTGGTGGCCAAGGAAGTACCTTAATGTTGCGTTGGCGGAACCAATTCTTAGTTGACACCGAGGTATGCGGGGACGCTAAATCTTGTTGAAAGATGAAATCATCTTCAAATAAATCTTCTGATGATGGAATCATGTAATAGTCTAAAATTTCTTGATATATCAGAGAGTCAACCTTTTCGTAGACGATGCATAACTTTCCAGGTCCTTCTGCACTCATACAACCCCAAACCATGACACTAGCAGCAAATTTTACGGAACGTTTAAGGCATTCTTTATCAAATGCTTCTTGCTTCATTCTCCAAACTCGAATACCTTGATTACCATATGAAATACAAAACATACTTTCATCACTAAATAATATATTTTTCCAATCTTCATTGCTCCATAAACGTCTTGATTTACACCAATTCAATCTTATACGCTTTTGTCTTGCAGTCATGAGAGGTTTTGTTTTCGGTACACGAGATTCAAATTTAAATTTATATGGAGACGTCTTAATATTGTCGATGTAGAAACTTCAACTCCTTCTTTCCATTTTCGGTGCAAGAATCGCACACTTTTAAAACGGTTTTTCTTAACTATACGCTTCAGTTTCCTGTCATCTCTAGCAGATGTTTTTAGTTTTCGGCCACCATTTCGGCGATTATTTTGAAATTTTCCAATTTTTGAATATTGTGTCAGTATTTTACTAACGCTCGATTGCGAACAATGTAAATAATTCACTATAAAACATTGATTTTTACCGTGCCGATACAAATCAACCATACGAAGTTTAGTAGATTCAGGAATATCACTCACACGGCCCATTTTAAGACGAAAAAGAAACAAACTGCAAAAAAGAATACTGATTTTAAATAAAATAGTCTGAATTTAATCAATGATGCCACCAGTTAAGAATTGGTAATAATTAAAGGAGAATTAATGTGAAATATTCTAATATTTTGAACCATTTGAATAAATATTCTAATATTTTGACTTTTCAAAATAATTTTTTTGCAATTAATCTTTTCAAAAATGATATTAAATTTAAGATAACAAGTAAGCTTAATCAACAATAAGTTCTTAATAAAAATATCGTTTGCATATTTTCATTAAAAGACATTAAATTACCAAACGATATTTTCAATCCTTCTATAGTAAAAAAAAACTAGCCTTAAAAGGAATGACTCCTGGAATGATGCTGATGTGGAAGATTTCCGGAACTAACGAATCCGGGTTGTCCACTCCTTCCATGAGTCGAATAGACCAATCAGGAAAGGACTCCATCTATGCATCGCCGTATGGGTTACCATAAAGAGAGGAAAGGTTACCATCGCCAACAATCGCCAAGTTTGTCGCCAACTTGGCGATATATCGCCAAATTTGGCGACCAAAATTAGTTGTCAAAAGTGACGCCAACTTGGCGATAACTGTAATATTTCGCCAAATTTTTAATTTCTTTACAACACAGTCGTTTGATACATCATTTGAGAGGTTTGCAATTGCTTATTCATATAATGGATGTCTTGTGTGTTATCCCCCATTCTGCTCCCCAGGGGGGACACATTTTTAATTTCTTTACAACACCAGTCGTGTTACACAAGATTTGAAAGGTCTGCAACTGCTTATTCATATTATGGATGTCTTGTGTGTCACCCCCACACTCTGCTCTCCCCAGAAGGGTGGGTCACATTTTTAATTTCTTTACAACACCAGTTGTGTGACACATCATTTGAAAGGTCTGCAACTGCTTATTCATATTATGGATGTGTTGTGTGTCATCCCCCAATCTGCCCCCCGCGGGGGCACATTTTTAATTTCTTTACAACACCAATTGTGTGACACACCATTTGAGAGGTCTGCAACTGCTTATTCATATTATGGATATCTTGTGTGTAACCCCCTCCTCTGCCCTCAGAGGGGGCGCATTTTGTAATTTCTTTATAACACAAATTGTGTGACACATCATTTGAAAGGTCTGCAACTGTTTATTCATTTTATGGATGTCTTGTGTGTCACCCCGACTCTGCCCCCCAGGGGGGCACATTTTTAATTTCTTTACAACACCAGTCGTGTGACACATCATTTGAGAGGTCTGCAGCTGCTTATTCATATTATGGATGTCTTTTGTGTCGCCTCCCACTCTGCCCCCCAGGGGGGCACATTTTTAATTTCTTTACAACACAAGTCGTGTGACACATCATTTGAAAGGTCTGCAACTGCTTATTCATACCATGGGGTATTGTCGAGCGCAGCAAGCAGGGGTAGCCAATAATTTGGAATCGCGAAGCGATTACGCGGGGGGTTGGCGAGCATAGTGAGCAGGGGGGCGGGCCCCCCCTAGTTTCTAAAAAAAAGGTAATTATTCTAATATTTTGAATATGAGCTGTAATATAATATTATGTAATAATATAATTAAAATATAAAATAAATTAACAATATCATGTATTTCATGAATAAACTATATGTTATAATATTATAATTAATATTTTAATTTTTCTCTCTCGTATTTTAATTCTATATTTATTTGTCTAAAGTAGATATTATGATGTTTATCATTTAGATGATGATATGGAAGATGATAATGTTTGATGATTTAAATAAATTCTCAACGTGATGACTTTTGTAATGGCATGTAAATGGATCAAATGTTCTTATTCCAAGAACTATAGAAACTAAATATATTCAAATCTGCAATGCATCAGTGATGGATACCTGTTAATCTTTGATATGATAAAAGCTTTAGCGCCTGGAGATTGTTTATCATAACGAGCAAACTGAAGGATATAAAACTTTACCTAAAGGAATAAATGCCCATTTGTAAAAGCTGTTTAACCGACAACTGATTATGATGAAATTGTTAAGATTTAATGAAGACTATTTAAATTAGTTCAACCTAGTTTATATATATTTTTTCAAAACAAAAACTCAGTTTAGTTTGTGCAGTTAATTTGTTTAGATAGATTATCAAACCGGATCTTGTTTGTATAAAATAATTTATAATCAAATATAAAACAAAATCTTTAAACATGATCTATATTAGGTGGCAAGAGGTATTTCAATATTTATTTCAGACTATGTTTCATTACGCAGTCTTGTATATATTGTTTTTGCATTCAGTTTTAATATATCTTCATACAATGTTGGAAATAATATTTTGATGCTTAACTCGTTGACATTTATTATACTTGTCCCAAACTTAAGATACTAAGAAAAGAGGGATACTTAATTAGGAGAGGGATCACCAGAGGGAAGAATGAACAAATTTTCATACTTTCATAAACTATATCTTTAAGTAAAATATTTTAATGTCTCGCTTTTAATCTATCTTAATTCTATATTCATTTATCTGAAGTAGATGTTATGATGTTTTTCATTAAAATGATGATGTAGGAGATGATAGCCCTTGACGATTTAAGTAATATTTTCTTAATGCGATGACTTTTTTAATTGCATATAAATGAGTCAAATGTTCTTATTCCATGAATTACATACTAAATATATTCATGATTGCAATGGTTCAGTGATGGATAGCAATTAACCCTTGAAATGATAAAAGCTTTAACATCTGCAGATTGTTTATCATAACGAGCAAATACAAGGCTATGAAACTATACCTAAAGGAAGAAATGCCCATTTGTAAAATTTTGTTTTCTTAATAACACACAACTGATGAAATGATGAAATTGTTAAGATTTAATGGAGACTATTTAAATTAGTCCAACCTAGTTTATGTATATTTATTATTTTAAAAACTAGTTTTGCAGATTTACATTTTTTCTGTACAGTGTCCAGATAAAATTTTAGTTAGCATTTCTTTACCATTTTTTTTTCCATCTTTAGCATTTCTTTCTATACAGATTTCTTGAACTTTACACCTGTAGAATTAAAATTTTATTTTATTTTATTTTATTTATTTATTTATTTTTATAGTGTAATACTTTTATTCTATATTCGTTTATCTAAAGTAGATATTATGTTTATCGTTAAAATGATGATATGGAAGATGATAACATTTAACGATTTAAATAATTTCTTAATGTGATGACTTTTCTAATTGCATGCAAATAAATCAAATGTTCTTATTCCAAGAACTAGATACTAAATATATTCATAACTGCAATGACTGATTCAGTGACAGATAGCAATTAACCCTTGAAATGGTAAAAGCTTTAACACCTGGAGTTTGTTTATCAATTGAATAATAAAAAACTATACCTAAAGGAAGAAATGCTCATTTGTAAAAGTTGTTTTCTTAGTAACAACTGATTATGATGAAATTGTTAAGATTTAAAGACTATTTATATTAGTTCAACCTAGTTTATAATTTAAAAAAAAAAGAAAAAAAAAAAAGAAAAGAAAAGAAAAAAAAAAACCTCGGTGCCGTTTATGCAGTTAATTTATTTAGATTAAATGTTAGACTAGATCTTGTTTGTATAAAATAACTTATGTTTGAATATAAAACAGAATCTTTAAGCACTGGCCGCCCTTGGCGGCCAGTTTGGTCCCCCTTAAATATAATGCTAAGCATTTTATGAAGTTACTTTTATTCATTATTTAATTTACTCGTTCAATCCTTAGCCAAATAGGAAGATTTTGGTAAAGAAAGCAATAATTTGATACATTTATCATAGCTGGACGCAGGGATAAACCACCAAACAGTGTTTCCGCCGCAGGTTTTCGCATTTCATTATTTTCATTTAAAATATAAGCTACTATCTCATCATCCCGTGGAACAAATTCGCCAAATTATACTAATTTGTATAATTTTGTTTTAAATAACGAAAGAATAAATAAATTTGTAAAATATTAATAAAAATACAAATAAAAAATCCAATTAAAAATCCCTTGCTGACGTAACAAACATGTGTATCGTGTTAGATGTCAAGTGAATGCGACATTTACAATCATCCATTATTGCCATTTAATCTTATAGTTTGGTGATTGTTTTTTGGTCGACGGTATATCAAGCAGTATTTTATGATATTACATCAACAGAAATACATATTTTTTTTAAAGCCGCAAAATTATAAATAAAAAAATATTAATACAAAATTATTATATTTCCACCAGTAACATTAAAGTAATAAAAAAGCAATGCTGAAGAACGCAATAATTACATCAAAACATTTATAACAAATAAAGGTAATAAAATTTCCCCCATGTTTTGTATTTAATAAATGCATATTAAATTATTGTTTTGAATGCGATTGGTCTTTGACAATTTTTAATATAATTGGCGATTAACAATAATTTACGGTGATCTACGTAAATTATGTGTAGATACCAAATTAACTGACGATGAGATATAAAACTTGATTCATTAAATATTACATGAGTTAGGCTTGTTTACATTTAACTAAGTCAAGAAAACTTTTTGAAAATTGTACAGCACTTCACGTAACAAAATGATTTTAAAATTTGATTGGATTACATGCTCGAATTATTTTTGCATGGCAGAATTTATGGTTGGAGAAAGTTCTATGTGAATTATTACCTCCATAAATTAGCATTTTTTTCACTCATTGAAGAATAAATATTTTGTGTTTATTTTGATGGAAAGAGATATTGGGTTGTTAGTTTAATTTTCACTGAAGTAATCTCAAAATATTCATATACTTCAATGTAACTCATCTCTCAAATATTATTTTTATCAAACCATCTCCATAATGTATAACTTTTATGCAGTTTTATCCGAAAAACATAATTTTGAATAAAAACTAGTCATTTGGGATATGAAAAGTGAGGTGATCATTCCGGCAAACTATCGATGACAGACAAATACTTTGCTCTTAATAATAACAGTCCGTGCAATATTTGGCTGCGTATCACCTGCGCCTGCTAACATTAAAATACAAAACTGGCTGCATAGCATATAAAAAGTGAAACGGATATCCCGGAACTGCTCATGACAGTCACATGATTTAGGCTTTTATTATATAGATTTTTTAAAACAAAAACTCGGTTTAGTTTGTGCAGCCAATTTATTGAATCTCAGATCGGATCTTATTTGTATAAAATGACATACAATTGCATGTCAAGCAAAATCTTTAAACATGATCTATATTAAGCAAAGGTGGCAAGAGGCATTTCAATATTTATTTCAGACTGTATTACATTACGCAGTCTTGTATATTATATTATATTATATTATATATATATATATATATATATATATATATATATATATATATATATATATATATATATATATATATATATATATGGGAAATCTCCTCCACTATTAGATCTGCATATTATTTTCTACGCATCGCAACTCTGATGAACAGGCTCTCAGTGAGGCAGACGATTTTGAAGAAACTATTAATTCCTAAGAAGCCAGACGATTTAAGCGGTAGAAAAAAGAACTGAACGGAAGAAAGGAGAATGGAATGTTTTTCGTTTTAAGTTGGTGTAAAAGAACGTAAGATGAAGACGATTTCCCGTATAAGATGTAATTGATTAATTAGAGTTATGATTGTTTGTTTTGTAAATAGTCTTATGTAAATATCTTTTTTGTAAATATTAACGTTTAATATAAGTCATTTAAAAGTTTAAAAACGGTGTCAGAATTTAATTTACCTCCGAGTTTATTTACTTATGTGTTCAAAAGAACTTTTTAAAGAAGAATCTCCATAAATTTTGGTCTCAGTAAGTGAGATACAGACGCACACCCACAGAGATGGAAATATATTTTTTTTAATATCTTGGAAGCCGATATTTTTTAGAACTGTGATGGAATGTCAAGCCTACAAAGCTATTTCAGAAGAGGTATAAATTTGCGACGAAAGTGCTATCAAAGTGTGTGAAGCTGAGCATCTGATTATGAAGTGAGTTTATTATTTCATTTTTCTTTTCAATAATGGAAAAATTAGTTGATTTAAAGGAATTAGAGTTTTCTTTGAAAACTGAAAAATCAGCTAGTATTAAGATATTGCACAAATTAATTTTTGGAGAAATCGGTGACAGAAATAATCGACGTAGAATTCGGAATTTTACTGGGTTTACGTTTGAAGTAGATTCCGGTGAATATCAAACTAAATTCAAAGAAATTAAAGATAATTTTTCTGTTAACGACTTAATTACCATTTGCAATGTTTTGTGTATAAATAATTCGGGAACTTTTGATGAAATTGCTGCCAGAATAATTACTAGTTTATGTGATTTTAGTATTTTGAAAATTAATATGATAGCCGATGTAGGTACTCTTAGTGATGACGAATGTGTTGATGAATTTAATGATGATTTACAAGATAAAACTAAAAATATTTCAACTGTTTTTGAGAATAATATGAGAAATGATTCTGGTAGTTCTAATTGTGAAAGTAATGAAAATCAGAAAATCCTAATTCCTGATTATGTTATTAAACCAAGCATTTCTATTAATGATATTGAAAGTATGATTACAATGTTTGAAGGTACTCAAGTACAAAATATTAATAAATGGATCGCCGATTTTGAAGATATTGTTTTATTATTTAACGTTAGTGATTTGCACAAATTGATTTTGGCTAAACGCCGTATGACAGGCAAAGCAAAATTATTTCTTGAAAGTGAAACAAATATTAATTCGTGGTCTAAATTAAAAGCCCTACTCATATCTGAATTTGGTCAAACGTGCAATTCAGCTGAATTACACGAATTGCTGTCCAAAAGAAAAATTAGACCACATGAATCGTTAGATGAATATTTTTTTAAATATGAAACAATTATGCTCAAAAGGCAATATTGAAGATTCTGCCCTTATTCAGTATGTAATAAATGGAATTAATGACCCCATTTCTAAAAAATCTTTTTTGTATGGTTGTCCCAATATTGCTGAATTTAAACAAAAATTAAAGATTTATGAAAAAATAAGATCGGAGTATGAAAATGCAAAATTTCATAAATATGAAGGAGCTAAGCCTAAAATTAAATCCGAAGTTGAAGTTAAGAACAAATTTAAGCCTGTAAAGCCAAATATGCGTTGTTTTAATTGTGACGGGAATAATCATAAGAGTATTAACTGTGTAAATAAAGATAAAGGGCCGCTTTGTTTTGCTTGTAACGCTTATGGTCATAAATCATTTCAATGTAATAAATCTAAAGATACAAGTGTTAAAAATGCTCAGACACAAGTAAACATTATTACATCCCAAGATTTAATTCTGAAAGAGATAAAGCTTTATTCTTTGCGTTTAATCTCTTTAATAGATACTGGTAGCCAAAAGACTTTGTTAAAGAAAAGTATTTATGATAATTTGAAGAACTTTGTAGAATTAAAACCTACGAGTATCTCTTTGACCGGTCTAGGAAAAGCCTCAATTAAACCAGAAGGTTGTTTCAATTCAGAAATCGAAGTAGATGGTTCAAAATTTAAAGTTACTATTTTTGTCGTTAAGGACAGTTGCATTAATTTCGATTTAATTATTGGCACTGATGTTATTCATCAAGGTACATTAACTATTTCTGAGAATAAAGTGAAACTGTTTAAAGCTGAAGTTCAGTCTAATGACTTTTTAGTTAATATTGTAAATGTTTTGGATGAGCCTAAAATTGATTTAACTCACATTGCTGACAAAAAATTACGTTCAGAGTTATACTCTTTAATTGAAAATTATGTACCAATTAAAACTAAAACAGTAGATGTTAAAATGAAAATTAATTTAACTGACGAAATCCCAGTTTGTTCTTCTCCTCGAAGATTACCACCATGCGAGAAAAAAATAGTCGAAAACCAAATTGAGGAGTGGCTAGCTCAGGGAATAATTCGAGAAAGTTCTTCTAATTTTTCTTCGCCGGTTGTTTTAGTCAAGAAAAAAAATAACACAATGAGACTTTGTGTTGATTACAGATGTCTTAACAAAAAGACAGTACGCGAGCATTTCCCCTTGCCAGTTATTGATGATGTAATAGACCAATTACATTCTGCCGAAGTATTTACCACCATAGATTTGAAAAACGGTTTCTTTCATGTAGATGTTGAAGAAGACTCGCGGAAATACACCTCGTTTGTTACTCATGAAGGACAATACGAATTTTCGAAATGTCCATTCGGGTTGACCAATAGCCCTAGTGTTTTTCAAAAGTATATTTATAATGTATTTCGAAACCTATTAAAAGATCACATTGTTGTCATTTATATGGATGATTTAATAATACCTGCTAAAAACGAAGCTGAAGGTCTAGAAAAATTAAAACTTGTACTCGAAACTGCATCGGAATATGGATTAGAATTAAATCTTAAAAAATGCAATTTTTTGAAGCGTGAAATTGATTTCTTGGGGTATAGAATCATAAATGGTAAATTGTATCCCTCTCCACTGAAGACTAAAGCAGTAATAAATTTTCCCGAACCAAAGTGTACCAAAGATGTTCAAAGTTATTTAGGATTGACAGGATACTTTCGAAAATTTATAAGAAATTATTCGGTTATAGCTAAACCGTTAAGTGACCTGCTAAGAAAAGATTCAAAATTTAAATTCGATATAGAAGAACAAAGAGCTTTTAATGAACTCAAACGTATTTTGTCGTCAGAACCAGTACTTTTAATTTACAATCCCAAAAGTGCGACCGAAATCCATTGTGATGCCAGTATTGATGGCTATGGAGCTGTTTTAATGCAACAATCTCCAGTAGATAATCAATTTCATCCAGTTTATTTCGCAAGTAAAAAAACCACCGAAGCTGAACGAAAGTACACTGGTTACGAATTAGAAGTTTTAGCTGTAATTGAAGCCCTGAAAAAGTTTAGAGTATATGTGCTAGGTATCCTATTTAAAATTGTAACCGATGTAATGCATTTAAAATGACTATGGATAAAAAAGAAATGAGTACAAAAATAGCTAGATGGGCAATAATGTTATCCGATTTTGATTATGTTATTGAACATAGACAGGGTAGCAGTATGAGACATGTCGATGCATTAAGTAGGTATCCTATTTGTATGGTAATCCAAGATAGCTTAACTTTAAAAATTATCCAAGCTCAAGAAACCGATGACCATATTAAAACAATAAAAGAAATCCTAAAGGTGAAATCTTATGATGATTATCTAGTTAAAAATGATGTTCTTTATAAATGTGTTAATGGTAATGATTTATTAGTTGTACCGGAAGACATGCAAATGAATATAATCAAGGCCGCTCACGAAAAAGGTCATTACGCAGTTGCAAGAACAGAGAAAAGTTTAGAAAATGATTTTTACATCCCTAAAGTTAAACAAAAAATTGAGAAATGTATAGCAAATTGTGTTCCCTGTATTTTAGTTAATAGAAAATGTGGTAAACAAGAAGGCTTACTTCACCCAATAGAAAAAGAAGAAGCTCCATTACATACGTACCATGTTGATCACTTAGGTCCATTAGAAAGCACTAATAAAAATTACAAACATATCCTTTCGGTCATTGACGCGTTCACAAAATTTGTTTGGTTGTATCCCACAAAATCTACCGATGCTGCCGAAGTAATTTCTAAATTAGAAATCCAAAAATCTATCTTTGGAAATCCAGTTCGAATTATATCAGATAAAGGTCCTGCATTTACCTCTAAAGCTTTTGAAGATTATTGCATCAATGAAAATATTAAACATATCCCGATTACCACTGGATTACCCAGGTCTAACGGCCAAGTTGAGCGTCTAAATTCTGTCATAATATCTGTTCTGTCTAAATTGTCTGTCGATAATCCTAAAAAATGGTATACACATGTAAGCGACGTCCAACAGGTGATAAATTCGACTTTTCAGAGAAGTATAAGCACAACTCCTTTTGAATTGATGTTTGGTACTAAAATGAAACTAAAAAATAACATTGAAATTACTAGTCTTCTGAATGCTGAAATACAATCTGATTTTACAAATAATCGCGAAGATATGAGAAAAAATGCTAAAAAACAGATTTTAAAAGTCCAAGAAGAGAACCGTAAAACTTACAACCTCAGACGAAAGAAAGCTAACAAATTTAAGATTAATGATGTGGTTGCTATAAAACGCACACAACAAGGTCCAGGTTTGAAGTTAAAACCAAAATATTTAGGTCCGTACAAAGTCATAAAAGTAAAAAATAATGACACCTACAATGTAAAGAAACTTGGATTCAACGAAGGACCCATGGTCACCAGTACATGTGCAGAGTACATGAAGCCGTGGATGGACGAAGCTTGAAAAAAAAAAGAATTTCACCGATTGTGACACTATACCAACTATGACAAACCTCTGGACTGACAACTAATAGAATTTTAACTTTATTCTCGAAAAGACGTAAGGTAAAAGAAGATGAAAAGACGTAAGATAAAAGAAGACGGAAGACGTAAGAAAGAAAAGACGAAAAGACGTAAGGTAATAGAAGATGAAAAGACGTATGAAAGAAGAAGACGAAAAGACGTAAGAAAGAAAAAGACGAAAAGACGTAAGAAAGAAAAAGACGAAAAGACGTAAGGTAAAAGAAGATGAAAATACGTATTAAGGAAGAAGACGAAAAGACGTAAAATAAAAGAAGACGAAAAGATGTAAGAAAGAAGAAGACGAAAGGACGTAAGATAAAAGAAGACGAAAAGACGTAAGAAAAAAGAAGACGAAAGGACGTGAAAAGAAAAGAATACGAATTTATTTTGAACGAGATTATTTAAATGTTCATCATGATGACTTCTTTTTTTCAATTTAGACTTTGGATGCTGCTGTGTTTTTTTTTCTTTATCTTTTCAGATGATCCAGCTGCTGTTTCCAGCCAACAAGAATACATTCGAGGACGAATGTCTCATCAGTATGGACGAATGTCTCATCAGTATGGCCGAAATATGGGAAATCTCCTCCACTATTAGATCTGCATATTATTTTCTACGCATCGCAACTCTGATGAACAGGCTCTCAGTGAGGCAGACGATTTTGAAGAAACTATTAATTCCTAAGAAGCCAGACGATTTAAGCGGTAGAAAAAAGAACTGAACGGAAGAAAGGAGAATGGAATGTTTTTAGTTTTAAGTTGGTGTAAAAGAACGTAAGATGAAGACGATTTCCCGTATAAGATGTAATTGATTAATTAGAGTTATGATTGTTTGTTTTGTAAATAGTCTTATGTAAATATCTTTTTTGTAAATATTAACGTTTAATATAAGTCATTTAAAAGTTTAAAAACGGTGTCAGAATTTAATTTACCTCCGAGTTTATTTACTTATGTGTTCAAAAGAACTTTTTAAAGAAGAATCTCCATATATATATATATATATATATATATTTTTTTTTTTTGCATTCAGTTTGATATATCTTCATACAATCATGAAAATAATATTTCGATGTATAACTTGTTGACATGTCTTCTATGTGGCAGAAACTTTTTAGTATCAATATTAACTAGGACAAGAGCGATCAAACAGTTAGAAAATGCACAGATTTTCATATTTTCATAAATTATATCTTTAAGAAAAACATTAAAAAATTATCTAAGGGTCAGGCATATTTATTTATTAAGAAAAAATCACAAACAATTTACAAATTTTTTAAAAATTGATTCACATAATCAAGGCAAAAGTTATAAACATGTTTTCGTCATCATGTGATGTATATGGCGTTTTTGTCGTAGGAATGATGGATTTTTAACGTTTAAGACAGGATTCTATTTCAAGCAGATTCCCTTTATGGGATTTACTGTTTTTTATGTCCCGATTTAAAATTCATTATCTCGCTTTTTATTTTCTCTCTTGACTCCCTGTCCCGCTTTTTGTAATATTGATCCGACTCGAACCTAACCTATAACGAAAGAAATTAGCGTCTCGACGCGAACCGCAGGTCGGCAGGTAACATATAATTGCAATAATTAGGTAACATATAATTGCTTTGAATTTTAAACACTATTAAAAGTTACAAACCTTTAAAATACTAGCTAAGGCAATCCCAAAAATTATTTCCAGATATTTTAAGAACAATTGAGAGCAGCCATGCTTATCGGTCGCCCGAAGAACTAAAAACCTCACACGATGCTTAAGAAGTGATGAATTGTTGGGTTATCTCCTTAGTTTAAGGACAATTAGAAACAATAACAATCTGCATTAATGGACTGTTGGAGATGATTATCTGGAATACTAAATGGACATAAACATGACTGCATGACCAATGGCCTAGTTAATCCGCCCTGATGACATTATGACACAATTGATTATCGTCCAAAATTGTGAATGGAATAGGATTGTCCGATCATACGGGTTCTAATAGGGAAGAATGGAATTATAAGCTTATACTTTAGAATTTGACGTTTGAAAAATATTTAACCCTTTCGGGTCTGGTGTGTTATTAATAGTACATGTCTTTTAATTTTAATTGAGTATTATTTTGTTTTAGCAAATACTTTTGTTATTGTTTACATGCAGCAATGTTAGTATGTGCCTATGAATACTACCTGATTTCATTAAGGTTTAGGCATTTAGTAATGATAAAAATTATTATTATTTGCTAAATTTTCTTCCACCATTTGTAATGCTTTTATTTTAAACATACAAGGTAGAACCCGTCAAATTTTGACGAAAGAAAATGTTTAAGAAGGAACTGTTTCATTAACTTATAATAAACCTACAAAATTAGTTAAAAGTAAAACATACACCGTTTATTGGAAAGTCTAACTCTTATAAAATGATAGTTAACCTATTGATAACAAAATATTATTTCTATAAAACTCAGTTGTAGAAATTGTTAAAAATAAAACTTAATCGTACATGTAAGTAGTAAAAAATAATAAAGATATGTTATTTTGATGAAGTTATAAATTAAGGCTCTTATGCTAGTATTCCAATGTGAAAAAAAAAAAAGCAAAATTTATTCATCTTTGATTTAATGATAGAATTTTCCATCGTGAAATCTGAACCCGACATCATTTTTACCATATCAAAATTTACAAATACACATCTCATGTCTGTATTTATCTTTTCAAATTGGTACTTTAATTTAATCATTTTGATTCAAAACTTGAAGTCTCAAGGCTATTATATATTAAAAAGTTGATATTCTTTTAAATGTAAATCAAATTTTGTAAATGAAATCAAAAATCACCGGGTAAGTATTTAAATTTTATTTTTCCCTTTTAATGAGAAAATATCAACAAAAATATACAGTAATAATTTTTTCCCTTTTTTCTTTTGCTTTTAATAGAAATGTACTACTCCTGTTGCCACAATTAGAAAAAAGGTATTAAAAATCACAATAATAATAATAATAATAATAATAATAATATTTCAAAAATAAATTAAGATGCAGTTTTCAAATAAATTGCATTAAAAAGTACATTTTTTCCGTATACTAGTACAATGGTGTAAAAACTGAAAATTTGCGATATTTATAAGTTAAAAAATTTGCAGTAGCAAAAATTGCAATACCGAAATTTAATTTCAGATTTCAAAGTGTTGCCATTCGTAAAATGACATATGCGTTACGCACAGATACGTTTGGCCTTTATAATATATATTTCACTCTTTAAATTTAAAATAAAGGTTACTTTCCTGAAAGAATCATTTGTAATAAAGCGCAAAAAGTATTAGAAAGTTGTAACATCAGTTTAATGTTGTTGTAATAATAGTTTCTGAATATCTTCAAAAACTCTTCTTTGTACTAATTGACATATGAATAATAATTGAATAGCACACAAAACAAAATTCGTTATGCAATTTAAGAACGCTATATTTATGCAAATTGTTATTGGTTCAGACAATAATATATTCGTTAAACTCTATTTAATCTATTTGGAGAGCTAGTGTTAATGTTATTAACGTAAAGGTATTTTTTTCTACAAATTGAAAAAAAAAATATATTTGTACAATTGTACCCGAAAGGATTAATACAAAATACGGTAGTTTTATGTTGTGATCGAAAGAAAATTTGGTTTCGTTTTCAGAACGGAAATTTCAATTTTGCCGAACATTTGTTTTTAGCAAAAATGCTGCCGAAAATTCGGCTAGACTTGACCGAAACTATTTATATTCCAAAAATCTCGTTTCTTCCTTCGTATATTTTCAACATTACTTTTTGATTCGAACTGCATCGGCTCAAATGAGACGATCTTTATGCACTATAAGGCCAAAGATGACCGGCCACTTGCGATTTTTGACATTTTGTTAAATATCTAGAAAAATACATGAGGAATTATCTTGAAATTCCATGTCTTTAAACTAAATAGTACAGGCCATATATTTCTGCGAAGATTTCTTTTTTTTTTTCCTAAACCCCATAGGGAACCGCCAACAAATTGAGAAATAATGAATATCTCTTTTATAACCCTGTCAAAACAAATGTAGCTAAAGCATTAAAATTGTAGATTTAGTGGATTATTGTAATACACTGTGCTCATTCTTATGAGGATATTATGTATACCCGTAGAGAAATTAAGGTTTTCATAAAACCAGTCCCAAATTTTGCGAATTTTTTTGCTTATAGTTTGCAGAGTTCTTATCGAAATAATGTTCTTTTCGGAAAATATAATAGATAACATTGTACACAACACCCTGTAATCAGAACTAAAAAATAATAAAAAATGTATGAATGGCAGGTTTACTAAATAATTTTTCACTGCCCATGCGTGAAAGCAATCAAAATATAATTTGCATAATGTGTTAGCTAAATGTATAGAGAAACTTTGAGGAATGGCAAAAGAAAGTTAAATGTTTAAGATCCCCAAAGATTAATAATTTTTTTGTGATTTTGTGTCTTCTCTCTCCGAACAGTTTCTTGTTCCAAACATTTAAAAACTGCTAATAAAATTTTTTATTGTTATAAAGAAATACTTGAGAAATAACAAAAATGTTTAAAAAAAATCGCAGAAAACATTTTTATTCATGAACTTCTGTTTTTGAATTCAATGCATGTACAACATGTCACATGGACTAGTCTTTACTGCTGGTGACTGGAATTATTTTTTTTCTTTGAATCTTTTTACCATTGATTTCATTAGTCCCTTTATAAAATTTAAAGCAGTTCCGGTTATTAAAATTAGCTACAGAGAACTCTAAACAGCAAAGTAATTAAAAGAAAAAAAAAAACCTGTACTATAAATAGTGCACGACCCGAAAGCGTTAAGAACATTTTATTGTTAGTCACTCTTAAAATCAGTTAATATATATATATATTTTTAATTGTTATAAAGAGATGCTTGAGAAATAGCAAAAATGCAAAAAAGTCATATGCAGAGAACATCTTTATTCATGAACTACTCTTTTCGAATTTAAATCACAAGTTTCTCAGCAATATATACTGGTCAAACAAAGTACCCTGCTGTGTTATCGCCATCTTCTTTTCTTTATATAGAAGAATCTATGTGACTGAAATAATGGATTAAAAAGAATTGCGATTCAACCTGGCGTTTTGCTAATATTCTCAATCGATTCAAGAGAAAAAAAAAAGACAGTCACGAGACTGTTATGGACTAAAATAGCGTGAGAATGTTAAATGTTCAACTTGTTCGGACAACATTTTTACATCTCTTTCTGGGAATAGTAATAAAAAAGCTGTTGGATATCTATCTGTATTATGATGGTAAAACGTGTCTGTGCGTAACGCTGACGTCATTTTCTGAATAGAACAGCAGACGATCAAATTTCAATTTTACTGCATTAAAAAAAAAAAAAAAAGTAATTTAACACATTATAACAATTATTTCGAAAATAAAATTCTAATTAATTTAACATGTTAGAGATCAGAATATTTGTTTGTTAGTCACTCTTAAAATCAGTCAATAATTTTTTTTTAATAAATTCATTAAATTTAGACAAAAAAGATTATAACGCAAGTCTTAATTGGAGGACTGATGGATGATCTTGTCTGAGACTATATATATATCTATTTAATATTCATCGACTAGTTGATATGTTTATGGACGATATTTGCATTTATGGCACAATTAGGTTTAAATGTTTATTTTTTATCAAATGGAAAAAATATATATATCTGTCGGCTTGGCCTACAGACGGACGTAGATTTCGAAGAGAGCTCATTTCAACAACGAAAAATAAAATATGATTAGAGATAAACCCTGTTTTACAACTTTATTTGGCCGCTTTTGAAAATTTTTTAATTTCATTTTTCTGTATGGTTTTATCAGAATCATCTTAAGCGAAATTCGGCTCAAATACCCATTTTGACAACATATTTTAAAATATATTCTGACTTTATAAAAAAATCGACCAATACGCACATTATACAGTTAATAAATAACAAAAAACTGTCAATTGAATGCATTTGGGAGCAAAATTGATTTTAAAAATGAGTCATAAAATAACCAATTTGTTATTTGAATGCATCCTCAATTCTTTAATCATGATCTCATAGGGAAATTTTGTGCAAAGTGCCTTTTTTGACAGCTTTTTTCAAAAAAATATATTTAGCCTTTATCAAAAAACTTACCAATACGGCACATTATACAGTTCCTAAATAACAGAACCTGACAATTGGATGCATTTCAGAGCAAAACTGAATCTAAAAATGAGTCAGAAAAACGTAGTTTTGTTATTTGAATACCTCAATTTTTCAATCACGATCGCTTCAGGAAATTCTGTTCAAAGTACCTATTTTGGCAGCCTTTTTTGAAGTATATTCTGCCTTTATCAAAAAACTGGTCAATACGTCACTTTATATAGTTCTTAAATAAGAGGATCTGCCATTTGGATGCGTTTAAAATCAAAAATGAATTTAAAAATGAATCAGAATATAAGCACTTTGGATTTAAGGTTTTTTTTCTCCAACTCCTATTTTTGTTTAATTTATTTTTGCTATAAGAATTGGTTCTATGAAAAATTTGTTGCTATAAAAGTTGTAGATATTATTGAGAAGGTGTAAAATAAATTTAATAAGATTTGATAGCTTAAGAATTGACTGTTTTTTTTTTTCTTTTTTCCTTTTCCACGCTTTTTCTTTTCGTTTTTAATTTTTTTTTTTTCATCGGTAAAAAAGGGTCCTACAAAAACTTGTAAATACAAAAGTTTTAGATAATTTTAAGAACATTTATAAAAAAATTTAGTTGGATTTGATATTTTCAGAATTGACGAAGTTACAAATTTTTTTTCTCCGTAAAACCCTGTGTTTTTTTCGCCCATGGAGCCCATTTTTAACCGACTTCAAGGAGGAGGTTATGATTTCGACCTGTATGTATTTGTTGTTCACGCATAACTTTCGTAAATATGAACCGATTTTGATAATTCTTTTTTTGTTTGAAAGCATATGGGGACCATGTGGTCCCATTCAAATTTCATAAAAATCTGTTTATTAGAACTTTTTAAAAAATTAAAAAAATTAAAATTCAATATCTTTTCGAAGCAATCGACCAATTAGAAACGTTCATTTTTCATGTTTTTAAGTTACACTTACATAGACACACTATCTTTTCAAAGTGTGAAATCCTAACTGGACAAGGTTCACACTTATTAACAGTGTACACTGTAAAATAATTGATCCTTTTGCTGCATAATCACTCCCCCGTTTTTATAGAATATCTCTCTCTTGACTCATGAGAATTCTCCACGATAGGCTGAAGTAATCGTTTTCTATAAAAGCGATGGATTGACGATGCAGCAAAAGGATCAAATTTTTTACAGTGTACACTGTAAAAATTTTTATCCTTTTGTTGTATCTTTACTCCCCCGCTTTTATAGAATATCTCTCCTTTTACCCATGAGAATGCTCCATGATACATTGTTAAAAATTTGACCCATTTGCTTTAGCGTCACACCACAGCTTTTATAGAATATGTCTTTTATGACCAATGAGAATGCTCCATAACACAGTAAAGTAATCGTTTTCTATAAAAGCGGTGGACTAATGATGCAGCAAAAGGCTCAAAGTTTTGCGGTGTAATTGGGACAAAAGCGTCTGTAAAAGAAATATTTGGGAATCAAATGTTGTCACTCTCTTCTAGAGGTAGCCAGGTATAGGTAATGAGTTTCAGATTCCTCATCGAATACGCCACCGCTCATTTCCGATTACAGTGTCACTGTAAAAAATGTGACCCTTTTGCTGCATCGTAACTCCACTGCTTTTGTAGAATATCTCTCTTTTGACCCATGAGAATGCTTCGTAATTGGATGAAGTAATCGTTTTCTATAAAAGCAATAGAGTGATTATAAAAGCAATAGAGTGATTATATAGCAAAAGTGTCAATTTTTTACAGTGTAGGATTCCTCGATATGAATATGACGACACATGTAGCACAGTATATAATTGGTTGAAACTATTCTGGACAAAAACGGGTCACCAAGCATCTTGTTGAGCGGGCAATTTTCGTCTATCTTTTTAACTTCTCATACGAGTACAATCGAATTCTTCCAGGAAATCATCATCGAATTCCATAATAAAAAATGCCTGGCAATGCAAAGCACTGTTAAAAATTTGCAACTTTTGCTGCATCGTCACTCCATCGCTTTTATAGAATATCTTTATTTTTATCAATGAGAATCCTTCATAATTCATTTATCTAATCGTTTTCTATATAAGCGGTGAAGTGATGATACACTGTTAAAAATCTGCTGCATTTTGTTGCAACGCACTCCGCCGCTTGTATATAATGTCTCTACTGCGACCTATGAGAATGCTCCTTAATACAGTCAAGTAACCGTTTTCTATACAAGCGCTGGAGTGCGTAGCAGAAAATGCAGCAGATTTTTTACAGTGTACAGCAAAAATTTCAAATTTTTAACAGTGTAGTTGGGACAAAAGTGTCTGTAAAAGAATTATTTGGGAATCAAATGCTGTCACTCTCTTATAGAGGCAGCCAGGTATTGGGTATCAGTTTCAGATTCCTCGTCGAATCGCAAACTGCTCATTTCCGATGCCATTACTGTCTGTATAGGTATTAGACTGTTGCTGTTTATTGATTGAAGCATAGTGCGAATTTTGCTAAAATCTTTCTTTTTCCTTTTTCTGAGTGAAGGGGAAGTACTTTTGACTGACTACACTAGAAAAGCATTTTACTATACATTAATATATGAAGTCATTTTGCTGCGTGCTCGTATATAGAAGCACTATGTCGCGCTCTTATGTGTAAGGACACTTTACTTGATGGATTGTCACCTTTTGATACCCACTTTCGTTGACCGTAGGATTCGATGCAGACTAAGATTTCATAAATGAGGTAGCTTTTCGAAGAGGCAGATCTTGTCTGAAGAAGTTACCATACAAAGAAATTCTTAAGATTCACAACGATACTAACCGATGTGGCAAGTGGTTTCAGAAAAGTTGACAATCAAACAGTGACAAGTAAACTGAATACATCAGAACTTAGCAAAGTGCGTACATTAGTAATGCATTGCAAAGAGCTATCGTGAGCCATTACACATAATTATGTATTACGGTATGCATAACTAAAAAGTAGGAAATAAAATAAGCTTTTTAAGAAAAAAATATCAACCGACTTCAAAAAAGCGCTGAAAAGAATGAAATAATTCTTTAAAATTTTCTAATGACAAAACGTTATCTAATAAGCACACATCGGATATCAGGTACCGGCATAAAAAACGGTTAAATTTAATATGTATAATTTAATATCCACCAAACATAGATTTTAGAGATAATATTATTTTACAAGAGATGAATTGACATATTTATGATTTATTTTATGAATATATACATATAAAAAGTAATGAATTACTTTTTGAAGTTGGTGCCAAACTATTTGATGTATATTAAGAATTGTAGCCAAAATATGCCTAGTACCACAATTAAAATGGGGATAATCATTATCGATTGTGATTGTTTGGCACCAACTTCAAAAAGTAATTCATTACTTTTTATATGTATATATTCATAAATTAAATCATAAATATGTCAATTCATCTCTTGTAAAATAATATTATCTCTAAAATCTATGTTTGGTGGATATTAAATTATACATATTAAATTTAACCGTTTTTTATGCCGGTACCTGATATCCGATGTGTGCTTATTAGATAACGTTTTGTCATTAGAAAATTTTAAAGAATTATTTCATTCTTTTCAGCGCTTTTTTGAAGTCGGTTGATATTTTTTTCTTAAAAAGCTTATTTTTTAACGTTATAAAAAAGAGTAATATAATTTTAGAAGTAATATAAACTTTAAACTGATATCTATTTTAATTAAGAAGTTATGACGTTTTTCGATTTTCACAAAAATCCTCCCTATTTCCACACCCTTACAGCATTTTTTTCTTTTTACCCCATTACCTTGGTCCGATTTTGCCCATTAACGAACTCGACTAAGATTTTATACCCCTTGATTTTATGTATCAGTTTGGTGGAGATTGGAGCAGAATTATAGAAGTTATCGTGTCCTGAAGAAAGTGATATATATAGATATATAGATGTATAAGAAATAAGCTTAAAATAAAAAGAAAAAATGTAGCGTAAGTCGTGATTGGAAGACTGATGTATGATGTTGTTTGGGACTATAATCTGTTTTTGATATTCATCGACTAGTTGATGTGTTTATGTACGAATATGATATTTACATTTGTGACACAATTAGGTTTGAATACTTATTTTTTATCAAATGTAAAATAAATAAATAAATTAATTAATTAATAAAGTATAATGAGAAGGTAATTAAGGACTCTAGTCAAAACAATGTTCCGTGATTGAAATATTAGTTTTTGCTCAGAGAAATATGTTTAAAACAAAAAAGACTAACGAAAATCGGGGTTGGAGAACTAATGTATAAGATTTAGTTTGCGACTATAATCGATTTTTAACATTCATCAACAAGTAAATCTGTTTATACATAATATTTTCATTTGTGACACAATTAGATTTTATTAATACCTTATCAACTGTAATTTGGCATTGCAAAAAAAGAAAAAAAAAAGTGAGATAAAATTCTATTTAAAGTAAGAAATGTGAAGAAAAATACTTATCAAACTTGTCAAGCACACTGTTTTTGGAGCTTGAAAAACAGTGCCCAAATTCTTTGAAAGGCATTGTGTTATCACCAAGCTCCGAAATTGTCTGAATTCCGTTCCCAAGTTCATTAATACATTTTCTCAATCTGATTAACATGGGTGTCAGTCATCAAGATATCAAAAAATCATATTGATCAGGCTAAATATCATGCTTTCAATAATCTGTTAGATTATTTAGTACATTGTAAGATTATCACTGTATAAATTTTCTCATAACTATTGGTTCTTGATGAACTCACAAAAGTACCTTATTACATTCATTTATCTTTGAGAAGATAACTCTAATCAAAACATAGCACCTCGACTGAAACATCAGTTTTCGTGCAGAGAAATGCATTTGAAACAAAAAAGGTTGAGACGTAAGTAGTAGTGAATTGACGGCTTGTGGATGATCTTGTTCGCTCAATCCAATTTTATTACTGACCGACTAGTTGATCTGTCCGCGTACAGTATTTGCCATTTTGGAATAATTAAGTACGATTTTAAATTTTTTGCCAACTGTAATTGAGAATTAAAAAACAAATTAAAGTAAAATTTAATTTAACCGTTAAAACGCCAATGTTCCCAAATGGGAACATTGCATTATTTGTAATACAAAACATATATTTTCCAACGTAATAACGATGTCCTTATTTTTCCTATAAAATATAAGATTGATTTAAACTTTTGAAAAAAAATACCTATGTTTGAGCATTTATCATAGGTATAAGGAACATGTAAATTCATTAATTTGCATGGAAAATATATTATTTGCTTTTATCGTTTTTTGTATATTACTTACGTTTGACCGTAAGAATCTAAATATTTTTGGAATTGGAGAAAATACTCAAGAGCAATATACAATAGCATATAGCATATAGCGGAAAATAATTTATTATATTTGCATAGGTTGTCAATCAATAATCATGTTCCAAAATCGAATACTGAAATGAAAATATTCCCCCAAAAAACTACGAAAATATTTTTCCCCCTAAATTTGTATGCATAAATTAAAACATTTGAAGCTGTAATATAGAAAAAATAAAGTTATAATTACTTTGCGATATTAATTCGGCCTGTAAACGGTTAAGGTAAAAGGTCGAGGTAAAATACCCATCATGCATGTCAAACACACTATTTTCAGAGTTTGAAAAAACCATGAACGCATTCATCGAAAGACTTTGTGTTATCAGCAAGCTCTGAAATTGTCTCAATTTCATTTCTATGCTCATTAAAACATTCTTTCAATCTGATTAATAAGGGTGTCAGCCATCAAGATTCCAAAAACTTATAATGATCACATTAATTATATCATGCTTTCAACAATCTATCAGATAATTTTGTGCATTGTAACATTATCATCCATTAAATTTTCTCATAACAGTCAATATTTGGTGGACTCACGAAAAATTCCTGCTGCGTTCGTTTATCTTTGAGAGGTTAACTCTTGTCAAAACAAAGTACCGAGATTTAAACGTTAGTTTTCTTGCAGAGAAATATATTTGAAACAAAAATGGTTGTACGGAAGTTGTCATGATTGGAGACCGGGGATGATGATCTTGCTTACAAGCATAATCTATTTTTAATATTTATCAACTAATTGATCTTTTTACGTATAACATTTAAGGAACAATAGCTATTGTTCATTTTATAACAACTGTCAAGGAAAATTCCAAAAAAAATTGTCGCAAAAGTTCTATTCTTACAAGGAAGGTCTCCATACTGGGCATACTCAGAATTTTTTGAAAAAATTACTGATTAAACTACTCATTTATGTAATAAAGGATCAGTCAAATTTATCGGCGGAATTACAGAAGAAACTCAGTAAAAAAATAAAATACTTTTGAGTATTTGGCGCGAAAAGATGAAAGCGTCACGCGATTTGGCGAGCAGCATTTTCCCTCGCCAAAAGCAAACGATTTTAATGCACCTGAAAATTTCTTGTCAGTTAAATTTTAGACGTGTAAATAGTATTTAATGAATTTAAATTTCGATAATGAGAGAGTTTGACATATAGATGTATTTTATGTTACCTATTTCTGTTGCTTTTGCTGCAGTTATTTAATGTTATCACTTTAAAAATAATTTCTTATATAAAAAATACTTTCATATTGAAAAGTATTTTTTCATATATTTAAGCGTATAACAAAATAAAGGCCAGATGAAGAATGCTGCAATAACGCATTTCAATATTGGAAAAGTTTTTGTTTCCATAGCAACAAAATTGAATCGACAAAGCTCAATTAGATTGGAGTGATTTTTGAGATTGAAACAATTTTAATTAATTTAAATTTTGTTTTAATTCATAAAATTTTACAGTTAATTTTATTTTTAAATACATTATGACAAATATGGCAAATATAGTTAAAAGAAACTAAAGCTGACAAAACTAACGTTATATAAATAAAATTTCTTTAAACAAGTTTAAGATGAAACACTTTTACCTTAAAAAGAATTTGACATAAAAAAGTGTTTTTTGAAATTTTATTTTATCGCCAACCGATGATAAATTGCCAAATAAAAGAAATGTTCATTATTTTTTTACGAACGTTCTAACGGGGTTACGCCAAAAATTTTTTTACAAACGTATATATCCAGATGAGAAGAACATTCTGTAATTTTTTCAGAATTTTCTGAGTATGCCCGTATGACCTTCCTTGTAAGTGAGCGACGTGAAGGAGGAACCCGATCATATACGTCAAACATACTATTTTCGGAGTTAGGTAAATAATGCCCAATATCGTTATTCTCTCGCAACGCATTATGTCGTACAAAATCTGAAATTATCAAAAGTTGGTTCCCAAGCTCATTAATATATAGGGTAGATGTGCCAGTAATGGACCACCTTCCAGTAATGGGCCGCCTCACAGTTTTTGGTTTATAAAAAAATAATAAATGATACTTAAGCTTTCATTATTTTTTTCTTAATTCCTCCTTACATGATTTGTAATCTGGATTATTTATTTACACTTTTCACCAAAGCAATTAGGAAGCAGAAAATAAAGTTTCTCAGTTTTACTGTTTTTCATTGAAAATCTTAATAGAAATGCTTAGAGCTGACTTTAATTACTTAATTTATATCTTCTATTATTTTCTTGTAAAAATTGAATGTTTTTATTTGAATACTAATATAAAACTTTGAATTTCATATGCCAATGGTCATTTACAAAATTTTATTTATTTTTAAGATTTTAGGAGGGGTGTCCATTACCGGAACACTTAATTCATGATTTTCCATTAAGCATTTCCATTAAGATTTTCAATGAAAAACAGTAAAACTGAGAAACTTTATTTTCTGCTTCCTAATTGCTTTGATGAAAAGTATAAATAAATAATCCAGATTATAAATCATGTAAGGAGGAGTTAAGAAAAAATAATGAAAGCTTAAGTATCATTTATTATTTTTTTATAAACCAAAAACTGTGAGGCGGCCCGTTACTGGCCTAAGTGACCATTACCCAAGTGACCAATACTAAAAGTTTAATTTCAGAAGTGCATAAAATATTTTGATTTAAGTAAAAAGCTAAATAATCAAATTTAATCCTTAGATTTTACTTACTAGAATTTAACGAGGGCAATTTCTTTATAAATAATTATTTTTAAGAAGACATCCAGAATTGGTACAAAAAACAAGCAGAACATTTGACAAAATCTAAATGTGCTCTTACAAAAGAAGTTGTTTTAAGTTGGTTCAGAGATATAGAATCACATTTGGAAGAAGATATTACTAATATCTTCTTCCAAATTCTAAAGCATCCAGAGAGAATTTTCAATGCAGATGAAACTGGTTCTCTTTTGTGCTCTAAAATAGGGAAAATTTTGGGACCAAAATCTGTTAAAGATGTGTATTATATAGTACCGAATAACGAAAAAGAACGAATCACTGTTATGGGATGTTTTTCAACAAATAGTGAAACTGTTCCATTGATGATAATATATCCATATATAAGCTCTCCTATGGGAAGTTGTGGAATCTGGGCCATATTGTTGAGTTATAGGATTATCTGAAAATGTTTGGATAGTGCAAGAACACTCATAATTTTAAATACATTATAAAATTCCGTATTGAATAGTTTGGACTTTCAGAAAGTGGTGATAAAAATGAAGATTTGTTATTTATATTTCATATTTGCATAGCACATCATTTAGATAATAATATGAAAGAAGATTGGTGACTTTTTTTATTGCTTTATTTTATCTAAACTTGATTTCAATGAAACCTTTTGACTTTATCTAGGATATGGGTAATGGTAAATATCTTAGTATATATATCCTTTTTTTTTTTTTTTTTTTAAATGGAATAATGTATTATTGTTATTTTGTCATATTGATTTTATTTTCTTCTATGTGTATCTTTCTACTAATTTGTCATCTGAATAGCTTCCAGCCAGTCGGGTGTATTGTGAGTCGAATTCTTAGCTTTCAGCACGACTCATAACAGAAACTGGTTGGATGTTTTTGCTTTTTGTTAAACTATACACCCCTGATGAAGTAGTTTAATGGAAAAGCCTTCTACAGCCTTTTTATCCATTTATCTTTCATTATTTTGGTAATCTGCCTTCTATTTCACTTCAAACTTCAACTGTTTTCAATAAGATGATTGTAAAAATACTGGTTTCATTGGTTTATTGTATGGTAATATATGAATTACTCTGGTTATATAATGTCCATTTATCCACATATTTCTTAGTAATTTGGTAATCTGCCTTCTATTTCTCTTCAAACTTCAACTGTTTTTAATAATATGAATGTAAAAATACTGGTTTCATTGGTTCTTTTATTGGTATTGTCTGAATAACTTTGGATGTATTTATAAAAGTATTTATATATTAAGTTTATATATTTTGTTTTATGTCTTTACATTATAAATCCTTTAATGTAATAAACTTCTAATGATATCATTAATATTTTGTTTTATATCAGCATTATAAATCCTTGATTATAATAAATTCATAACTTAAGTTTAAATATTTTGTTTTATATATATTTTTTTCATTATAAATCCTTTAATGTAATGAAATTCTAACTTAAGTTTTAATATTTTGTTTTATTAGTATGCTTTCATTAAGTTCTGGACCAAAATACAATTGAAAAAACAATTATTTTTTTTTTTTTTTTTGTTTTTTTTTTTTTTTTTTGTAGGGTGGTCCATTACTGGAACATAGGGTGTCCATTACTGGAACATAGACGATCCATTACTGGGCTTTTGGGTGTTTTGACGTATTTCTATTTTTTTAAATTAAATTTTTATTTCTATTGGGAAGTGTAATTATGGGATTAGTTAAATATTATTGAAAGATTAATATAATATGAAAAAGATTGGAATATAATAATTATAACTATTAATAAAAAATTATTTTTTAAAGAAATTTCTTAAGGGGGTCCATTATTGGCACATCTATCCTATATATATTTAAATCTGATTACAGTGGCGTAGCTAAGGGGGGGGCAAGGAGGGCGTCCGCCCCGGGCGCCGAGGCCTAGGGGCGCCAAATTGAGAGAAATTGTTATATATCTATATTGGGATGGGGGCGCAAAATTTCTTGCTGGCCCCGGGCGCCAAAAAGCATAGCTACGCTACTGTCTGATTAACAAGGTGTCAACCATCAAGATTCCAAAAAATCATAATGACCACACTAAGTACATCACGCTCTCAAT
This sequence comes from Maratus speculifer, assembly GCA_964019185.1. Taxonomy (NCBI): domain Eukaryota; kingdom Metazoa; phylum Arthropoda; class Arachnida; order Araneae; family Salticidae; genus Maratus; species Maratus speculifer. The sequence continues at coordinate 250,230,527 of OZ025301.1, forward strand.
AATCTATTGGATTATTTTGGGCATTGTAACAATATCACCGGATAAATTTTTTCATAACTGTTGATATTTGATGAACTCACGAAAGTACCCTGCCGCGTTTGTTTATCTTTCAGAAGATAACTCTAGTCAAAACAAAGCACCGCGACTGAAACATTAGTTTTCGTGCAGAGAAATATGTCTGAAACAAAAAAGATTATAGCGCAAGTAGTCATAATTGGTGACTGGTGGATGATCACGTTTGTGAGTATAATCTATTTTTAATATTCATCGACAAATTTATCTTTTTTTTTATATAATACTTGCATTATGAAACAATCAGTTTTAAGTTTTAATAATTCGTTTCCTACTAACTATAATTATGAATTGCAAAAATTTGTGACTGAAATTCTGTTCAAGTAGTTCTGTAAAAGTAGGAGATATGAAGAAAAAGCCCGATCATACACGCCAAACACATTATTTTTGAAGCTGGGGAAAATAGCATCAAAAGCCAATATTTCCATTCTTTGTAAGCGCATTGTGTTCGTAAAAACCTGAAAAAATCTTAACTTTTTTCCCAAGCTCATTATTACTTCTTTAAAAAATCTGATTAGCAGGGGTGTCAGTCATCAAGATTCCAAAAAATCATAATGACCACACTAAGTATATCACGCTTTCAATAATCTATTAGATTATTTTAGGCATTGTAACATTATCACCAGATAAATTTTCTCATAACTGTTTGGTACTTGATGAACTCACGAAAGTACCCTGCTGCGTTCGTTTATCTTTCAGAAGATAACTCTAGTCAAAACAAAGTACCGCGACTGAAACATTAGTTTTCGTGCAGAGAAGTATGTTTGAAACAAAAAAGATTATAACGTAAGTAGTCGTGATTCGAGGAATGACGGACGATCTTGTTTGCAAGTCTATCTCGGTATTTTGGTATCTCAGAACTACAAAAAAAGCGAAAGGTGAGTCACGCTTCCCCGGCAGGGATTTGTAGGTACCCGCTGTGGAATCTGCTGCACTCCTGCCGTTAATATGGAGCAAGAGGGAGTGGGATTAATTTGTTGATTTATTCATGAAGTTGGGAAGAGGATTTCCGAGAACTAAATATGATTTACACGACTATTTGCAGTTCGGTAAATTGAATGCAAGTGAATATGAATTATTGAAATAAATTTGTTATAAAAACGTTTCCTTCGTTTGCCTTTGAGGTGGTGCCAGTAATGAAAAGTTTTCGAGCAGCCGAAAAAAAAAAAAAAAATCTACTAGGGATATAATTTAGATGATGGTATTTAAAGAATGTTAAACGAAACCATACAGACAAGCGTTTCGACCTAAATTATGTTTTCTGAGGGGAAAAAAAAAAAAAAAAAAAAACGGAGTTTTGCTGAAAATTCGACAGGATTGAAGCTCAAACTCAACCGAAGCTATCTGTATTCCAAAATTCTCGTTTCTCCTTTCGGAAATTTTCATTATTGTTCATTGCTTTGAGCTGTATCGACTGAAAATAAGACTCATTTTTTTTTTTTTTTTTTTTTTTTTTTTTTTTGGTGCGTTCGTAATTATGTAAATAGGTGGCACCAGTCCATCCGTCTGTCCGTTGGTCCACATATAACAAAGCAAAAATTATAGAACCAAATCGTTTGAAATTTACAATACATAATTATTACAAAATTTTGTTAAACCATTTCAAATTTTATGAAAATCGGAGGAATAGTTCAATTACAGGGACAATCAAAATCATACCGTTACATTACGGTCAATGAGAAAAAAAAGTTTCAAATGCATTTTAATAGCTTTACACTCTTTCAAACATAATATACTTGATATGCATATAAAGTATGCACTATAATATACATTTTGTACAATCTGCGGTGCAAAGAATGTTTGTTATTCATTTACAGGGCCACACAAAAGTATTCCATCACATAATGGTACAGGGGAAAAATTGCTTGGGGACCGTTTTAACTGTATTAAACTATTTATTTTTTATGAAATAGATATAAGGGTCATTCTTTGATAGAGGGAAATTTTATGTCCTTGGCTAAAAATGTGAATTAATCAAGTCAGCTATGAATGTTTGCATTTTTTTTGTGAGCATTTCTGTTTGAATACTGCATTGAGCGCTGGTTTAAATATTAAAATAAAAATAATTTCAATATGTAAAAAAGCTGTAAAATTGCAAATGTCATTACCATGGCTTGTCCCAAAATTCAAATTTTTGAATTCAAACCCTTATTGTTAAGATTTCGAAAGCTTTAGAACAAATGTAATGATTATATGGGTACATTTGACGTTTCTACTTTTTATACATTTAACACCTTACACAAAACAATAAATATTTTAACTGATTATACTTATTTAAAGTTTGTCCCTATCATTAACTGTCATTACCATGCTCCACAGTAATTTTACATTTAATTATCCCCTATATGTTTATTTTATATGGAAATTCACTTAGATTGTATAGTTCCACATCTTCTTACGAGCTGTAGCATATACTTTTAATTAATTATGCAAGAACTACTTCAATTTATGGAAAATTTCCAAAATTACAGTCTGTGTACTTAACATGTGTCATTACCAAGCTCCTTATAATTGAAATGCTTATTCAGTAATTTAACTTTACAGAATCAATTACAACTACAGTTTGGGACTGCTCTTAGAATAAATGCTCCATAAGTTTTAAATTGTTATAGTTTAGTTCTAAAATAGGGTTAACGTTAAAAATGTCATTACCATGGCCTATTATATTTATGATTTCAAGGTCATATTAATGACAATTTTAGACATTTAAAAAAAAGTCATTGCTATTCCTAAGCAAAAATTCCCATTTCTTAAATGTCTGATGTAATTTGAGTCAGAAATCAAGAGTTAAAATATTAGAGTCTAATCATTTTATTGAAGCCAAAATTTCCCTTTATCTGAGAATTTGTTATGTCTCCTCAATTTCATCTCATTGATAAGTTTTCAACAACCAACCACCCAACTTTTTTCGAAATCAACTATTTATTTACCCCAGCAACCAGCTATTTACTTACACTAGTAACCAAAAAGCTTTTATCGACACATGAACAAAATTTTTAAGATGCAAGACTTGTCATTTTTAATCGAAAAAACAATGACATATGTAATAATTTTTCCTTACTTAAATGAAACCTTTGCATGTGTATGGTAAAACTTGGAAAATTCATTTAATACATAAATTTAAAGTCAACGGACAAGGTCTTCATGAACTTATCAATGAGGTTGAAAACTTATCAATGAGATGTAAATGAAGGGGAGAGATGAAATAACTTAACAAATAAAACTGAAAACCTAACTCACATAATAGTTGATTTTGAAAACAGTTGAATGGTTGGTTGGTTGATTAAAACATATCAATGAAATGTACTTGAAGGGTGAATCTGATAACTTAACAGTTAAAACAGAAAACCTTAGTCACATAAATGATTATCGACATTAAAATTTGACGATATACTAAATATTAATGAAACATTTTTAAATAATTTGAAAAGTTTTGTAAAATTATTTTAATAATTTGTTCAAACCTTTAATAGTGACTTGTATTTGTTTAATTAATTATTGACATTTGATTTTTTAAAAAATTTTTAATAGCATTAAAATTATTAACAAGTAATCACACTATCACTGATAAACTAAAATATAATACGTTTCACATAAGCAAGTGTTTGAAAATTTAAGCATAAGTAGTGATTCGTAAGAAGTGGTTATGTCTATTTAACTGATGAAGTGACTCATAAAATCTCAAAGTAATCCAAAACATACGTGATTTTTTTTCTTTTCTTCGCGATTTTTAACTGATAAGTCACAATAAAAATTATTTTTGCATGTGTGAAGTAATCACTTTCGACGATCTTTCTTACTTTTTAGTTACTAAATTACGGGCCTTAATGTCCCAATGGTTAGCGTCGCGTGTTAAAAATGAGAAGTATGATCAGATGTTTGTGGTTTCGAAACCTGCGAGTAAAATTACCAAGAAAATGTTGTTATGTTAATACATCTTACCTGCAAATAACGCTTATCATCGAAAGGGCATAAGCTAATCTTATTCTGTGTTAACGTGTGCAGACGTTGTGCATCATAATTTTTCAAACTGTCGAAAAACTTCGGTTATAATATTGTGTTAATGAAAATTCAAATTATATACAACATGAACAGCTTCTCTATACTCTTCAGTGATGTGATCGTGATCACGTGTGCGTTTTGAATATAAAGAATGCTTTCAAATGTGACACAACTTTGTTTCTTGAAATGCCAATTCTTGCACGGGTATAAATTTTAAAGACTCTATATTTAATAACTTCTGTCCTAATATATCCTTCTCTCACACCATTTGAGTTAAAAACCGTTCAACACAAACTTTTCATCAATATACTAAGTAATGATTGCTCAGAATAAACACCTATTTGATAAACACTAGTATATATTAAACATTGAAAATGAGAAGTTTGAATTGTATTGTGATTCATTTAATGAAATCGTGTGGTATACATTATATATTTCTCGATAAAGTTATGAAGAGAAAGCTAAATATTCAACTGTGATAGTCTTTCATTGAAAAAAAAATTTAAGAAGACATGCTTAAAAATCATTACATTTGGTTACTAATTACATTGTAAGATGTGAGTGTAAAAAGTGTATATCCATTATTTGATATTTAATAGTCAAATGTTAGTATATTATATAAATAACTTTAAAATGTGAAGTTTAAATCATTGATAAATGAATAATTTTAACGATAATTAGTAAAGAAGGATCCAACACACAATGAAATATATCAATAAATTTGGGTACTTAAACTTGTTTTTATAACATATGAGAAAAAAAGATCATTCACAATGATGATTCACCGTGATTAAAGTTTGAAGCTGTTCAAAATATTACTTAATAATAACTTGTGTTTCTTGAAAATTTTGAAAAGAATTCCTTTTTTATTTGATATATTTATTTTAATTATGAAAATTTTAATTAAACACTAATTAATTAGAAAAAATCATTTAAAAAATGTTAATTACACATTCATTAAGAAAAATATTCTATTAAGTATTCAATAACATGTGTGTTTCTTGAAAATGTTGAAAAGAATTTCTATTCTATTCTATTAATAAGATTTAAAAAAATTATATTCAGGATTTAATTAAATTCTAAATTATGACATAACAAAAAAAATTAAGTCCCTTTTTAATTGCATGTTATATTAATTATATTCCATATGAATAAAGTAAATTCATTAACATGTCTTAATTTCAGATTTGAACGTGACATTTTTAGTTATCTCATGATTCAGAGTAAAGGGAAATACCGTAAAAGATTAGACGATAAGATGGGGTTCAACAGTCTGATTCATTCCGTATATTGTCACTGACTGGTTATGAAGTATGGTTTCTAACGTGTTCGACTGTTGATAGTAAAACGAATTTAAGTAAGTCAATTTACTTCTTATGTTTTATTCTTAAAATTAATTGCAAATAAAATATCGCGATTTTGCTAGCAATAAATGATAAATCACATCCTCCATAAAAATCATTTTTAATATGAATTAGTCATTTCTTAATTATGTTGGAAATATTAATATTCTATTGTACTTATTTAAAGTGTGTTAAAAAGAGTTGAAGAGTTTTGATTTAATATTAAGATTAGTGTTCTAAAAATGTAATATTAATATTTTAAAGAGACTCTTAAAATTCATTAAGATCAGTTGAAAATTACTGAAGAATTATTATTATTATTATTTAATATTTAATTGTTCTAACAGTGAAATTTTACCCATGTCAAAAGATCTCTATATATTAAAAACTGCTTACACTTACAGCTCATAATTATTTTATATGATAATGATAGTAATTAAATTAAAAATTAAGCGAATAGTTATGCGTGTGGGATAATTTAAACTTTAGTATGATTACTACAGATTACTTACTGAGACAAGTTTTAATAATATTCTTATTAAATAAACTTACTAAAGAAAATTTTGACATATTATTATTGTTATTATTATTGTAAATTCATTTGAAGTATTTCCGATTTCATGTTAATTTTTATTTAAAACCTTGGGAGATTAATGTTGGACTGAATTCAAATATTAAGCGTAATTTTTGGGGAATTCGTCTTTTTCTGGGTTGAGTCTTATCAAGAAAATGGTGAATCATTGTTTGTTTATCTTTCTTTGCAAGGTCAGTTATTAGAAGAGCATTATAAAATTCATAAGAAAAATTAATCTTTGATGTTGATACTTCGAAAAATTTTTAACTTAAAATTTTTTATGTAATATGCCAAATCTTAAGAAGTTTTAATTAAATTTTGAACGAAAACTTTCTTCAACTAGAATTTTTGAATAGGTCTTTCACATTATTTATTGTGAGATAAGAATAATCTTTTAATTTGGCGATTTTTTTTTAGTGTTTTAATTCTAATTGTATAAGATTTCATTTTGTGTTGGCGATTTTAATCTTTCGTTTTTTATTGTGTGAAATATTTAATGTTAAATTGTCGATTTTAAACATTTATTTTCTCATTGTTTGAAGTATTTTGTTCTTATTTGGCGAATTTAATCTTTCGTTTTTTATTGAATGAAATATTTTATGTTAAATTGGCGATTTTAAACATTTATTTTCTCATTGCTTGAAGTATTTTGTTCTTACTTGGTGATTTTAATCAATCATTTTCTTACTATTTGAAATATTTTGTATTAATTTGATGATTTTATGTTGATACTCCAAACAGTTAGGCCGACGCGCGCGAACACATCTCATTACAAATATTAGTTTAAAAGAGTAGCCAAAGTGGGGGTCTTTCTGAAATATCCTAACCACATTGACGGAAGGTTTCCCAAGGTCAAAGGAAAATGGCAGACTCCAAACAGTAAAAACCGACGAGCGCGATTAAATGTTAGTACTTAAAATTCCATTTTGAAACATATTTTCTCATTCAAATTTTAAAGTTATTTTTTAATTATTCTAAAAATTCAATTGCATACTATGGTTCCCTAAAAATAACACTCGAAATAATGTATGTGAATGTGTGCAATACGGGAATCATGTGATCTGCTCGTGGCGATTCCTGGGTGAAAGTTTTGACCCTAGGTCACTTTCAGCTAAAGATCACACCTATCGGCAAAAAAATTACACACACATACATTCAACATGCACATACATACAACACACACATGCATACATACACATACATACAACATACACATACATACAACACACACATACATGCAACACACATACATACATACAACACATACATACGTACATACAACACACACATACATGCAACACACATACATACATACAACACATACATACATACATACATACATACATACAACACATGCATATACATACACACACATGCATACATACACGCACATACATACACACACATACATACAACACACACATACATACAACACACACATACGTACAACACACAAACATACATACACACACATACAAACAACACATACAAAATAATAATAATAATCAATTCAATTAAATTTTCCACACATGAAGAAAACCACATATTCCGAACAGTTAGGGCGACGAGCGCGAATAAATGTTAGTACGAAAAATCCCATTTTAAAACATATTTTTTCATTCAAATTTTAAAGTTTTTTTTTAATTATTTTAAAATAGGAAGTGTATAACATAGTTGACTAAAAATAACACTCGAAATAATTTTAAAGTTCCTTCATTAAATTAATATTTAAAATTATTATTCCCAAATTTCCATTACAAGCATGTGTTATTTATGATAATGGATAGTCATAAAGGCGGTGGAAGTCATTCTAAGAAATTCTAAACCAATATTCACACATGATTCGAAGAAAATTACAAACTCCGAACGGTTAGGTTGACGAGCGCACGTCAATCTCATTGCAAAAAATTTAAAGTCCCCCTATTAGACATTTATCTTCGCTTAAAACTCAAAAAAAAAATAATAATAATAATTCAATTTAACAAAATTACTCCTAAAAAAATAATTCATTAATTCACCATGAATGCACCCTTCTTAATTAGTTCTCCATTAAAATGTCAACCCCCGAAAAAAAAAATATATATATATCCTTCGTGTATGATTAGTCTAAAATAATAATTTCCCTCAAAATACCTGCTTAACTCATCTTGTAAAAGCACATTGATTTTTTTTTTTTTCAATCTCCCCAAAATTCCCGCTTAAAATCAAAATATAAACTCTTAAATTACACCAAACTGAAAATTTTTAAGTCTCCACATTAAAATTAAAAACAACTCGTACGATAGTACAGAAAAAAACATTCTGTGTTCCCAAATACCCGCTTAATATCTCATCTAAAACACGGTGAAAAAAAAAATCAATCTACCCAAAATTTCCGCTTAAAATCAAAAAATAAACTCTTAAATTACACCAAACTGAAAATTTTTAAGTCCCCACATTAAAATTAAAAACAACTCGTACAATAGTACAGAAAAAAAAAATCATTCTGTGTCCCCAAATACCCGCTTAACCCCTCATCTAAAACACAGTGAAAAAAAAATCGCTTCATTTTTTATTTTTAATTACTTTTTAATTACCTTTTGAAATGAACAACAGCATAACTGAATTGAAAAACATACCCCACGTACTGTAACACGCCGAAAATTTTAAAGTCCCCGCATTAAAATTAAAAAACACCCTCATACTATAGTATGGTAAAAAAAAATTCTTATTCCCTGAAATTCCCGCTTAAAATAAAAAAAAAATCCTTTGACCCCCTCCTCTTAGAGTAGAATCACGTTAAGAGGTGCACGGGAGGAGGTGCATTTGAGTAAGTGCTTGGGAGGAGGTGCTGCTCACTGCTCCTTGCTCCTGCACCGCTGCACCGCCTCCTGAGGTCGGACCCCCATTTTTCCTTTACTAACATTGCCAAGCAATAAATTGAAAAGGCATCAAAGTGGTAAAATCTTTGTTCAACAAGATGCCATTTGAACAATCCCCCAAAATCTTCCTCCAAAAAACCCTTGCAGAAAAATAAAAAGAACCCCCCCCCCCCCCCCCGCCAGTAGGATATCTGTTGGCGAAATCATAGGCACCAATGGTATGACTTCCTCAACAAAAGAGAGCTGGTACTGCTTCTTTTGCAGTATTGGTGCTTTTTCAAACATGCGGCCATGCATCACATGTGGCAGATATGTTCATGAGGATTATATGGGACTTACTGCCCATGGTGAAAAAGTTTCTATTTGTCCATGCTATGAGGACTGGGTAATCACAGATGTAAATTCGCAGACAGATGCTATAAAGCTAAGTAAAACCAACAATATTATTTCATAATATTAGTAACTAAGGGGCTTTGCATGGGTCTTCGAAGGGTAAAAGCCGAAAATGATCCTCCCCTTTCGAAAATGCATGTTCTAAAGATATTTATTGTCCCCCTCCTCCTCCGAATACTTTAAGATACATTTTTTTTATTCCCTCTCCTCTAAAATCCCTTGGAAAAGTGGCTCTTCCATACACACTGTGTAGAAAGTCAATAAGGAAACACCTGTCCATAATAGGGGCAAGTTGTTCCTTATATGGACACTTGTAAACATATTTTGTTTTTATCATATAAATTAAACCAGAATAGTTACAAGGTCGCTAATTTTAATAATGATAGTCAATAGTCCAAGGGTAGTGGACACACATTTTTGGAGTCCTCTGACTTGTACATGGGGGTGAAAAAAACACATTTTCCTTAAGGTGTCCATATAGGGTACAGGTACTATAGAAAATTTTTTAGCTTGAAATGATAGAAGTATTTCGAATACTTTTTGAGAAGGTTCTAGTATAACAGAAGATCACTTACGAAAATCCTTATTGAAGGTAAATCGAGGTGTATATATAAAATATTTTTTATTTGGATGTAATTCGTACAGTTAGAAAATCATGTTATGTCGTATATAAGTTAATCTTCCCACCCTGTTAAAATTTTACTCAATCTTGATTAAAAACATTTCACACCAGAATTGTTATTTAAAACATTTTAATATATTTAATTGACTTATTTTTCTGTATCTCTTATTTAACTTTCTTTATGAAAAAAGTTCTGGTTCTAATCGTATAAAACACATTATAGTTATAGGTCGATTAAACCCATTCCGGGTAGGAAGGTTAATTACGTTTTATTTTGTTTGAAAATAAAAAGTTTCTGGTCAGTGGCACAAGCAGTCACCAATGGCATCACGTATAATTAATTAATAATTATGTATGTTCAATATGCAGGTGTAATTAATTTATTATTATGAACATCTAATAAGCATGCATGCATAATTAACAATTATGTACATTTATTAAACACGTATAATTAGGATGAGCGAAGCGAATCCTCTACTAGCCCACTCAAATGGCATTTTGTCGTACACTTTACAAAAAAACTATACAGTATTTTGACTTGAAATTAAACACAAATATAAATTAGGATCTGTAGATTTGCAGAATGTTATTTTTTTTACAGAAATATTTTTCAAAAAATTATTACTTTAATTAATTTATTTTACATGTTTTTACATTACGAACGTATTTTTTTCAAATAAAAAGTGAAACACGTACCTTTTCAGAAGAAAACTTAAATCATGGGGTCAGTAATTATAGCTAGAATCATCATTAAATAAATAAAATATATTTTCATTATTCTGACAAAATATTTCAAAAACTGCTTTCAGATTTCCAAACTTGCTCATTTTTTTTAACTATGTATAGTTTCATGATTTCTTTTATAAAATTTATAAAATACTTCTTTTTAGAAAAATTATAGCATATTTTTAATGAATTAAAATTTATGAAAATTCTCTTATTAACATTCAATTATAAAAGTATTTTTCTGTGTTAAAAATTAAAATACACAATTTATTCTTATTTTTTGAAATCATTTAAGCAGACGATATTTATGAATTTTAAAAGAATTAAAGTATGTTTTTGAGAAGTGGCAATAAAAGAATTGTAAACAAATAAAATTAATTAATATTTTGTATAATTCGAAAATATTTTTATTTATATCAGTCTTATATCATAAATAAACAATCTGAGGAAATTCTTAACAATTTGGTTGAAATACATTTTAAAATTAAAATGCGCCGAAACATAAAAATTACATTTTTGCTTAATAAAGATGCAAAAGTAATTTAAAAAATATATTATTACTTTCAAATATTTATCTTATAGCATAATACTTCGCGAATCCAAACAAAGCATGGCTTTTGCTAGTTAATTAATAATTATGCATATTTATGAATCTATTAATTTCTTTTAAAATTTTCTGGACAGTTTCATTTTCGCTGATTATAAGCTGTCGTTTCTGGTAATATTAAAATATACTAAACGTCAGCTAACGTACAGCCAGGCAGAGTTGTAATTTTAACTGGTCAAAATCAATTTTGACCAGGACACTGGTTAAAAATGGTTTAAACCGTCAAAATGGTCAAAACTTAAAAAAAAAATCTTAATTTTAATGATTTATTTTTTCTTTTAAGTAACATAATAAGCAGTAAAAAAAAAAAGTGCAGTTAAAAAAATAATACACTGACAAGACAATGAGGTTCATTAGTAAAATATGCTTATGCAATACAATAGAAAGAAAAAAATGGACTCTGCAATTATAAAAATATAAACCAATTGAATAAAAGCACAAAAGTGAGTTGCAGTTAAAAATACAAATTGTAGGAATACAGAAGACTAACTTAAATAATAGTAAATGTTGGGGAAGACACAAAGTAAAAGTCTGGAATTTTTATGAAGAGGTAAATGAAAATTCTACAAGTGTAAAGATTTAATGTAAGAAGTGCAAAGTATGCGGTCAACTTAACTTGTAAGTGCAAAAGTATTAAGGTTGAAAAGACATCTAGAAAATGTGAAAATAACATGTTAACTGCTGAGTTGTAGTTGGTAATAAAAATAGATGAGGCTGATAGATCTCTCTCACAATTAAAACATACTTGTTTATGTAAGTTTGAAGAAAGTGGCGCAAGTGTGAGTACTAGTAATTATATTAATATTCGAACTATTCCAAGTAAAGCAAAATAATTTAGTATAGGAGGATTTGTAACAACAACAGTGATACAAATGATTGATGTGCAAATCGCACACACATATTTTTACTTATGCAACATGTTTTTTCACTGTTAACTTAATTTTAACATATGCTAGCAAAAAAATATTTGATGAGCAGCAAATAAATTGAATAGGGAATTTTATTAGTCAAAATGGTCAAAATTGATTTTGACCAGGACAGTTAAAAGCGGTTTAAACTAGTGGTTTAAACCCTTACGGTAAAAACCGTTAAAACCCTGCGAGCCAGGTCACTTCAGAAATACTCAATATAATTGCCAAATATTTATCATGGCGTCGCCGTTTAAGTATGCACATGGTAATTGAATTAACAAAATAATTAATAAATTAATACTGATACATGGAAATTTCGGCCAATGCAGACCTCTAGTGTGATCATAACATTACAGTGGTTGATTTATAATACTAATAAAATGCTAAAATAAATGGAACATAATTCCCGCGAATCTAATTTTGATTTAAAAAATTTTGATTCGATTGAAAATATTTTTCGTGGTATGGCATTATACGTCTATAATATCGATTTTCTCGTTGCAACTCTATTTTTGAGACAACTTTTTTTTTTCTCTTTTCTGTAAGGATAGGTTATTTATATGGTGAAAGCGGGAGTGGTATTAATTCAGTGGTTTATTCATAAATCCAGGAAGAAAATTCCCGTGAACTAAATAAAACCTTGCTTTAGATTGAGAAGCAAAAAAGAAAAAAAAAGCAAGACACATTCCTTATTTAATTAAATACAGCACAGAATGTTTTATTAAATTTATGTGTTATGTAAATAATCTCTGAGGTTGAGCACAGTTATTTTTATTACTACCTATCAAATTTCTTCTTACCGAAGTCGTGATGAGGATGTCCCATCGATAACGCATAATCATAAAATTATAGAGGTTGATTTATAATACTGATGAAATGTTGAAAAAATATTAAAAATAATGGCAGGAAAATGTTTTGACACATTTACAAATTCATTTTTTAACAAAAAGTTATAAAACTGGAATGCCTGACTATAGAAGCGATTTCGAATCAAACTGAATTTTTCCATTGTAAGAAAATTAAATTACCTATCCTAGTTCTAAGCTATTTCGATCACCCGTTTTTCTCCTGCTTTTCAACCTGTTTTTCTGCTTTCTTTGGGAAATATGCTCAAAAACGTCATCTTTGAAGGCTTGTTATGAAAGATCTATTTTGTTTTTAGAAGAAAAAAAAAGCTGAGTGCAATTAGACAGTTTCTGAATAATAACCTCTGCTATTTTCATGCATTTCCAAACAAAATAAATTAAAGCATGTGTCACAAAGTTGCCCTTTTTGATTTAAGAACACCCTTAAACATTTGAATTGGATTGAATTTTTTTCTCTTGGAATTAGATTGCTTCTGTAGTATTAATATTCCAATTAAAATACTGCCTTAGTAAATCCATTATTTCCACAGCATTGACAATATATTGTAAATATTATCCAAGTTTTAGTGTTTGTAATCCTAATAAACATAGTATAGACAGAATATTTGAAGGAGCTTTTTGATGATTTTTTGTATATTGCTGCAAGAATTTCGCTGACTATTTTACTTACTTGTCACTAGAAATTTGCACGGGTCGGATTGGTGAACTCGAAGTTTATGCTTAAAAAATAGACTGCTTAATTCTTCCTCTTTAAAGTAGTGAAATAAAAGAAAATGAATCCATACTCTAATATAATTATGGAAACTATTCTACAATCATACACTGTAAAAAAAAAGGGTCGATCTACTAAAAAAACTTTAGTGATCCTTGTAATTACTAAAAAATTTTTAGTAATCTTAGTCGGTTAATCTAGAAAGTAATTCTAACTAGAAAATCTGTAAGAATTACTAGAAAAAAGCTAGCAATGAATAAGAGTTAATAGTTTTATATTTTTAATAGCTATTACTAAAACTCACTTGGTGTGGCCTTGATAGCATAGTGGTTAAAGTTACGGACTCCAGGCTGAAAGGTCCCGGGTTCGATGCTGGGCACAGCCAATCACGCCCGAATGTATGTAGTGTAAGTACTCGTTAATAAAAGGATTATGAAAATCCTGTCGGAGGTGGTAGCAATGTTTGGTGCTGCCATCTATTGCGGTTTTGCCGAAAATCTATCGCTTCAGAAGTCTGGATGCAGCTCGAAGGAAGCTCTTGCGCTTCGGGCGCACGTAAAGGTTATTAAAAATCATTTTGGAGCTATTACTAAATTTTGCTTGGTGGTTTATACTAAAAATTTTTAAGTTAGTTATACAAAAAATTCTTTTGTTCAGTTTACAAAAGAAATGCTTGTTTCACTTACAAAAAAAAAAAAAAAAAAAGTTTGTAATGGTTACTAAAAAATTCTGTGGAATACAAATTTACTAAAAAAATTTTAGTAACCTCTTGAATTTTTTTTTACAGTGTATATGACTCTCGATTTTACCTTTATTGTATAAAAAGAAATAAATTCAATGATATTCAAATATCTATTTGAAATATTCAGGGCTTTCTTTTGATATTTCAGTTGAACTTATACCAGACCCGAAAATTTAAAAATCTAACTCTAATCCGATCCGCAATAGAACATATATCTTTGAACCGAAACGACCAAATGACAGGTCGGGGGTCAAGCGAAATCTGCCCGAATAATACCCGATCAGATGCAGGACTCTAGTTGTCACCAATTCTTTCCCTGTACAGATTTTTTATATTAAATCTATGAAATCGTCTAAAATTTTAATTTTATCTTAGATCCATTAAGTAAATCGTAGAATTCTTAAGGTGGGGGTATTTAGCAATTTAGAAAAACTTTCAAAATTAAATCACCAATTCTTGCTTTCTTTATAAGTTATTTAAGTCCATGAAATCCTTTGAGATTTAAATTTTCTGTAAGACTCGTAAGTAAATCTTATAATTCGTAAAAAAGGTATTTGCCAGTTTTAGAAAACTGTCAGTAAATTAAACTAAATGTAAAATGAATTAAATTTAATATTTTTTAGCTCATAAATTTTTTTTAAATTCCAAAACTTTTGCACTTTATAAAAGAAATCAGTTGGAAAATTCCATTATTTTTTATTTCTTTATAAAGTTTAACTCCAAAGCAATAAGAAATGTTATCCAACGAAATATTTCTCTCGTTTTTAATAAAAATTTTAAATTTTATTATTTAAAATATGAGGTGCATACTTACTTTTGTCACTATGTAGGATGTAAACGGGAAGCGAACATTATTCATGTAGCGGGGAGAAAATATTGATGAACTAATAAGACTTTTCTTAGGATTGAGAAGTGAAAAAAACAAGACGCATTCCTTATTTAATTAAATTCAGCAGCGAATTTTTTATTATTCTTAAGTGATATGTAAATAACCCTTAGAATATAATTTTAATCGAATATATTTTTTATGACTAGATATCAAGCAATATTACATCCAAGTCGAGTTGAGGAGATCTCTTTATGAGAACCATGCTTTGCGAAGATCTTATTAGAGATAAATTTTAGATGCGAGCAGGAAGGCTGGTTCTTTTCTTTACATTTTTTTTTTTTTTTTTTTTTTTTTTTTTTTACACAATTAAAATGACCTCATCTTTATGTATTTCGCAGAGTGAAATTTTGCATGGTTCAAACGGAAATTGAAAAGAGAAGTTATTTATGAATTCTGTAAGAAACTTTCAATGAACTGCGTAAGGCCTTTCTTTGAATTGAGAAATGAAAATAAATAGTAAGTGTGATCGCAGATAGCACAGAGGGTTTTGTTTAATATTTCTTTCAAAATTACTTATTCTTGAATTAATTAATTCAAATTGTTAATTTATAATTATTAAATTCGTACATAGATTGTAGCACCCATAAATTTAATTTTTAAATAATTTAAAAAAAAAGATTATTTAAATCATATAAGTAAAAAAAAATCCAAAATTCTAATTTTTTTTTATTTATTTTTTTTTATTTGAAAAAAATTAGCTGAGATATAAATAAAATTTTTAAATTTCTAAACGTCAATTTCAATTTTCAGCACATGGGATCGAATTAAGAACCTTCTCTTTATTAGCGAGAAGCTTTACCTCCTCGCTTTGATGTCGACACGAAAAACGTTGAAATTAAGGTTCTCTTTAAAATTTTAAATCTATTTTAAAATGAGTGGATGGGATTGAAAAAACTATTTCAATTAAAATAATAGAATTTTTCAAATTTTTATGATTTGTTGTGTGACACGGTCTATTCACCTGTAAGTACACAAATTTTGAAGCCTCTGACTTGTACAGTTTTTCTGCACGAACTCTGGGATAGAAGAACAGACACAAGATAGACATGAATAGGGTTTCATCAGATGAACGAAACCCTAAAAACAAGATACATTCTTTATTTGATTAAATTTAGCAGAGAAAGTTTGACTAAACTAAAGTGTTATGTAAATGTACCTAAGACTATAATTTTTAATCGAATATATATTTTTATGACCTGAACTCAAGAGTGACTAATATGCATATGTTGAAAAAAAGATTTGTGTTAGATTTATTTTTCCTTCTTTAGAGCCGGAACCGTTTTCATAAAAAAAGGCTAAAAAATGATGAAAATTCAAGATATATATTTTTAGGTGCGTTCGTAATTATGTAAATACGTAGCACCTATAGTTGTCGTTCAGTCCGTCCGTCCGCATATAACAACGCAAAAACTACCCAACCGAATCGTTTGAAATTTAAAATATATAATTATTACATAATTTTATCGAGTCACTTCAAATTTTATGAAAATCGGATGCATAGATCAATTACAGGGACAATCAAAAGGATTCCGTTACATTACGTTCAATGGGAGAAAATGTTTCAAAATAATTTTAATGGTGTTACACTCATTCGAACGCAATAAAATTGATATGCATCCATCAAGTACATATTGTAATATACATTTTGGATAATCTGTGATGCAAAGCGCATTTGTTATTGATTTACAAGGCCACACAAAAAAAAATCCACTACATAATCGCATAGGTTTGGTAATACGGTTTGGCGCAGCGCACATTTTAATTGCAATTAAACTATTTACAATTTTATGAGATTGATATATGAAAGTGATATTTTAAAAACTTCGTTATCGTACGAACGCACCTCATTTGCTACGCTTCACGTACAATTTCCAACTTGTTTTAATAATTTTCTTTATTCTGTGTTTGATTACACTGAAAAATATCAAAAAATGTGTCAAAAGTAGAGTTTAAAGACAAAAAAAAAAAAAAAAGTATCCGAACGCAGTCGGATACTTTAAAGCGTTTAGTCCAAAACAATAAGAAATGTTATTCATTGCAATATTTCTTTTGTTTTTGCTGAAAAAATTAAATTTCATTTTTAGAGGTATGGGTACACAATTATTTTTGTCTCTAAGTACATAATGGGTGAGTTAGTTAGTTATTTATGAAGGCGTGAAGGAAATTTCAGCGATGTAAATGACCCGTAAGACATGGTGACGTCACTGCGACGTTGTTGTGAAGTCACATTGTGACTTTATGACCATCGATCGTCGATGTGATGTCACGTGATGTCAATGTGAAGTCACAGTGACTGAAATGTGAAGTCGTTATGCCCGTTTTAGAGCTCTTTTGTGACCACTTCACAAAGTGGTCACTTTCAAAATTCAAATTTGTGAAAAATGTGTCATTTTTGACTACTTTGACATTAACATTGTGACGGAACTGTGACAAAAGCGACGATATTTAAATTGCCAGAAACATGTTTTTTAAAGTAAATAATATTTTTTGAAGAATTTATTGTAAATTTCTAAGGATTTTTAAAAAAGTCACATCTCAGTCACAATGTGACGTCACTGAGTGGTGGCATTTTGGTCATAGATGTGATATGACCAAAGTACTCACAGTGACGTCATTGTGACGTCACTGTGACTATGCATGCTATGAGGGGAGGCTTTTCTTAGGAATTAGGAGTAAAAAAAAATAATTAAAAAAAATAGACACGTTTCGTATTTAATTAAATGTGGCAGAGATCATTTCATTAAACTGGAGCATTTTTGTAAATATCCCTGAGAATGTTATTTTAATCCAATAAATTTTCTCTATGACTGGATATCATGATGTTTCACATCCAATTGGAGATGAGGAAATCTGTTCTATACAGGGTGTCCCAGAACTTCATTTACAAACTTCGAGGAGTGGTAGAGAACATCGTTTGGAACCACAGTTATACAGGAAAGCATGGGCGGAAACGTCTTGTTAACCCTTTCACAGCCAGTGAAAATGTACATGAAACTACAAAATTTTTAATACAAAATGAACATTGACACCAGAATTTTAATAAGATTTTTCCAATTATTATGTATGTGAAATGTACTATTTTTTTCTTCTTTGCAAATATAATTTTTTACGATTCCTGATGTCGTTCATATTTTTCCACATTTAGCAATTTCTAATAGCTACTAAGATACTTGATTTTAAAGAAACATAATTTTAAATTTATTTAAAATTAAATTATTTCTTGTAATTTTTTCTGTGTAATAAAGCGTTCTACACTGCTTTCCGCATTTTTTCAAAACTGTGTCTTTGTGTTTCTTTTAGCTTTTCACGGACAAAGCACTTCCATTGCTAAAATGTGGAAAAATAAGAATGACATCAGAAATTGGGGAAAAATGTATTTGCAAAGAAGAAAAACCAGACATTTCACATTCATAATAAATGGAAAAATCATATTAAAATTCTGGTGTCAATGTCGTTTTGTATTAAAAATTTTGTAGTTTCATATACATTTTCACTGGCTGTGAAAGGGTTAACAAAACGTTTCCGCCCATGCTTTCCTATGTAATTGTGGTTCCAAACGATGTTCTCTACCACCCTTCAAAGTTTGTACACGAAGTTCTGGGACACTCTGTATAATGCATAATCATAAAATAATTGAAGTTAATGTATTACAAAGATCATATTAGAAATTAATTTTAAATGTAGAAGGAAAGACTATGTAAGAAACTTAAGCTGCTATAAGATTCAACAACTTTTCGAGCAATGTTTAAGCCAACACTTGATTTCCTCCAATTTTTCGTGAAATATTGTCTCAACATCCATTATGATAGCAAACAGCAATATCCCCAACTTTTTATCCTCAGCTCTAAAAAAGTCTGCGCTAGCCGCGACTTTTTTCTCCAACTGTCAACATTTTAACTAATGAGAGATAAGCGATTGATACGGATGGGCGATAAATGTTAACGGTTGCTACTAGTAGTACTGGTTTTTCTTCGACTTTAACCACCACAAGTGTAATCTTTTTCTCCCTTTGAACAAGATAAAGTTGGGGTTAAAATCGGCTGAAAAGCTTTTGAATCTGATAGCAGCTTTACAGAAAAAGTAATATGCCGCTCGCTTTTTGTTTCTTTAAGTTTATTCCTTTTTGAAGGTTAAATCACAAAGCAACCAGAAATGAAATCCAACGAAATATTTCTCTTATTTATAAAATAAATTCAATTTTTCTTATTTCACATATAGGGTGCATACTTACATTTGTCACTAAATTCCTATTGTTAAAACGGGAAGTAACAAGGGAAGTTATTTATGAAACCCGGAAGAAAATTTCGGTGAACTACATAAGACCTTTCTTTTGATTGAAAAGTGGAAAAGCAATACACATTGCTTATTTAATTAAAATGCAGCTGGGAACCTTTTATCCATCTGGACCATTATGTAAATATCACTTAGAATGTAATTTTCATCGAATAAAATTTTTTATGACGAGATATAAAGCAATTTACCATCCAACCCAAGATGGGGAAATTCCCCCCCCCCCCTCTCCCAATGCATAATCATGTTAACTTATTACGAAAATCTTATCAGAAATTAATTTTAAATGTTAAAAAGTAGACTATGAAAGAAACTTACAAAGGAAGTGTATTTCGCTAGCTTTTTATTTCTTTTTAAAGGTTGAATCCAAAGCTATAAGAAATGATATCCAATAAAATATTTCTCTTATTCACAATTAGAAAAAAAAATTAATATTTTAGATGTAAGGTACTTACTTTTGTCACTAAGTTCGTATGGTTCAAACAGGAAGTAACAAGGGAAGTAATTTATGAAGCCCGGAAGAAAATTTCGGTGCATTACATAAGACCTTTCTTTCGATTGAGAAGCAAAATATGGAAATGCAAGACACATTCCTTATTTAATTAAAATGCAGTTGGGAACCTTTTATCCATCTGGACCATTATGTAATGGTCGATATCGATGAGAAAGTAATTTTATCGAAGGGAAAGTAATTTTAATCGAATGAAAAAATTTTTATGACGATATACCAAGCAATTTTCCATCCAAGCCAAGATGAGGAAATTTTTTCGGCAATGCATAATCATGTTAATGTATTATGAAAATCTTTTTAGAAATTTATTTTAAATGTAAAAAGAAAGACTATGTAAAAAACTTACAAAGGAAGTAGTATTTCGCTAGCTTTTTATTTCTTTTTAAAGGCTAAATTCAAAGCAATAAGAAATGATATCCAATAAAATATTTCTCTTATTTATAGTTTAAAAAAATACATTTCATTATTTTAGATGTAAGGTGCATACTTACTTTTGTCACTAAGTTCGTATGGTTCAAACAGTAAATATCAAGGAAAGTTATTCATGAAACCGGGAAGAAAATTTCGGCGAACTACATAAGACCATTCTTTCGATTGAGAAGTGAAAAAGCAAGACTCATTCCTTATTTAATTAAAATGCAGTTGGGAACGTTTTATTCATCTGGACCGTTATGTAAATATCCCTCAGGTTGTAATTCTAATCGAATAAAAAAATTTTATGACGATATACCAAGCAATTTCACATTCAGGTCGAGATGATGAGGAAATATCTTATATAATGCATGATCATGAAATTTATTATTTTATGATTAGTCTATAGATACACACACATGATATTAATTTATACATACACATATATGATTAATTTATATTTACATCTTTATTTCATTATTTCAGATATAGGGAACATACTTACTTTTGTCACTAAGCTCGTATGGTTCAAACAGGAAGTAACAAGGGAAGTTATTCATGAAACCGGGAAGAAAATTTCGGCGAACTACATAAGACCTTTCTTTCGATTGAGAAGGCGCGGATCCCCTGGAGGGGGGGCGATCGGGGCGGTCGCCCCCCCCCCCAAACCAGTGTTGAATTCAGACTTTTTTCCGGAAGGGATTTCTGCGATTGCGTTGGAGACATTCTATTGTTCCGGAAAAAACGCGAATTTCATTGAAATGTCGTTAAAAAGCGCTAATTTTGTCAAAGTGTCGCGGAAAAAGAGCGAATTTCTACAAAAGATCGCAAAAAAAGCACGAATTTTGTCAAAGGTCGCGCAAAAAAAACGTTAATTTTGTCAAAGTATCGCGGAAAAAGAGCAAATTTCGCCAAAAGGTCGTGGAAAAAGAGAAAGCAAAGTATCGCGGAAAAAGTACTAATTTCAACATAGGATAGTTGAAAAAGCGCGAACTTCGACATAAGATTGCTGAAAAAGGGCTAATTTTGACAAAGTATCGCGAAAAAGCGCGAATTTCGTCAAATGATCACGGAAAAAGCGCAAATTTTGTCAAAGGGTCGAGAAAAAAACGCGAATTTTGACAGAGGATCGCGAAAAAAAAGCGAACTTTGACGTAGGATCGCTGAAAAGCACGTATTTCGACATAGAATCGCTGAAAAAGGGCGATTTTTGTCAAAGTGTCACGTAAAAAGCTCGAAATTCGTCTAAACTTAGCTACTTTTTTCAAAGGGTTGCAAAAAAGTGCTAATTTCGTCAAAAGGTCTTTGAAAAAGCGCTAATTTTGTCAAAGGGTTGGAAGAAAGCTAGGCAAAGAATCGCGGAAAAAGTGTGAATTTCGACATTGGATCGCTGAAAAAGCGCAATCTTCGACATAAGATTGCTGAAAAAGCGCTAATTTTGTCAAAGTACCGCGAAAAAGTGCGAATTTCGTCAAAGGGTTGCGGAAAAACGCGAATTTTGAAAGATGATCGCTTAAAAAACGGAACTAAGCATTGGATTGCTGAAAAGCGCGTATTTCGACATAGGATCGCAGGATAAACGCGAGTTTTGTCAAAATGTCGCGTAAAAAACTTTAATTTCGTCAAAAGGTCAAGGAAAAATGAGCTACTTTTCTCAAAGGGTTGCAAAAAATTGCTAATTTTGTCAAAGTATCGCAGAAAAGAGCCAATTTCTTCAAAGAATCGCGAAAAAAACCGAATTTTGATAGAGTTTCGCGGGAAAAAACGCGAAATTCGTCAAAAATGCCAAAAATGCGAAATCTGTCAGAGTCGCAAAAAGAGCGCGAATTTAGTCAAAAGATCGCGGAAAAAAGCGTATTTCGAGAGAAGATCGCGGAAAAGTATTTCATTTGATCATTTATTTAATAATAACTGTACAAGGAATAATTTCATGAACAGAAATTATGACTATGTTGATTCTATGTTTCTTAGTATCCCCCCCCCCCCTAAAACGATCCTCTGGATCCGCCCCTGGTTCAAACAGGCAGTAACAAGGGAAGTTATTCATTAAGCCCAGAAAAAAATTTCGGCGAACTACATAAGACCTTTCTTTGGATTGAGAAGTGGAAAAGCAATGCACATTCCTTATTTAATTAAAATGCAGCAGGTGACCTTTTATCCATTTGGACCATTATGTAAATATCACCGAGAATGCAACTTTAATCGAACAAAAAAATTTTATGACGATATACCAAGCAATTTCACATCAAAAAGAGATGATGAGAAAATATCTTATATAATGCATGATCATGAAATTTATCATTTTATGATTAGTCTATAGATACACACACATGATATTAATTTATACATACACACATATGATTAATTTATACATGCACTTTTTAAAATTATTTCAGATATAGGGTACACTTACTTGATTCATGCTTTTTTCGCCGAACGATCATTTAAATCTCCTGCTGTTCGTTGACAGCTATTACGAACGAATAGCTATGATAGGTATGATCGCAAAAAAAGTAGATAAAAATTCAACGCAAATACTGAGCTTGAGAAATCCGACATTATGATTCTTTTTCAGTAAAAGTTTCACCCCTCAGGTGGCCGATAATTACCAACACAGTCACAGATGTTCCCGGTAACCATTTATCTCAAAATGACACTTCTGAAAGACTCTCTTTCTTAACAGTTCCTGGAAAATTCCATGACATTTTATTTTTTCAGCAAGAAAGAAAGTGTTTCGTTTGCATTTCAAATATGATCATTTTCTTTATGTACTACATATATTATATTTAAATGTTAATGCTTGTATTTTATATGCTTTGTCTGAAATAAAAGTTAGAAATTTGTATAGTTTTGTGACAATTTAAAAGTAATTTATAACAATTTTTGCTTAAATAATTAAGAAATGTCTTTATCACGCATATTTAACACGTGAATGATAATAACAATAATAATAACTATATTAATAATTAATAACTTCATTGATTTCATTATCTTAATTCCATATTACTGATTATGTATTTAATAAAGTTTAATTTCTCAATAATTGGAGAAATTTAAAAAACTTGAGTTAAAAATAATATTTGTTTTAAGATTTAAGGTTAGCCAATATAAAATTGATTAATTATTGTAATTATTTTTCTTATTTTTTTTTATAAATTCAGTCAATTTCTGTCTTTTAAACATGTGGATTTCTTTTCTACTTGCAATGATATAATAAAAGTAATGTATTTGGTATTAGTATTATTATTTACGTTATTGCTATTGTTATTAGTAGTAGTAGTAGTAGAATTGTCTACAAATTAAGTAAATATTGAAAAAAAATTCTACATTGGTAGTGTTATAGACAAATTTTTACGCTAAGTAGACAACTTTTAAATCGGAGAATTGTTTAATGTGATTCTTAATCATAACGTAAGCCAAGGGCGTTCCGTAAAAAAAAAAAAAAAAAAAAAAAAAAAAAAAAAAAAAAAAAAAGTTAGGTATAAAACTATTTTAATGCGAATTTAAGAATTTTTCTTTGGGGTATACTTTTCAGGCAAGTGGAGTGCAAACAACTTTTTTTCTCTCTTTTTTTATTGGTTTTTGAAGGTTTTTGTTTCAATTTTTTATTCTAATTTTCATTATTTCACGACAAGTTTTTTTTTTCTTTGTTAATAAAGGTAATTTTTTACATTGATGCGAATTTTTAAAACAGTGCAAAGTATTATTTATATTTCCTCTCTCTTTCTCTCAAAAATATATTTACACATGACTGATAAAAACAGAATTAAAACTTAAAAAATAAAATGATCAATCTTTAAATATAGCTGAAAATATGGGAAGTTTTGTTTATAAATTGTATTTACATGTGAATATTAAAAAAGCAAGTTAATGTTAAAATTATTAAATTGTTGAGCACGAAACGCATTTAGCGGGAACAATTACATCATAGGTAAAATTCTGAAATATTAAATTCCGTTACATTAAGAATGCCTAAAGTGATTAAATTATCATACATTAAAACTGTTAATGGTTAAAATTAGGTCATAAGTATTTAAATTTTTCAAATACTGATATTCCCAAACACATTTAACTTGAATAATATATTTACACATAAATATTAAGAGTGTGGGGTGTAGGGTAAATAAAAACTGTAATTAAATTTTTGTACTTAAAATGTTTTTAATGGTGAAAATTACATCATACTTTTAGATTTTCATAGTGCAGCAAGCAAATCTGTTTAGCGATTTTATCACTTGATGTAACGAAAAATAGAAGTAAATGCAGGCGCAAAATATTTTTGATTTTTTTTTTAAATACAAATTACTATTCGATAAGTGCAGTTAGAAAATGGCATATAGTTATTAATTAAAATAAACAATTTGCAATTTAATTATAACATGGAAATATGCATGATGGTAAATGAAATAAAGAAAAGAATTCATGCATAAGCTATGCTTGATTCCGAAAATACTTAAAATTTTATCAAAAGATGAAATATAAGAGTAAAATTTCAAAACACTGTGCTTTTCAATACCATGATTCGGAATGTTATTCCTAAGCAGACGGGAGTTTTTAGACTTCGAACCCAAAGGAAGAATGTTATCCATGTGTCGTTAAGAAAGTGTGAGAGGCACCGACATTTTTAACCTAGCCATTTTATTCAAGTTGATTTTCAAATGCGTAATTTATAAGTTATTTTACTTCTCAATCTCAAAAACAGCCATGCTCTTTCACGACAGCTGGATGAGGCTATGGTAACAAAAATACTCCATTCAAGCAGAAAAGCATGATGATTACAGAAAGTAATCCCCGTTCGCGATATATATCATTCAATCTTGCATAACCAGACAATATTTTAAAAACAAGAAGACACATTATGGAGTGCATAATCTAAACGCAGGTTGGCGAGCGTAGATTTTTAAAATGATAATTTTAGGCTGTTCTTAACTGCTCTGCTCAACAAGTGCTAAATGTTTCGACACGTTTAGAAATTAAATTTTTAATGGAAAGATATAAAATTGGAAGAACTGTCTATGGAAGAGATTTGGAATCGACCTCAGTTTTTCATTTTATGATAATTCAATTACCTATCAAGTTATAAGCGATTTTGATCACATGATCACGATTTTTTCTCTCTTCATTGGACTGTTTTTCTGCTTTCGTCGGAAATGCGGTTCAAAATCTCAACTTTGACGGCTTGTTCTGAAAAATCTATTGCATTTGGAAAAAAAAAAAAAAAAAAAAGAGAGAGATAGAGAACTGAGTGCGATAATTAAGTACGAACAATTTTTGCTAATATAATATATTTCCCGATTAAAATAAATTAAAACTTATGTCAAAATGTTGCCTTTTTGAATTAAGATTTATTGAAACATACATTAAAGTTTGAATTGATACTTTCGTTTACCAGTAAAGAAAGTGAAAGAATGTTGTCCACTGTTTTATCGATAAAACGTTCAGCTCTTACTATTCCCAGGCAGGAAACAAGTGCAAGAAGATAACAATAGTGTTGAATAAATTATGTAACAATAAGCTATAATTTAATACTTTCAAATAGTTAACTATATATATTTTTTAATTTTATTAAAATAATTTTATTTAATTTATGATATTGATATTTAATTGACTCCATCTCTCCATCTGAATTAAATGTGCATAGGAAGCAACTATTTTTTGAATTTCCATATCTGTCTATTATTGCAAACACAGAAAAAAAGGAAGAAAGAAAACAAAACTAATATTTTAACATTGTCAACTATTTCATAAAGAGGTTGGGGTCGGGCACTGACGTATGATATGAAAAGGAGGGGGAGGGGAAAATCAAAATTAGTAAAATGTTGATAAAGTTATGTATCTACAGCATTACCCACCCACCAAAGAGGCTACTTTCTGGCAATATTGCTCAATTGATTTGCATGTTATTTGAAATAAATTTATTTCATTTGTAATATTGATATTTAATTTACTCCCTCTCTTCATATGAATTGAAACCGTAAAGGACTGAATTCATATCTGAATTGCGATATCTGTATATTATTGCAAACATAGGAAAAAAAAAGAAAGAAGATAAAAATAACATTTTAATGTTAACTGTTTCATCAGGTGGTTGGGGTGGAGCAGTGTTCGACGAATGCTAACGTATGATATGAAGAGGAGGGAAGGGGGGGGGAGTTCAAAATTAGTGAAATGTTGATAAAGTTATCTATCTTCAGCAACCCTCCCCCCTCCCACGCACACACTAAAATGTCTACCTTCTGGACAATTGGTCAATTGATTTGCAATCTTAAACTGAAGATATCTTCAGGTATTGACATTCATAAATAGTGAAATCGAATAATGGTTTCCAATCTTCGATAAAAAAAAAAAAATAATAATAATAATAATAAAATAAAGGAAATATCATAATATCTGCGAAATTTCGCGATTTGAAACAAATTTTTGCACATTACTGACCAAGAGAGGTGAGTGTACATGATCACTTATAAATTAAGCAATCATTTATAATTTAAGGTGTAATACATTTATGGAAAAATTAAATATTCCATTCCATTTTTAAACCCTTTTAGTCGTGTTTTCAAATTTACTACTTTTTTTATAATAGCAGAGTCATTTTTTACTCAAAATTAAGAAATTTAAATACTGTTCAATTACTCTTCGAGTAGCTTGAAGTCGATCGATAATTCTGAGATATCAAATTTTTAAAACAATGTGCGCAATAAGAGGGGGGGGGGACATTAAAATATTGTTTAAACAGCACTAAATCAAAGTTCGAAATTTTAATTTAGAATTTTTATTTCTAATGAAAATAATAATAATAAAAATATTCTTACTGAAATGAATTTTCTACCATAAAATATTAAGAAAAAATTATTTTCGATTTTCGAAGATGACCCTTTGAAGCTTAACGAAATTTGATTATATTACGTAGTTTAAATAGCTATCTATGGATGTGAAGGGCTTAAAAATACATTTCAAAGTGTGTTATTTATTTTCCTTACTGAAATATATTAGATTATATTCTAAGGAATTTTTGTAGAACATAATATATTCATATTGAAGTCTTCTCTAAAAAAAAGTGGGTATACTGCCGTTTATGAATGGTGATTGGTGTAAATGCGATTTTAGTTATGCTATCAGTATTACAGTTGAAACAAATGTTTACATATTGAGTAGTAATAATTAAAATACTTTTTTCAACGGAAATAAATCGGACGTTCATTACAAAAATTTGACACAACCTTTTTAAAAGAATATTTCTTCAAGTACACAGTATCAAAAATGCTCTAATTAAATAAGACGTATTTTATTTTCCTTCAGTACTGGTGCCATGAACGTTTCAGGTTGCTAGAATTTCCACAAAAAAGTGTTTCAGCAGAACTATGCTTCAGATGAAAATAAATGCCTATTTAATTATGAATAAGTATATATTCAATGTACTGCATGGGAAACAAAAATGTATTTAAAAGAAATGTGATCATAGATAATTAAAATTTCGGCTTTGATACTAACAAAAATACATGTCTCGTGATATTTATGCACGCGTATCAATATTACATGAATGTGCATTGTGAAGTGCCATTCAAATGTGTAAGTTTAGGAATATTCGTTAGTAATTGAAAAAAGTATTCAGCTGTAAATGCATAAAATTTGAAGTCTCTGACTCACGCAGTTTTTGTGTGCGGACTCTGACGGACAGACAGACACTGGACTGAGACAAATTAGATTTCGTCAGATGAAAGAAACCATAAAAATAGTTTCACAGAATAGCAATATTTTGTATTATTTAGCCTTCATGTATTTTTAGGTAGATTTCGTATGGATTCGTATGGACCGCAACAGAATACTATCTATTGCGGTCTAAACTATGCTGGAATTTCTTAAAAATTTCTGCAGATCTACACTGATTATGAACCTTAGACACCAAAACTACCATCAGTAAAAAACTTTATATATGTATATCAATTTTTTATAGATACGATAACTTCTACAATTCTGCTCATTATCTCTTCCAAACTGAAACATAAAATCAAGAAACATAAAATCTCGTTTAACTTTATTAACGGGCAAAATCGCACCAAGGGGTCGAAATAGGGGGGGGGGGGGTATGAAAACCGAAAAATCCCCATAACATCTTATTTAAAATAGATATCGAATCAGTTTGAAGTTTGTATTACTTCTAAAAAAATGGATCAAAAATTTATGCTTGACAAATTTTTGATAAAATTAAAAATAGGCTCAAAGTGCGAAAAAAATAGGATTATTAGGAGAAAAAAAATTCATAACTTCGTCAGTTATTATGGTATCAAGTCCAATTAAATTTATTTTACTTAATATTATCTGAATCTTTTGTACTGAAGAGCTTTTGATAAGAGCGACTCTTGTCGCAAAAAAAGGGGGGGGGGGAAGAAGAAGAAAAAAAAATCCATAAGTTTGTCAATTCTTATGATATCAAATCCGTTTAAATTTATTGTACATCTTCTTAATAATATCTACAATTTTTATATTGACAAGTTTTTGATAGGATCAATTCTTATAGCACAAACAAATGAAACATAAGTAGAAGTTGAAGAAAAAATCGTATCAAGAGAGTAATCACTTCCAAATTGCTTATATTCTGACTCATTTTTTAAATCATTTTTGCCGTTAAACGCATCCATCTGGCAGGTTCTCTTACTTAGGAACTATATAATGCGCCGTATTGGTCAGTTTTTTGATAATGGCAGAATGTACTTTTAAAAGTGCTGTCAAAGTTGGCCTTTTGAACAGAACTTCTCGAAGCGATCGAGATAGAAGAATTGGGAATATATAAAAATAACAAATTCTGAATCTTCTTACTTATTTTGAATTCATTTTAGCTCGCAAATTCATATACAATTGACAGTTTCTCTTATTTAGGAGCTATATGGGAGCTGTTTTGTTTAATTTTTTCATAAAGACAGAATATATTAAAAAATATATATGCTTTCAATGTGGGCATTGTGAAAAGAATTTCCCAAAGCCATCGTGATTGAAGTATTGAGGATATATTCATAACAAACTTCTTATTTTCTAACTCATTTTTAAATTAGTTTTGCTCTCAAACTTTTTAAATTGGTACTTTCTATTACTTAGGAGCTATATAATGTTCCGTTATGGTCAATTTTTTTCGTAATATCAGGATATACTTCAAAAAATGCTGTAAAAATGTGCATTTTGAACCGAATTTCCCTTAAGTGGATTGTAATAAAACCAATTCTTACAGATAAATGTAGTTAAAAACTCTTCAAAAGCGGCCAAATAAAGTTGTTGAACGAGTTTATCTCTAATCATATTTTACTTTTTGTTGGGGAAATGACAACTTAACTTCGAAATCCACTTGTGCCTATAGGCCACCACGACAGAAATTTTGTTGAACTTGTATTCATTTATGTTATACATATTCATACTTTTCCAGTACACTACATGACCAATGGTGATCGGTCACTTGCGATTTTAGACGTTTTGTTAATGGAAAAAAATACTTAAGGAATTAGTCTGAAAATCCAGGTATGTAAACAGACAAGTAAAGGTCACGAAGATATTTTTTTTTAATAACCCTCATATAAGGGACCGTCAACAACAGAAAAAGAACGAATACCTTTAAGATAACACTGCAGAAACTAACGTAGCAAAAGCTTTCAAACTGCAAAAACATGATGTGTTCATTTATGTGAGGATAGCATTATATTAATAAAGAAATGTTTTTTTTATAGAAACAGTCTCAAATTTTGCCAAGCTTTTTGCTTATAATTTGCAGAGTTTTTATTATAAAAATGTGTTCTTTTTAGAAATTATGAAAAAGCATTATTGAACATAATGCCCTGAAATTTGGTACTGGTTTTATAAAAAACCTTAATTTCTCTACAAGTGTACATGATGCTATCCTCATAAAAATGAAAAGAGTTTAATTCCAATAAACCTTGTAATCATGCTCTACAGTTTGAATGCTTTTTCTACATTAGTTTTTACAAGGTTATCCAAAAGATATATATATATATGTGTGTGTGTGTATATATATATATATATATATATATATATATATTCCAATTTGTTGACCGCTAAAATATATAACCTATACTATTCTGTTTGCAAACGTGAAGTTTCAGGATAATTCCTCAAGCATTTCCTTAAATATTTAACAAAACGTTTAAAATCCCAACTGACCGATCATCATTGGACATATAGTGTATATACAGCTATACCACACCCTACATTTTATAGTTTTTTAACTCACAGGCTATCAAAGTCTGGGAGCTTATGTGCCCGTCGGTTCTGTATGTGCGTAACGCGATAACTCATGCTAAAAAATATCCGATTCACTTAAAATTTTGGATATATGTATATTCTGATAAGGCGCTTCCCTTATTAGTTTTTGGAGTTCATTCGAAATGTATAACAGGGGGAACGGGGGCTAATACCCCTCCCCTAAATTTATATAAATGGGTTTTTCATGCAGAATTATCAGTTTTCATTCAAAATTTAGATGTAGGATCATTCTGATGAGGCACTTTCGCGATTAGTATTAGGTTTTCATTGGATAAGTATAAAGAGGGGGAACGGGGAGCTCATGCCCCTCCCCTTAATTGATATAAATGGGTTTTTCATGCAGAATTATCAGTTTTTGTTCAAATTTTTTATATGATAAATTATATCCCTCAATAGTTTAAGGGGTTCAATGATTAAGTATAAAACGGGGAAATGGAGGGAGCTGCCACCCCCCCCCCCTTAATTTGTTTTTCGAACGGAATTAACCCTTGAGAATATAAGGCTTAAATATACTATTAGTATGCGTAGCCTGTGAGCTCAATGCCATCAGTTTAACTGGGCAATATTAATTTTATTTCACTTATTATTCTTTCAGGAACTATTTTTTAAAATAATAATACGTATATTTATTGTATAGAACACTCTGAGCGCGAGTAATACTCGCTCTTAAGGGTGTATTCGAAAAAACGCTTTTCCACCTTCAAGAGCTCGAAATTTTCTGATACAATTTCAGACACATTTTTAAAAGTAGAAACATGAAACTTTTCAAAAGGGATTTTTGAAGACATGTATGAGGTGCCGTGTGATTTCCTTTTTAGCTCCATTTATTAGAATTTGATTTAAAAACAATTATCTTCTCAGTATGACCCTTTTTTCGTTCACAGATCTCCCGCTTCGGAAAAATCAGTTCAAAATGCCGTTTTTGATTGCTTTTTTTAAAATATGTTTTGCATACATCAAAGAATCGACAATCACGGCACCTTATGTATTTTCTAAATAAGACAATTTACCAATTCGATGCATATGAGCGCAAAAATGAATTTAAAAATAAATCGGAAAATATGATTAATTTGAATCGAAATACACCCTTAATCGTTTATTTAGAAAAAAATTCTTTCTTTCTTTTTTTTTTTCTTTTTTTTTTTTCGCTGTTTCCAATTCTTTGAAAATAATAGATTATTTGTAAAATGCCTTAAATTAAAATTCAAGGTGAAGTAAGTCACTAAAAAAACCCTCTTAAATTTAATTATAAAGCTGCTCACAAATGCATAGTTGCTGCTTTCTAATACAATGAAAAAAATTATGCTTATTTGTAAATTTATGAAATTTGTGCAAAATTCTTATTCGCTTATCAATAAGTCCAATGCATTTTTTTCTTTTGTCTAAAAAGACAAATTACCTTTCATAAAATAGTCTCAAAGTTGATTTTCAATCAATTGTAACTCAATGTGTAATAAATTTATAAATAACTGAAAGATGCCGTTTGATTCCAAATGATTTGTATAATTATGGCTGCAGATTTTATGCTTTTACTAAATAAATAATAGACAGTCTGTCAACGATATTAGAAAATTTTATAATGTTGAGCTTTACTTTTTGAAATCGGCATCCATAATTCAGTATTAAAGGACGT
Organism: Maratus speculifer; assembly: GCA_964019185.1. Lineage (NCBI taxonomy): Eukaryota > Metazoa > Arthropoda > Arachnida > Araneae > Salticidae > Maratus > Maratus speculifer. The sequence continues at coordinate 250,262,958 of OZ025301.1, forward strand.
ATTGGACAAGTATTCACAAGATGTATATATGTGATAAATATGTATATACATTGTAAAAAAATATTTAAAAATCTGAACTGTATTTAGTTTTTAAGGGCAATAATTAAAGCACTTTCTTCTTTTTTTTGATTCGTTATATGCTTTTACTAAAATAAATAAATAAGCAGTCCGTCAACGATATTAGAAAATTTTATTATATGCATTCAATAAATCTGTATATAAATAGTTTAAAAAAAAAAAAAAATCTGAAAAATATTTTATTTAAAAAACAATAATAAAACCAATTTTTGCTTTTTTTATTCATCATGTAAATAGTTAAACAAAAATATTCTTAATAAATCTTTTTAACTGGGAAAAAAGGGAAACGAGAAGAAGCAGGAAGAAACAGATTAGCGTTTTGTTGACACCCCGCACTTATTGAGAAATATGACTCGTTGAAGACATTCACTAATGGATTTCTAGTTTGGGGTTGGAATTGGAGTAGTTATGTTTGTTTCAAAGAGAAACAAAATGGCCGGCTTGGTAATTTTTTTTATCTTAAAGTAAGTAAAAAACGATTTACGTCTTTTTCTAACGGAAATACTTAATTGATAGATACGGATGACAGTGATCGATGAGTTCGGCGAAAGTGGAAAGCACGCACTTACTTTTGTCACTAAGTTCGTATGATTCAAACAGGAAGTAACAAGGGAAGTTATTCATGAAACTGGGAAGAAAATTTCGGCGAACTACATAAGACCTTTCTTTCGATTGAGAAGTGGAAAAGCAATACACATTCCTTATTTAATTAAAATGCAGCTGGAAACGTTTTATCCAACTGGACCATTAAGTAAATATCCCTTGGAATATTATTTCAATCGAATTAAAAAAAAATTATGACGAGATTCCAAGCAATTTACCATCCAAGCCAAGATGAGGAATTTTTTCGGCAATGCATAATCATGTTAATGTATTACGAAAATCTTATTAGAAATTAATTTTAAATGTAAAAAGAAAGACTATGTAAAAAAATTACAAAGGAAGTAGTATTTCGCTAGCTTTTTATTTCTTTTTAAACGTTAAATCTAAAGCAATAAGAAATGACAGCCAATAAAATATTTCTCTTATTTATAATTAAAAAAAATACATTTCATTATTTGAGATGCAAGGTGCATACTTACTTTTGTCACTAAGTTCATATGGTTCAAACAGGAAGTAACAAGGGAAGTTATTCATGAAACCGGGAAGAAAATTTCGGTGAACTATTACATAAGACCTTTCTTTCGATTGAGAAGTGGAAAAGCAATGCACATTCCTTATTTAATTGTAATGCAGCTGGGAACGTTTTAACCAACTGGACCATTTTGTAAATATCACTGAGAATGTAATTTTCATCGAATGACAATTTTTTATGACGAGATACCAAGCAATTCATCATCCAAGCCAAGATGAGGAAATTTTTTCGACAATGCATAATCATGTTAATGTATTACGGAAATCTTATTAGAAATTAATTTTAAAAGTAAAAAGGAAGACTATGTAAGAAACGTACAAGGGAAGTAGTATTTCGTTAGCATTTTATTTAATTTTTAAAGGTTAAATCACAAAGCAATAAGAAATAAAATCCAACGAAATATTTCTCTTATTTATAATAGCATAAATTCAATTTTCCTTATTTCACATATAGGGTGCATACTTACTTTTGTCACTAAATTCCTATTGTTAAAACGGGAAGTAACAAGGGAAGTTATTCATGAAACCGGGAAGAAAATTTCGGAGAACTACATAAGACCTTTCTTTCGATTGAGAAGTGAAAAAGCAAGACTCATTCCTTATTTAATTAAAATGCAGCTAGGAACGTTTTATTCATCTTGACCGTTATGTAAATATCCCTGAGAATGTAATTTTAATCGAATGAAATTTTTTTATGACGATATACCAAGCAATTTCGCATCCAAATCGAAATGAGGAAATATCTCTTATATAATACACTGATCATAAAATTATTGAGGTTGATGTATCACGAAGATCTTAATAGATATTAATTTTAAATGCGCGAAGGAAGGCTAGATCTTTACTTTAGATTTGTTATTGTTGCATAAAGTATTAATGAAGGAAAATGTAAATAAATGTATAAAAAACCGCTTTTACAAATCCAAGGTGAATATTTTTAGTGAGTCTGACATTCGTTCGTTACGTAAACATTTTGCAAAACACTTTAAAGCGAAATATCGGGCGGTTAAAAAATAAATCTTAAAAAAGCTACTTTACTTACTTGAAAACAACCGCTCATTAAAATTAATCTTATGGGAGAAAATTACAATAACCGATCTACGTACAATAGTTATTATGAATTATTATACGTATTATTTAAAAAAAAATAAAAAGAATATTCTCCAGTTAAACTGGTGGCATTGAGCTCACATGCTACGCATACTAATTGTACATTACAACCTTATATTTTCAAGGGTTAATTCCGTTCGAAAAAAAAAAATTTAAGGAAGGAAAACAGCTTTCTCCTTTCCCCTTCTTATACTTAATCATTGAACCCCCTAAACTAATCAGGGACATGCTTTATCATATAAAAAATCTATATCCAAAATTCAGAGAAAATCGGAAAATTCTTAATAAAAACCTATTTATATAATTTAAGAGGAGTTATCCCCCTCTTTTATACTTAACCATTAAACTTCCAAAACTATTCAGAGATTTGAACGAAATCTGATAATTCTGCATGAAAAACCCATTTACATAAATTAAGGGGAAGGGAGAACCCCCGTTCCCCCTGTTTATACTTATCCAATGAACACCTAATACTAATCATGGCGGCACCTCATCAGAATGATCTTATATCTAAATTTTGACCGAAAACTGATGATTTTGCATTAAAAAAACCATTTATATCAATTAAGGGGAGGGGAATGATCCCCCGTTTCCCCTCTTATACATATCGAATGAGTTAAACGAATCAGGGAAGCGCCTTATCAGTATATACCTATATACAAAATTTCAAGTGGATCGGATATTTTTTATCATGAATTATCGCGTTACGCACGTACGCATGAACGAACGTACGTTCATACATATATACAGAACGGGCGGGCACATAAGCTCTCAAGCTATGATAGCCTGTGAGCTAAAAATCATCAATAAAAGAATAATAAGACTTTGCAAAAAAACTATACAACATATTGTTGGGTATAGCTGTATATACTAGAAAAGTACAAACTGGTATGTCATAACAGTTCAAATAGATATGAATCCTAAATAATACAAATTATTGCTATTCGGTAAAATTCTTTTTACTTTCTTCAATCTTTACGAGAAAAAAGAATTGGATTCCGGAAAATTTTCGAATTTCGACATTCTATGGATTTACATGTTTTAGTTATTAGAGGATCCAAAAACTGGTTTTAACAAAATGTTTGTCTGTCATTCTGTCACTCTGTATGTGACAAAAATTTTGTGGGCGCTCTATCTCAAGAACTAATGCATGGAAATTTCACAAAACTTTACCTTTAGCAGACATGCCAACCTCCGGCTTTTTAAAAACCAAACATTTATACTTCTAACCAGAAATTTATTGAGTCAACGAAATTAAGTAAATTTCAAATGACCTTTTGAGTTAATACTAGACACTTCTAATTAAATAAGTTTTCTGGTTCAAAGTACGTTTTGATGAATTAACAAAAACCGGAGGTTGGCAACTCTGCCTTTAGTCAGTACTTTATATAAACTGGATCTGATTAGATTTTGGTGCATATCGAATAACAGTTGGCGCTGCTATGCTGCCTTTTTCGCTATATTCGAAATAGCTATATTTCAAGACCTAATGGACGGATTGTCGTAAAACTTCAGATTCCGTTACTCCTTGATATAATATGGTTCTGCCTACCTTTTGATGAAAATCGCTCAACAAGTGACACTGCTATACAGCATTATTTATGATTATCGCAATAACTCTATGTCAGGAACTAATGCACGAATTTTCATCAAACTTCAGATTTAGCTAGTTCCTGATATAAATTAATATTCTTTAGTTTTTGGAGTAAATCGTGTAACGTGTGGCACTTCTATCCAGATTTCTTTACGATTTCCGCAATGATGATACTACCTCGAAAACTAATTCTCGGATTTTCATCAAACTTGTGAACTTTTTAAATAAATTTCAATGGACTCTCTTATGAATAACTTTAAATAAAAATATAGATCCGTAAATTAATCTACTCTCCTTAAAAAATATGTTAATCTTCTCTTTTTCATTCAGTCTGGATAAAGCAGTTTTTCTTCTGTTATCCTTTATATCCGTTATATATTTTTTACGTCTGATATTAAATTTCCTCTAGGTCATATATGATCATTCTATGAGTCCAGTGGCGCCAACTTTTGAAAAATATTGGGTTGGCTTAAAAATATTGGGTGGACTCAAAGATATTTTGGTAAAATGGCACAACCAGTTTGTTTTTCTGTGAAGTTTATACGGCTGGTAAAAGACCTCATAGCATGCATAGTCACAGTGACGTCACTGTGAGTCACTTTGGTCACATCACATCTGTGACCAAAATGCCACCACTCAGTGACGTCACATTGTGACTAAGATGTGACTTTTTTTAAAAATCCTTAGAAAATTACAAAAATTCTTCAAAACATGTTATTTACTTTAAAAAACATGTTTCTGGCAATTTAAATATCTTCGCTAGTGTCACAGTTCCGTCACAATGTTAATGTCAAAGTAGTCACAAATGACACATTTTTCACAAATTTGTCACATTGTGACCACTTTGTGTAGTGGTCGCGAAAAAGCTCTAAAACGGCCATAACGACTTCACATTTCAGTCACTGTGACTTCACATCGACGATCGATGATCACAAAGTCACAATGTAACTTCACAACGACGTCGCAGTGACGTCACCATGCCTTACGGGAGATACGACTTTTAAAATCATGCTATCATGTTTTAAAATTGTTGCAATTTTTTAAAATTATATCCTCATGCATTTTACCTATAAAGACACAAATATTTATTGTAATATCAGCATATCATGAACATGACTACAAATTGAAACAACAAAAAGTTAAACATTTCCAGTTCAGTCATTTTGGATTTTGGGGTGCCAGACGGAGAATTAAAACGCGCGGTCATTGGCAAAATAAATATTTTTCTAAGGAGAAAAATGAATAGAAAACAATAAAAATTGGGCATGCTAGAACTCAAAATTATTGGATGTACTCAAGGCCCAACGGACCCATATAAGTTGGCGCCATTGTATGAGTCCATTGAAATTTATTTAAAAAGTTCGTACGCTTGTAACGATACGCTATCTTTTCGTCTCCCGAATATATGGATTGAATGGTTGAACGGTTTGCAGAATAACTACATAGTAGGGACACGGACAGTGTCGAAAATATAGAGAGCGTTATATTTAGTTTGAATTCAATAATTATTTATTCCAGTTTTTCACGTTCATTGTGTTTTTAATTTTCGATTTACATTCTGAAGCTGACACAATGAAAACTAGTCGTTGGGGGCCACCGTAATACTTACCCATCATGGATATGTATATGAAAATAAAACATGTGAAAATTATTTATACAATGCATTGCAATTCATAAACAAAATTTAAATATTGTTAATATACATAGTAATGCTATATTAAAGAACTGCTGATGTACCAATTTCGACAAATTATATAAAATGTCAAACTACTCAAGTAATACCGAACTGCGTAAAAGAAACATCCTTATAACTCCAAAAATAATAATTCTATTAACTAACAATTAACTGTGTCGGATTAAGCGTCTCATTTCCAATTAAAATATACTTCTGAATTGAAATTTGAATGAAATACAGGGTCATGAAAAATCGAAGAATGTAGAAAACAGAATTACAAATAATCTCGGCAACTAATAATCCGATCGACTTCGTTCTATATGCAAAATGTGTGTTATTTTATTGCCTTTTACGTCCATTCCTTAAAACAAAAAAATTCGAAAATTTGTATGTATCTTTCATCAGAACGAATTTTTCGAGAGTCCGAAAAAAATAGTTCCGGATAATCGAGGTTGCTGATATTAAATAGGCTTTGTCCCATTCTTACATACTAACTACATACAAAATTTCAAGTCTCTATCTCAATTTGTTCGGGAGATAGAGCGTTTAGAGACAGACAGACGGACGGCAATTTTTCTTTCTAAAAATATGTTTTTCGGAATCTCCCGTATCTAAAACGTGTAAATCCATCAAAATTTTTTTTTCGATTTTCAAAACGATTGCAAGACTTACCCTATACTACGTATGATGGGTAAGTAATGAGTTGAAATTATGTCAATTTTTAATACATTTTAAATGTTTTATTTTTAAGTGACGTCTTATAAGCAAAATAATTATCTACGCTATTAAAATCCGACCATATGTATGTATGTGACGCTATCTCCTCCGATCCCGGAAACGGAGAAATGTCGAGATTGTTTTGATTTGAAGGGAAAAAATCACGGGATTGCGAGTTACCCATTTGTCTGTCTGTCTCTCTGTCCGTTTGTTTGTCCGTCCGCCCGTCCGTCTGTCCACATATAACAATTAATAAACTACTTAACCGAATCATTTGAAACTTATAATATGTAATTATTAGATAATTGTGTCGAGTCATTTCAAATTTTATGAAAATCGGATGCATAGTTCAATTACAGGGACAATTAAAAGGATTCCGATACATTACGGTCAATGGGGGGAATAGTTTCAAGTGCATTTTAATGGTTTTACACTCTTTCGAACATAATAAAGTTGATATGCATCTATGAAGTATATACTATAATATACATTCTGTACAATCTGTGGTGCAAATAATATTTTTTATTGATTTACAGGGCCATACAGAAGTATTCCATTGCATACTTATATATTGAGACATTGTTTGGTATTCATTTTATTAGTATTAAACTATTTAATACTAATAATTAAACTATTTAATGCCATAATTAATGAACTATTAAACTATTTACTGTCCGTCTGTCTGTCTAAACCGACCAGTGTAGCGGGCGAAGACCGCTAGTTTATAATATAAGTTCTTACATTTTCGATGTAGAAAATATATTATTATTATTATTATTATTATGATATAGAAATAGTAACCTTTTTTCTTTTTCGTTTTCTTTATGAATACTATTAGAGGAAAGAATATTTTCAGATGATTTTATGGCTGTCTGCACCAACATGATATCCTTAATAAAAAAAAATACATTATTTCTCAAAATAATTAATGAAGATTCGGTTTTGAATTGAGAAATGGAGTATCTAATTAGTGAAGTGATTTCCAATCAGCTAGAAATAACCTGGAAGTTAAACTTGCCGGCGTCTGCCACATACCAAGTTTATGAGTGAATATCAAATAGTTAATTATAATAAAAACAGATTTCAGGTCTTTGACACAAAATTACGTGATTCGGAAACTGCACTACTTTTCATTTCAAAATGGGAACTTTGTTATATTTTTATTTTTGCTTTGAAATATACGCATTCTTTTTTTTTTTTTTTTTTTTTTTTTTTTTTTTATTTGCCTGATTTTTAAACTTATTCTGAATTGCGAATTTATTTACTGAGCGTAATGCTTTATTATACTGCTTTTTGACAGAAAGAAAAAAAATACGAAATTGATTTGCTTATGTACTTGTCTATTGTTCTAATCGTTTTTTAAATTCCATAAAATGTCTGAAATTGAAAATTATTTTTCGTGGATATTCTCTGCTAAAAACTCTGTATTTATAACTTTAATTGATTTTTTTATTCACAAATTTTATTAGACCCCATACTTTTTAATAAAGAATCATTCATTAATTTTGTCAAAATTTTAACCCAATAACCGCCAAAATTATAAGGTTTTCAACCTTTTTGTTAAACGTCGTTTGCCATCACAAAGTTTGGAAGATAGTTTTCGCTTTATAGGATCTTAAAATTTTATGTCTTTTAAAATTAAAAAAAATAATAATAATAAAAAAAAGGTTTAAAGCCAATTTTTATATTGAAAAATAGTATTGTGGATACATAAATAACTTAAATGTGTGCATTTATTTTGATCATTGCGAAAATGCAATATCAGTTGGCAAAGTTAAGAGATGGCGGGGTGCACAAAGGCTGATACAATATGAGAAAAGAAAAAGGAGTGTTTAAATTTAGATACATCACATCTAAAATACATAAACTATGGGTACTGGGTAAGGCGTTGTTTCAAAATCCGGGATATGAATCCAGGATATAATATATCCCGGGAAAATCTTGGATATCGAGTTATAGCGTCAGCCATAAATATAAATAGATGGAAAATAAAAGGGAGAGGGGATGCGAGGGGTTTCAATATTGTGGCATCCCATCTAAAATATAAAAAGTAAGAAAAATCATGCGTTAAGCATCGATTATGAAACACTTTCCAACGCTTCGTGAAAACTTTAACAAAACTTCGTTATTTTGGGATATAAAGTGTTACTTCCATAGCTAAATATGTATTCTAATATTTTTGAACAGCCCTGTATTTGATGTGTCGATTGATGTATAGTGTGTATTGATTATGGGGAAATTTAGCTTAGCACGAACACGCCTAATGGGTTGAAACTGCTCTTTCAGCAATTTATACTAATATACGGAAGCATACTTGAATACTTTTGTTCGGCCCTGTAGTTTACCTAGTACCTTTATTACATGCCAGCATGTAGCTAAAATTTAGTTCAAACTAAAATATTCTTAAAATTACTAAAATCCCTTTTCCAGAAATCATCATCCATAGGTGACCATGTGTCCAATTCTTTGCGTGGCCCTGTACATCATTCAATCTATATTCGGAGAAATTTAGCTTAGCACGAACACGCCTAATGGGTTAAAACTGTTCTTTCAGCAATTTATACTAATATACGGAAGCATACTTGGATACTTTTATTCGGCCCTGTAGTTTACCTAGTACCTTTATTACATGCCAGCATGTAGCTAAAATTTAGTTCAAACTAAAATATTCTTAAAATTACTAAAATCCCTTTTCCAGAAATTATCATCCATAGGTGACCATGTATCCAATTCTTTATATGGCCCTGTACATCATTCAATCTATATTCGGCAAACATTTCTCAGTAAACTGAGTGCAGTTCAACTTAAAAATGCATAACTGATTTAAAAAATACCTTTATGTAAATTACGCTCATATACTGTAACCTTAACGAAATCTTTTGTGTAACCCTATATATCTAAATTGTGTAAATATAGCATTTACATACATCATATAATATGCATAAATTTAGTAAAATTTAAAAGCGCGTATCATAATTTAAAATCCATTTCATTCATCCAACAGCCATCATCGATAATATACGGTACTTCGGATAGAATATGCTGTTTGAAATATTTTGTTTGTCTCTGCAAATGCTATGCATTTCGTATTATGCATGGTCTTATTATGCATTTCGTATTACGCATATTAAGTCTCAGTGACATATATCAATTTTATTATTCATGAAATTATTTAATATCATCAAAGTATGTCCCTTACAATTCCCCCTTTTCTTATTATGAAGTGGAATTCTTTTTTGTGGCCCTGTAAATGAATAATAGCTATTCTTTTCACTGCATGGTTCGCAGAATGCATGTTTTAGTGCATTTCATAAATGCAAATAAATTTGAATATGTTTGACAGGGTGTAACACCTTTAAAATTCATTTGAAGAGGTTTTTTTCCCATAAGTATATTTTTCATCACTTTTACCAATTTTTAGTTTAGTTTGTTGATTATAAGTAATTATCAAACTTAATTTTATAAATTAAGTCTCTAAAAACTTTTGATAATCTGAACAGGTGAAGCGTGATTCCGAGAGCCCACCGGAGTAGTAGGAAAATAAGAGTACGGGCTCAGCCGCAGGCGGGACGGCGGGACCGTCCCGCCTGCGGTGCCTCCTGCGGCTGTCCCGTCTGCGGTCCCACCACCATCCCACCGCCGCCCTCCAGCGCCTACCGTGCATCTCCCTCCACGAACGCCCCCTAGTGGAAAAAAGGAACATTCTATTATAACAGGAGAGGTGATCGACCTTCCCAATTCAAAAAAATATTATCAATCACATCTCAACATTGAATCATACTATAAGATGAAGATTAAATTTATATTTGAATTTTGAACAACTGTAATTTTAATGAGTATTATTAATTAAGCGAAACAATTAAAATCTCAGTTTTTAGCCATTTTATTTAGATTTCTTCAACTACATGATGAGATTATCAATTTAACACAAGAAAGTTAAACATATATTTGAATTTTGCTTGATAGACATCTTAATGAGTATCGTTAATTAAGTAAAAACAATAGAAAATATCCAGTTTTATAGAAAAATACTGATTTCTTACGATTTTTATCAACTACATGATCAAAGTAACGACTTAAAAGTTGAAAGTTAAACGTACACATCCTAGTTTTTCAACTGCTATAACCTTAATGAGTATAGTTAATTAAGTAAAAACAATTGAAAATATCAAGTTTTATAGAAAAAGACTGATTTCTTACGATTTTTATCAACTGCAACATCAGTGTATCGACTTGCAAGTTGAAAGTTAAACATGCATTCTAGTTTTTCAACAGCTATAATCTTAATGAGTATCGTTAATTAAGTAAAAAACAATGGAAAATATCAAGTTTTATAGAAAAAGACTGATTTCTTACGATTTTTTCAACTCAAACTTCAGACTATCAATTTGATAGAAAGAAATTTAAGCATGCATTCCAGTTGTGGACAACCATTTCCTTCATGAACATTATTAATTAAGCAAAACAACAGAAAATATTAAATTTTTAACTGATTTCTTCATATTTTTTATTTATTTATTTATTTTTTAATATAAAATCAGAATACACAACTTAAAATAGAAATTAGCAAAGGAAACATGATTTTTTACCGAAAAAAGACGAATTAAACGAATTTGGTTAACTTTTACTCTAATTGGAAATTTCATCGTACTTTATATATACCAACTAAGTAGAATTTTAATACATAAACGAATAATTTAAAGAAATCCTCAACACACAAATGTGAACCTGCAGAGCATTTCTTATTACGTTATATCTAAACTAAAACTTTTTTCTGCAACCCCTCCATGCATGCATTGCAGGTAGGGGAACATAACAAAGAATTTTGACGTCACAACTTACAAAGGTATACAACAAAATGTTTACGTTCAAGAAAAAATATCACATAGAGAGAAAAAAAAGCAGAGATTTAAGCTATTTATCCATTCTAGTTTTATAACAGTTACCACAACATCTCCAAATTAAATTTTGGAAGTCATAATGAGTGTAATTAATTAAGCAAAATAATAGAAATATTAGTTTTTCAGAGGGGAAAAGACGAATTTAAACAAATTTTATTAGTTTTACACTAGTTTAATAATAATTTTAAGAGGAAAAAGACGAATTTAAACTTTTTTTTTTTTTTTAGTTTTACACTATTTTTTCTCGTCTCCAACACGGATATATCAATTTTAACAGAAGAATTAAACGTATATTTTAGTTTTTAACAACAAAATCTTAACAAGTATCATTAATTAAACAAAAATAAATATCAGTTTTAAAGAAAAGACGAATTTGAATAATTTTACACTAGTACTTTCAAAAGCAACATGGAAATATCAATACTTATTCACATATTTCACTTATTCACTGTATTCAATACTATATTTAATAAATTTGCATACACTTTAAGAATTTCCTAATCTATAATTATATATTAGCTGTATATTTAATGTTACCCATGTTTTCAACATTAGTTCATAATCGTGAATTTTGTATTTTAAATACCATGTATTCAGGTTCAGATTATTTTCACTTGAAATCATACAGAATTTTTTAACAGAGTTTTGTTTTTGAAATCATTGAAGCAACTGTATTTAATATTTTTAACACCAATTTTCTAAGATTTTCTAAGATTTTCCGATTATACATTCCCCATAAGTACATTTCTAAATGCTACAATCACTTTACATATCGAAAAGATATCATTGAAGCAACTGTATTTAATATTTTTAACACCAATTTTCTAAGATTTTTTAACATTTTCCGGTTATACATTCCTCAAAAGTATATATTCTAAACAATAGAAAATATTAATTTTAAGAATAAAAAGACGAATTTAAACAAATTTTATTAGTTTTACAATATTTTTTCGCATCTCCAACACGGATATATCAATTTTAACAGAATTAAACGCATATTTTAGTTTTTAAGAACAAAAATGTAATAAGTATCATTAATTAAACAAAAAATAAATATCAATTTTCAAGAAAAGACAATTTTTTACACAAATTTTCAACTTTGAAATACATTTTTTTACATATATTGTTACAATATATTACTAAACTTAAACTTTTTAAAAAGTTTGAATGTCTTTACAAAGGGTTCATATTTATATTTTTCACGTCTTGACTGCATTCGAAATCTTACAACAAAAGTATACTTTTATTATTTTTATTATTATTATTATTCTAGAAAACCTAAAAAGTCATTTCTTGCTGCTTTAAACACTTGACATATTAAAACTACTCTGAGATATTCTACCCACATAATTAATCAAATTAGGACATGATTCATCTTACACTTCAAACTTTATTCTTGATCCTATATATTTTAGGAGTACAGAATTTTAACATCTGTTTTCATCTACTTATCAGAAAATTATTAAAACACCCAACAACATTTTCCAAATATGAATATTATCTTTACAGTTTAATAATACAAAACATACACGAATACAAAGTTTAATTTTTACAAACATTTCATATTTCAAACCAAACTTTTCGAAATTTTCACATCATAAGAGCAAACATTAGACGAACTTTTTAACTTCTTTTATTGCTTAGATCTTTTCATCATAACTTTTAATTATGATAATTATCCATTTTTAGGTTGATTGTCGAAAAACTGTAACTGAAATTACATAAACTTAATGATCGTTTCTGATAACGTTTATCAGAAAAATAAGTCAATCAAAGTCTAGTAGTTATCACACCTGTTCCTCAGAAATATTACTATCATATGAAACAGTAAAGAAAATTAATAGATATTTAATATTTAATAACCTCATACGTGAAATTACTGTCGAATGAGAATACTAATAATCTATAAAATCAACTGTTGAACAAAAAAATAGTACAGATTACAGAAAATTCAAATGTTTTTTCTGCAAAAGTTACAAAAATTAACAAATGAATGACAAGTTAGAGAAATAACTAAAGAAGTTAATGAACATATTTACAAATTTATTAAAATCACACCTTTTTCTGGATTACAAACCACAATTTCTTGAAAAATTTATCACCGAATTTGTAAGATTTTAGTCCTAGTATTACATACACTCAATAAATATTCAAAATTAACAAAAATATAATTCTTTAGTCTCATCAATAAGCAGAAATTCTATATTAAAAGAATATTTTCATAGTAGTACTTATAAAAATGAGAGTTTACAAACTGATTTTCATAATTTTATCACATTTAAACTTAATATTTTACATAAAACATTATTTAATCAAATTTTATGCTTTCTAATTCAGTAAAATTCAATACTTTTTTAGTTTTTAAACCAATACCACAATATTTATTTACATCAAACTTGATTCTTCACCTTTTATATTTCCACATTACACACGTGAGATAAATACTAACTTGGATCAGGAGTTGAAGTCAATTGATTCCATTCGATTTTCATCATGTACGCATTGCTCCTACACGAAATTTCTTACTGCTATAATCATCTAATGTATTAAAACTAATCTACTCATATTTTTAATCAATTCACCAGATGTTTCATCTCGCACTTCTGAATTATCGTGCATCAAGTTGCTTAAAATATAAATACTATCTTTATAGTTTTAATGATATATAGTATACATGGTTTATCTTGAGTTAGCACTTCCATACTATTAATCAAATTATATGTTTCATCTTGCACTTGATCTTAATGATTTCATCTTGCATCTGAATTATCGTCCATCGAGTTTTTTTTTTAAATAATAATATATTTATAGTTTTTGATTATACATAGCATGTACAAATACAATCTTTAATTTTAACATTTCATATTTCAAATAACCTATTTCCGAAACCAAGCTATGTGAATTTTACCACAATACTTATTATCATAGAATAATTTGTGTTTCACACTTTTCTAAAAATTATCAGATATGTACCCCTCAGAGAAATTACTATCATATGAATAAATGAAGAAAATTTAATTTATATTAAATGTACACGAAATTGATTGCAATATACATGTATTTAATAAAAATAAATAAATAAGCGATTATTTATACATTAAACCTTTACTAAATATATATTTCTTTCATTATACAGATGTTTCAACAAGATGAACCAAAACAGCAGCAAACTTCAGAAATTAATGATCCGAATGATTCATCCCTAGCACATGTAGCGTTAACGAATAACACATATGTGAGTACTTATATGAGAAATACTAGAATTCGTATATGAAACGTAATTAGAGTAAATACAAAATGATTTGTCTTACTACCTACACTTTAACAAGTGCTTTTTACCTATATTATTGAAGAGAATCCTAACTGTGTCCATTTATTTCTACTACAGATGTGCTCTATTTGCTACAAACACTTCTTAAGTAAATGGAATTTAACAGAACATACAAAAATCTATACAGGTGAAAAACCTTACACTTGGAAAGATTACCATAAATGCTGTTTTCAAGGAGACGTGAATCAAAAATGCACACATCATCATATAAAGCATCGTCAGATATATGTAAACTTAGCGAAGATATTCAAAAATTAGTCAGACTTTTGTAGAATTTAGAAATAAAGGAAGTTATTTAGGCTATTTATCCATCATATTTTCACAACACTTACCACAATATCTCAAACTTAAAATTTGGAAGATATACACACTGCTGAAAAGTAATTTTGTGATTCTTCTAACCAGTATGAATGTATAGATATTATTTTGCAGTGTATTCTTTAAATGCTCACATTAAATATTCTTTTATATATCACATTAAATATTCTTTTAAATTTTTTGAAAAAATTTTTTTTGGAAGTTTTGGTTTTTGTAAAAAAAAATTTTGTTGTAAATATTTTTTTCAAAAACTTTGTTATGAGTTTTTCACTTTGTGGTTTTTGTTTTTACATTTGTGTTTTTTCTTTTCACTTTTGCAATTTTTTCATATTGTAAATATTTTTTGTTAATATTTCTAGAAAACAATGAAATTATTTTGTAAACTTGCATATTTTTTCATACATCTGCTTATTTTTTGTATGTTCTTATGCATTTTTTAAGTTGTGAGAGTGTTATTTTACTTAAAATGTTATGTATTTCATTAATTTAATAGGTATTAGAAAAATAAACACAACGATATATGCATATAAAAGAATATTTAATGTGAGCATTTAAAGAATACACTGAAAAATAATATCTATACATTCATATTGGTTAGAAGAATCACAAAATTACTTTTCAGCAGTGTGTATGTCTTCCAAATTTTAAGTTTGAGATATTGTGGTAAGTGTTGTGAAAATATGATGGATAAATAGCCTAAATAACTTCCTTTATTTCTAAATTCTACAAAAGTCTGACTAATTTTTGAATATCTTCGCTAAGTTTACATATATCTGACGATGCTTTATATGATGATGTGTGCATTTTTGATTCACGTCTCCTTGAAAACAGCATTTATGGTAATCTTTCCAAGTGTAAGGTTTTTCACCTGTATAGATTTTTGTATGTTCTGTTAAATTCCATTTACTTAAGAAGTGTTTGTAGCAAATAGAGCACATCTGTAGTAGAAATAAATGGACACAGTTAGGATTCTCTTCAATAATATAGGTAAAAAGCACTTGTTAAAGTGTAGGTAGTAAGACAAATCATTTTGAATTTACTCTAATTACGTTTCATATACGAATTCTAGTATTTCTCATATAAGTACTCACATATGTGTTATTCGTTAACGCTACATGTGCTAGGGATGAATCATTCAGATCATTAATTTCTGAAGTTTGCTGCTGTTTTGGTTCATCTTGTTGAAACATCTGTATAATGAAAGAAATATATATTTAGTAAAGGTTTAATGTATAAATAATCGCTTATTTATTTATTTTTATTAAATACATGTATATTGCAATCAATTTCGTGTACATTTAATATAAATTAAATTTTCTTCATTTATTCATATGATAGTAATTTATCCGAGGGGTACATATCTGATAATTTTTAGAAAAGTGTGAAACACAAATTATTCTATGATAATAAGTATTGTGGTAAAATTCACATAGCTTGGTTTCGGAAATAGGTTATTTGAAATATGAAATGTTAAAATTAAAGATTGTATTTGTACATGCTATGTATAATCAAAAAATATAAATATATTATTATAAAAAAAAAAAAAAAAAAAAAAAAAACTCGATGGACGATAATTCAGATGCAAGATGAAATCATTAAGATCAAGTGCAAGATGAAACATATAATTTGATTAATACTATGGAAGTGCTAACTCAAGATAAACCATGTATACTATATATCATTAAAACTATAAAGATAGTATTTATATTTTAAGCAACTTGATGCACGATAATTCAGAAGTGCGAGATGAAAAATCTGGTGAATTGATTAAAAATATGAGTAGATTAGTTTTAATACATTAGATGATTATAGCAGTAAGAAATTTCGTGTAGGAGCAATGCGTACATGATGAAAATCGAATGGAATCAATTGACTTCAACTCCTGATCCAAGTTAGTATTTATCTCACGTGTGTAATGTGGAAATATAAAAGGTGAAGAATCAAGTTTGATGTAAATAAATATTGTGGTATTGGTTTAAAAACTAAAAAAGTATTGAATTTTACTGAATTAGAAAGCATAAAATTTGATTAAATAATGTTTTATGTAAAATATTAAGTTTAAATGTGATAAAATTATGAAAATCAGTTTGTAAACTCTCATTTTTATAAGTACTACTATGAAAATATTCTTTTAATATAGAATTTCTGCTTATTGATGAGACTAAAGAATTATATTTTTGTTAATTTTGAATATTTATTGAGTGTATGTAATACTAGGACTAAAATCTTACAAATTCGGTGATAAATTTTTCAAGAAATTGCGGTTTGTAATCCAGAAAAAGGTGTGATTTTAATAAATTTGTAAATATGTTCATTAACTTCTTTAGTTATTTCTCTAACTTGTCATTCATTTGTTAATTTTTGTAACTTTTGCAGAAAAAACATTTGAATTTTCGGTAATCTGTACTTTTTTTTGTTCAACAGTTGATTTTATAGATTATTAGTATTCTCATTCGACAGTAATTTCACGTATGAGGTTATTAAATATTAAATATCTATTAATTTCCTTTACTGTTTCATATGATAGTAATATTTCTGAGGAACAGGTGTGATAACTACTAGACTTTGATTGACTTATTTTTCTGATAAACGTTTGAAAAGAGTTGTAAGTGTGTAATGATGAAATATCTATATACTATCGAGAGTCGATATTGATGTAGATAAGTATTTAATAAGAATAATAATAGATAAGTAATAGTCAATTCTTTGTTGAATTTCAAGAAATTGTGTGAGAACATGGTTTTTTACATTAATTTTATGTAATTTCAGTTACAGTTTTTCGACAATCAACCTAAAAATGGATAATTATCATAATTAAAAGTTATGATGAAAAGATCTAAGCAATAAAAGAAGTTAAAAAGTTAAAAAGTTCGTCTAATGTTTGCTCTTATGATGTGAAAATTTCGAAAAGTTTGGTTTGAAATATGAAATGTTTGTAAAAATTAAACTTTGTATTCGTGTATGTTTTGTATTATTAAACTGTAAAGATAATATTCATATTTGGAAAATTTTGTTGGGTGTTTTAATAATTTTCTGATAAGTAGATGAAAACAGATGTTAAAATTCTGTACTCCTAAAATAAATAGGATCAAGAATAAAGTTTGATGAAAATAAGTATTGTAAAAATTCAGAAATTTTGAAGTGTAAGATGAATCATGTCCTAATTTGATTAATTATATGGGTAGAATATCTCAGAGTAGTTTTAATATGTCAAGTGTTTAAAGCAGCAAGAAATGACTTTTTAGGTTTTCTAGAATAATAATAATAATAAAAATAATAAAAGTATACTTTTGTTGTAAGATTTCGAATGCAGTCAAGACGTGAAAAATATAAATATGAACCCTTTGTAAAGACATTCAAACTTTTTAAAAAGTTTAAGTTTAGTAATATATTGTAACAATATATGTAAACAAATGTATTTCAAAGTTGAAAATTTGTGTAAAAAATTGTCTTTTCTTGAAAATTGATATTTATTTTTTGTTTAATTAATGATACTTATTACATTTTTGTTCTTAAAAACTAAAATATGCTTTTAATTCTGTTAAAATTGATATATCCGTGTTGGAGATGAGAAAAAATATTGTAAAACTAATAAAATTTGTTTAAATTCGTCTTTTTATTCTTAAAATTAATATTTTCCATTGTTTAGAATATATACTTTTGAGGAATGTATAACCGGAAAATGTTAAAAAATCTTAGAAAATTGGTGTTAAAAATATTAAATACAGTTGCTTCAATGATATCTTTTCGATATGTAAAGTGATTGTAGCATTTAGAAATGTACTTATGGGGAATGTATAATCGGAAAATCTTAGAAAATCTTAGAAAATTGGTGTTAAAAATATTAAATACAGTTGCTTCAATGATTTCAAAAACAAAACTCTGTTAAAAAATTCTGTATGATTTCAAGTGAAAATAATCTGAACCTGAATACATAGTATTTAAAATACAAAATTCACGATTATGAACTAATGTTGAAAACATGGGTAACATTAAATATACAGGTAATATATAATTATAGATTAGGAAATTCTTAAAGTGTATCCAAATTTATTAAATATAGTATTGAATACAGTGAATAAGTGAAATATGTGAATAAGTATTGATATTTCCATGTTGCTTTTGAAAATACTAGTGTAAAATTATTCAAATTCGTCTTTTCTTTAAAACTGATATTTATTTTTGTTTAATTAATGATACTTGTTAAGATTTTATTGTTAAAAACTAAAATATACGTTTAATTCTTCTGTTAAAATTGATATATCCGTGTTGGAGACGAGAAAAAATAGTGTAAAACTAAAAAAAAAGTTTAAATTCGTCTTTTTCCTCTTAAAATTATTATTAAACTAGTGTAAAACTAATAAAATTTGTTTAAATTCGTCTTTTCCCCTCTGAAAAACTAATATTTCTATTATTTTGCTTAATTAATTACACTCATTATGACTTCCAAATTTTAATTTGGAGATGTTGTGGTAACTGTTATAAAACTAGAATGGATAAATAGCTTAAATCTCTTCTTTTTTTTTCTCTCTATGTGATATTTTTTCTTGAACGTAAAAATTTTGTTGTATACCTTTGTAAGTTGTGACGTCAAAATTCTTTGTTATGTTCCCCTACCTGCAATGCATGCATGGAGGGGTTGCAGAAAAAAGTTTTAGTTTAGATATAACGTAATAAGAAATGCTCTGCAGGTTCACATTTGTGTGTTGAGGATTTCTTTAAATTATTCGTTTATGTATTAAAATTCTACTTAGTTGGTATATATAAAGTACGATGAAATTTCCAATTAGAGTAAAGGTTAACCAAATTCGTTTAATTCGTCTTTTTTCGTTAAAAAATCATTAGTTTCCTTTGCTAATTGTTCAATTATCGAAATTCTTTGAGGTAACGACTGTTCAAAAACTAAAAAATATGTTTAAATTTCTATTTTAAGTTGTGTATTCTGATTTTATATTAAAAAAAAAATAAATAAAAAAAAAAAATATGAAGAAATCAGTTAAAAATTTAATATTTTCTGTTGTTTTGCTTAATTAATAATGTTCATGAAGGAAATGGTTGTCCACAACTGGAATGCATGCTTAAATTTCTTTCTATCAAATTGATAGTCTGAAGTTTGAGTTGAAAAAATCGTAAGAAATCAGTCTTTTTCTATAAAACTTGATATTTTCCATTGTTTTTTACTTAATTAACGATACTCATTAAGATTATAGCTGTTGAAAAACTAGAATGCATTTTTAACTTTCAACTTGTAAGTCGATACACTGATGTTGCAGTTGATAAAAATCGTAAGAAATCAGTCTTTTTCTATAAAACTTGATATTTTCAATTGTTTTTACTTAATTAACTATACTCATTAAGGTTATAGCAGTTGAAAAACTAGGATGTGTACATTTAACTTTCAACTTTTAAGTCGTTACATTGATTATGTAGTTGATAAAAATCGTAAGAAATCAGTATTTTTCTATAAAACTGGATATTTTCTATTGTTTTTACTTAATTAACGATACTCATTAAGATGTCTATCAAGCAAAATTCAAATATATGTTTAACTTTCTTGTGTTAAATTGATAATCTCATCATGTAGTTGAAGAAATCTAAATAAAATGGCTAAAAACTGAGATTTTAATTGTTTCGCTTAATTAATAATACTCATTAAAATTACAGTTGTTCAAAATTCAAGTATAAATTTAATCTTCATCTTATAGTATGATTCAATGTTGAGATGTGATTGATAATATTTTTTTGAATTGGGAAGGTCGATCACCTCTCCTGTTATAATAGAATGTTCCTTTTTTCCACTAGGGGGCGTTCGTGGAGGGGGATGCACGGTGGGCGCTGGAGGCGGCGGTGGGATGGTGGTGGGACCGCAGGCGGGACAGCCGCAGGAGGCACCGCAGGCGGGACGGTCCCGCCGTCCCGCCTGCGGCTGAGCCCGTACTCTTATTTTCCTACTACTCACCGGTTAGCATATAAGCAACCTTTACATGGGTACGGACATGGGAAAAAATATTGTGCTGTCTGGCTAATATTATGGAGAAAAGTCATGCGTTACGAGCACGTTATTCGCAGGAGAAAGAGAACAACAAACTAGCATGGCTTTATGATATCCGATATCATAGACTTCTAATCACAAGATTTTTATTTATACAAATGTGAAATTTCAAAGACAAAAAATATAAAGTTTTGGGCGAGTATTCATTTTTGTTCATCGTAACATCGCCCGATTAAATGATTCAAAATCGAACAATCTTCAGAAATCAAACATTAGTTAGATGAACATTTAAAATTCATTATCTGCATTTTTACAAAACAGGTGCAACATTATGGAATTATTGTTTTACGAAACTAAGTTTATTCAATTTAAATCTATGTAAAAAAAAAAAAAAAAAAAAATCCAGTTAGAATGTGTTTGAAGGCTGCAAAGTGCAAAGTTCGTTTGTCTCCAAGTAAATGCTTGCTAGTTCAATGGTTAAAATATCCAATTTTAAATGAAAATAGACAATTTCACATAAATACAATCATTCTACTATCTTCAAGAAATATTATGTTTTTTTCTTAGGTAAACTAATTTTAACTGTTCTTTTTTTGTATGACTATAATATTTTATGATTTGTACATTCGTGTAACCATTGCTCATTTGTGTTAAATTATCCTGGATGCACATTTTTTTTAGATAACTACATCTCTGAGCCATAAATTTACGATAAAAAATTAAAATGTTTTTTGTTTCATATTTCCGCACAAAGTACCTTCCAGCATGAAGTTATGTATTATTTAAACTTTGGAATTTTAAATAAATTGAAACATATCTATTTAACTATAAAAATTGTAAAAAAATTAAATAAGAAGAAATTTCATTAAATTATTTTTACGACGTAGTCTTATCTATCACACAGATCCGAAGAACAACTTTTCTACAACAAGTATCAACAAAACAAACGCCTTTTCATTTCAGGTTAAAAGGGCGAAAGATAACGCCCATTAAATTCTCGTCAAAGAGATGACAGAACCAATCAGCCAATCACAGAACTGAATTCTTTCCCCTGTCCGTATCAATGTAAAGGTTGCTAATATGCCACCGGTTAAGTGATTAAGAGTACTGTCCAAAACCGGTTCTGAAAGTGAAAATAATTTTATAAAAAATACTTTTGACCAAAATTGAAAAAATAATCAAGGATTGATCTTGAGAGCGACCTCAGCTATCCAATGCAAAAGAAATTATTTAAAAATGTCAAAATTTGAAAGAGTTATTAGAAAAATGCCTCTCCCTAGGAATAGCATTAGCTCGCTAGTGTCTTCGCGGGCAGGGACATAAGACACCTCATTAAGACACCACACCTCTTATGCTATATTTGCGCTCTTGAAGTTTTTTGAAGCGGATATACCCACAATCAAGATTTCGACTTCAGCAAATTTCTGAAATTTTTGATACTTTTTAGCTCACAGGCTATCATAGCCAGAGAGCTTATGTGCCCGTCCGTTCTGTATGTTCGTGCGTAACGCGATAACTCGTGATAAAAATATCCAATCCACTTGAAATTTTGTATATAAGTATATCCTGATAAGGCGCTTCCCTGATTAGTTTTTGGAGTACATTCGATATGTATAAGAGGGGGAACGGGGGGCTCATGCCCCTCCCATTAATTGATATAAACGGGATTTTCATGCAGAGTTAAGTTTTTGTTCAAAATTTAGATATAGGATCATTCTGATGAGGCGATTCCGTGACTGTTATTAGGTGTTCATTGAATAAGTATAAACAGGGGGGGGACGGGGGTTCTAATGCCCTTCCCCTTAACTTGTATAAATGGATTTTTCAAGCAGAATTGTCAGATTTCGTTCAAATCTCTGAATAGTTTTGGAAGTTTAATGGTTAAATATAAAAGAGGGGAATAACTCCTCTTAAATTATATAAATGCTAAATGGGTTTTTATTAAGAATTATCCGATTTGCTCTGAATTTTGGATATAAATTTTTTATATGATAAAGCATGTCCTTGATAGTTTAGGAGATTCAATGATTAAGTATAAAAAAAGGAGAAAGGGGAAAGCTGTTTCCCCTTCTTATTTTTTTTTTTTTCGAACGGAATTAACGAAAATACAAGGCTGTAATGTACAATTAGTATGCGCAGCCTGTGAGCTCAATGCCATCAGTTTAACTGGGCAATATTCTCTTTATTTAACTATGAGTTGAGTGGAAATTTAGTGCCCTAATTGTTTTTGGTATTTGAAACTGTTAGAGTTCTGTTTTATATATAATTATTCAGCGTTTTCGAATGATCTTCTGAATCGTTTATTTAGTTAACAAGCTGCAAAGAGTAAAAACAATAACAAACTATGTATAACTAGAAATTGTAATTACAAATTAACATAAGTTAAGTCTCTTAAAACATTTTGCAGTGTGAACAGGTTGAAGCCTAATTCCGGGTTTCCCGTTTCAAAAAAGTTAAGTAATTAAAAATTGAGAGACTTAAGGCCCCTGTCCTCGCTCCAGGAAACGCTCGCGAGCTAATGCTATTCCTATGGGGAAGCATTTTTCTAATAACTCTATCGCATTTTGACATTTTTGAATAATTTTTTTTGCATTGGATAGCTGAGGTGTATGCTGACAGCGCACCTTTTTTACTATTTCGATTTTGGTTGCAGATATTTTTAAAAAAAGCACTTTCAGTCTCGAAACCGGTTTTGAAAGTGAAACTAACTTTGTAAAAAATATCTGCAACCAAAATCGAAAAAGTAAAAAAGGTGCGCTGTCGGCATGCACCTCAGCTATCCAATGCAAAAAAAAATTATTCAAAAATGTCAAAATGCGATAGAGTTATTAGAAAAATGCTTCCCCATAGGAATAGCATTAGCTCGCGAGCGTTTCCTCGAGCGAGGACAGGTGCCTTAACCACCTCAGTGCGAACATAGTGTAATCGCTTGAGAGAGTAGGTGAGCTGCGAGTTCAATTCCCGCTGGCTCCATTGCACTCTTTGTGGAGCTCTCGGATGTAATTGTCTGGTATTGTAACTTTCCTTGTCCTATCTTGTCCTCGCATATACGAAGATTTTTAAGCGGGCACCCGATGTCAAAAGCACAAGTGAGATGTATGTGCTCAATAAATAAAAATAAATGTTAATTTTAAATTGTCCGGTTCATAAAAGTTAAGTGGCTGAACTTTCATAATGCGAACGAAGTATTAGCAGAACTAGATTTACCACATATAAATTTATGTACAACCCCTGTAAACAGTTATCTCTCCTACTAAAAGGGTTAAATCCTTTTAAAGTGACTGAAATTGAACAGCGGGAGTTGGGGCATCCGTCATCCACTGACTCATATGCAAATCGTAATCTCGTTCTCTTAGGAATTGATATGTTTTCCCAACTCCAAGTGTATCATTCTCACCCCACCCTTCAGCTCTATGTTGGCAAAAGATTAGCTTGTTTGAAGAACTCTTTGATGTGCCAAATGGCAACAGGACGGTATTGCTGGAATACTTTTGAAATAGATAAATATTGGTTATACTGTAATTGGATGTTAGGAAGGGATGGAAAATAAATTTCTCTTTAGAAGAATAAAATCTGTGATTCAGTCATAATTGAGAGTTTAATGAAGTGATTATATTCTATTATAAATAAAAACGAAAGATTTTCATGATTACATCGTGCACTAAATTTAGCTCTTTCAATGATATAAACTAAATTTGTCTAATTTATTATAAACATGCAATGATACGTAAATATGAATTGCTTCACCATTTGATAATGTCGAATTCTGTAGCGTGGTTCTCAAGCTTTGTTTACGTTTAAACTTTCGTCAGAACATCATATGAAGCTTGCCCAAGTCATAAAAATGTGGAATTGTGGCTTTTTTTTTCTTTTTAACAATATGAAATGTATAAAAGCAGCCATGTTCTTCATTCTACGATCTTAAAATGAAACAACAAAAGTGGAAAAATAAATCAAACAACCTCAAAATGCCTATGTGCATTCTCAAAATATTAGCTTATTTGAAGAAATCTTTGATGTGCCAGATGGCAACAGGACGGGACTGCTGGAATATTTTTGGAATAGATAAATATTGGTTGTACTGTAATTGGATGTTAGGAAGGGATGGAAAATAAATTTCTCTTTAGAAGAATAAAACCTGTGTTTCAGTCATAATTGAGGGTTTAACGGAGTGATTCTCAAGCTTTTTTTTTTTTTTTTTTTCATTTTTTGCTTTTTAATGACAACATCGCAAGAAACTCTGAACCTCATTCTCCCATTAATGACCATAAAATTATTTCTATTCTATTATAAATAAAAACCTCTCCCATTTTGCCTAATTTATAGTAAACATGCAATGATACGTAAATATGAACTGCTTCAACGCTTGATAGTGTCGAGTTCTGTAGAATGGCTCTCAAGCATTTTTTTTTTTTTTTTTTTTTTTTTTTTTTTTACCTTTAAACTTTTGTCAGGACATAATATGAAGCTTCGAATTGCGCTGCTCAAGTCATAAAAATGCAGAATTGTGGCCCTTTTTTTTTCTTTTCTTCTTTTTAACAATATGAAATGTATAAAAGTACTCATGTTCTTCATTCCACGATCTTAAACAAGAAAAGTAGAAAAAGTAAATAAAACAGTCTCAAAATGCCCATGTGCATTTTTACAAAATTAACTTATTGGAAGAACTTTTCGATGAGCCGCAAATGGCAACAGGACTTAATTACTGAAATACTTAAAATAGATAAATATTGATTATACTGTAATTGGATGTTAGGAAGGGATGGAAAATAAATTTCTCTTTAGAAGAACAAAATCTGTGATTCAGTCATAATTGAGAGTTTAATGGAATGATTCCCAAGGTTTTTTTTAATTATTATTCTGTACTGTTTAATGACAACATCGCAAGAAATTTTTAAAAATTCGTTGGCCCATTCATGAGCATATTATTTTTCTAGTTTATTTATTTATTTATTTTTTTTTTAAAGCGGAAAATGTACGTTTAAATGGCACGTTAAATGTACGTTTAACATTGTTAAAACAGCTGTAATATTAGAAAAGCTATCCCACACGTGACATGGGGTAATTTTTTTTTTTTTTTTACTTATTTACACTTTACTATTTCTTAAATACTTTGTGTGAAATTTTAATTTTCTTTGTCTCGATCATGAAAATGATACATAAATGTAACTTTATATTTCTTTAGTCTTCAAATTGAAAATTTCTTTAAATTGTAAAAAAGGAATATAAACAAGAATTGGAAAAAAAAAAAAAAAGCTGGTTTTGGCAAAATTGTTAGCTCAAATTCTGGCCTTTCCGGCTTAAGCGAAAATCAGAACATGCTTGCTGGTTATTTTTATTTATTTACTTATTTCATATTTTAATTCTCACGGTTCTATCGCATTTTTTAAATTCTCGCACTCTCACCTTGTCCCTTGACATGTCAGGTAACTGTATTAATACATAACAATTACTATTACTATTTTTTCATCTAAAAAAATCATCAACCCTTTCGGGTCCGAATTTTTTTCCCTTTTGAGAGCAAAATTATTATTAGTTTAATAATGTTAATCGTAGCTATCCAAATAACTGATGTTTAATGATTATCTCGTAGTCTGAAATGCAACGCATGTACTTATTTTGTGCGCAATTCAATACATATTTATATGGTAATAGGTTAAGGAAGAGTTTTTGGAGACGTTTGGAAAAAAAAGTATTACAACAGAATTTAACAGATATTACAACTTTCTAATGATTTTTTTTTTTCGTTTTATGACGCATGATTCGTTCAGAAAAGTAGCCTTTGTTGTAAATTTAAAGCGTGAAATATATGTATAAAATAAGGTAATCGTAGACGGTGCAAAGAGAAATAAGTAAACTTTTATTATTATTATTATTACAAAATGTCAAAACACAAATGCAGTCATAATAAAGAAGGCACAGACATGTACTATGATTTCTATCTGTAGAAAGCAGGGTGTTCAATCTCAAGCGCAAATCTCAAGTGGGCCCAGCCCGAAAAAACCCGCCTGGGTTTTTTCGAGCTGGCCCACTTGAAAAAACCCATGAAAAAACCCATTGTGGGTTTTTTCAAAAAATTTTATGCATTTACAACCGTATCATTATTTAATTTAAGGTATGAGAATGTAAAGATAAATGCCAATTTAAATAATTTTAAAGAAATTTCTAAACATTGATAAAATGCCCAAAAAATGAATTAGCTATAAAGAAGGAATCTTATGTCTATATCTAGAATCTTATGTCTGTATTCTAAAATGCATACAAATGTTTTAGATCTTAATGTATGCCTAAAAAAGTTTAAACTGATTTTTGATTTGAAATGAATGAAAGAAGCTATATAAATTTAGCATGTTTAACTTAAGACAGGGTTGTTATGATTTTGCCCAGCACAAAAACCGAACTGGGTTTTTTCAAAATGTCAATTTTAAATTACATAAGGTTAATTTCTAAATATCAATATTAAGATTTTAATAAATTAAGATATATTTCTTAATATCAGTACACCACTTGTAAAGTTATCACTTTCTGCCATAAGGGAAAAAAAAAAGTCTTAATTCTCCCAATGTCTATTTTTAAAAGGAATAATTGTAACTTATTTTTCGATAGATATGTGTAACTGTCATAAACACAAACTTTTTCCCATTAAAAAAAAAAAAAAAAAAAAAACTTTGATATATAATCTATTTTATGTTATCTTACAGTTGAAACTCATAACAAAATACCACGTATCGTGCGAATCCAAATTTAATCATGTAGATATGTAAAATTATTTTTTTTATTCTATTGGTTAGTTATAATAAAAAACGCTTACTAATTTAGATTCAGCACCAGTATTGGTATAAAACTTTAATGATAATTTCATTGTTAAAATTATCCCTAGCAATCAATTTCTGTAAAAGCAAGGCATGATTTTGATTATTGTCATTGATTTATATACTTTTATTATTACTTTAAATTGTATTTAATAAATACATTTTTCTTTTGCAAACAATCTGAATTGCCTTCGTTAACTTAAAAAAAAAAAAAAAAAAAAAAAAAAAAAAAAAAAAAACCAGTGGATTGGGATAAACCCTGGTATTTAATAATTCTGACTTAAAGTTTCTTTTCTGGTTTTTAGTTTTATATAAAAAATCCATTTATAGCTAGCTTAATATATCCTTAATGCAAAAAACTAGCCCCATGAAACACAAATGTACCTTTTAAATTAACTTGATTTTTTTAATATATATATATTTTGTTAATTCATACTTAATGCAAAACTGTATACATGTTTCATAGATACATAAAGAATTTAAGTATTATGTTTATGAAAATTAGAAGTTTAAAGTGTTTCCCAAACAAACTTGATAAAATCCGAAAAAACCCGGGTTTTAGACTAGTGGGCCCAGTGGGTTGGGTTTTTTCAAACCCTGGTAGAAAGTAACAAAATAATTGTCAAGGCAAAATAATATTCGGTGAAAAGACATATTCTTTAATAGTACACCAGACGCGAAAGGGTTAAATTTAGCAACGCAAGTTAAATACTATGTACAATACGAAATATGTATGTAGCACTTAACTGTACTGTATATACAGCATGATCTTGAGTTATTAGTATAAAACTTTTACTAAAGTTTTTTTTTCTCTCTCTCTCTTGGAGCAAGCAGATTTACGTCTGTTAGATTTAGCAGAGGTCAGTCGTATTCTTGTTTGAACTCTAACCTCTCCAGCCTATATTCTATCTACCTTGAACTAACCGTCTTTTCACTATATGACAAATTCAAAGAACTAACCGTTTTCTCACATTTTTTTTTTTTTTTTCCACTTTCTCTTTCTGAAGCTATGACAAGAGAGAGTTTTCAAGAAAAAAAAAAAAAAAAAGAAGAAGAAGAAGAAAAATGTCCCTCTTTGTCCCATCCTCCCCTGAGGCCCGCACCTTGCTATCTTTTGTTAACCTATAATTTTGAAGCGTCTCTTGAAATATAGGGCTTCGAAACCTTTCCTTTTCAAAGGCGTCTTTATCCTTTATTCTTATACCCCTTCCTTTCCTTTCTGTAAGATATTGAACGGGTTTGAAAAGCTTAAAAAATAAGCATAAAAGTTCATTTAAAAAAAAACATATAAAATGAGTTTCTAAAATACATGTTTAAGAGTTTGAGAAATTACAATTTAGAAAGCAAAATCTCGTGTAAGACATGGTTATCTGTAAAAATAAATATAAAAATGAAAAAAGTTTGTTTTCTTTTTTAAACATTTTAATAAATAAATATTAAATAATTAAGTAAATTAAAATAAATTAAATAAATGTTTATTTTCTACTTTGAAACTGTTTAAAAAATTAAAAACACAATATCAAATTAATATTCAGAGTCAAATATTTCAAACTCTTAACTAAACACCTCAAAAAAAAAAAAAAAAAAAAAAAAAAAAAAAAAAAAAAAAAAAAATCTAAACTTGCAGTTTAAAAAAAGAAATTTACAATTATTTTTTGTACAACAAATTTTTCTGTATAACGATTTTTTTTTTTTTTTTTTTTTTTTTAATCTAGATCAGTGGATTTCATTATAGAGACTCAACTGTATTTAAAATTTAAGCGAATTTATTCGAGATTTCTAAATTATTTTCTAAACACTTAATCATGTTTTAATTAATATTAAACTATCAACCGATAAAAGCGCCTTTTTAATATACACACACACATATATATACCCTTATTTTATTTCTATTTTATTTTCTAGATTGGTCGAAAAGATGATTTTTTTTTTAAATATTAAATGAAAGTCCGTTTAAGGGAATCCGGTACACATTTTAAAATAATTTTTATTTATTGAGTTAAAATTTTGAAATTTTTTGTGATAATTAATTGTATTATTTGTAAACAAAATCACATGATAAAACTTCTCGTATATATTTTTTAATTAAAATTTAAAACTTATTAAAAAAGTCGGATAATTTAAAATCGTTGCATTTAAAAATATTATTTGTAGAATTTAATTCTTTTTTCATTTAAATAAACAAAAATACATAAGATTTGATCTTGATTCAACATTTTTAAAAATGATAATTTATATAAAAATTAAAAAAAAATGAAAGTGAAAATCTAAAAATAAATAATGTAACTTATTTTTAAAAAATCATATTTTCAAAATTAAATATTTTTTTTAACTTGTTGAATCAAAATTGAAGTAAAATAATTAAAAAAGATATGTTCCAAGTTTGAACTAATCAAGAATGATATTTTCAGACTCAAACTTTAAAGACTTATAAAAAAATTCTATACTTAAATTAATAATAATAATAAACATCATTTTTAGGATGATTATTATGAGTCGTACATTACGCACGCCGTACATTAAAAATTAATATTAGGCTGACTTTCAGAAGCCTCATATTACGTACGACATGGATTAAACCTCAATATTCCTGGACCCATCACAAACAAATTTTAAATGAAATTTCAATTTTACAATTTTCAGAATTGCAAAATTTTCAACCTCAAAATATCGCACGTTTTAAATATTTACTCCGTTGCGTAGAGAAAAAAATATACTTTTTAATGAAATTTGTTTGAAATCTCTATCACAATTTTTTTTTTAATTATTAACTTTTTTAAAAGTTTTAATTACCCTTTTTGTCATCGTGGCAACAGAAGTATTGCATATTTGGACATTAAACTTGGACAAACAGAAAACGAATAAAATAAAAAACAGAAATATTCCTTTTTTGGACATTAAATTTGGCCCAATCAGAAAACGAATAAAATAAAAAACAGAAGTATTCCATTTTTGGACATTAAACTTGGACCAATCAGGAAACGAATAAAATTAAATATGTTGCGGAATTCAACCAATAAAAAGATTCAGATATACTTTAGATTTTCCAATTCTCTACCGAGAACAATAACTATGTTTTCCAAATAGCTAATAATAATGATATTTCCAGTTCTAATTAAGATAGAAATATGATTAAAACGTCAATTTAAGCAGGAAAGAAAAAGAAAAAGAAGAAAGAAAAAAGAAAGTTTTAATGCTATAATTATTTTTAGAAAATTTGAAGATTTTTGTGGTCCGCATCCCCTAAATTGTGAATATTTTGACTTTTCATTTTTACTCATGAGGCAATTATAAAGTGAGATAGTGTAAATTTTGTTAATACACTCAGCACAATTATACATCAAATTAAAACTTTAAAAAAGGTTTTTCTCCCTGTTTAACATATAAATAAAATTCTTTTAAAGAATACTGCATACATATTTATCGAATGATTTTATAGTATATTTTACAGAAAATATACAATAGCAACATTGATTACTTAGATTATTAAACTTTAAACATTCAGATAAAAAATCATTAAAAAAGTAATATAATTTAGAATTTAAAAAAAAAGAGAAAATTTAAAACATCACAACTTTTAAAATTGTATAATAAAAAGTGGATTTGTGAAAATATTTCTATACCATTTACCAAAGATTTGCTCAAATCTAAAGGAGTTACTTCTTTTTGCATTTTTTAATTCATTTTTTTTCCTGAAATGCATAAATTTATCAGGTAGTATTATTCAGAAACTATGTAATCGGAAATCGTTGTTCATTTTTTCTTAAAAGAAATAGAATTTTTAGAAAAAACTGCCAAAGTTAGCGTTTTGAATTCCCGGAAGCGTTAGTATGGGAATGGAGCAAAATCTGCAGTCACGTGACAAGAATCTCTAGGCAAATAATTAATTTTCCAAAAATGAAAAATGCTATTCGATTCCAAATCCCTTCAATAGTCAGGCTTATTAATTTTATCCTTAAAAATTAGTCAGAAAATGTGTCAAAGTTTTGCGTTGTCGAGTAGTGAATTTAAGAACCATCTTAAGGTATGTTTTCAAAGATTACGTTAACAGAAGTAACAGAAGTTATTGGTATTAATACTTTTAGAAAACAGATTGTCTGCTTTACACATCTTGAGAATAAAAAAGTCCAATTCCGACAAAGTTCGACTATGTAGAAAACTTATGCAAGACTGATCTCGGCCCGGCATGAGTCTGCTAAAAAAATATTAAGCCCGTGTCAGACACAATCCAACTGTCCTATGCTGATCTCCACACTGGCGAAATTACATTTCTGTATTAATGTTGTCAAAATAGCATCGGTTCGTGATGCACATTTATATTTTAGTTAAAGTTTAACGGCTTCAACGAGAATAATAGCTCATATTTTACCATTTCTGATGAAACCTTTGTATTGGCTTGCCTCGACTCATGTGGCCTGTTCAATTTTTTTTTTTTTTTTTTTTTGAAACAGCCCATTGAAAAAAATTGTTCTAATTCAGCCGGCAAGCCCCGGCTCGTTTGAAAATTTGCTTAAATTCCGTCGGGCCCGTCAGTATAAGTGTACCCCGACAATGAGCACTTGATATCAAACACACAAGTTGGATACATGTGTTCAATAAATAAATAAACATTAATAGATAAAATGCCAGTTATGTTTGTCAACAAACCATCTAGAAACATGCACCAAACATGCGAGAATATATCTGTGAATTACTTTCTGCTTTACATACAACACATTGAGAAGTACGAGTTTTTTTCCAGGTGAGTGACGTCACATGCACATTATCTTTATTCACTGACGCCAACTTATCTGGGCCACTGGGGCCCGAGCCCACCCAATAATTTTGAATCATAGCATACAAAATCTTCATCGTTCTAGTTATTTCATTATTATTTCATTGTTAATTTTTCTCCTTAGAATAAAATTAATTTTGCCAATGACTATGTGTTTTAATTCTCCGACTAATACCCATAAATCTCAAATGACTGAAATATTTTGCTTCTAAGTTTAACGTTCTTCTAATTCAATTTGTAGTCATGTACAGGGACCGATTTACAAATTTATGGGCCCTGGGCACAGATGCTTACAGGGGGCCCCCTTGCAAAGTTGCTTACAAAAAGATGGAGCTCCCCACTCCCCCAAAAAATAAGTTTCTTATTAAGATAACCACGACTGACTTCATGATTGAATCACTTTTAAATACCAATTAAAAAATTAAATACCATAATCATTTATTTACCTTTTAAATAACTATTTTACAATCATGAAATTGAAATAAAATGACGTAGTATGATAAATTGTGTAGTGATAATTATCTTTTCCTACGCAAGTTTATATATCTGGAATGATGAAGTATGCAACAATTAATCAAATTTTCCGTAATACCAAACTATAGTTATTTAAAATATTATGGGACTCTGCCGCCTATGAACTGCACTCATCAACCCCAAATAATCTGACAAGAGCAGGAACATATTAAATAAGAATTAAAAATACGATGTATTTTTAAAGTGATAAAGATAAAAGAAAATATTCACTATAATAAAGTGATTAAATACAGATGTTTCAATCAAAATATACAATGTTGTAAAAATAAAATATGAACACAGAAGAATGTAGAATGAAATGTTAAATTCCACTAGATTTTGTAAGCAGTTGTATTATTTTGGACAATAGTTGAAAATCCCTTCAGCAGCATTTGGGGGCCCTGGGCCTGTGCCCTGAAGGCCCTGCCCTTAATCAGGCACTGGTCATGTACATGATATTATGACATTATAAGTAAATATAAGTGTCTTTATAAGGAAAATGCATGAGAATATAATTTAATAAAATTGCAACTTCATTAAAAAATGATAGCACGACTTAAAATTCTCATATTTCACCCATTTGTCAATACTTCAAAGAAAAACAGACTGGTCGCACCATTTTACAAGAATATTTTTGAGCCCACCCAATATTTTTGAGCCAACCCAATATTTTTCAAAAGTTAGCGCCACTGTCTTTATTCATCTATTTGCAGTTTGTAAGTCTAGCATGTGTCCCCAAGTATGATTTAGTTTATTAAGAAGGCGCTTAAAATGTACACTACACCTCAAAACTCGAATTTTGGTTATACCTATTTTAATTCATATATATCACATTTTAACGGGCTCTTGAGAGACAAACTTTACTATATTTCAAAATTTTATGCATGATTGAATAACTTCCTGGTTTTCGTTTGAAGAGCACCCGAGAGCAAAAGAGAACACGGCAACAAGAGACCTTCAACAACCAAAGAATGTTCTGAAAGAAAAAGTAGCGTCGGAATCCAACGCATTTTACTGTGAAAGGAACTGAGAGCAGGTGTCTCCGCTTTAGCAGCTTTGAAAAAAGAAAAAAAAATGAATTGTACATAATAAAAGAGAAAAAAAGTAATTGTTAACACAAAAAATTGATTTAAAAAATTAGATTATGAAACGTTCTAGTTTTTGAATTACTTTTGTCATTTCATTTACCAAAAAATGCTATTTGTTGAACTTAAATATTCCATAACTATGCTACGTTTTTCTCCTTTATAATACATTTCCTTAATTTTCCTTCGTTATTTTTTTAATATTACATTGAAGAATATTATTTGAAATATTCTTCGGGAAATATTCGACCATTTTTTTCCTTCCTTTTATTATCTTTTTTCTTTAATTTTAATTCAAACAAATTAATAAAATTTAAAAATAAAATGTAATACACTAATCTTATGCATTTTATATTCTTGCTTAGAGTTTAAGGAATTACATACACTTTACTTTCTAGAAATCGATTTTTTTTTTCTTCGTTTTTGACGGAAATGAAATCTTCATTGTATGCTTAATTATAGGAATTTGGTGGCTATGTTTGGCTAGCCACACATTTTATCGTATGGATGCCAGGGCATGAAGAAGAGTGTGCTGCTGTATATCAAAGAACAAAATAAAATCGAGAATTAACGTTTAAAGTTTTCAAATGTCTTTTTATCATTACTTTTATGAAATAGATTAGAACTTAATAATTTTAACTACATTCAATTAGGATATAAGAACCTTTTTTTTTTTTTGCTAAAATAGTTACATA
Source organism: Maratus speculifer (assembly GCA_964019185.1). Taxonomy (NCBI): domain Eukaryota; kingdom Metazoa; phylum Arthropoda; class Arachnida; order Araneae; family Salticidae; genus Maratus; species Maratus speculifer. Next base: position 250,297,687 of record OZ025301.1, read on the forward strand.
AAAATGGTTTTTACAATTGAGAACCAATTAAATATTTTTCAAATTTTAAATGAAAATTTATAGTGGCCCTATGATGTGAAGTATTTGATTTTCAGTTTTCAGTACTGTGGCAGATGAAAGTACTCTTTTAAAGTTACATTTTCCCAAATTATCTCATTTTTTTCAAATATGTGCCTTACCTGGTTATTACCGGAAGCCACAGATATTATTTCAAAAAGTGATTCACATGATCTCTGCATCTATATTTCCAACCAACACAGGCACAGAGTGAAGCGGCAAAACAGAATGCCTGTGTCGTTACGGTTACAGGTCAGAACTGAGTTGCATACATTCAGTTGAGTTGTATCAAAACATAAAAATAGAATAGAGTTCATGTGTAACATGGAGTTGAAAGTTTATCAATATAGTTCGGTTACAATTAACCGCTACAGGGATAAAGATATAAAGTTATGTCTCAATTATTCAGAAAAATATGAGCAAAACATATTGAATCCTGAAATTTTAAAAGCGATATTCTGGAAATTAAATTTTTTAAATAGGAAAGTTGATAACTTGAAAAAAAAAATCAACATTTTTGGATAAAATTTGCACTTATCTATGCGTAGTTAAATTTCCTAAAGGCCATTCGGGCAAAAGAGGACACGGCACCTTCAACAACCAAAAAATGTTCTGAAAAAAGGAAAAAAATAGAAAAAAATAGAAAAAGAAGGAAAGAAAGAAAAAAGTAGCGTTGGAACCCAAGAACCCAACGCATTTTACTGCAAAAAGAACTGAGAGCAGGTGCCTACGCTTTAGCAGTTTTGAAAAAAAAAAAAAAAAAAAAAAAATTACTTTATATAAAAGAAAAAAAAAATGTTGTTAACACAAAAATTAATTTAAAAATTAGATTATGAAACATTCTAGTTTCTGAACTACTTTTGTTACTTCATTTACGAAAAAAAAAATTATTTCTTGAGCTTTACTGCCATATTAAATAATCGACAATTATACTTTTTCCTCTAAATTTTATTTGCTTGTAAAAAGTCTCTAAATTTTAAAACTTTTTTTCCCCCTTTAAAATGCATTTTCTTAATTTGCCTTTGTTATTATTGAAATATTCTTCGGGAGATATATTCAACCATTCTTTTTTATTCCTTTTCTTTCATCTTTTTAGGTGGGTTCGTAATTATGTAAATACGTAGCACTTATAGTTGTCGTTCAGTCCGTCTGTCCGCAATATAATAACGCAAAAACTACCCAACCGAATCGTTTGAAATTTAAAATATAGAATTATTACATAATTTTGTTGAGTCATTTCAAATTTTATGAAAAACGGATGCATAGATCGATTACAGGGACAATCAAAAGTATTCCATTACATTATGGTCAATGGGGAAAAGAGTTTCAAATGCATTTTAATCATTTTAAATTTAAAATACATAATTACTACATAATTTTGTCGAGTTATCTCAAATTTTTTGAAAATCAGATACATAGATCAAAATTACAGGGACAATCAAACGGTCAATGGGGAAAAGAGTTTCAAATGCATTTTACACGTTTGAAATTTAAAATGCATAATTATTGCATAATTTTGTCGAGTCATTTAAAATTTATGAAAATAGGATGCATAGATCAATTATAGGGACAATCAAAAGTATTACGTTACATTACGGTCAATGGGGAAAAATGTTTCAAATGCATTTTAAGGGTGTTACACTCATTCGAACATAATAAAATTGATATGCATGTATAAAGTACATATTATAATATACATTTTGCATAATCTGTGGTGCAAAGAACATTTGTTATTGATTTAGAAGGCACACAAAATTATTCCATAACACAATGGTATAGGGAGAACATTGTTTGGTGCGTATTTTAGTAGTAATTAACTATTTACAATTTTATAAGATTGATATATGAGAGTGATATTTTTAAAACTTTATTATAGTACGAACGCACATCATTTGCTACACTTCACGTGCATTTTTCAACTTGTTTCACCTTATTTTAATTCAAGTAAATTAATATATATATTTTTAAAATAAAGCATAATACACTAATATTATGTATTTTATATTCTCGCTTACAGCTTAAAGAGTTACATACGCTCTCTACTTTCAAAAAATCTATTTATTTTTAATTTTTTTATGGAAATGTTTTTTTTTAATTACATGTGTAATTATAGAAATAAAGATTTAAAGTGACATTTTAATTATTTAAAAAATATAAGGAAAATGTATTAAATGTGTGTACGATTAAAATGTATTGAATCCTAAAACTTTAAAATCGGTATTCTGGAAACTACATTTTTTTCAATATGGGCAGGTAGATAACTTAATTTTAAATATTTTCTGATAAAATTTGCACTTATCTACGAGTACTGTCTAAAGGCCATTGAAAAAAATTTTGAAAATTTTAATTTTAATTTTTTATATTTTTGCAGTAATTTTATAGGTTAAAATTTTAAACAAAAAATTATTAATTTTTTTTTTCAAAATAGCATAATTTTCTTATTTTTCAAAAATTTAAGCCGATGGCTTTTAGATACAACCTTATTTTACTAGAAAGAATTATGATTTTTTTGTTTGTTTGTTTGTTTGTTGTTGCTGTTTACAGGAGGTTAAGATGCTATTCCTCGAGCCCAGGTATTTTAGTACAGATCAATGCGGCTGCATGTTTCCGACGTACAAATTTGTGACCAAATTTAACAACAAAAAATATTTCTAAATACTTGAAGCAATAAAAAACGACGTGAATTATTAGTTTTTCAAATAATTTTATTTCTTAAAAAAAATCTTTTTTTATTATTATTATTTTTTTATTACAAAATTTGAGTGGGAGACCTGCGTATGTAATCCTTTAATAATGATACAAACTTTTTGTCATAATCACAACATAAAATCTAATACAATATATATATCTATATAAAAATATAGAAACTGAATGCTATTATTTAAATATTTGCACGTGTATGATCCTCCTAAGTACAATAAACTGCACGTTTTATCGACATCTAATCATAAATACATTATTTAACTACAGAATAATCAAAGAATGTCAAAAAAAACTATTGGAATTTTATGCATTTTGAAAAAGAATTTTCGACAGCTGCTCTGCTTGTCAAAAAGAAAGCTGAACATCTACAAATGATAATAGTTATTTCATTGCTTTAGGGTTTCAGCTATTCCACAAACGTTAATATTATATATTTAACAATGATTTATAGTCTACCATAGTAAAAATAGTGCATTTATTCACGATTTAGCTGATCTAAATACATGTTTTTTTATTATATTTAGGACTATTATAAACGTGTATGCAATTAAATTAAATTAGATAGTTCTATATGTTTGTGCAGATATATGTTGCTTTATCATTTTTTTTTTCTCAGGTAAAAAGTAGGTCTCGTTAATATATTAAAAGCGAAAGTATGAAAGCTTTTTTTTTAAAAAATAATTGTATAGTGTATTATTGATTATTTTGCTGAAGGAGGTATTGTGGTCTAGATGCATAAATTTTGGGCGTTTTGTCAAGCTCGATAAAAAATTATGTATGTAAATATTTAATCCCTTTGTTTATAGCTTCTATTATAGAATTTTTAATCTTTTATCGCAATCTTTAATGTATTTAATCTTTTATCGCCGGTTTTACAAAAGAGAAATTTTTGTTTAATTGAATCCGAAAAATGCTCTAAATAACCCCAATCAGGCAAAATGTACAATAAAAAATTAACTGGTGGGAATAATCAAGGATTCTGATCATCCTTTGCGGCACATATACGTGACTCTCGTGCCAAAGGGGTTAAATAAAACCTCATAACCTCATTATGTCTCTTTTCTCTGCACTATGTAAGTACTACAATAACTACCATTTTAGAGAACGACTTTTAAAATTAAAAGTAAAATATAAAAATGCGAATGTTTAAAGAAAAACAGCTAAGAGCATCTAAAAATGGTCGGCTTCATTTTTAAACTAGTCGTTGGAGGCCACCGTAATACTTACCCATCATGGATATGTATATGAAAATAAAACATGTGAAACTATTTATACAATGCATTGCAATTCATAAACAAAATTTAAATATTGTTAATATACATAGTAATGCTATATTAAAGAACTGCTGATGTACCAATTTCGACAAATTATATAAAACGCCAAACTACTCAAGTAGTACCGAACTGAGTAAAAGAAACATCCTTATAACTCCAAAAATAATAATTCTATTAACTAAAAATTAACTGCGTCGGATTAAGCGTCTCATTTCCAATTAAAATATACTTCTGAATTGAAATTTGAATGAAATACAGGGTCATGAAAAATCGAAGAATGTGGAAAACAAGATTACAAATATCTCGGCAACTAATAATCCGATCGACTTCGTTCTATATGCAAAATGTGTGTTATTTTATTGCCTTTTACGTCCATTCCTTAGAACAAAAAAAATCGAAAATTTTTATATACCTTTCATCAGAACGAATTTTTCGAGAGTCCGAAAAAAATAGTTCCGGATAATCGAGGTTGCTGATATTAAATAGGGTTCGTCCCATTCTTACATGCTAACTACATACAAAATTTCAAGTCTCTATCTCAATTTGTTCGGGAGATAGAGCGTTTACAGACAGACAGACAGACAGACAGACGGACGGCAAATTTTTTTTTCTAAAAATATGTTTTTCGGAATCTCCACTATCTAAAACATGTAAATTCATCAAAAAAAATTTTTCGATTTTCAAAACGATTGCAAGACTTACCCTATACTACGTATGATGGGTAAGTAAAAAAGTAAAATTGGTTTAGAAGACAATTCAGGGGGTGATGTCTTAAAGAAAAGAAACAGCCTTGTGTTCTAAATATATAGATTGCTAAGTAATTTTAGATGAAAAATTTAGTTACATCACAAAAATAATAATAATAATAATAATATTAATAAAGTCAATATTTAAAGAAATTTTTCTAAAACATTAAATTATAGTAAAATTTCATTGTAAAAAATGAACAAACGTTTCTTAAACTATAAAAAGGTAATATAACGACAAACGAAAATATATAATATTCTCTTATGAGAGTTGTCCACGACTGCGAAAAGCGTTCTTTACCTTTAGAAACCCCAGAAATTAATACATTTTTAAGATTTAGAGGAGCATTTACAGAAACAAATTTTCTTTTCCTACCACTGATTTTCAGAAACATTTCCGAGAAGTTTTTATAGTATATTAATCAAGTTTCTAATTTCGAAATATAGCCTTTTAAGACTTGAAAAGTTGTGTTAGAAATTAAAAGTCTTTTTTTTTATAAACGCGTATAAACGTGTTTTTTAACCCTTATTAATCGAATCGTATTTTATTGAAAAAAAACTTAAAAAACATTTCGACGTCAGATTACGTGAAAGCGGGGAAATGGAACACATTTTAAAATAATTTTTATGCATTAAGTTAAAATTCTGAAATTTTTTGCGATGATTAACCATTTGAATTGTAAACAAAATCACATGATAAAACTTCTCAGAATTAAAAAATAAATAAAATTTTCAAAAAAATTTGTAGTTTAAAATCTTTATAACTCGAAATATTATTTGTAGAATTTAAATTTTTTTTTCATGTAAATAAAGTAAAATATATGTTTTAATTTTGATTCAGCATTTTTAAAAATTTTAATTTAAACAAAAATTAAACATAGTTAAATTTAAAAAAAAATTAAATGATTTAAATTTTTAAAAATAAATCATACTTTTAAAAGTAAATGTTCTTTTACAAATTTACTGGATCAAAATTAAATTAAAACAATCAAAAAAGACATGCTCAAAGTTTCAACCAGTTATCTATTACGGTTTTTAAGTTATAACACTTTAAATGCAAGAACATACATAATTACATAAGTATTGTTTTTAAGTAAATGACACTAGTTTAAAGAAACAAATTATTGCAGTTTTTTCATTATTATGAATATCAGTATTCAAATCTTCCATTGTTTTAAAAATGATAGCTTTACAATATTACAATTTTTTTCACATTATTATAATTTTATTTTCTTTAAAAATATTTTTAGTTTTGGTATAACTTTCCAATCTCAACTCAAAAAAGTTTTATTTTAGTTTTATAATCAAAATTCAAACAAAACTAAGCTTTAGTTTGGCTTACTCAGTTCTGCAACTACAAACCGCATAGGATTGATTGACAATTAGATTTCTACTCACTGAAACCAGGAAAATATTTTTAGGAAAGTTCAATTAAAATTTAATCTGAGAGATCAGATTACCCACATTCAAATTTTCATGTTGGACATTTAACATAAAAATAAATAAAATAAAAAATATGAGAATGTAGCTATTACAAAATTTTTAATATAATATTTTACAAATAAAATTTCAATTTTTCCGGTTTGAAAAAAAAAAGCCTTCGGGAGGAAAAAAAAAAAAAAAAAAAAAAAAAAAAAAAAAAAAAAAAAAACTTTTTTTTTTTTTTTTGCCAATTTTTCCAGTTTTTTTCCTGGCATTTCCATCTCTATGTGCAAGTCAGGTCTTAAAGGGCTAAGTATTTCAAATGCTATACATTCTTAAAGAAGAGTTTTCATGTTTAACAAACATGTTTTACAAACAATCATGATAAATTAACAACATTAATATTAATATTATTATTGCGTTACAATTGTACATTTAAAAAATCTATAATATATATATATATATATATATATATATTAGATATTTTGTTATATTTAGGGGATATTTTAAATGCAAGAATGAATCAAATACCCATATATATAACATTAACGAGAGGAATTCGGAAACTAAGTAACGAGCAGCCTTAAGAAATATTTATCTCTTTTTTTTCATTGTGTAATGAAAATAATTTTCTTCAAGTGAATGCTAGGGGGAGGGTGGGTGCTGTGAATGTGTAAAAGATGGCAGAATATGTGCTACATATGCACAAATAACAATTATTATTCCACTGCTTTAGGGCTTCAGGAATTTTGCAGAAGATAATGGTATGTACTTAAGAATGATTTATAGACAACAGTGGTACGTTTAATGTATGGATTGGGAATAGAAAAATGAGCAGTTTATTCTATTGAGGACGCTTATAAATTGTAAGCAATTACATGGAATAATTTTGTTTTATATGATCGTGCAGATACAATTTTGCTATAATATCTTTTTTCAGCCATGAGTATGAAGTGTGCTTTATTCACAAGCGGCAAGCGATAGTGTGAATAATCTTTCATTCACGCAATATTTGTATATTATATTCAGACCATTTGGGTAGCAAACATTTGTATCTATAAAATGTTTGGGGGAATGCTTAATTAATCAATTTTTTAGCGCGTTCGATATTATGTAAATACGTAAGCACCTATAGTTGTCGTTCTGTCTGTCCGTCTGTTCCAATACAACAGAGCAAAATCTACCCAACCAAATCGTTTGAAGTTTAAAATAAATAATTCTTGCATAGCTGCCAAGCCATTTTAAATTTTATGAAAATCGGATGTATAGTTCAATTACAGGGGCAATGAAAAATATTCCGTTATATCACGACCAATGGGGAAAAATGGTTTCAAGTGCATTTTTATGATGTTACACTGTTTTGAACATAATATAATTGATATGAATCTATAAAGTATATACTGAAACATATATTCTGTACAATGTACGGTGAAAACAATATTTGTTATTAATTTACAAGACCACACATGAGTATTCCACTGCATAATAGAATATGCAGATACATTGTTTGGGGCGCGTTTTAATTATATTAAACTATTTCGCATTTTATGAAATAGATATAAGTTTCTAAGGTTTGCAACAAGTTATTTCCTGCATAATAGAAAGCAGATAGTATTTACAGAAACACACAAAAGATTTCGACCACTATATTATATCAGAAGTTCTGTATGCTATTGTGATATGTGGGTATTACGACATTTCTGTTTACGGATTATCAAATAATTAATTAAAATCATTCTATTTTACATAATATCAAAAATTAATTAAAAATATTTCACTATATTAAATTATTTCTAAAGCAAAAATAAATGGAACGCTTTAGGCATATTAACAACAAACACAAATTTTTCTTTTTCTTTTTTTTCTTTTTCATTTTTTTCTTTCTTTCTTTCTTTTTTTTCTTTTTTTTCTTTTTTTTTTTTTTTTAATAGCAAAGGTATTAATTTTATCTTTTTGTTGCCAAACGATAAAATTGATTTTGGCAAGTTCATGGAGGCTACACTATAACAACAAGATCTGATTATTTTTAATACTTCGTTATAGTACAAATTCACTTCATTTGCTACGCTTCATGTACAATTTCCAACTTGCTTAAATTAAAATGTCAAATGTATTCTTAAAATGCTAAATTAAAATTAGAGATTGAAAGTTAATTCCGTTTAGTTTTTGTTTTCGGACCAAAATCTGTTACACTGAGCACTCGTTTTTGAACAATTCTTCTTTATGTTAACAACACTCGTTTTCGGAGCAAATGCTGCTGAAAATTCGGCGAGACCTAAGCAATCTCTATTCCAAAAATCTCGTTTTTTCATTCGGAAAATTCCAACATTACTTATTGATTTGAGCTGAAATATCGGCTCAAGTGAGACCTATTTATATACCATGAACTTTACCGTTTATAATTATTAGTCATGACTGTCTCAAGACGTGAGTGCGAATTCTAACGCAATAAACCGGAACTTTGGAGACTCCTTTCAGGTGCCCATCAAAAACTGCAAACTTAAAAATAGCATAAAACTTTTAGGCTTTATAAAACTTAAATCGCGGAAGTTCTTCTAATACACTTTGAGAAAGTTACAGTACAACAGATAATCATTTATAAAAATTGATTATAAAATTTATATTGAGGTATAGATACCTGAAACATTATTTTTAGTTTAATATTTTAACTTTTCATTCAAAGTAATCAAGCTTCTTAGATCTATTTAGGGAAAATGAAGTCTTTAAAATGATCCTTCAGAAAAATTTTCATCTTTAAACATGGCTCTTCTTAAAAATTCTCAACTTTAAACAGGACCTTCACAAAATGTCTCCTCCCAAAAAAGAACGCTTCACAAAGTATTTCATTCCAAAGAAAGACAATTTCACAAGTTTTTTGTCTAAAAATAGGCATTTCACAAAAATTTGACTGTTTTAAACTGAACATTTCACAAATTTAGTCATTTAAAAATAAAATCTGATAGATATACAGGAAAGTGGAATAATGATAAATTTAAACTCGCAAAATCATGACAAGAATTTTCACAAATATAAAAAGAATATTGCTCTGTTGAACTGATGGCATTGAGCTCTCAGGCTATTCACAGTATCTATCTATCTATATATATGTATATATATATATATATATATAATGAGCTCCTCCATTTCGCCCTTTTATAATGAGCTATTGACCCCCCCCCCCCAAAAAAAAAGTACTACTCAGAGATACGCTTTATTAGAATGAACCTGCATCCAAAATTTGAAGCAAATCGGTTCAGTCAGCATAAAAACCCATTTATACAATTTAAGGGGGTTGGGGGTAATCCTCGTTCCCTTTTTAATACTTAACCATTAAATCAGCAAAACTATTAAGGGATTTCCCTTTTCAGAAAGAATTCTACATTTGAAGCGAATTGGATAGTTCTGCATAAAAACGCATTATCTAATTCAAGGAGTAACCGCCCATTCCCCCCCTTTATTCTCAACAATAGAACCCACAAAACTAATCCGGAAAGCGCGTCATCCAAATGAATCTCTGTCCAAATTTGAAGCAAATCCGTAAATTCTGCGTGAAAAACTCATTTCCCTAAATTAAGGGGGATTATCCCCCCATTGCATCCTTTTATACTTAACCAATGAACACCCAAAATTAGTCTTGGAGGTCCCTTATGAGAATGACTCTATATCTAAAATTTGGATGAAATCTGATAATTCTGTATGAAAAATCCAGTTATTTAAAGTAAGGGGGTTGGGTTGTTTAATCCTCCGTTCCTTCCCTTATATTTATCCAATGAACTCCCAAAAATAATAAGGGAAGCACTTTATCAAAATAAAGCTATATATAAAATTTCAAACAAGTCGGATATTTTTATCATGAGTTATCGCATTACGTACATTACATGCATACGTGTATACACACAAGAATCCATGCACACTTAATTCTCAGGCTTTGATCTAATTAAAAAAATTCCCAGATTCACAAAAACAGGGTTTTGTGAGAAAATCTGGGCAAATCCCTGAACTTATTTATTATGAAATTGCAATTTATAACGCTTGGTAACCACTTATCATTCTACAGGCATCTTACGATAGAAAACCCAACTTTCTAAAATTTGTAACATAGACACTTTTTTCCCAGACAACTATTTAGGTGATTCATGCAAGAAATAAAAAAGCATAGCATAAATCTCGAAGATAATTCTAAAATTAGTATGGGAACATGCAGATATATAAATCATTCGGTGACACATCAAAGAGACAATCTAAACAGGTGTCCGAGAATCACTCATGTATGACCGAGGTATGTGACAACTTTATCATGGTGGATGCACGTTCATTTTCTGTAAATCAAATTTCTTCTTTTTTGGGGGGAGGGGGGGATGTAGGCAGTGTTCTCGCTGAGATTTGATCAACGTTAGTAATTTGGCTAATTAAAAATAAAAAACATTCGCCAAAGGAAAAAAGTATTAGCAAAATAAATTCGCCGTGTAGCAAAAAAAAAAAAAAAAAAATTAATAATCCTTTAATATATTCTCTTTTTTCAATATGATTTTAAATAACCCAAGTTTTATAACTGTGACAGCGATTGTTATTAATCTAATTTCAACTATCCGCTACAAATAAAAAAAAGATGTATATATTAAATATATATGCATATGTATCGAAAACGAAAATAAAAAAAAGCAAGAACAAAAATTGAGCACTAGCAATTTGGCGAATCTAATCTCTTGTTTACTCGCCAAATGAAGAATTTAGTCACAATTTGGCGCATTGGCGAGCGACAGCGAGAACACTGGATGTAGGACTGTGTTATGGGTGGCCTTGGTTCCACAAAACGTTTTAAATTTAGAGAAAAGTCGAAATTTAGAAATTGAACAGGTACATTGCGATAAAAGATAAATGTTTCTACGAAAAAACAAGATGTCCAGGCCCTCTCTCAACGATTTTCAATGGCTAATTCCTAAACTGTTAGATACAGACATATAATTCTAGTTGGAAAAATGTTTCAAATGAAATAAAGAAGTATTTTAAGGGTGTATTTCGATTCAAACTGCTTATTTTCCGATTTATTTTTAAATTCATTTTTGCTCACATATGCATCAAACTAGGAAATTGTCTTATTTAGAAAGTACACAAGGTGGCGTAATTGTCGATTCTTTGATAAATGTCGAAAATATTGCAAAAAAAAGGCAATCAAAAACGGCATTTTGAACAGATTTTTCCGAAGCGGGCGATATGTGAACGAAAAAATGGGTCATGCTGAGAAGATAATTGTTTATAAATCAAATTCTAATGAATGGAGCGTAAAATTACATCACACGGCACCTTATACGTCTCTTCAAAAATCCCCTCAGCAAGTTGCATGTTTCTACTTTTAAAAATTTGTCTGAAACTGTATCGGAAAATTTCGAGCTGTTGAAGGTGGAAAAGCGTTTTTTCGAATACACCCTTAAAAGTAATTTCCCTTTCCTCTAACCAATCATCAACTGTGGAAATCTAATAATACAGTCGGCTCTCGTTAATTCGAACTCGTCGGGATCACAAGAAATGTTCGAATTATCCGAAGTTCGAATTATGGAAAGTATGAAATGAGAACATGCTTAATATGGTACTATTACAAAGGAATTAATGTTATAGTGTTTTTTAAATTTATTATGTCTGTTATCATCAGAATATGACTTAATATTAAATTAGTATGTATAAATATATAAACTAATTAAAAAATTAAAAACAAGCACGATGGAAGAAAAATTTGAAGCGTCACTGATGGACAGACGCGGCACTTAGAAAGTGGATATCAAATGCATGGGATTATATGTATACTCGTTCGGAACAATTTTAACAAAAACCAAAGAAAGAAAGTTATTCAAATGATCTGAAATCCGTGAGAAAGAAAGGAAAAATGAAAAATCGGAATTCTCGTTAGTTCGAATTAAACGATGTAAAGAGAAAATGAGTTCGAATTAATGAAAAATTTAACGCTATTCTGCCATTGAAAATTTCGGGACTTCATGTTTAATTCGAATTAAGCGAAGATTCGAGTTATCCGATTTCGAATTAACGAGAGTAGACTTTATTTCCAAAGTTAATATTTTGAAAACAAAAATTGGTTATTTTACTTTCTTTTTAATTTTCATTTAAATCACATAAATTATGTAAAAAAAATTAAACCATGTAACGTAATTAGTACTTCAATATATCACAATTTGGTATATACATCGTTATATGTAGAGTAATATTAAATTGTTGTTTAAAATTATAATTACAATAATTAATTCTTAAATTATTGTGTAACTGTTCATTAATATCTATATCTGTGGTATAAAATCAAATGATAACCTATACTAATTACGTTATCTGCTGCCCTTGCTTAATTACATATCCCACTTAATTGCATATAATTCAGTGGAACCAAATATATGCAATTAAGCGGAGCCGACTGTATTGAATTAATAGTACATGGTGTAATAATATATGACTTCATTGTATGATATGTCTATAATATTTGTATTGCTAGTTTAGGAAATACTACAATATATTAGATAGAAATAAATTTATTGATTAACACATCCAAATAGTTGTAATTTGATTTAACTAACGGGGTCCGAAACATAAAAATCTTCAAATTTTCTAAAAAACTTTTATGGCATTAATTTTTTTTCGGTTTTTTAATATTTAAAATGGCGTTTAAATCATGTTTTTATCTTAATTAAAAAATGAAATATTAATCTTTTCGTTTTGGTTTATTTTAAAAATTTAGCTTTCAAGCAATGGTTATCACTTCTTCTGCAAATGCGTTTTGCTTCATGATGGGTTTTTTCACAATTTCTCAAATTTAAATTATTATAACTCAAGAACAATTAAAGGTAAATGCTTGAAACTTGGAAAATGTGTTACTTTGTTATTTTACTTTAATTATAATTCAGCAAATCTGAAAAAAAAATTTACTTTTGAAAGTATGATTTTTTTTAAATAAAAGTTACATCTTTGTTTTTTCAAATTTTTACTTTAAATACTTTTATTTTTTTAATTAATGTTTTTTAAAATGCTGAATCAAAATTCAAATTTAGATATTTCTGTTTATTGAAATTCTACAAAAATATTTTGAGTTATAGCAATTTAAAATACCCCACTTTTTAATGAATTTTAAATTTAAAAATGTTTTAAAAATATGAGACGTTTAATCATGTGTTTTTGTTTAAAAATAATATGGTTAACCATCAGAAAAAAATTTAAAATTTTTATTCAATAAATATAAATTATTTTAAAAAATGACCTGGACCCCCCTAAACGAAAACATAAAATAAAATTCTGAAAAATATCAAAATTTATTTATTTGAAAAACTTTGTTGCATGCATAGTAAATCCCTGGCAATAAAATATAAAATATAAAAATGAAAAATAAGAAATTAAAAAAAAAATAATAAAAAATATTTCTAAAATTTTACTGTGAGAAATTGACCCAAGGTTAATTGATTCAAGTAGAAATCTAATGGTAAAGTCAAAGTTGGTATAGTATTGAACCAATAACATTAAAGAATCATAATGCGTAACTGCTTTTTGAAATATTGTGATGTATGAAATAGAAGACTAATCGTCGAGGGCCACCGTAATACTTACCCATCGATATGCATAATATAACATATGAAAATAAAACACGGGAAATCTATTTATAAAATGCATCGCAATTCCAAAATAAAATTTAAACATGTATTTAAATATTTTTAACACAAAGTGATGCTCTATTACTGAATTGGGGGTATTACTTCATCGTCGAGAAATTTCGAAAAAATATATAATTCGCCAAACTGCTCATAAATTATACAAATTGGAATAATTTTTATTTTAAATAACGAAAGATCAAATAAATTAGTAAAAGATTAATAAAAATGAAAGTAAACCGTCGAAATAAATATCATTTAATGACGTAACAAACACGTGTAACGTGTTTAATATCAAGCGAATGTGACATTACGATAAACTAAACCATTAACGGCATTTAATCTTATAGTTTGACAATAGTTTTTTTGATTGATGGGTTAATTAAGTAGTACCGAATTGCATAAAAGAAACATCCGTATAACACCAAAAATATTAATCACACCAACCAACAATTTACTGAGTCGTATTAAAATCTCATTTTCAGTTAAAATATATATTTGAATCGAAATTTGAATGAAATACAAGGTCATAAAAAATCGAAGAGTGTGGAAAATATTATTACAAATATCTCGGCAACTAATTATCCGACCAACTTTATTCTTTATGCAAAATGTATGGGTTTTTTAATTGTTTTTTATTCACTTCTTAAAATAAAAAAAATCGAAAATCGTTATATATTTTCATCAGAACGAATATTTCAAACCCCCCCCCCCCCCAAAAAAAAAAAATCCAGAAAATCTAAGTTACTGATATTCGATAGGCTTCTTTCCCTTATTACATATTAAGCACACACCAAATTTCAAATCTCTACCTCAATTTGTTCGGGAGTTCGTTTAGAGTCATACGGACAGTCAGACGGACGGCAATTTTTTTTTTCTACAAATATGTTTTTCGGAATCGCCAGTGTCTAAAACGTGTAAATCCGCCATTTTCTTCTTCTTTTTTTCGAAACCATTGCAGGACTTACTCTATGCTTTGTTTGATGGGTAAGTAAAAATACACATTGGTTCATTTGTTTTAAGTTGATTTTTAATTAAACAACAACATGAAATAAAATTCTGAAAAATCTCAGAATTTAATTGCTCGAAAAACCTTGTTAAATGCATACTCACATATTCAGACCCAGACATTAAAAGATTAAAAAGAAATAAAAAAAAATAGAAAAAAAAAAAACTAAAATCATTATGGGAACATGCAGATTTATAAATCACCCGGTGACACATGAAAGAGACACTTCAAACAGGTGTCCGAGAGTCACTCATGAGTAACCGAGACATGTCCCAAACTTTATCACCATGGAAGCAACATTTATTTGGTACGTGATTCAGTGAAAATGTACGTATATCTGATATTAATGCGCCTTGTGTGTGGTGTCGAGATATATTGTTGCTCAGTGGGGCATTAAACTTAAAGATGCCGTAATTGATGTACTTTAAAGAGAAAAAAAAAATAAGTTAGAGAAGAAGAAAAAGGAAGGCAGAGATAACATAATTTAGGGGAAAATAAAAAACTTGTATGTCGGCTTTTAAATTGAGCTTTTAAAGTGATGTTTTTAAGAGTTTAGCTTCTCTTTCCGAACCTGTGAACTTTTTCAAATACTTTTACACTTGTTATCAGTCAAACCTCAAATTCTTTAATGCAATATCAAATACGCAGACGTAGAATGAATTCATATTTTTAAATCTTTTAGTCCGATAATTAGAATTAAAATTCTTTTTCCTTTCCGAACACATAGCCATAGTGTAATAAATATATTGTAATCATGATGTCAGTACAAAAACCCTTAACCGGTTAAAAGTTTGAGACACAGTCCTTCACTTTATGACTCTAAGACTTTGAAATATGGGTTTTAAAACTAATGATACCAAAATTTCAGTGAGGCTGTGCTATAAATTAATAAATATATATCCTACACATTCATTTCTTTCTTTTTTTATTAAAAATACCTATGATTGGCAGTTTCTATAAATTGCGCACACCTGTATTTCTTCAATCCTTTTTTTTTAAAATAAATTTCCTCTAGGTTCCTTTAATTATCATATAAATTAATTTGTTATAAATTGCTTTTATTCCAATAATATATTTAATAATTATTATATTTATATTATTAATAATAATAATTTCCTCCATTTGCTAATTTTAAACTGCCTGAAACCGCAGTTAACTACAACTGCATTTTATAACATGTGGAAAGATTTTGCTGTGTTGGTTAGTACAAAGGATTCTCTGGCTATTTGAACTTTTTGATAGTTCATGTTTTGTTTCGATTAAAACAGTAAGTTTTTCACTCACATGTTCCATTTTTAGGTGCGTTCGTAATTATGTAAATACGTAGCACCTATAGTTGTCGTTAAGTCCGTCCGTCTCTCCGCATATAACAACGCAAAAACTACCCAACCGAATCGTTTGAAATTAAAAAATATATAATTATTACATAATTTTGTAGAGTCATTTCAAATTTTATGAAAATCGAATGTATATATTAATTACAAGGACAATCAAAAGTATTCCGTTACATTATGGTCAATGGGTAAAAATGTTTCAAATGCATTTTAATGGTGTTACACTCATTCGAACGTAATAAAATTGGTATGCATCTATAAAGCAGTTATTATAATATACATTTTGCATAATCTGTGGTGCAAGGAACATCTGTTATTGATTTACAAGGCCACACAAAAGTGTTCCATTACATAATGGTATAGAGAGAGCATTGTTTGGTGCGCATTTTAATTGTAAATCACTATTTACAATTTTATGAGATTGATATATGAGAGAGATGTTTTTAAAATTTCGTTATCATACGAATGCACCTCATTTGCTACGCTTCACCTGCAAATTCCAACTTGTTTAATCTAAATTATGTACTGCTTAATAATGTCCAAAAGGTATTTTGATTGCGTTTAATCGGATAATTGTAGAAATTTTCACAGATTTTTTTTTTTTTTTTTTTTTTTTTAGCTGATCTACGTTATGATGAATGTTTTAATTTATACGGCGATTACATTGAGAAGTAGCTGCACAATGTGCCTTTCAAATGTGAGTAATAAAAAGTATTTCCTTTCATTTTTTTAATTCATAAACGGCCCTCACTTAAAAAACAACCATCTGTTACCCATCGGTAACCATCAATGCCAAAAATCTCACTGATTATAATGTTATGTACTGATACTACTTAGAGGTGTTTTTATTTACATTTTTAGTTTGTGTATTGTTTTAATTATCATTCCACTTGCTCACATTGCGATTACCAATTTTTGTTTTTATTAATAAATGTATAAATATGAAAATTTGCTTTTTTTTATAAGATAGAATAGCAAATGCTATAGAGGTCATACAACTTTCATACTGATATGCACCTTTTTATTAGGTGGATCGTGTACTAATAAAAATTAAAAACTGTTGCTTTAATTTTTTTTTTAAGTTTTTGTAGTCTAATTCCAATTTTAAAATAAAATATTATTTTCTTTCTTTTAAAGTTTCGGTATCAGTTGTAATTTAACAAGAGATAAGACCACACAAGTAGATGACCAGACCAGTAAAAAGCTTAAAATAATTGGTTTTCTCTTTGGCAATCGCAAGTATGAACATTTTTCGTGGTTTCCTATACCATTTAAAGCAAACGGAGACGGGTAGAAAACTATCAAAATAGACAAACAGGAAACCACTTTAACCTGTTCAGACAAACAGAAATCTATCCGCATTTTCTCACCTTTGTAAATTGAGCATTTTTCTAAAAATAATGATTGTGATTGCCGGCCGTGGTAACGAACATCCGTAATTTTTTTTTTTTTTTTTTTTTTTTTTTTGTCGATGGGCGTAACTACAAGAACTTCAGTTGAAATTGGCGGATTTACTTTTACAGACACTGTCATTAAGTTCTGCTGATACTTATTTTAGAGTATATTCATTTGGTTTTTGGCAATAAGCATTTTGAAAAATGAAAGTTGGGCAATTGCCAACGAAATTTCTTTATGATGCTGATAAAGTTTGCTGCTTTTCTAGAACTTCAAATTTGAGTAATTCAAATTATTGGGTAATTCGATCACAAGTTTTGCTTTTCCTTGAAATGCGCCAGGGCCGTAGCTAAGCAGGCACTATGGGCGGCTCAGCCCCTCCCCCTAAACTATTTTGATCCTCCCCTCCCCCACCCCTAGAAAAGATTGCAAGATCACTCAATGAATTTCTGTTCCAAAAATTCAAATGAAATTCTGTTCAAAAATCTAATTTAGTTTTGAGACCCTTTTATAGTTTTGCAGAATTACTAAATTGTATCTAAAATAAGTATTTCAACACTCCCTCATCCTATTTGTACATATGAAGCTAACATGATGTTTAATTTTGTACCAATTATCCATCATCATATTGATTTTCATCATCATATACTTTTCCTAGCATAAAATGAAGTTATTGCAACAATTTAAATAGAAACATAGTACCTACAATGTGAATATGCACTAATTTATCTTTCTGCGTCAGAGAGAGATTAAAAAAAATTATGAGCCCCCTCCTACAATCTCTTGAGCCCCCCCCCCCCCCTATTGTTCACTTCTAGCTATGGCCCTGAAATGCGCCCTGGAAACAATATTAAAAAGTCATTTACAAACAAATTATTTCGTTTATTTTTTTGTATAATTTCAAACTTTTATCTCTCATTGTACATTTACTTGTTTTACTTTTAGGAATACTGTCATTAATTTTTGTTCAAAGCTATTTCAGGGTATATGCATTTGGTTTTGGAAAATTTCAAGAATTCCGAAAAGGGAAATTTGGGAAATTTCAAGAATTTCGGAAAGTAAAATTTGGAAAATTTCAAAAATTTCAAAAATTTTAAAAAGTGAAATTTTTATCGAATTTTTTTTATGATATTGAGTATTTACACGTTCAAAGTTTGCTTCTTTTTTTTTTTTTCTACAGTCTCAGCAAAAAAATCTTGACAATTGCGATTTCAGACATTTTGTTAAATATCTAGACATAGCCATGAAGAATGACTCTGAAACTCCAGATGTATAAACAAGTTAGTACAGCTCATATATTTTCAAGAAGATTTTTTTCCAAAATCCAATACAGGACCGTCAACAAATTGAAAGAGAACTAATATCTTTTGAATAACTCTGTCAAAACTAATGTAGCAAAAGCGTTCAAACTGCAGATTATAATTAAGTAGCTTAAGGTAATTAACTGTGTTCATTTTTATGAATACAGCATGTATACTCGAAGAGAAATTAAAGTTTTTTATAAAAACGGTCCTAAATTTTGGCAAGTTTTTTGCTTATAATTTCCAGAATTCTTAAAATAAAACAATGTTCTTTTCAGAAAATATGAAAAACAACATTGTACATAACACCCTGTAATCAAAATTAAAAAATATTAATAATTATATGAAAAAAGAGAAAGTTTAGTAAATAAATTTTCACTGCGCATATGTCAGCTTTATAAAAATTTCATTTGCATATTATGTTAACTAAATGTATAGAGCAACTTTTGTTAAAGTTTCAAAATCATAGCTTGAAAATTCTGAAAATTATCCTCGATAGAATAAGATCAAAATCCGTTATTCACAAAATAAAGCAAAAAGATGAGGAGCTGTATATCCAAATACAGTAGTAAGTGCAATATTGTGTATAGACACTAATCAATGGAATATGAATATAGCCCTTCATTTTTTTGTTAGATTTTGGGAATATCAGATTTTGATCTTTTTCTTTCGACGATAATTTTCAAGATTTTTAAGCTATTATTTTGAAACTTTAACAAAAGTTGCTCTATACATTTAGCTAACACAATATGCAAATGACATTTTTATAGAGCTGATGCATGCGCAGTGAAAAATTATTTAATAAACCTGTTCATTTTTCATACAAATATCAATATTTTTTAATTTTGATTAGAAGATATTATGTACAATGTCTTTTCTCATATTTTTCTAAAAGAACATTGTTTTATATTAAGAACTCTGCAAATTATAAGCAAAAAACTTGGCAAAATTTGGGACCATTTTTATAAAAAACATAATTTTCCTACGAATATACATGCTATCCGTATAAAAATGAACACAGTTTATTACTACTAGCCACTTAATCATAATCTGCAATTTGAACGCTTTTGCTACATTAGTTTTGACAGAGTTAATCAAAAGATATTCGTTCTTTTTCAGTTTGTTGACTGTCCACTATTGGATTTTGGAAAAAAATTCTCGAAAATATATGACCTGTACTATTTCGTTTATACATTTAGGTTTTACGAGTCATTCCTCATGTATATTTCTAGATATTTAACAAAACGTCTGAAATCGCAAATGTCAAGATTTTTATTTATTTATTTATTTTATTTATTTATTTATTTATTTATTAGTTTATTTTGCTGACACGGTAATTCAAATTTGGTTAATTCAAACTACTGAAAAATTTGATCTTATGCTTTGTTTTTCATTGAAATCCGTTCTGGAAACGATATTGAAATATCGTTTACAAACAAATTATTTCATTTACTTTTTCGAATAATTTGAAACTTTAATCTCTCATTGGATTCCTCTTCAGACCTGAGCATAAAATAACTCTACAAATATACATTTATTGCTTTTGCGTAATCGAAATGACACCATAGATGACAGAAAGAATCATTTTTATGAAATCAGTAGGGGACTAGTAATTTAGGTTTACCAATATGGATATAAAAGTACTAATCCCTTAAAAAATCAGTTTAACTATTAGTAATAAAAATTTAAGCAATAACAAAATTAAGGTCTTTACACAAGTAAATGATCAGCAAATCCTCACAATTTTTAATTGTAAAGCATTTAAGTTAAATAATCATGAATATTCTTACTTTCTTGGCTACAAAGTCTTGAAGGTATTTTCGAAACTTGGATGAACATAATATTTATTTTATGCGGTAATATTCATCAGTGCTGACATTTATTGATTTTGTTCTAAAGCAAAAAAACATTCAACAATATAGAAGTAAAGTAAAAATGTATAAAATTTGAACAGTTTAGTTTTTATGAGGAAAAGGATGGAGGTACACATTTGTGTACCTCAGGTCTGAAAAGGATATTTACGGTTTTACTTTTTAAGAACTTCTTTTGTATATAGAAAGAAGCTAAAAATTTGAAACAAAATTTATTTTACCAATGTCATAAAAAAAATTGCCGTAAAACTCGAAAAAACGCTAAAAATTGCCTTGAAAATTGCATTAAAAATAGCTAAATATTTAAAAATAGCTGGAGTCAAAAAATACTGGAATAGGGTAAAACATTGTAATCGGAAATACCTCATGAATAATAATAAAAAGATTGACGCTAAACGCAAAAAATCGCATTAAAAATCGCTAAAACTCAAAATCGTAGCAGACAAAATATAGTAAATTAGGCTAAAAATTTGAAACAAAATTCTTTTTACCAATATAAAAAAATAGCCGCAAAATGTCAAATACACTACAAATCGCATTAAAAAATTCACTAAAAATTAAAAAATTGATGAACGAATTTCGAACCAACTTTATTGAAAAGATGACAAAATTTAATACATTGGGTTAAAAGAATGAAATCGTAATCCTTTCACTGGATTGGATGTGGAAAAATTATCTCGAAGCATTAAAAAA